>JBAIAC010000203.1:332500-932500 GCA_037349315.1 Chelydra serpentina
CCAGGAACCCGCTGGGCTCTGGTCAGCCTCCCCCGGGCCGCTGCCCATGTGCCCCCTGGGTTCTGCCTTCTTTGCCCCCCGGGCCCGATCTCCACCACGCTGGGGAACTTGGCTCTCAGACGAAACACCCCCCCATGCCACCTTTGCTCCCCAGTTCTGGGTGACCCTGCCCTACAAACCGAGTCAATGGGCATCGCCCAACCCAGCTAAGGGGGCAGGATGTCCAGAGAGGGGGAGGGGGCAGGACTCCTGGGTTCTATCCCTGGTTCTGGGAGGGGAGTGGGGGCTAGTGGTTAGAGCTGTGGGGCTGGGAATCAGGACTCCTGGGTTCTCTCCCCCAGCTCTGAGAGTAGTATAGGGTTTAGTGGCTTAGAGCAGGGGCCTGGGAGCCAGGACTCCTGGGTTCTATGCCTGGCAAGGGAATTGGTATCCAGGGGATTAGAGGAAAGGGGAGTGAGCACTGGGACTCCTGGGTTCCCATCCTGGCTTTGCCACTCCCACTGCTGTGGGACCTTAGGTGGGTCTCTCCCCCCTTTTGCCTGTCAGCCCTTTGGGGGCAGGGGCTGTCTCAGATCTGGGTCTGTGCAGCACCGGGCGCAAATGGGGGCCCTGGGCTGCTACCATGACCCCCGTCCTGCGAGCGCTCTGCTGGCCCCTGCCGGGCAAGGGACCCTCCGGCCTTCCCCAGCATCTCTCCTTCCCTTTGTCCGCTGCTGCAGGCTGCGAGGAGTCGGTTCTCCCGGCCCCCCGGCCCCGCGCCCGGGCTGACGCGCTCAGCTGCTTCCCCCGACAATGGTGGGATTTGGCTCCGCATCCGAGCAGGGCGGATAATAGAGACGTCGCTGCGGATCCGCGACCCCCCGACACTCCGGGCCTGACCTCGGAGGCTCTTTTCATTGTGCGCCTTTTAGGCCCCGAATACGATTTCCAAAGGGGATTAGCCACTTCAAAAGGGACCTCGGCTTTGATGCGGCTTTGCTTTTCCACCTCACCCGCTCCCCGCCCGGCTGCTAAAACCCGCCATTCAAAGCCGGCCTGGCGCAAACCCTGATTAAAGGCCCCTCCATTGTTCGGCTGGAAACTTCCAATCGGCGCGGGGTTTAACCCCAACTAAAAATAAAAGCAGCATTTTAAAAAAATCCCACCCGCTCCCTGGCCCAGCGAGGACAAGGACGAGGGTCCCGTTTGCCCTCGGAGCGGGCCGAGGTTGGCGTGTGGGGAGCAAAGGGATTGTCCCACGTCGTCCTAGCTCTGACCGGCACCACGGCTGCTGTCCCAGAGGTCAGAAAGCGGCACCAGGCCAGTGTGGGGGCGTCAGGTGCAAACCCCAGTTTTACTCATCCGTCCCTGAGCCTCACGCTCCCCTGTTTGCAGCGGGCACTTCCCCGCTCTGGGCAGGGAAGCGCGGCCCCCATGCTGCCGGGCTTTCAAAGGCACCTTTGCTCCCGGTGTGCGCAAGGGCGGCGTGGAGCCCAGACACCGGGGTGAGGGGCTGCCCCTTAGAGGCGAGTGATCAAGAACGACCCCAGCTCCAAAGAGCTGGGGCGGGGCGGGGGGGGGTTTGGATCGCACATGGTGGAATTGTTCAGTGGAAAGGCGGGACCCCCCCATCTTGAACCCTTTACTCCCTGGGGATTTGGGGGCGGAGGGAAGAGGCCCCATCCTTGCGCCCCACACAACCTGTCCCTCTCTGGAAGAGAATTCCCACCTAATAGGCCCTGACTGCATCCGTTACTAATTGCAGCCACTTCTGGAACACGGCCTGTGGCCAAGAGATCCCAGCGAGAGGCTGGGTAGAGCCCTCTATGGCGGGGGTTGGGGGAATCTCTGGATGGGGAGTTGTCTGCATTGTGACGGGGAAGGAGGAGCTGCCCCCCATGAATTCCCCTCCTCCCCCTGGCCCATCCAGGTCAATCTTACAGCCGCTCTGACAATTCCAGTCTAGGGAGGGGGTTTAAGGTGGCGTCAGGTAAAGCAGCCTCAGGGCTGCTCTAAACTACGCTCTGCCCCCCCCCCCCGATGGGCCCTGGGGGGCAGGGAAATCCGCCTACTGCGCTCATCACGGGAGCCCCTGAGCATCTTCCAGGCGTACCAAAGCAACCTCTGTCGCTCTGACATCCCTGTCACAGGCCCAGCGTGGATGGGGCGCGCTTCCTCCAACGTGGTACCCCCCGCCGATGCGCCCTCCCCCCTTGCCCTGCCCTGGAGAGACCCAAGCTAGGCCTTTGGGCTCCCGACCTCCTCCTTCGGGGCGGAGATTCTGGGAGGGTCCTTTTCCCACCGCTGTTCAGGACCAGTGATCACCCACCCGCCACTGCCAACGAACTCACGGCGGAAATAGACCCGACCTTGATTTTGTGCAGCGAATGTATTTGCACAGGAAGGATCGACCCTAAATCAACCTTTCGCCCGTCCCATCCCAAATCCCAATAACCCATCCCCCAAACGCGATGGGGGTCCTGAAATGCGGGCCGGTCGCTACATCACCGCTTCGCGGCGTCTCTCCCGAGCAAGCCAGTCTGAGTATTTTTCATGGGGCAATTTGCCAGTGACAATCGAAACGTTTCGCGGGCGTTCTGATTGGGAATAAAAAAACCACTTCCTCCCCCCATTTCGAAGTCTCAGATTTGCCCCCAGCAGGGGAAGCCCAGTTTCCACCCAGTTCTACTCAATGAGACTACGGGAGGAGCTTTCAGCCAAGGGAGACCACGTGTCTGACCGCTGTGTGCCTCAGTTTCCCCATGAGTAAAACGGGGATAATGCTACAGCGCCTTGACATCTGCTGACGGGCAGTGCAAAGTATTAGCTACAGGCCTAGGTGGAAGACCAGGCCGGCTTCCCACTAAAGTCAATAGGCCGGGAAAAGCACCAGGCGATGGGCGTGTAGGAACAGGCTGAGACCGGGGCTGAGGGTCACGCCATGGGGAATTGGAAAGGCCGTGCCCCACAGTTTGTCACAAGGCCACGGGTCTGACCTTGCACCTCCGCGGCATGTGGTATTAATGGACTCCAGATGTGCGAGAGAGACGCAGATCTTGCTACCGGGTTTTCACTGAGTTTGGCTTAAAATAACCCCTTACAGTTACCAGGCTAAAATCCCGGCAGGATCTGATGGGTAAGAGCAGCAGGGGGGGCTGGGAGCCAGGACTCCTGGGTTCTCTCCCTAACTCTGGGACGGGAGTGGGGTCTAGTGGTTAGCACCGGTGGGGCTGGGAGCCAGGACTCCTGGGTTCTGTCCCCAGCTCTGGGAGGGGATGACTGGTTAGAACAGGGGACTAGGAACTGGGCTACCTGTCTTCTGTTCCAATCTCTGCCACTTTCTTGCTCTGTCGCCCTGGGCAAACCACATGCCTCAGTTTCCCTATGTAAAAGGAGGGTGTTATGACCTAGCAGGCAGAGGGTGGCTGGTTGGCCGTTAAGGGCAGCAAATGGGGAAGGGGGCTACAGCTGGGTGGGCCGGGGGGGGGGGAGGATTGGTGTATACCTTCGTCCTAACGAGCCGGTCTCCAGGAGCCAGGGCAGTAATTACCCTGGGCTCGCGGAGCCAGCGGGGCAGACTAAATACAGGAAGCCGGGGGTCAAGCGCGGCACCCTGGGAACCACCTCCCGCCTGGCCTGGCCCCTTCACAGGACAAATGGCCTCATTTAGCCGGAGCCTGAAACCCGAGCCCCCTTGGACGGCCTGGACCGGGCGGCAGAACTGGTGAACTGGGGTAGCCATGGGCGGGGTGGGGTGGGGGGGGAAACCTGCAATGGGACCAGCCGCCACCCCTCCCACCCCCCCAGCCCTGCTCAATGGGCTATTGTGCAGGGGGGGTCGTTCTCCGCCCTGGGGGAGCCACGACGGGGCAGCTCCTTGGGGCAGCAGCCGCTGCGGCGATACCCCCAGGAGTATTACAGTACCCGGTGTCCTTCAGAGTAATACTCCGGGAGTATTCTACACCCACAGCCCCCTTAGGATACCCCCAGGAGTATTACAGTACCCGGTGTCCTTCAGAGTAATACTCCGGGAGTATTCTACACCCACAGCCCCCTTAGGATACCCCCAGGAGTATTACAGTACCCGGCGTCCTTCAGGGTAATACTCCGGGAGTATTCTACACCCAGCCCCCTTAGGATACCCCCAGGAGTATTACAGTACCCGGCGTCCTTCAGAGTAATACTCCGGGGGTATTCTACACCCAGCCCCCTTAGGATACCCCCAGGAGTATTACAGTACCCGGCGTCCTTCAGAGTAATACTCCGGGAGTATTCTACACCCAGCCCCCTTAGGATACCCCCAGGAGTATTACAGTACCCGGCGTCCTTCAGAGTAATACTCCGGGAGTATTCTACACCCACAGCCCCCTTAGGATACCCCCAGGAGTATTACAGTACCCGGCGTCCTTCAGAGTAATACTCCGGGAGTATTCTACACCCAGCCCCCTTAGGATACCCCCAGGAGTATTACAGTACCCGGCGTCCTTCAGGGTAATACTCCGGGAGTATTCTACACCCAGCCCCCTTAGGATACCCCCAGGAGTATTACAGTACCCGGCGTCCTTCAGAGTAATACTCCGGGAGTATTCTACACCCAGCCCCCTTAGGATACCCCCAGGAGTATTACAGTACCCGGTGTCCTTCAGAGTAATACTCCGGGAGTATTCTACACCCACAGCCCCCTTAGGATACCCCCAGGAGTATTACAGTACCCGGCGTCCTTCAGAGTAATACTCCGGGGGTATTCTACACCCAGCCCCCTTAGGATACCCCCAGGAGTATTACAGTACCCGGCGTCCTTCAGAGTAATACTCCGGGGGTATTCTACACCCACAGCCCCCTTAGGATACCCCCAGGAGTATTACAGTACCCGGCGTCCTTCAGAGTAATACTCCGGGAGTATTCTACACCCAGCCCCCTTAGGATACCCCCAGGAGTATTACAGTACCCGGCGTCCTTCAGGGTAATACTCCGGGAGTATTCTACACCCACAGCCCCCTTAGGATACCCCCAGGAGTATTACAGTACCCGGCGTCCTTCAGGGTAATACTCCGGGAGTATTCTACACCCAGCCCCCTTAGGATACCCCCAGGAGTATTACAGTACCCGGCGTCCTTCAGAGTAATACTCCGGGAGTATTCTACACCCAGCCCCCTTAGGATACCCCCAGGAGTATTACAGTACCCGGCGTCCTTCAGAGTAATACTCCGGGAGTATTCTACACCCAGCCCCCTTAGGATACCCCCAGGAGTATTACAGTACCCGGCGTCCTTCAGAGTAATACTCCGGGAGTATTCTACACCCAGCCCCCTTAGGATACCCCCAGGAGTATTACAGTACTCGGCGTCCTTCAGAGTAATACTCCGGGAGTATTCTACACCCAGCCCCCTTAGGATACCCCCAGGAGTATTACAGTACCTGGCGTCCTTCAGGGTAATACTCCGGGAGTATTCTACACCCACAGCCCCCTTAGGATACCCCCAGGAGTATTACAGTACCTGGCGTCCTTCAGGGTAATACTCTGGGAGTATTCTACACCCAGCCCCCTTAGGATACCCCCAGGAGTATTACAGTACCTGGCGTCCTTCAGGGTAATACTCTGGGAGTATTCTACACCCAGCCCCCTTAGGATACCCCCAGGAGTATTACAGTACCTGGCGTCCTTCAGGGTAATACTCTGGGAGTATTCTACACCCAGCCCCCTTAGGATACCCCCAGGAGTATTACAGTACCCGGCGTCCTTCAGGGTAATACTCCGGGAGTATTCTACACCCACAGCCCCCTTAGGATACCCCCAGGAGTATTACAGTACCCGGCGTCCTTCAGAGTAATACTCCGGGAGTATTCTACACCCAGCCCCCTTAGGATACCCCCAGGAGTATTACAGTACCCGGCGTCCTTCAGAGTAATACTCCGGGAGTATTCTACACCCAGCCCCCTTAGGATACCCCCAGGAGTATTACAGTACTCGGCGTCCTTCAGGGTAATACTCCGGGAGTATTCTACACCCAGCCCCCTTAGGATACCCCCAGGAGTATTACAGTACCCGGCGTCCTTCAGAGTAATACTCCGGGAGTATTCTACACCCAGCCCCCTTAGGATACCACCAGGAGTATTACAGTACCCGGCGTCCTTCAGAGTAATACTCCGGGGGTATTCTACACCCAGCCCCCTTAGGATACCCCCAGGAGTATTACAGTACCCGGCGTCCTTCAGAGTAATACTCCGGGGGTATTCTACACCCACAGCCCCCTTAGGATACCCCCAGGAGTATTACAGTACCCGGCGTCCTTCAGAGTAATACTCCGGGAGTATTCTACACCCAGCCCCCTTAGGATACCCCCAGGAGTATTACAGTACCCGGCGTCCTTCAGGGTAATACTCCGGGAGTATTCTACACCCACAGCCCCCTTAGGATACCCCCAGGAGTATTACAGTACCCGGCGTCCTTCAGGGTAATACTCCGGGAGTATTCTACACCCAGCTCCCTTAGGATACCCCCAGGAGTATTACAGTACCCGGCGTCCTTCAGAGTAATACTCCGGGAGTATTCTACACCCAGCCCCCTTAGGATACCCCCAGGAGTATTACAGTACCCGGCGTCCTTCAGAGTAATACTCCGGGAGTATTCTACACCCAGCCCCCTTAGGATACCCCCAGGAGTATTACAGTACCCGGCGTCCTTCAGAGTAATACTCCGGGAGTATTCTACACCCAGCCCCCTTAGGATACCCCCAGGAGTATTACAGTACTCGGCGTCCTTCAGAGTAATACTCCGGGAGTATTCTACACCCAGCCCCCTTAGGATACCCCCAGGAGTATTACAGTACCTGGCGTCCTTCAGGGTAATACTCCGGGAGTATTCTACACCCACAGCCCCCTTAGGATACCCCCAGGAGTATTACAGTACCTGGCGTCCTTCAGGGTAATACTCTGGGAGTATTCTACACCCAGCCCCCTTAGGATACCCCCAGGAGTATTACAGTACCTGGCGTCCTTCAGGGTAATACTCTGGGAGTATTCTACACCCAGCCCCCTTAGGATACCCCCAGGAGTATTACAGTACCTGGCGTCCTTCAGGGTAATACTCTGGGAGTATTCTACACCCAGCCCCCTTAGGATACCCCCAGGAGTATTACAGTACCCGGCGTCCTTCAGGGTAATACTCCGGGAGTATTCTACACCCACAGCCCCCTTAGGATACCCCCAGGAGTATTACAGTACCCGGCGTCCTTCAGAGTAATACTCCGGGAGTATTCTACACCCAGCCCCCTTAGGATACCCCCAGGAGTATTACAGTACCCGGCGTCCTTCAGAGTAATACTCCGGGAGTATTCTACACCCAGCCCCCTTAGGATACCCCCAGGAGTATTACAGTACTCGGCGTCCTTCAGAGTAATACTCCGGGAGTATTCTACACCCAGCCCCCTTAGGATACCCCCAGGAGTATTACAGTACCTGGCGTCCTTCAGGGTAATACTCCGGGAGTATTCTACACCCACAGCCCCCTTAGGATACCCCCAGGAGTATTACAGTACCTGGCGTCCTTCAGGGTAATACTCTGGGAGTATTCTACACCCAGCCCCCTTAGGATACCCCCAGGAGTATTACAGTACCCGGCGTCCTTCAGGGTAATACTCCGGGAGTATTCTACACCCACAGCCCCCTTAGGATACCCCCAGGAGTATTACAGTACCCGGCGTCCTTCAGAGTAATACTCCGGGAGTATTCTACACCCAGCCCCCTTAGGATACCCCCAGGAGTATTACAGTACCCGGCGTCCTTCAGGGTAATACTCCGGGAGTATTCTACACCCAGCCCCCTTAGGATACCCCCAGGAGTATTACAGTACCCGGCGTCCTTCAGAGTAATACTCCGGGAGTATTCTACACCCAGCCCCCTTAGGATACCCCCAGGAGTATTACAGTACCCGGCGTCCTTCAGAGTAATACTCCGGGGGTATTCTACACCCAGCCCCCTTAGGATACCCCCAGGAGTATTACAGTACCCGGCGTCCTTCTGAGTAATACTCCGGGAGTATTCTACACCCAGCCCCCTTAGGATACCCCCAGGAGTATTACAGTACCCGGCGTCCTTCAGGGTAATACTCCGGGAGTATTCTACACCCACAGCCCCCTTAGGATACCCCCAGGAGTATTACAGTACCTGGCGTCCTTCAGGGTAATACTCTGGGAGTATTCTACACCCAGCCCCCTTAGGATACCCCCAGGAGTATTACAGTACCTGGCGTCCTTCAGGGTAATACTCTGGGAGTATTCTACACCCAGCCCCCTTAGGATACCCCCAGGAGTATTACAGTACCTGGCGTCCTTCAGGGTAATACTCTGGGAGTATTCTACACCCAGCCCCCTTAGGATACCCCCAGGAGTATTACAGTACCCGGCGTCCTTCAGGGTAATACTCCGGGAGTATTCTACACCCACAGCCCCCTTAGGATACCCCCAGGAGTATTACAGTACCCGGCATCCTTCAGAGTAATACTCCGGGAGTATTCTACACCCAGCCCCCTTAGGATACCCCCAGGAGTATTACAGTACCCGGCGTCCTTCAGGGTAATACTCCGGGAGTATTCTACACCCAGCCCCCTTAGGATACCCCCAGGAGTATTACAGTACCCGGCATCCTTCAGAGTAATACTCTGGGAGTATTCTACACCCAGCCCCCTTAGGATACCCCCAGGAGTATTACAGTACCCGGCGTCCTTCAGGGTAATACTCCGGGAGTATTCTACACCCAGCCTCCTTAGGATACCCCCAGGAGTATTACAGTACCCGGCGTCCTTCAGAGTAATACTCCGGGGGTATTCTACACCCAGCCCCCTTAGGATACCCTCAGGAGTATTACAGTACCCGGCATCCTTCAGAGTAATACTCCGGGAGTATTCTACACCCAGCCCCCTTCGGATACCCCCAGGAGTATTACAGTACCCGGCGTCCTTCAGGGTAATACTCCGGGGGTATTCTACACCCACAGCCCCCTTAGGATACCCCCAGGAGTATTACAGTACCCGGCGTCCTTCAGGGTAATACTCCGGGGGTATTCTACACCCACAGCCCCCTTAGGATACCCCCAGGAGTATTACAGTACTCGGCATCCTTCAGAGTAATACTCCGGGAGTATTCTACACCCAGCCCCCTTAGGATACCCCCAGGAGTATTACAGTACCCGGCGTCCTTCAGGGTAATACTCCGGGAGTATTCTACACCCAGCCCCCTTAGGATACCCCCAGGAGTATTACAGTACCCAGCGTCCTTCAGGGTAATACTCCGGGAGTATTCTACACCCAGCCCCCTTAGGATACCCCCAGGAGTATTATACTCTATAGCACCATGAGCAATGGTTTCAAGTTGCAGTGGGGGAGGTTTAGGTTGGATATTAGGTAACCCTATTTCACTAGGAGCGGGGGGGTGGGGGTGGTGAAGCACTGGAATGGGTTCCCTAGGGAGGGGGTGGAATCTCCTTCCTTAGAGGTTTTTAAGGCCCGGCTTGACAAAGCCCTGGCTGGGGTGATTGAGTTGGGGTTGGTCCTGCTTTGAGCAGGGGGTTGGACTAGATACCTCCCGAGGTCCCTTCCAACCCTGATCTTCGCTGATTCTATGCTACTCTGCTGGGCTGGTTCCATTCTTGGGTCACGTACCTTAGGAGTATTTCACACCCAGCACTGGGATACTCTTAGGATGGTTACGATATGCAGCCCCATTATGCTACCCAGAGAAGGACTGTAACGTACAGCACACCGGTGATGCTCCAAGAAGTGTTTTATATACACATCAGCCTTTTGGTGCTCCCAGAAGTACCATTATGATACTCCTGGGAGGATTATAATACACAGCACATGTATAATGTTCCCAGCTCTGCCACTGGGCTGCTGAGTGACCTGGGGCAACTCACGTCCCCGCTCTGTGCCGCAGTTTCCCTAGCTGTAAAAGGGGATAATGACACTGGGCTGCAAAGCACTTGGAGGTCTCCAGCTGGGGGGATTAGTATTATACGGGACCTAATAGCTCTTCTGGGCAATATGTGTGTATATGCCCCAGCACAGCCTAGCTGCTACCGTAATAGCTATAAAAATGTACAGCACCCAGCTCCTGGTCCATGACTGGCACCCCTAGGCGCTACCGTAATGCACCTAATAGCTATAAAAATGTACAGCACCCAGCTCCTGGTCCACGACTGGCACCCCTAGGCGCTACCGTAATACTCCTAATAGCTATAAAAATGGACAGCGCCTAGCACCTGGTCTATGACTGGCACCCCTAGGCGCTACCGTAATACTCCTAATAGCAATAAAAATGTACAACGCCTAGCTCCTGGTCCATGACTGGCACGCCTAGGCGCTACCGTAATGCACCTAATAGCTATAAAAATGGACAGTGCCTAGCACCTGGTCCATGACTGGCACCCCTAGGCGCTACCGTAATGCACCTAATAGCTATAAAAATGGACAGCGCCTAGCGCCTGGTCCATGACTGGCACCCCTAGGCGCTACCGTAATGCACCTAATAGCTATAAAAATGGACAGTGCCTAGCACCTGGTCCATGACTGGCACCCCAGGCGCTACCATAATGCACCTAATAGCTATAAAAATGGACAGTGCCTAGCACCTGGTCCATGACTGGCCCCCCTAGGCGCTACCATAATGTACCTAAGAGCTATAAAAATGGACAGCGCCTAGTGCCTGGTCCATGACTGGCACCCCTAGGCACTACCATAATTCAGATGACAACAGTAACCTCGCTCAGGTTCCTCTGGTTGTGTTAAGTTAAAGGCGACGGAAACCCAGGGCCGATAGGGGTAGCCCGCTGGGGAGACCCCCCCGCGCCCGGGAACCTGGGGAAAGGTCACCCAGCGAGCGCGGTGATGGCCCCAGCTGCTCCCCCCTCCCCACTGAAGCTAAATGGCATTAGGAGCTAGGCTGGTGGGCAGCAACAAAATCCACACCCCCTCCTCCCCACAACCTCCCTCCCGGCACGAATGGCCATTAAAGGGGCACGTCGTTGTTCCCGGGGGGGGGGGTTGTCCTTGTGTCGGGGATGTAAGTGCGGCTGCCGGGACCGTGTGGGGCCCATTGCTCGCCCATCTGAGCTGCGTCCTGGCCCACAAGTGGTTTAGTAACCAGCTGCACCCAGTGACCTGATTTCTTTAAATCCATGGGGCAGGGCGGGGGAGGGGAGGCCTAGGCCCCTCCCTCCCAGCCCCAGCTGCCCCACCCCCGCCCCAGCCGCCTACCCCCTAGCTCAGAAGTGAAAATCAACCAAATTCAAGGCGGATTCATCCAGCGACTCCGGGGGGCCCCCTCTGCCTCCTCCCTGTCCCTGCCCGGCCCAGCCCTGCCCCATGGCGTCTGGCCACCCTGATTCCCTGGGGGTTAATCTGCTGCCCTCGCCACCCATAAGCTCTGTACAGATTGTTTTCTCAGGGGATTCGAACAGCTCGTAATTGACGTGGGGACGCGCCAAGTCCCTTTCAGAACCTCCCGGGGTAAACTGATAATATAGTAGCGGGCGGGGGGGGGGAGTTCTGTGGGTTATTTTCTTCCATTGCCCCCCGACTCAGGGCCCGGGTGCCCCAATCTGCGCACCCCCTTCCCACAGCAGAGCCCCCAGGAGGCGAGGTTTCTGAGGGCCGACGACGTGTCGCGTGCCACACGGGAAGAGCGACTCGGAGCTTCGGCGAGCCCACGGGCCAGATGGGAGCAATCACCTGTCCTGCTGGCTCCTGCGTCCAGCCCATATCTTGTGGGGGAGCTAGAGCGGCTCTTTTCGAAAGCCGCCCGGGCTCGACGGCGAAGCTGCCCGCGAGGGAGACTCTGCCCTGGCCCTAGGTCAGCGGTTCCGATGGCTAATTCCCCTCCCTGCAAAACGTTTGCCCCTTATTTCTAGTTTGAATTTGTCCCGCTTCAGTTTCCAGCCCTCGGAGCTCAGGCTCCCTTTGTCAGCGCGATTAAAGAGCCTCACGCTGCCATGTCCCTGCTTAGCCGTCCCTTTAAAGAAACTCAATTTTCCCCTGCCAGGCAACTTGTCCAGGCCTCTAATAATACTTGCGGACAGGAAGCCTGGGTTCTGTCCCTGGCTCCAGCCAGTGGGTGACCTCAGTCACATCATTTTGCGCTCGTTGCCTCAGTTTCCCCCTCTGTAAAAGAGGGATAATGAAGCTTCGGAATCAGGTGCCTGAGCGGGGAGCCAGGAGGCAGCCGCCCGCCGCCCGCCGCCCCCCAAATCCTGGCACCCTAGGCAACCTAGTTACAGCACCGGCCCTGCGTATGGGGAGGAGGGGGCAGGGAGGGGCACCCTCTGGCAAAAACAAAAGTCAGCGCCCAGGGGCCACAATCTCGTTCGTGCCCCAAAGGATCCTGCTTCTGCCCCCACCCGACTTTCTAAAGCACTTTGCGACGCGCTGGGGCGAAGAGACGGGCAGGGAGACCCGGGCCGATTCACCGGCACCGCTCACCTCCCGCAGCCCGTCCCGCCAGGGCAAACGGTGATGTCTCGCACCAGCACCAAGTGCACGGGGGGAGGGAGAGAGACCCCCAGGCTCCCCGGCCCAGGTAGCTAAAGGTGGGTGGGTGTTGCCGTGCGGGGTGGACGGAGGCGTCAAGTCTCCTTGTCAAAGGGGATTTAGGCGCCTAGGCGCGTTATTTCCTTCCAAAGGCGGGGAGGGGGCTCAGGGGCGTGAACGCGTGTGAGAGTCAGACGCTAGGGTGAGGGGCGCCTCTGCGTAGCTACATATCTGGAGTGCAGGCATGCACCCTGCAGGTGCTCATCGAAAGGGCGGGTGGCCCCGTGGGCAAGGCAGTGCGTCGTCATCCAGGACGCCCGGGTTCAATTCCCTCCCCCTGCCACTGATTCTCGGCATGACCTTGGTCAAGTCACCTTGGCGCTCTGCGCCTGTTTCCTCTGCTCATAACATGGGGCTCTTGGTCAGGGACTGTGCAGCGTCTGGCACAGTCAGGGCCCCGAACTCAGCCAGGGTCTCCGGGCGCTACCCTAGTCCCGACATTACCTCTCTGCCCCGTCCTATCACCCCGGGCCTGCGGTTCGCTACCCGGGCCTGCCAGCTACAGCCAAAGGGCCGGCTTGCAATTGCAACGGTGCTTTCTCGCTCGTTTGTCACCAGGCTGATCGAATCCATCCCCATCTTCCCCAAGTACTTTGCAGAATCCTTCTCGTGCTCCGGATTTCTCTCTCATTGTTGAGCCTGCGAGCGAAAGAGCATCTCTCCTCCTCTTTATTAAAGGACAAGAACGAGGGGACACTGTGGCTTTAAACCCCCCCCCCCCCCCCCAGCTTTGCAGCACCTGTCAAAGGCTTTCAGAGTCTGGCTAAGAAAAATGGAAGTGAAAACCACCTTCATTAACATAAAACCATTTAGGTGATCAATGGTCCCGGCCCGTAAACAACGATTTTAATCCATAGAGCGGCTGATTGGGTTGTGCAGCTCTCTGCCTGAGCGCCACGGCTCAGCTGACAATGGGGAAGAAAAATGTTTGCGATTGACCCAGGAGTGGAGCACAACCTAGAAAATTAAAACCGAGCGCGCGAGGGAGCGGGGAAGAGAGGAGGGATGATTCAGAGGGGACGGGGCTGGGAGCCAGCGGATGAGTTATGGTACCCAGCGGGCTCGTCTCCGCAAGAGGGGGCGGGGGGGGGGGGGGGGGCGGGAAGGGAAAGGGGCAATTAATGGGGCCAGCGCTCTCCCCCCCCTTCAAAAAATAACTACCCTGCGTGCTTGGGGTTTTTCTGGCCTGGTCGTTTGGAGCGTAACGCCCGCAAAATGCAGCCCAAACTACCCGGCCTTTCCAATGGGCCGTCCAGCCCGCAGGAGCTCCGAACTGCTCCCTTCTCCTTCCAAGGGGAGGCGCCAGCCAACGCCAAGAGCAGAGTGGCCATGGGGGGTCAGACCCACGGTCCAGCTAGCCAAGTGGCCTCGTCCCACAGTGGCTGGTGCATGAGGGACTGAGCAGGCCAGGGCAGTTGGTGGCGTGACTAGGGTGACCAGATGTCCTGATTTCATAGGGACAGTCCCGATTTTGGGGTCTTTTTCTTATATAGGCTCCTATTACCCTCCACCCTCTGTCCTGATTTTTCACACTTGTTGTCTGGAGGACCCAGCCCATCGTCCGGGCCCAGCTTCTGGGACAAGCTGGTGTTTTTTCAACCAACCAAACCAAAAAAATCCCCCCAAAATTTCATTTTGGGTCAAACACAATGTTTCCTTTGACCCCAAATATATATATAGAGAGATTTCACTTTCTGGTTGTGATTTTCTGGGGTTTTCTTTGCTTTCCGTTTAGTTCTTGGGTGTTTTTCACCCTTTTTTGTGTCCTTAACACACCTCGCGACGGGTGAAAACGAGACAGCGTTTGGAAACAAAGGAACGAAACCGAGAGGTTACAGTCCAAAAACGGCAAAACGAAAACAATGACTTTTTCGCATTCCTTCCCCTCCCACGCCCGAAATGAACCCGAATTTGCGAATCGGTTCGGCCAACCTGAAACCCCCTTTTTTGGCAAATCAGCTGCTCCCCTGGAAAGCGTCAGCCAGGTCCACTAACCGTGCCCGCTGTGAACCCCCATTGCCAGCAGCTCCCGTAAAGAGCTCAGGGCAAATTCTCGCTGGACCGGATCAGGGCTCGCTCCGTGCACAGAACTAGAGCGAGAGACAGCTCATGCCCCACAGAGTGGGGGAAACTGAGGCACAGGGCTGGGAAGTGACTTGCCCAGAATGATAGGCAGAGGTGGGACTAGCCCAGGTCTGTTGCCTACCAGCCCTGTGTGCTAGCCACTGCACCACACAGGTAGCCACCTAGGCCCTTAGCTTTGTCTGATTATCCTCTTTTCCATCCCCGCCTCCCCCCGGCTTTCTCCCCTCCTTCCCAGAACCGCAAGGTCACTGCAGGAGCAATCTCTGTTGCAAGTTTCCAAGTGGACGGCACACGCGAGGCCGGCGTGACCTTCAGCCACTCCGCGGTCCCCTTTTGTTCCATTAACGGGCGTCATTAATAATTATCACCGCGCCTCCCACGAGTTCCTGGAAAATGGGATCGTTAGCCTCCAAAACCCCAGCCAAGAGAGCCGGCAGCGCCAGGCCTCGCGGCTGCCACTGCCAGCCGCTCTCGGGTCACGTTCAGCCTCTTTTCCCGGCACGGCCAGCCGGGCCAACGCCCATCGATCAATCCCCGCAGGCCGCGAGTCGCCAGGACGGATTCTCCTTGAGGCGCTGGCCCCTTCCCCCCGCGGCCGCGGCGGGCTGAGGGGGCCGGGGCTGCCCAGAGCGGGGGACAGGGGCCCCGAGAATCAGACCCCAGGGCAGTTACACTGGTGGTGGGGGGGGGGACGGCGGGGTTTGGAACCAGGTGGGCACGGAGGGGGAGCGTTGGGCCAGATTCTCCAACGGGGGATCCGGCCCCATTGGCTCCCACGGAGCGACGGCCGAGTGACACCCGCCGGGGATCCGGCCCTGTTGTGTCCGTCGTGCTCTGAGTTACACCGGGGACCAGGTTGGCCCCTGCACACCCCCACAATACACCAGACGTGTTGCGTCAGGGCCCTGCCCTGGGGAGAGTCAGTTCGACCTGTGCACAGCGGGTGTGCGACACGCTCGGCCGCCCCTGGGGACAGGGCAGCCCCAGCACGGGGGAGCCAGGGCCTGGCGAGCCGCCGCGGGCAGCCCGGCGCTGGGGCCCGCGGGACACCGCAAAGGGGCCGGCCTGGTCGGGGGGAGATCGGATGACCAAGATTTTCCATCCCCCGTTTCCCATACACACAACCCCACCCCCCCACCCTCCCCACACAGAGCCCTCTATCCACCCACACCCCTCTATCCATCCATCCCCACCCACCTCATCCCTCCATCCATCCCCCCCACACCCCATCCCTCCATCTCCCACCCCACACCCCCTCCATCCCTCCCTCCCCGCACCCTCCCCCCTCACCCCGCTATCCACCCATTCATCCCCATCCATCCCCTCCCTCCGTCTATCCCCCCACACCCCATCCCTCCATCTCCCACCCCATACATACCCTCCCTCCCCCCACCCTCCCCACACACCCCCTATCCACCCATCCATCCCCATCCATCCCCTCCCTCCGTCTATCCCCCCCACACCCCATCCCTCCATCTCCCATCCCCACACACCCTCCCCCCTCCCTCCATCCCTCCCCACACCCTCATCCCTCCCTCTGTCCATCCCCCCACACCCCTCTATCCACCCATCCCTCCCTCCCCATCCATACCCTCCCTCCCTCCTTCCCCCACACCCCATCCCTCCATCTCTCACCCCACACACCCTCCCTCCATCCCTCCCCACACCCTCATCCCTCCCTCCCTACCTCCCGCCAAACCCCTCTATCCACCCATCCATCCCCATCCATACTCTCCCTCCGTCCATCCCCACACACCCCATCCCTCCATCTCCCATCCCTTCCTCCGTCCATCCCCCCATACCCCATCCCGCCATCTCCCACCCTCCTTCCCCCCCCACACCCCATCCCTCCATCTCCCACCCCCCCCACACACCCCTCTATCCACCCATTCATCCATCCCCATACACACCCCTCCCTTCCTCCCCCACACACCCCCATCCCTCATCCCCCCACACACCCCACAATCCCTCCCTCCCCATACACACCCCTCTACTTACCCATCCCCATAGGTAACTCCCTTCCCCTACACCCTCGTGTAGCGAATCCATGGGCCCCCCCACGCCCCCTCTGTCTAGCGACCCACCCCCGCAGCATCGACGCCCTTCTGCCCCCCCCCCCAGTCTCAGCCATTGCCCGGGGGGCCCATCACCGCCGCCTCTGGGCTCGGGCGCGCCCGGGAAGCATCAGGACACCTGGGGGCGGGGGGGGGCGGGCAGGCGAGCTGGCGGGGGCAGGGGGGAGGGGAGAAAACAGGAGCGAAAACAAATGCCATGGGGATCCAGATCTGATTAGCGGCGGGGAAAAGGCGGATGACAAATGAAGCCTCCAGCCGGCCGGGCGCTGATAGATGAGCCGTGCGCGGTGGGCTGGCCCCGCGGCGCCGGGGCTGGGGGCTGGCTCGGGAAGACTGAGGGTCCCTCCGCGGACCGGGGGCGGAGGGGATTTCATTGCCGGGCGGCCCCGGCGCGGGATCCCGCCGCCCCGGGATGAAACTTCGCCGGCAAGACGGATGGGCCCCGAGCCGGCCGAGGGGCGATCTCGGCCGCGGGATGGATGTGTGGGGAGGGGGGGGGCGGGGGGCTAGTGATTAGAGCAGGGAGGGGGCATTAGGAGCCAGGACTCCTGGGTTCCGTCCCTGGGTGGGGGAGGAGAGTGGGGGCTCGTGGTTAGAGCAGGGTGGGGGCTGGGAGCCAGGACTCCTGGGTTCCGTCCCTGGGTGGGGGAGGGGAGTGGGGGGCTAGTGGTTAGAGCAGGGAGGGGGCATTAGAAGCCAGGACTCCTGGGTTCCGTCCCTGGGTGGGGGAGGGGAGTGGGGGCTCGTGGTTAGAGCAGGGTGGGGGCTGGGACCCAGGACTCCTGGGTTCCGTCCCTGGGTGGGGGAGGGGAGTGGGGGCTCGTGGTTAGAGCAGGGAGGGGGCATTAGGAGCCAGGACTCCTGGGTTCCGTCCCTGGGTGGGGGAGGGGAGTGGGGGCTCGTGGTTAGAGCAGGGAAAGGGGCTGCTGCTCCAGGGGGTGGAATCCAGCTCCCATTTCAGGCGCTAATCCCCACCCCTTAGAGCAGCAGAGCCCCCCCCCCCCAGCAGATTGCCTACCCCCCACCTTCTTACTGAAATATCTTATACACCACCCCCTCATGACCTCCTCTCCAACGCTGGGAAAACAGGGATACCCCCTTCCTCTGCCCGCCCCCCGTGTCTGGCCCCCTCATGGAGAGATGGCCCTGTCCCAGTGGGGCGCTCTGTCACACACACACCCCCAGCCCCCGGGGGGGGGCAGGGACCAGCAGAACCCCGGGGGGGGGGGAGAACTTGGCCTGCTCTACTGGGGGAGGGTTGGGGTTACTCCCCTCCAAGCAGGTGGGGTGGGGGCTTAAAGCCAGCCAAGGACCTGGGGGGGGTCTCCACTCCTCCTCCCCCTGGTGTCGATCTCAAGCCCTCCAGCACGGTGCCCCCTGGCGGCAGAGGGCAGCACTGACTTTGCGGGGAGGGCGCCCCCTACCCAGCCCCACTGGTCTGCCCCCGGAGGTCTCCCATCCACACGCTAACCCCGGCCAAGACGCCTTAGCTCAGGGGTTCTCACACTTTGGTACCAGTGACCCCTTTCACCCACAAGTAGGGCGCCCAGACGGCCCGATTTTATAGGGACAGTCCCGATTTTGGGGTCTTTTTCTTATACAGGCTCCTATTACCCCCACCCCCGTCCCGATTTTTCACACTTGCTGTCTGGTCACCCTACACGCAAGCCTCTGAGTGCGAACCGCCCCCCCCCTTATAAAATAAAACACGTTTTTATCTATTTAACACCATTATAAATGCTGGAGGCGAAGCAGGGTTGGGGGGTGGAGGCTGGCAGCTCACGCCCCCCCCCCCCCCCGTGTAATAACCTCATGACCCACTGAGGGGTCCCAACACCCAGTTTGAGACCCCCCTGCCTTCGCTAAAGCAGCTTCGCCCGCCGCAGACGCTGGCAAGAACTCTCCGGGGCGCGGGGGCGACCGGGGGTGTGGGGGGGACGTCGCGGGTAAATGCAGGGTCTGGCCGCCTGCCCGAGGACAGAGCGAGTTTCAATTCAAGGAGGTGGAGAAAAAAAAATCTTTTCTTGCTGGAACGTCGCAACAAGGACAATCCTCCCCCGGCCCGCCCCGTGTCCTGGGCCGCCCCGCGTCTGCGAGGGAGGGACGGGGCCTAGGGCAGTGCCAAGCACACGGGCCGCGTTCCTCATCCCCCTGGGACCCAGGGGAGACAGACACAGAAACGGGAAAGGACTTGCCAGAGAAAGTCAGTGCCAGAGCTGGAATAGTACCCAGGCGTCCTGCAGCCCAGCCCCCCCTAACCATTGGGCCCCACTCCCTTCCCAAAACTGGGGATAGAACCCAGGAGTCCTGGCTCCCCGGCCTGCTCCCAGCTCTCTGTTTAAAACCACTTTAGCCATATGGTGAAATGGGAATTCCCAGCTCTGGGAGGGGAGTGGGGCCTGGTGATTGGAGCTTGGCGGGGGGGCAGGGCTGGGAGCCAGGACTCCTGGGTTCTCTCCCCAGCTCTCAGGGGTGTGTGGTCTCTAGTAGTTAGAGCCGGGGGGGGGGGGGGGGGGAGGACTGGGAGCCAGGACTTCTGGGCTCTCTCCCCAGCTCTCAGGAGGACGTGGGGTCTAGTGGTTAGAGCAGGGGGGGCTGGGAGCCAGGACTCCTGGGTTCTCTCGATTCTCTCTCATCCACATCTCGCGGTCCCACTAAGGACCCCAGCCCTGCCTTGGTCCTTTCCCCATGGAAAACCTCCTGCTTCTCCCCCCCCTTCCCAGCCGCTTCCTTGGTTTATTTACACACGCCCGGCCAGCGCTCGGCTTGGTCCACATGATGGATGGGTCTCAGCTCGGGGTCTCCAGGCTGTGGCAGAGAGATGGGGTGTGGGGGGGGGAGAGAGAATTGAACGCAGCCATAGAGGAGGAATAAAGTGTATTTACTTAACCCTTCCAAGGCAGAATGGTTAGGAGCACGCTTCTCCACCCCGCGTCTGCCAGCCCGCCCCCCAGCCGTGACAGCCCCCCCGACGTGATGGATGGGGACTGGCGCTGTATCTCCGGGGACTGCTCTCCGCAGATAAAAAGGTTCCCATAAATCTTCCTAATAGAAGGAGGCAGGAATGAAAGGTGGGGGGGGGGGGAGGGGGGATGGATTCTGAAACTGATCCCACCCCCCCACACACACATCTGCCCAGCTGTCCCATGCCAATCGCCTCCACCTATGTGGGGAAACAACCACCCCCATTTTCCCTGCCCCTTGGGCCCGATCCTGCCTGGCCCTGCAAGCCATTTCTGCCACTCGCAAGGGCAGAGTTGGGGGGGACAGGACAGTGAGGGCACTGGGGGTGGTGGAGGGATGAAAGGCCTGGCTGTGGAGGAGGGGAGAGTGGCCCTGCTGTGGATGAAGCCATGTGGAGGGCAAGTAAAGAACCTCCCCGCCCACCCCGCTCCCCCCAGCACTCCCATTTTACAGATGGAAAAACTGAGGCACCTACCAGGCCAAGGTCCCGCAGCGGTTAGAACCCAGGAGTCCCGACTCCCGACCCCGCCGCTCTCACCACCAGAGCCCAGCGCCCGGGCAGAGCTGGGAGGCAAACCCAGGCGTCCTGGTTCCCAATCCCCAAGGGGCTGTGGCTGGCCGTGGGAAGCCCGGGGTGCAGCCCGGGGAGGGGGAGGGAGCTCTGCAGGCGCGCGCTCCAGGATCCGCACCCGCGCAGCCCCCGTGCACCCCGCCCCCTTCCCTTGCGCGGTGATTGATGTGTGCTGTCTCCGGTCGTGCGGCTGCGGCCGCCCCCCGCTCCCCGGAGAAATCAGCGGAGTGAATTAGAGCCCCCCTCCCCTGCCCCGCAGCCCGCGCTCTGGTGTCAGCCAGGGGATTAATTAGCGGCTGTTGATTAAATCCTAGCTTAACCCTTTGGGGGGGGGCAAGGCTGGGATCTGCCACAGGCAGCCCCCCTCCCTGCTCCCCCCGCCTCATGCCTCCTCCCCTGCATGGCCCGGGAAACCCTGCCTGTGTCGCTCTCCCCAACTCGGGGAGGGGAGACTAGTGGTTAGAGCAGGGGGTGGGGGGCTGGGAGCCAGGACTCCTGGGTTCTCTCCCCAGCTCTGGGAGGGGAGTGGGGGCTAGTGGTTAGAGCGAGGGCGAGGGAGGTCTGGGAGCCAGGACTCCTGGGTTCTATTCTGGGGGTGGGGGGAGTGGGGTCTAGTGGTTAGAATGTGGGGGGGGAGGCTGGGAGCCAGGACGCCTGAGTTCTCTCCCCAGCTCTGGGAGGGGAGTGGGGCTAGTGGTTAGAGCGGGGGGGAGGCTGGGAGCCAGGACTCCTGGGTTCTCTCCCCAGCTCTGGGAGGGGAGTGGGGCTAGTGGTTAGAGCGGGGGGGAGGCTGGGAGCCAGGACTCCTGGGTTCTCTCCCCAGCTCTGGGAGGGGAGTGGGGCTAGTGGTTAGAGCGGGGGGGAGGCTGGGAGCCAGGACTCCTGGGTTCTCTCCCCAGCTCTGGGAGGGGAGTGGGGCTAGTGGTTAGAGCGGGGGGGAGGCTGGGAGCCAGGACTCCTGGGTTCTCTCCCCAGCTCTGGGAGGGGAGTGGGGCTAGTGGTTAGAGCGGGGGGGAGGCGGGGAGCCAGGACTCCTGAGTTCTCTCCCCAGCTCTGGGAGGGGAGTGGGGCTAGTGGTTAGAGCGGGGGGGAGGCTGGGAGCCAGGACTCCTGGGTTCTCTCCCCAGCTCTGGGAGGGGAGTGGGGCTAGTGGTTAGAGCGGGGGGGAGGCTGGGAGCCAGGACTCCTGGGTTCTCTCCCCAGCTCTGGGAGGGGAGTGGGGGCTAGTGGTTAGAGCGGGGGCGGAGGGGGGGGGTGTCGGAGAACACCCAGTAGCTCGGAACCTGCCGGCCACGCCCGGAGATCCAGTCTAGGGTCCGCAGCCTCCCCCCGCGCCTGACCCGGCTGACCCTGCCTGAGGACAAAGTGTGGTTTAAAGGCCCTGGACTGGGGACTCGGGGTTTCTAGTGTGGTGGTGTGCAGGGGCCCGGGACAATGGTTAGGACACACGCGCGTGCGCACACACACACACACACACACTCCTGTCATTTGCAGCAGTGCACTATGGGAGTGAAAAAGGCCCTTGCACCATCTGATGTAAACAGCTGCACAAGGTGCCACATCCAGCCTCAGTTTACCTCAGGGGCAGGAAACTGAGTCTCCCCCTCCCCCCCGAGTGAACCAGCGAGGCTGCTGCAGCTTTCAGCCCGGCCGGGGAAGGGTTAACTCAGGCTCCCTTCATGCCCCAGTGTTTTCCACTCACCTAGGATATTTATTGTGTTCTTTCCCTGCTCTGATCATTAATCAAAGCCGGGGAGGGAGCAGGCGGGTGAGTCACATGAATTTTAAAGCCGGGGCCCTGTGCCCACGTCTCTGGAGGAACGTTCAGCACTCTGCTGCGGCTGCTGGCTTATTTCGGGGGGTCGGAGGGAGCAGTGGGGCAGACACCAGGGCAGGGGTGGGGGGAGGGGGGGAGAATGGGGCGAGTGACTCCTGATTCACACTCCTCTGAAGTAAGTGGTGTAAATCAGGAGTCACTCCACTTCAGTCAGTGGTGGTGACACTGGCGTCATTCAGGAGTCACTCCACTTTAGTCAGGGGTGGTGATGCAGGCGTCAATCAGGAGTCACTCCACTTCTGTCAGTGGTGGTGACGCAGACATCAATCAGGAGTCACTCCACTTTAGTCAGGGGTGGTGTCCTGGGCGTCAATCAGGAGTCACTCCACTTCTGTCAGGGGTGGTGACGCAGATGTCAATCAGGAGTCACTCCACTTCAGTCAGGGCTTCTTTGTGCCGGGCACTGCACAGACCCCGTCTGAGATCAGGTCTCCCCTCCCCCAGTGCGCCGGGCGCT
Organism: Chelydra serpentina; assembly: GCA_037349315.1. Classification (NCBI taxonomy): domain Eukaryota; kingdom Metazoa; phylum Chordata; order Testudines; family Chelydridae; genus Chelydra; species Chelydra serpentina. The sequence continues at coordinate 355,049 of JBAIAC010000203.1, forward strand.
GCACAGACTCCGACCGAGATCAGGGCCCCTCCCCGCTTTGTGCACAGACAGATCGGGAAGCTGGCAATGAATGTCTAGGAGCTCGGGCTGTGGAGATGGCCGGGGATGCGGGGCCAGGGGCTGGCTCTGGGTTTGTACAGCCCCTTGCACCAGGGGGTCCCGGTCCATGAGCAGGGCTCCTTGGTGCTACCGTAATACACCCCAACACCATAACAGCTGTGTCTGGATGGGCCTCAGAGCCCCCGGGCTCAGCCGCGCGCCCCGCAGGGGCTGGTGGGGGTTAAACGCCACCCGGTGGCCTGGCCCCCATTCCCGGGCCTTGGCAGCCACCGCCACAAGCCATGACGTCACTGAGCGGGGACCGGGCCCAGCCTGGGCCATTTGTCAGTCGGCCTGTCAAGCTTAATAGGGGTCGGGCCGGGAGGCTTTTAATGAAATGGTGGCTGCTAGACGCTCCCTGGGACAGACCCAGACTTCGAAGTAGGCCGGGGCGTCTCCGTCACAGAGCCGGACAGGGGTTTATGGCTGGAAAAGGGAGACGAAGAGAACGACCCTTGGCAGGGAAACCGAGGCACGGCCAAGGCGAGGAACAACTTGCTGAAGGTCACACGGGGAGGCTGTGGCTGGAGCCAGGATCCCGAGCTTCCCAGTCCCCCTCTCTAGCCAGTATCTCAAACTCCTGCCCAGCATTTGGAAGAGAACCCAGGAATCCTGACCCCTCCTCCCCACCAAGAGACGATTCCCGCCCCCCACACACATTGGGTAACAGATTCCAGGAGTCCTGCACCCCAGTCCCTGATCTAACCACTAGACCCCACTCCCCTTCTGGTGCAAGGAAAAGAACCCAGGAGTCCTGCACGCCAATCCCTGATCTAACCGCTAGACCCCACTCCCCTTCTGGTGCTAGGAAGAGAACCCAGGAGTCCTGCCCCCCAGTCCTTGATCTAACCACTAGACCCCACTCCCCTTCTGGTGCAAGGAAGAGAACCCAGGAGTCCTGCCCCCCAGTCCTTGATCTAACCACTAGACCCCACTCCCCTTCTGGTGCAAGGAAGAGAACCCAGGAGTCCTGCACCCCAGTCCCTGATCTAACCACTAGACCCCCCCCCTTCTGGTGCAAGGAAGAGAACCCAGGAGTCCTGCACCCCAGTCCCTGATCTAACCACTAGACCCCCCCCCTTTTCTGGCGCAAGGAAGCGAGCCCAGGAGTTCCAACTTTCTGTAGCGATTCCCACAGGGCTCTGTCCTGGGGGGCCTCTGGGTGTCGGGGACCAGTGACTGTCCTTAAATCCCAGCTCCAATCTCCCCGCGCCGACAGGTGTCTCTCATCCGGCCCGCAGCCCCATGGCTGCGCACACCCGGAGCAGACCCGCCTGCCTGGTGCACCGTGTGGACACAGCCTGACTCCGGAGTAACGCCGCCGGATTGCGCGCCCGGGAGCTCCGAATCAGGCCCCCCGGATCTCGCTGCTCAGCTCCGCCGAGCCGAGCCGCCGGTTTCTCATTTCCCCGCCGCCTTTCGCTGGGCCGCTCATAAATCAGCCCGAGTGATGGATCACTCGGTGCGCCGGCTGCGTTATGGATAGATCCAGGGGACCATCCGTCACGGCGCCGGGCGGGGGGCAGGAGCACTCGGCTTATTGGAGAAGTGGGAATGCCCCAAGTTTACTTAATTTTGTTGTTGTTGGTAGTAAAGAAACCGCAGCCGGGATCAAAAAGCTGCCTTGGGACAGGGGCGCAGCCGGGTGAGGGCGAGACAGGACGGGGCGCACAGAGAGCCCCACGGAGCGCGGCTTTGCTGGTCCCTAGCCCCACCCCGGGTTACCCCCAGAGTGAGCCGCGTATCCCCAGCAGCAGCGCCATCACCAGACACCCTCACCCTCCTCCCAGCGTGGGGCAATGGAGAGGCTCTGCCCCCCTGTGGGAAGGGAGCGGGGGGGCCGGGGTGGATCTGTCCCTGTTTCACCTTTCTAGCGGCAGGCTCCGGACACTTGAACGCAGAAGGCGGGACCCAGCCCAGACTCCGGACGGGTGGAGTTTGCGCCGGGAACGAAGCAGGGGCTTTGGGAAGCTCAGGGCGGATCTCAGCCCTCGCTAGACCCCCGGGTCCAGATCTGGGTTCTGAGCCGAGGGCCCAGGATCCTTATCCGGTGTAAACGGACTCATGATCTCTCCCCTGATGGGTGAACGTTGCGGCGAGACTGAAGACGGGCAGGGTTATTCCGGATTCACACCAGTGGAACCGGCGCAGAGCGTGGTCCTAAATCCGCCATCAAGGGAGTTAACCTGGCCCTAAATTCACCCTGTTTTCAAAACAAAATCTTTGGCGACACCCCGCTGCCTGTAGCTCACTGGGCCGGATTCGCATCTCCCCGGGAGGTGCAACCAGGAGTTGATTCCCAGGGGAATCCGGCGCCTCTGAAAACGTGGCCCCAGGTAACTTCACTCCAGGTGCCAGGTGTTCACAGCCTGTTTGGCGCGGCCCTGTTCAGAGAGCGGGGAGGTCTCTCGGTCACCTCCAGCACGGGCGCAAATCAGGAGTGAGTCCGCGGAAGGGGCCCGTCCGGTTCACACCAGGTCCAAAGTGGGCATGAGCGCGCTACTGAATCAAGGCCGCACTTCCGATCTCGCTCCCGTTGGCTTCCCAGCGGCGCGCCCGGCCTTCAGCCAAGCGAAGCGACGCCGGTTTCACGCCGGAGGGAAAGAGGGATCGGCATGTAGACGGAGCGTTTTCCACCCCCACCTCAGGGCTCTTTTCAAACATCGCTCTGGTTACTGGGGGACCCCAGGGGGTGTAAAGCCAGCGGGGAAACACGGCGTGAAACCCCCTGCCGGGGGGACCAAGGGCCGAACTGCATTGGGTTCACACGAGCTTCTGCTTTTCATGCTCTTTTGAAAAACCCACCTGGGCCAGACCCGGCCATGGGTGCGGCTCGGGGTCATTGATCTCCAGAGAATGACAAGACCCCGGCTCCGGGGAAGGAAGGTGGCCCCGGGACACGAACCGGCGTCTCCCAACTCATGTGAACAGGTGAAGTGATGTCAGACCGGAACAGGTGCCGTGCGAGGCCCGCCGGCGAACGCTGCTCCTTTGGGGATAAAGGGGAAACCACGAACGAGCCTCAGCCCCTCAGTGTCCCTCGTGAACGCCGCGCCCCGCCCAAAGCGGAGCGGGCCCCGGTTCTGCAGAGGTGCTGACTGCCGGCGAGCTCCCGGCCTGTTTCAAAGGTCGGGCTGAGCTCGCTTCGCTTGTTCTCCTGGGCTGAACCTCCGCCCCGGCGCGCAGGGAGCGCACGGAACCACGCACTGGCCCGGTGCCACGCACCCAGAACATGCGGGGAGTGCACGGGCCCGGTGCCACACACCCTGAACACACGGGGAGCACACGGCCCGGTGCCATGCACCCCGAACACGCGGGGAGCGCACGGGCCCGGTGCCACGCACCCCGAACACGCCGGGAGCGCACGGCCCGGTGCCACGCACCCCGAACACGCGGGGAGCGCACGGCCCGGTGCCACGCACCCAGAACACGTGGGGAGCGCACGGGCCCGGTGCCACACACCCCGAACATGCCGGGAGCGCACGGCCCGGTGCCACACACCCCGAACACGCCGGGAGCGCACGGCCTGGTGCCATGCACCCCGAACACGCGGGGAGCGCACGGGCCCGGTGCCTTGCACCCCAAACACGCCGGGAGCACACGGCCTGAATTGAAAAATACTATTTCTTTTGTTTACCATTTTTACAGTGCAAATATTTGTAATAGAAATAATAATAGAAAGTGGGCACTGGACACTGGAGGCGGGATTGCTGGCTCGTGGCTGAAAAAGGGCAGGTAAAGGTATATCCCACCTCCTTTTCCCGCACTCCGGTTACATTAGGCAGCAAAGATATCAAATAGCTGGGGGGCTTTTGCCCTGAGGTGAGCAGCGGACAGATCTTTAAGTAAAAGGCTTCTCTGGTTTCTTTGTGGAGTAGCTGATTGTAAGGAAACACCCCCCTGCTCCCATCAAAGAGTCTTTGCCTCACCTTGGCAGGACAGACATGCCGCCCATGATCCACACGCACAAAAAGAGAGGAGGGAGAGGTTCAAAGGAAGTTCACCAAAGTGGGAGGGGGCGGTGTGGGGGGGAGGTTGTTCACTGATCTTGCAAACCTGGAGTTACTTTTATGTTCTCGCAGCTCAGGTCAATTTCAGTAGCTCTCTTTCCGAGTTCGGGCTATTCCATCAACCCATGGGGCGCTCGGGCCTAGCTAGCGGGCTTTGAATTCACACCCGGCCTTACTCCAAATGAAGTTTCAGGTGCAGACAAGTCACCCCGGAGTGGGGTGGGGGCTGCTTTTGCACATGTTCCACAGCCCAGTTGTAAAGCAGCCCCTGAAATAGGGGACAAGCCCGAGCCCTCCTCACCCACAGGGAAGAAACACACTCGCCCTATAGCTCACGCAGGTCAGTTTCAACAGATCTGTGTCTACAGCACTCCGCCCGAATCGGGGCCCCTTGAATCCCCAACGAGGGTGTCCACACGGGGGTGCCACGCAGTTTAACCTTTAGTTCATTGGGATTCATTTTACTGTCAGCCCCCTGTCACGGAGTGTGGGGAAGTCCGGCCCTGCACCCCTCTTCCCCGGATTCACTGGGAGTCTCAGCCAGCCAGTAGAACAGAAGGTTTATTAGAGATGCCGGGAACACAGTCCAAACAGAGCTTGTCAGTACAAACAGGACCCCTCAGTCGGGCCCTTCCGGGGGGCAGGGAGCTTAGACCCCAGCCTGGGGCTCCCTGCGTTTCACCCCACAGCTCCAAACGGGGGGCAGGGAGGCCAGACTCTGTCTGCACCTCCCTCCATGTCCCCAGTCAGCTGCCAACTGAAACTCTCCAGCCCCTCCTCCACCTTTGTCTCCTTCCTGGGCCAGGAGGTCACCTGACCACTTTGTTCTAACACCTTCAGCTCGCACCTTTGCAGAGAAGGGGCCCAGGCTATCAGCTGCCAGGAGACGGGGTGCCGGCCATTCTCCCCTCACACTGGCCCTCTGCAGCTCTGCAACAACCATCCCTTATTTCCACCACCTAGAGACTTAACACATGCATCGGGGAAACTGAGGCATAGAAACATTAAGAACAGTCCCATTCCGTCACACCCCCACACGGCCCAGCCCTTGGCACCTGTGTGCTTCACAACCCGTGAATGGATTTAGGCCCCCCCCCCCCGCCCCCATGACGCAGAGAGAGGGGAAATCCAGCACTGTCGGTTGTTGGATTTAGTTACTCCGGAGGGCATTCTGCACCAAAAATTGAAAATCCTGCGCCAAAAAAATTGAAAATCCTGCGCCAAAAAAATTAAAAATCCTGCGCCAAAAAATTTGAAAATTCTGCACCAAAAACATTGAAAATTCTGCACCAAAAAAGTTAAAAATTCTGCTCCAAAAATTGAAAATTCTGCACCAAAAAAATTAAAAACTCTGCACAGAATACTTTAAAATTCTGCGAGGCCTGACACAGCACAAGGCCTGGGCCTGCCCCGGACACACCCTGGGGCCCTGCCCCTCTGCGCCAGGTGTGGGGGAGCTCTGGATGCATAGAAGCTCATGGGGGGAGCAGTGGGATTCTGCAGGGACTTCCAAGTGAAGGTTGTTGGGTCTCAGCGGGGGGGCTCTGGGTGCTGGGGGAGTGGGGCATGGTGGGGGTCTGAGTGGAACTAATTGGGGGTCAGTGGCATGGGGGTCTGGATGTGGGGGCTCAGGGTGGTGCAAGGGTGGGGCACCGGGGTGGGGGTTTGAGTGCAGGGAGCTCAGTGGGGGGTGGTCTGGGTGCAGGGGGGGGCTCCAGATGCAGGGGTTGAGGTTCAGTGGGGGTGGGGTTCGGGTATGGAGGACTAGGGGGATTCTGGGTGTACGGGGATTCTGGGTATGGGAGTTCTAGATGCACAGGGGCTGGGCGGATGGGGGAGCAGCTCCCCGTACAGTGACCCCTCCCCCCGCAGCTGAGGAGCGATGGGGGGAGGATGCTGAGCTTCCTGCAGCTGGGGGAGGTTTCTGGGGGTGGGTCTGACACAGCCCCAGCCACTCCTTGCAGGGGAAGAGGAAATCCCGTCCTCTCCTGTCTCCAGCCCAGCCGGGATTAGCAGCTGATTCCGGCTCAGAGTAGGAGTCACTGGCTGGGGTGTCCCCAGCCCCGCGGTAATTTACCTCTCTGCCGGCTACTCCGGGTGCCTGAAACAATGTACCTGTGCAGTTAGGGAATGGTGGGTGACTGCTCCTGCTAATGTCAGAAAGTCATTTTTCTGTGGGGAAGCAAAGACATCGGTGGGGGACGTGAATTCTGCGCATGCGCAGTGGCACGGAATTCCCCCAGGAGTAGTTTAGTGCAGGGCTTACAGGCCTTGCCAGGGCTGAGCCCCGGCACCTCTGGGCTTGGCAGTTCATAGCCCCGGCTCCCCTGGGCTTGCTGCGTCAATTATGAATGTAAAAACAATTGCTTGAGCCCCGGCCCCTCTGTGATTACAAATCATGAACTGGTTTGGTGGGAGAGGACTGGTGCCCAGGACGATTTTAATCATTCAGAAAGCTGGTGGCAAGGTTTTTCCCTCCCGCTGGATAAAGGAAGCTGTATTTATTTTTAAATCTCTTTTAAAAATAAATAAATAAATCACATGCACAAGGGAGGGGGGAGAACCCGGCCTCCCGACGCTACCACAAAAATAACGGCAACTTTCGCAGAGAGGGCAGCCATAGGGGGTATTTGTAATTAAAAGAAATATTAACCTCCCCCCGCCCCTGACTACCAATGAGCAAAGACAGGCGGCTCTAAGTGGCCGGTACCCCGGCACAGCACTGAAAGAGGAACGCCGTAGAGCCGCATAGGATAGACCACCACGGTGCGGTGTGTGTGTGTGACAGTCATAGGATAAACACAGCGACTCACACAAACACCGGCATCATGTATCACAGAACAATAGGTGTATTTCTGTCATCTTACGTGTATGCATGTCACATGCAGCGCACTCGCGTGTGTAGAATATGCATCTATATTTGTGTAATATTATACACATATATGTCAATGATACATCTATAAACACACACATATATACACACAAACTGTATGCCACATTTATACCAACTCTATATCCCCCTCCACACCCATCTATCTACACATGCAAAGGATCCTTATATGTATAGTGATATCTGTCTATATGTACACACATCACAACCATAGACACACATAGACACTAGCTAGATAATAGATGCACACACAGAACTGGGTGGTTTTATTGTCTAGCGACACCCACAAACACAGTACATGTGTGTACACAGAAACATACAATGTACACCGCATTTACACAGACTCTATCCATCTATTTATTAGATTGGGCCCTTTAATAGAATACAATCGCATACATACATATACACTAAGTATATAATAGATGCACACACATGACTGGGTACTTTTTCTTGTATAGTGTCACACAACACACACACAGAGCCACGTACAATGTACACTACATTTACTCAAACTCTGTCTAATCTGTCTATCCATCCATCCCCATATACCCCCGTCTATCTCTCTCTATGCGATTGGGCCATATTATAAGCAGGCTGGTAACACCATTGCCCAGGATAGATAGATAGATAGATAGATAGATAGATAGATAGATAGATAGATAGATAAAGGGGGTGTATGGAGAAAGAAAGAAAGAAAGAAAGAAAGAAAGAAAGAAAGAAAGAAAGAAAAGGGGGCAGTCCTTTGTGTGTACCATGTTACACACACGCACAAATCACACAAATGTATATATATGCCTAAACCTACACATATCTTCACACTCTACTCACTAGATGCACACAGGATCGGGCTCTTGGTTTGTAGTACAAGACATGTGCGTGACAGTCCATATAACTAGTATATGTTGTCTCTCTCCCACCAGCCCGCTCCAGCAATCCACTACCTACTCCTTTCTCTCCCTGCACCTGTGTCTATTTCTGTCTTGTTATAAGTTTCTATTATTAATCCAGATTTAAAAAAAAAACCATATTAACCAAAACCATTCCAGGGGATCATCTCCTGCTTCAAACCACCAGCAGCAAAGGGAACTTTTGCATGTTGGGAAGTGTCTAAATTACCATTCAGTGAGCCGAGCCTAAAACGTGATACACACAGCTACCTACAGATATTCCACTCAGTTACATTATAGCTAGGTAGGGATGGGTTAGACTTTTATGTCTGGAAATGTCAATTTCACTGTAAACACACAGACCCCAAAGAAAACCGATTCCATCAATAACAGCCGAAATGTACAGAGAGGCAAAGAAAGAAAAACGCTGCTAGAAAACATATTAGAGTCAAACAGCTGAATTAGGCTGGTTACAAAGTGGAGTAGCAAATGAAAAGTAAAACTGGGTAGGATTTGTTGATTTAAGGCTATTTACTGTGTCTAGTTTGACATGCGGTGTTGACTATCTCAGCCTCTGCTGCAATTCAATAATTGTCTGATCCCCCCTGAATTCCCTGCAGCTGTGAACATTTAAATAGATACAAATCTTTAAAAAAACTGCTTACAAATAAACATCGATATTTTCTGTCGAAACTGCACCCACAAAATCGAATTCTGCCATCCTAATTATACCCCGTTGGACCCCGTGACCGTAAGGGCTTGGGCCAACTTATTTTTATAAAAATTGGCCCCACTCTCTCTTCTATAGGCAGAAAGTATCCTACGGGTGAATGATCACACAGTGTACAGTAGAACCTCGGCGTTCCGAACAGTGCGGGAATGGGGGTGCTTCGTAACGCTGAACAACATGGTAGGGTGGTTCTGTCCAAAGTTTACAACTGAACAGTGACTTAATCCGGCTTTGAAACTGTACTCTGCAGAAGAAAAAGGCTGCGTTTAGCCATCTTCATTTAAACGAAACAAGCACAGACACGTTCAAATATTTTTTTTAAAACCTTTCCCCCTTTTTTTTAGTCGTTTACGTTGAACACAGCACTGTACAATATTTGCTTTTATATATATATATATATATATATATCTGCTGCCTGCTTGCGTCCTTCTGGATCCAAAGGAGGTGTGTGGTTGCCCGATCAGTTTGTAACTCTGGTGTTCTTAGCTCTGAGGTTCTAGAATATTACATTTGGAGCAATGGTGAGATCTTTTCAGTAGTGAAATCTCTTTCTATGTATTCTTTTATCCCCATTTTCCCCCAATCTCTCTCCATCTTCATGAGAGTTTATTTTTCTAAAGCAGCTCTGACACTAATTGTCTTTCTAAATAAACAAATCTGATAAATATTTAACAGAACTGGTGGGCAGCCAACCCAAACAACAACAAAAATACCAGAATAAATCAATCATTACTGATAATATTCTTTGTGGATCTAGAGGGGAGAGGTACCTTTTAAAAAAAATAGTTTCCCTTTTGCTTTTACTGATAAACTTTTGCCTGGCTGAATCGATCTGAATTTTGCATGGCTTTTTGTTTTATAATTTGATATTTGTAAGGCCACTTGTCTTCAAATTTTAAGACTGCTTTGCTGTTTAAAGTTTATTTTGACTCATCTACAGATTGCTAGCCAGAAGAGATGAGTTGTTGATCAAAATATTATCCCTGGAAATTAGCTTGCCATTAACAGCACAAGGATTTTTTAAAAAATCTGTTTCTAGTTCAATTAAGTTTTTTATGGGTCCCAGCAGACAAACTAAATGGACTGTGTGTTTTGTAAAATAAATCCAGGCTATGAAGGAGAAAAGAAAAATGTCATCACCTTAGCAAATCCCAGGCTTCATAAGAGCATCTTTTTAGTTTACCTTTAAAATATATATATTGTCCCTTTTCTCGTTACGATAGCCGGCATGGCTCTAACTATGTATTGCGGATACAGTTGTGTAGGTGGTCTTGGAATGATATTTTCTTTCTTCACTGGATCAAATTAAATCTACTTGCTAAATCTTTCAAGTAATTTTAGCACAGATAAAAAGGGACTCGGGATGGTTCTTTTGTGGACACGAAAAGAGGAAACTCATCCGTCTCCCCCAAAGAACAGATTTGCCGCTTTCCGTCGACTTTAGACCAGAAGCAGAACCTCACATTTTTCGATCAACCCATCTCCTAAAAAACAACCCCCCAGATTGCAAAAGGAATCCCAATAAACTAGAGCTCCCTTGGGAGATCAGAGACCTTCAGCTAACTGTGCCCTTCGGTGCTACTGTAGGAAAAGCTTGTTCTGCGTAAGCAGCCTTCAAAGCCTGCTTTTCTTCCCTCTCCTCCAAATCACCTCCCTGGGCTTTAAGTTCTTTGCAGGTCCATCATTTAGCGCTGACTTATTTATTTCTTTTTCAATCCCTCTTTCTCTCTCCTGCTGGCTTTTATTTTTTTTATTCTCCTCTGTCTGCGGGGGGCTCCGAGGAAGAAGAAAAAGCCAGTTGCAAGGAGCGTGGAATGAGCAATTAATTAATTATTATTACTCTTTTAAACCTGCTTAAAAGAAAACGCTTGTTTTGAACCCAGTGCCTGAATATATTGTCTCCTGGGAAAGATCCCTCTTCTCTTTGCTCTGGATTTCTCTCTCAGGCCTCCTGCCACCCCGATGGGCACTCAGCTAGCGGTCCTGTATTCTGCACGTCTAGTCAACGTCCCCAAAGTCTCTTTCCTCCTTCTCTTCCTTTGTCCCCCTCCTCCCCCCCCCCCCCCCCCCGTCTCTCCTGCCGGCCCACTCCCCTCCCCTCCCCACCTGCTCTCTCTGCCCCCAGATCTCACAGCTACTGGACTTGTTTGTTTAATCGCCTGGTGGTAACTTCCCACTGCTTTATCAGCCAAGATCTGAGGAATTAATTGAGTGTTAAGGCATTTTATCTTCCAACAAACGACCCACTCCCCCCCCCCCCCCCATCTTTCCCGCTGCTAATTTCCTTGGCTGCAATTATCCCTCCATTACCCGGAAACTTCCCCCTGACTTGGAAAAAGAGCAAGAAAAGGGGCCGTGCAGAAAAGAGACCGAGGGGCACAGTTGCCAACTTTCCCGCGGTAAATAAGCCCCCCGACTTTCACAACGGGCCGAAAGTCAAGCGAATCCCATTTCAAAACAAGGCCCAAGCAAGCCAGTCCCTGAGAACCCCAACACTGGGTGACTAGATCCCCCCGGCACGCAGTCTGGCACTGCGGTGGGCCCACTGTGACCCCCTGACTCTCTCCGCTCACCTCGCCCCTGCTTGCCCCCCCCCCCGCCCCCTGCTTGCTGGGAGCTGATCAAAAAAGAGAAGCAACAAGCCAAAAACTGTCAACAGGCAACTCACAATCCAATCCAGCCAAAAACAAGCCCAATTTCTGCGTTTTTTCCGTGGGTTTGGCATATCTGCTATGGGGCAAGGGGAGCCGCCAGTGCCCACCTCCCCACCCCCTGAGCCAGCTGGACTGGCACACCCCGCCCATGGGCCAGCCCTTCCCGAAATAACTTCCCCCCCCACCCCACCCCCCCCCGCACCCTGAGCCCTCTCCAGAGCCTTGGGACCAGGATCCTAGGGAGGCTGGGTGGGGAGGCAGCGATTTTTTGCTTTTTCTCTCGGCTTCTTTCTCTTTCGTTTTCTCACTCACCTTTTCTTTCTCTCTTTTCTTGTTCTTGCTATCGCTTTTTCTTTCCTTTTTCTCTTTCACGTTCACTCGCTTTTTGGTTTTTCTTTCTCTTTTTCTCATTCACTTTTACTTTCCCCCCACTCACTTTTACTTTCTTTTTCTCACTCGCTTTGTTTTCCTTTCTCTTCTTTTTCTCAGTCTGTTCTTTTCCTTTCTCTCTCATTTTTCCCCTCTTTCATTTTCTTACCCTATTTTTGATCTTTCTTTCTTTTTCTCACTCTACTGTTTCTTTCACTCACTCTTTTTCTTTCATTTCCCTATTCGTTCTTTTCTTTCTTTCATTTTCTCTCTTTTTAATTTTCTGTTTTCTTTCACTGTATTTTTCTTTTATTTTCTATTTTTGTCTCTTACATTTTCTCACTCTATTTCTTTTTTCATTTTCTCTTCTTTTCTTTCACTCTGTTCTTTCATTTTCTAACTATTTGTTCTCTTTCATTTTCTCACTTTCTTTCTCTTTCTTTCCTTCAGTTTCTCACTCTAGTCTTTCTTTAATTTTTTTACTCCCTTTTTGTCTTTCTCTTTTTCTCCCTGCCTTTCAGCATGTGTCATGAAAAGCACCTTTATTGAGCAGCTCATCAGGCATGAAACATAACCCCCCCGTCCCCCCACTCCCGAAAGATCTACACATTCCAACACTGGACGTATGAAGGGATAAATAAGTAAAAACCACACCAAAGAAGCAGGAGGGAAATACTGAAGTGTGATGGATCTTCCTCTTTGGAGATCCACACCCGCCTTCCTGCCCCACTGTACAAATGCTGGGAGCTGAGTAACATAATACGCTGGAGAGTCGCTTGCAAATTTTATGAAGCACAATAAACTTTGAGCAGGCTTAGTGGGCGTGTCCCCAAAGCTGACTGGTTTCAGGCTACAGTGAGATAAATCTGCGCGTGTGCGCATGTGTCTGGAGGTTTTGTGTGTGTGTGTGTGTGTGTGTGTGAATGCTATCTAAAGTTATTGGGTGTGTATGAACACATTGCTTAGAGGTTGTTCGTGTGTGAACACATTCTAGAGGGGGTGTGTGTGTGTGTGTGTGTGAACATTGTTAAAGGTTTTGTGTGTGTGAACATTTAGAGGGTTTGTGTGTGTGTGAACGGCAGCAAAATTAAAACAACAACAACACAACACGCACACTCGGAGGCCGGAGACACAAATGAGCCAAGTTCTCCCACGCCGTTTCCGGAAAACATACAACTAACGCCAGAAGGCGCCGCTGTTGGCCAGGCCAGAGACCCGCCCCCAGATCATGCCTCGTGCCCTAGAACAGATCTAATTAAAAACCCATCTAAACTTGACTGGCAAATGGCCAGGGATGGCGAATCCACCTTGACCCTTGGTGGGGTGCAGTGGTTAATTACAACGAACCCGATTCTCCCTTGTCCTGCACCCAGGGCTTTCCCCAGTCTGCGCTGGGCACGCATTGTATTTTTGCACCGATATAAACCATTGCACAGGGGAGGGTGTCAGCAGCGTAGCCGGGGTGGACGAAGAGCAAACAAGCCGGGAAATTGTTTCACAGACCGAGCGGGGAGTTTGAATGTTTCACCTGGATGAGGTCCCCTTGGTGGTGATTTAGGGGGGGTATCAGATGAAAGACAGCGGATTTCCATTCCCGAACAGAACTGCTGAATCTTTCATCTTCCCTTCCGCGCGCCTGAGGGATTCCTGGAAGCATGTGTGTGTGTGGGGGGGTATAAGATCTTTAGAAGGGGGCACCTTTGCAGATCTGCTGATCTTTACAGGGTCAAATCTGACCTCACCATGACCCCACCCGGGATGGTGCCTTAGATAAATAGGAAAACAAAGCAGGATAGTAAGGCCTCAACCTCTGTCCTCCCTCTTCAGAGCAAAGTAATCTAGCTAACCCTACAATAATAAACACAACCAGGCGTAACCAGGGGTGGCGAGGGGGGGGCTGAAAAATGTTAGGAAGCAGATGCATCATTCAAAACAAATCGGAGGGTTTTGCAAAGGATTGCTGTTGCCGCTCTGATCCCAGCCGGGGCCAGAGGTTAGCTACATCTTTGCCGTGTTAAACTTCCTAAGCCTCTAAGCACCATGAAGTTAATCAGGTCGCTGTTACCCCTGGAGGAAAACCTCTCCGCCTGGGCCCCACCTGGCAAGGAAAGAGGCAGAACCATACAAAGCAACAGGCGCGATTGATTGATTCTTTCTCTGAAATTTATTTTTTCCGGCTCCAAATCGTGTCTGAGTTTCCCCATCCCAGCTTGGAAAATATCCCCCAACTTCTGAATCCAGCCCCCTCCCCATGCTGGAAATGCACACGCGCCCGGCCTTTAAAATAGGGAGGCGGCTAAAGCCAACGGGGGAGAAGAAAGATAGAATTGAAGGCCGGAAGCGGGTCATCTTGTCCGCCCTCCTGGATAGCACCAAGGCCAGCCGGCACCCGCCAGCTAAACCCAACGGCTGAAAACCGGCCTTGTGCTGGAGTGAGCAGATCTCTGTGGGTTCGACAGAATGCAAGGAACTGGGGAGAGCTCTCTCTGTCTCTCTCTTCCCCACCCCCATTCCCTAGTCCTGTTGGAAAATCCCCAGCCTTTTATTACGGGCGTGGGGGGTGTGGGGGTGTGTGTCCCTTTTGTTCCAATGAATTATTTGCATAAGCACCTTCTGTTCTCCTTTGCTTCTTGTTGCTTTCCTCATCCCTTCCTCCCCACACCCCCATTGCTTTAAAATCCACCTTGTCTTCTTTAAATAGCCCCTAACTGGCCCGTCTGTTTCACCCTCCACATGCCCTTTTCTTGCTCTGGAAGCCACAGTGGAGGGTTTTTTTGTTTTTGTTTTTACTTTAAATCCTCATTAAAAAGGATTCCCTGATTCCGTCTTTAAAATCCGTCACTTTTACAAGAGGATCCAAACTTTGTTTAAAACAAAACACACCCCCCCCCACACACACACACACACAAGATCCAAACTTGGCAAAGAGCCCACACAGTCAGAAAGATTCAAACCCGAAATGGTGGCACTGGTTTGCCATCAATTCCGTAGGCTCCTCGTTCGTTACTGTTGGATTCTGCACTGCGCGGTTGGCAAATCTTTTGCACGCTGGCCAATTTGTTTGCAAGCTGAAGCCAAACAGGTCTGTTGTGTTGGGTGGGAAATCCTGAAAGCGGAAGAGGGTGTGTGTGTGTGTGTGTGTGTGTGTGTGTGTGTGTGTGTGTGTGTGTGTGTGTGTGTGTGTGTAAGCTTGGGGTGCCTTTTCCTGTAATGAGGATTCTGAAATATTGTTTTCAAAACCTGCTTTTCTGACATGAAAAACGAAATGTTCTCCAAACTTTCCAGGGCTGCTCTGGGCACATTAGCAAAATCCAGGGGCCTATTTTCTCAGTTTTTAATCTGTATCTCGCAAATATTTGTGTTTAAAGGCTTTTAGAGGGTTTAGAAACAAACAACTGAACAAGACACACTAAGGACAAATCTGTCCTAAAGGGCCACTATGGGAAATGCATTTGATCCTGAAATTTCACCCTAATCATCATTTTCATTCCTTTCCCCTTTCCTTTCCGTGAAGGAAGGAGATTATCACATTGTTGCGTTCACATGATCTATTTACCATACCAAGGACATAGGCCTTTGAACTTTAGATCCGATACCAGTGGCTTGCTTTGGAATCTAATACTTAAAATACCCAAAGAACTTTCCTCTAGAGATTGGATTTTTTTTTAAAAAAGGAGGTTAACTTCCAGGTCTTAGCGTCTTTTTTGCATCAGCCAAGGGGAAAATTGCTTTAACCAATATTATTTCAACCAACCAATGGATAAACTCAAATTGCAGATAAATTTCTTTAGCCCATGTTTGGTTTATTTATCAGTGGCATTATCCCTGAATTAACTGCGTATGTGTCTGCACACACACAAACACGAGGATATATCATGGCAAATAGATATTTAATATACGGTGTGTATGTTATTAGCCACGTTGCTAAATTACTTTGAGATCCACAAATGAAAAGCTGCAATAGAAACAAAGCGGTGTCTGTGTAAACCCAGTGGATGGAAATCTGGGAGGTTTATAAGCTCTGGATTTTAGCGAGAAGGTGACACTATCTAAGACAAATGGGACAGAATTTATAAAACTTGATCAAGACACAAAACAACGCCCCCCCCCCTCCCCAAATCAATCTACTCACCAGCCTTCCCCAAACACCCTCATTCTGGCTGGCACAAAGTTAGCACGTTTATAAAAAAGTTGGTTTCAACACAATTATAATGAGATTTTCTTCTCCTTAAATTATAAAGGCACAAATTTGCAGATCTGAGAAATATAACTTTCTCCTAAATCTAATCTATCTGTCTAACTATCCACCTAATTTCTGATTGGCCTCACTGTCTATCTAATTTCAAGTGGGATCTATCTATTCATTTTATTTCTATTAGGATCTGTCCACCTAATTTCTGGTGGATCCGTCGGTCTATCTATCCCTTTTATTTCTAATGGGATCTGGCTATTTAATTTCTAGTGGATCTGCCTGTATAAATCCATTTTATTTCAAATGGTATCTCTCTATCCATCCATCCATCCCAATGCACACTCCTCTCTATCTCTGTATTCATCCATCCATCCTTTTTGAATTTCCTATTCTTCCTTTCAAAAAAAAATAAATCACTGTTTCTGCACACATTAATTTAGCAGCGCTGGAAAGCGAGCTGGCAAACGTCAGGTTTTAATTGAAAAACTAATCACTCCGTGTTTCAGATGCAACCACCTATGCACTTTTTGTGTCTCTTTCAAATATCATTCTTCAGTGTCGTTTGTGTTGTGTTTCCATACAGAGAGATGCGCTCCTGTTTAATTTATCGGCATGCCAACGTAGACTTCAAGTGATCCTTTCCACTCCCTCCCCTTTTGGCCCCAGAATGAATTATTGGGCCGGGAGAAAGAGAGAGGGGAGAGGGGAAAAAAAAGATTTCTTTTAACTGAAAATTGTATGTAACGAGAGGTCATAAATGCGGGCGCTGTGCCTTTAAATTCACAGCTGCCATGCAATAAATATATTTTATGCAGCGGGAGAAACTCAAAGGGGGCATTCCTCACATGTTTTCTTGTCTATAATGGAGGGGCTGGTCTAATGCAGCAAAATAAACACTCCGGGCCCTGTTGATTTTATGACCTGGCAGGCCTGTAATTTACGACACAGTATCCCAGCAATGGTGCTTTCTTGTTTGCTGGACTTGGGGAGACGACACAGGGGATTAGGAGAAGGATTATTTGAAATATGAAACGAGGCAAAAAGGCTTTTAAATGGGGGTGGACAAAATTAGTCCCCGATCCTGACGCCCGGCCCGTGCTTAGCTTTAAACACATACTCTGTTGTTATATATATTGAAGGAGCATCTAGATGTCCCAGCTCTGTCCTGTTGGGCCGGGCACTGCACAGACCCCGACCGAGACCAGGGCCCCGTCGGGCCGGGCGCTGCCCAGACCCCGACCGAGACCAGGGCCCCGTCGGGCCGGGCGCTGCACAGACACAGAGTGAAAGACAGTCCCTGCCCCAAAGAGTTTACAATCTACATAGACAAGTAGTGGGGTGGGGAAACCGAGGCACGGAGCAAGGCAGTGACTTGCTGCTGATCAGTGACAGAGCCAGGAATAGAAGCCAGGTGTCCTGAGTCCCAGCTCCTGCCCTCCCATGCCCTAGGTCCCGCAGTTGTCCCTCCTGGCTTTATAATCTATGAATCGCTGTCAATAGGCTTTGGAAGAAGCTACAGAACCTTTTGCCTCTTGGTCACCAGCAGAGAGCTAACCCCCTTGAGCAGGGATCCAAACCTATTCAGTCACACCACCCACCTCCCCTGCATGAAAGGAGTTGGCGGGGGTCTCAGCCCAGTCCTCATGGCAGGTAGAGCCCCGTCGCTCTCACTTGCCCCTTAAAACAGCCTCCCCCTCGCTGGCTTTATGAACGGAGCTCCCTCGATGGGCCAGTGCACGCAATTTCCCGTCTAATTCCTCCCGTGAACTCCATCACCTGCCTATGGAGGCGGGATTTAATGCTATGCCCACGCAGGGTGGCCCGCTGTCCCCCTCTAGTGGCGACGAGGTGACTAGCGATCGACGGGCCTGCGACAAGTATTCTACTTCCCCTAGTAACGATGTATATGTTACGACCCCGAGGCCTGCAGTTCAATCCCCCCCTACCCTCCGGGGGTGTTAGGGTGACATGGGAGCAGCGGAGGGTGTAACTGGGAAGGAAGGAGGTGGCGGTGGACCAAGGTTGGCAGAATAGTTATAAGCAGAGAAGATCTAACTTAGAGGGTGGAGACTCTGCCCTGCTTGGATTGAATGACCCCCCCCCCCCACATGCTTTCAGGGGCTCTGCTAGAGATCACACTCGCTAGCAGCAATGGCAGGCATGGGACTGCCCCACCAGACCCCAGAGCGGTGCAGTCTGGTCCGGCTGTTACCTGCTGGAGCCGTGGGAAAAGAATCATCCCCCTCTCCCCCGCGTTCGAAAGCCAGCGATCAGCCATCCCAGCTTCCCCCGGGTGAGAGAGTGACCGCTTTGCGGGCGTGATGCCACAAGGCCTTCGGGTCAGCGCTCACGCTGGGCCCCGGGTCCCGTGTGAAGGTTTTCATTCCTGCCACGCGTGCCCGGGACTGGACGAGAGGATCTCTCCAGCTCCCTTCCAGTCCTAGGATTCCCTTATAGTGCGAAGGCAGCTCATGCCCCACCGACCGGCCCGTGGTGCTGAGAGAATAAAATTCCAGTCTAACGGGGAAGTTGCTTTTTTTTTTTTAAAGGTGTGTGTGCGGGGCGGGGGGGGGGGGAGTGTGTGTGTGTGTTTGTGTGTGTACAAATTGTCTGACTGACACTACACTTGCTGCACACAGGTCTAGGGTGACCAGATGTCCTGATTTTATAGGGACAGTACCATGTTTGGGGGCTTTCTCCTTATATAGGCACCTATTACCTGTCCCGATTTTTCACACTTGCTCTCTGGTCACCCTATACCGATCTACTGCTCACTGCGCATCATGGGTAATAGTGATCTGCTCAGCATTTATAATACTTTGCATAATTTTTTTTATTTGCATGACAGACAGGAGGGCCTGACCGGGATCGTGCCAGGCGCTGCGCTGGCACAGAGCAGGAGACAGGGCCAGCCCCCACAGAGCTCAACGGCTAAGCATCTCCCCCTTTTACAGACGGAGGAACTGAGACCCAGCGAAATCTCCACCCCGCATCGAGCGAGAATGGGGCGGGGGCTCTGAGACTAGCTTTCGTTTTACAATAAGGCGAACGCATGAAAAGAAAGAACTAAAGGCAGAGGAGAGCGCACTCTCTGCGTGTGTGTTCGTGTTTCCACACACCCACTATCACAAGGGCTGCCAGCCGAGCACAACTTTATTGCAGCATCAGGAAAAGCAGGGACAAGAAAGAACTAAAGTAAAGTGCCCCAGGGGGAGAGCAGGCCTAGAAAGCTGCTACTGCCCCTTTAAGGGGATCCCCTCCCCCTAGGGAAACACCCCCGCCTTCCCCTCCACCTCCGGCCAGGTGTGGGTGGGGAATCTCACTCCATCACTGTCAGGCACCGGGAATTAATCCCCATCCAGTTTGAATTAAAATGCAAAAAAACCCTTCCCTTTGACCCCCGGCACTTCTCCTCCCATCCTGCCGAGCTCCAGGGGGGGTGCCAGAGCACCAGGGGGCCGTGCGGGCTAGCAGGACTTTCATTTCGAAATAAGGAAAATCATCCCCAAGAAAGAACTAAGGTCAAGTCCCCATTGGAGAGCACCATACAGGCTGCAGCCGCTATGCCAACAGAATGGGCATGGAGCTCTGCCCCGCTCCAGGAAGAGCAGGTAGAAAACACAAGACGGCGCGTTGTGTCACTGCTGCACAACCTGCCCAGGAGACATTGATCCCCACCTGGCAGCCCAGCCCCAGCCTCAGGGAGGTGCCACCTTCTCCCCCCCACACCCCTGGTGGTGCCTGGGCTCTGGTGCCCCGCCCCGGAGCTCGGCAGGATGGGAGGGGAAGTGCTGGGGGTCAAAGGTTTTTTTTTTTTGCATTTTAATTCAAACTGGATGGGGATTAATTCCCGGTGCCTGACAGTGATGGACTGAGATTCCCCACCCCCATCTGGCAGGGGTGGAGGGGGAGGCGGGGGTGTTTCCCTAGGGGGAGGGGATCCCCTTAAAGGGGCAGTAGCAGCTTTCTAGGCCTGCCATCGCATCTCTCCGTCTTATCCCTGCCCCCACACTTAGGGGGAATAAAGTCTGATGGTGGGGGAGGGAAAAGAAAAAGGGGGAAGGGGACTGGAGGCAGGGGCGGGGTTTATGGGAGGTTCTCCCACTCTGGAGCCTAAGGCTAAGACCAGCAGCTTCAACCTCAGGCCCGGCTGGGCTGCTCTGGGGTGAGATTGACCCCTGAGAGTCCCCCCACATAGTGGGGGGCCTCCCTGGCCAGTCTGCTCCTGCTAGCCCCTGCCATAGGGAGCGAATCAGGGGCCTGGGCAGAGCTCACTGCACTGTGGCTATTCTCTGCCCCACACGGCCCATAGGGGGCGTGGCCAGAGCTCACTGCGCTGTGGCTATTCTCTGCCCCCCCAGGGCCCATAGGGGGCAGTGAGTGAGCTGGAACAGCCTTAAGGCTGCTCTAAATAACCCAGGATGGGTCAAGCGGGGCATCAAGGGGCTTTAAAGCCACCTCTCCCCCCCACACACTCAAGCACAGGGCGGGGGCAGCGGCCAATCAGGCCCTCACTTGTTCTCTGACCAACAAAAAGAAAGACGAGCTCGCTTGGAGTTTTATCCAGCTGCCCGTCACCGTAGCCTCCGGGCGCCGTGTTCGGAAAACCAGTCGCGCCCCTCCGGCAGCCTCTCAAGGGATGGGAAGCGGGCAAGAGGCTGGGGGGCTCGAGATACTGGCCGGAGAGGGGGCCGAAGCCAGGCTAGGTGAGCGGCTGAGCTGTGCCCCCGTTGGGCTCAGCGTGTGAGTATGGGGTGGGGGGGGAGGGTGGATGGAGCCTGCGTCTTACTCCCCTTCGGCTGCGGAATCTTCTCCGCCCTCCTCCTCTTGCTCCAGCCCAGATGTGAGCCCAACAGCTGGCGGGGACTGCGGCGGGAGGGGAGGGGGGAGAGAGGCCGGGGAGCCAGCCTGGCCATTAATCACGTTGCCGGGGAGCGGTGCTGGGCAGGCCGCTGGCGGCTTGCGAGGGGGGGGGGGGGGGAGAAAGTTTCCCTCCAGGGATGGAGCGAAAGGACCAGGGTTTTCGGGGAGGGCGGGGCCATGCCATTTCGTTTCTGGAGAAATCCAGAGCAGTGGCTGCAGAGCCTAGTGGTTAGAGCACAGGACTGGGCATCAGGACTCCTGGGTTCTAGCCCCGGCTCTGGGAAAGGAGGGGAGTCTAGGGGTTAAAAAAGGAGTTGGGAACCCCCAAGATTCTTCTGAAACAGCATCCGGCCGGCCCCCCCTGCATGCTCCTGAGCAGGCTCGGAGGACAGGGGGCATTGTCCAATCTCATTTTTGGCTGCAGATGTTGCACTACGAAGAGAGACAGAGTCATCACCTCTTCTCCGTCCTGCACCCCCCAGGGTTGGCAGCGTTCTCTCCTACCGCTGCGGTCAGAGCAGGGGGAACGGGGAGTCCAGACGCCTGGGTTCTCTTCCTGCCTCGCAAGTCTCTGCGTCTCAGGGTATGTCAGCGCCACAGTGGGGTTCTTCTGTCCCTGCAGCAGAATTCCTCCATCGACAGTGGTCAGTGCCAGATGCTTGTGGCACATGGAGGTTTAGGAACACCCGGTACATGGGGTTACTGATTATTTAAACCACCATCGCACTGAGTAGCACTTACCGAGATCAGGGGCTCCCCAGTTGCTGGGCGCTGCCCAGACCCCGGCCGAGATCAGGGGCTCCCCAGTTGCTGGGCGCTGCCCAGACCCCGGCCGAGACCGGGGCCCCGTCGGGCCGGGCGCTGCCCAGACCCCGGCCGAGACCGGGGCCCCGTCGGGCCGGGCGCTGCCCAGACCCCGGCCGAGACCGGGGCCCCGTCGGGCCGGGCGCTGCCCAGACCCCGGCCGAGACCGGGGCCCCGTCGGGCCGGGCGCTGCCCAGACCCCGGCCGAGACCGGGGCCCCGTCGGGCCGGGCGCTGCCCAGACCCCGGCCGAGACCGGGGCCCCGTCGGGCCGGGCGCTGCCCAGACCCCGGCCGAGACCGGGGCCCCGTCGGGCCGGGCGCTGCCCAGACCCCGGCCGAGACCGGGGCCCCGTCGGGCCGGGCGCTGCCCAGACCCCGGCCGAGACCGGGGCCCCGTCGGGCCGGGCGCTGCCCAGACCCCGGCCGAGACCGGGGCCCCGTCGGGCCGGGCGCTGCCCAGACCCCGGCCGAGACCGGGGCCCCGTCGGGCCGGGCGCTGCCCAGACCCCGGCCGAGACCGGGGCCCCGTCGGGCCGGGCGCTGCCCAGACCCCGGCCGAGACCGGGGCCCCGTCGGGCCGGGCGCTGCCCAGACCCCGGCCGAGACCGGGGCCCCGTCGGGCCGGGCGCTGCCCAGTCCCCGGCCGAGACCGGGGCCCCGTCGGGCCGGGCGCTGCCCAGTCCCCGGCCGAGACCGGGGCCCCGTCGGGCCGGGCGCTGCCCAGACCCCGGCCGAGACCGGGGCCCCGTCGGGCCGGGCGCTGCCCAGACCCCGGCCGAGACCGGGGCCCCGTCGGGCCGGGCGCTGCCCAGACCCCGGCCGAGACCGGGGCCCCGTCGGGCCGGGCGCTGCCCAGACCCCGGCCGAGACCGGGGCCCCGTCGGGCCGGGCGCTGCCCAGACCCCGGCCGAGACCGGGGCCCCGTCGGGCCGGGCGCTGCCCAGACCCCGGCCGAGACCGGGGCCCCGTCGGGCCGGGCGCTGCCCAGACCCCGGCCGAGACCGGGGCCCCGTCGGGCCGGGCGCTGCCCAGACCCCGGCCGAGACCGGGGCCCCGTCGGGCCGGGCGCTGCCCAGACCCCGGCCGAGACGGGGGCCCCGTCGGGCCGGGCGCTGCCCAGACCCCGGCCGAGATGAGGGCCCCGTCGGGCCGGGCGCTGCCCAGACCTCGGCCGAGATCAGGGCCCCGTTGCACTGGGCGCTCCCCAGACCCCAGCCGAGATCAGGGCCCCGTCGGGCCGGGCGCTGCCCAGACCCTAACCGAGATCAGGGCCCCGTCGTGCCGGGCGCTGCCCAGACCCCACTCAAAATTGGGGCCCCGTCGTGCCAGGCGCTGCCCAGATCCAGCCTCTGCCCTGAAAAGTTTACAAATTAAAAACAGACAAATGAAGGATTATAAATCGCCATTTTCGGAGCTAATTGCAAAAGGGGTTTTCCATCCCATGAAAACAATTGAGATTTTGAAAAAAAATGTAATCCCCGATCAGGGAAAAAAAAAAAAAAAAAAAAAAAAACACGTTGCAATTTTTTGCTAAGGGAAATTGCAACAAAGTTTCCTTTACAGTCAATTGAAACATTTCATTTCAGTGCAGACTCTTTTAAAAATTATTTATAGACGTTATAATAAAAATCCAAACCAGATGCCCCAATGTTTTTTAACCACATTGCACCCCCAGCCAGCCACCCAATTGTTTTCAAAATGAAATTTCACCTGGATTGAGAATTTCACTAAAAGGTTCTGTTTTGTTAAAAAACTGGTTAGATGAAAGTGTTCCAACCATCTCTACCCATTTTATAGATGGGGAAACTGAGGTACCGGGCCATTCAGGACAGATTTTTAAAGGTGTTTAGCCATTTTTCTGCTCAAAGTTAGAAGGCCTAAAGGGCTTGTCCACCCAGGGACACTGAAAATGAATCCGGATGAATTTACCTGAAAGTGGTTTAGTTAAACTGCGTTAAACCCCTGAGTGGATGCTGTAACTCAGAATTAAAATTCGGTGTAGTTTAATTCACTTTAAAAGTGTATTAAAATAAACAGAATTAAGGCCACTTTAATCAATACACTTCAAATTCACACTTCTAGCTGAGGCCTGCCCTATGCTAGAAAATTAGGTCAGGGTGTAAAATATCCACACCCCTGAGCAGCGTAGTTAAACTGACCTAAAGCCCCATGTAGACAGCACTAGGAGAATCCCTCCTGTCGGCGTGGGGAGCATCTACACTGAAGCAGTATAGCGGTGCATTGGGGCTGCTGTAGCTTGTAGACAAGTCCTAATTCAGATTCACTTTCCCGGGTGTCCCCTTGTAGACAAGCCCAAAGTGAATTAAACTAATATCAAATTAAATCATTTGAATTCTGAATAATAGCATCCACACAGGGGGTTAGCTAATCCACTGTCAAGCCACACCTTTCGTTAATTCGGATTAACGTTCTTGAGCATCCCCCATGTAGACAAGCCCTACATGATCCAGGGCTCAGAGGCTCAAAGATGTTTACACACCTTTGAAAATTCCAGTAGGGAACAATCCGTAGCCTTAGGGGCCTAAATAGAGACAGTCACAAAGGGATGGAAGCACCTAAAATCGGCAAATTGGCACCTCATGGATTTTCATTGGCGCCTAACTACCTTTGAGGCTCTGGCCCTCTTAAAATCCCCCCCCAAGTGACTTGTTTAAGATCGCATGGGGCAGGCTGGGGAGCAGCCCCACCCTCTTCGCCCCCAATCTGAGAAGAGGAGTCGAATGGGAGCTTTCCCGGGGTAGCAATATTTGCCTCAAGTTTCGCTAAAAGTATTTCAAGTGGTTTCCTTTTAAAACTCCTCTGGAGGAAGATAATTGGGCAATTAGCGATAAATTACCTCCAAGAGCTGCTTTCTTTTAACCGATAATGAAGTCTCATGCAAGGAAGTGCCAATTACAAAAGGACTTTTCAGGACAGAGGTGTTATTATTTCTCCTTTCCTCCTCCTCCTTCGCTGTTCGTCTCTGGTCATTGCCGCCCGATCTGACAACCCCACTTCGCCAAGCCTCTTCCACGCCCATCCGATGTGCCTTTTTAATACGGCTCAATGTAAATCCGTATAGCAAGGAACAAAGAATGCAGGCCATGCTTACGGGATGGGGGCGGGGGGGGGAAGAGGGGGCTCTCCCCTGGGAGAAGGACTCTGAAAAACATTTGCGGGCCCTGGTGGAGAATCAGCTCCCGGTGACGCTCAGCCACAAGGGCGAATGCCATCCTGGGCTGTATAAACCGGGGAATCTGCCGTCAGAGCAGAGAGGTTGTTTCCCCTCTGTGTCTGGCCCTGGCCTGACCGCTGCTGGGCCCCTGTGTCCAGTTCTGGTGCCCACAACTCAGGAAGGAGGCGGATCAATGGGAGCGGGGTCAAAGAAGAGCCACGAGAATGATCGAAGGGTTAGAAAACCTGCCCTATGGTGATCTACTCACTGAGCTCGGCCTATTGAGTTAGCAAAGAGAAGGCTCAGGGGTGCCTTGGGCACTGTCGGTAAGTAGCTGCCAAATATTTAATACCGGGCTCGTCCGTCTAGCGGCGGACGGTCGAACGCGACCCAGTGGCGGGGAGTAGACGGCGGACGGATTCGGACTGGAAAGAAGGCCACCGTTTTAATGGTGAGCATAATTAACAATTTCCCCGGGGAGGGGAGGCGTGGTGGATTCTCCGTCACTGGCTGTTTTTAAATCTAAGAGGCCCGCTCTGGGAATGATTTCGGGGAGGGTCTCCGGCCTGGGCTGTCCAGGAGGTCAGGCTGGATCACGCCGGGCCCGTCTGGCCTTGGAAGCGATGAACCCACCCTCTCTTCGGTCCGGAGCGCTGCAGATCAGCGCTGATCTCCCAGGCGGCTCCCGGGGCTGCCGAAGATGCAACCCAGTGGCTCGGGAAACCGGCCGCCTCTTCCATTCCGGTTGGACGCACCCGAACGCCAACCGACACAAGCCAGCCCTGCCCCAACCCCGCCTAAGAGTTCTCCTCTTCCCAGCCCGGGCTGGGCCAACCCAGTCCAAAGAGGGGACTTGCCCAGGATGACCCAGCAAATCAGGAGCAGAGATTAAACGAGATCCCAGGAGTCCTGAGTTTCAGTGCTGTAACCACTGGGCCATACCACCTTGCAGGCAAGCAGCTATAAAGATATTTCCTCTCCCCTTCAGGACTCCTGGGTTCTATCCCCAGCTCTGGGAGAGGAGTGGGGTCTACTGGGTTAGAGGGGAGCCAGGACTCCTGGGTTCTCTCCCCAGCTCTAGGAGGGGAGTGGGGTCTACTGGGTTAGAGGGGAGCCAGGACTCCTGGGTTCTCTCCCCAGCTCTGGGAGAGGAGTGGGGTCTACTGGGTTAGAGGGGAGCCAGGACTCCTGGGTTCTCTCCCCAGCTCTAGGAGGGGAGTGGGGTCTACTGGGTTAGAGGGGAGCCAGGACTCCTGGGTTCTATCCCCAGCTCTGGGAGAGGAGTGGGGTCTACTGGGTTAGAGGGGAGCCAGGACTCCTGGGTTCTCTCCCCAGCTCTGGGAGAGGAGTGGGGTCTACTGGGTTAGAGGGGAGCCAGGACTCCTGGGTTCTCTCCCCAGCTCTAGGAGGGGAGTGGGGTCTACTGTTTAGAGCAGGGGGTGCGCTGGGAGCCAGGACTCCTGGGTTCCACTCCAGTGAGTTCCATGTCTCTCCTTCCCCCCCAGCTGTTCTAGGAAGACAGGAATATTTAGCTGCCATCCGGGGGAGGCTGACAAGCCCGCCAAGCCGCTGTGATGGAAGGCTCCAGGCACAAATTACTGTTATCTGCCCAAGCCCCTCCGAACCCTAACTTACAATCAGCGCTAATCATCCTGTCAGCCCATCACCATTACCACCGCCACCTCCCTCCGCGGCTCACCCGCTGCGGGAGAGAACCCCGGGTCTTAAAGGAACATCCCCCCGCTAACCAGGCGGTCCCTGCCCTGGGTGCAGCCCGGCTGAGCTTTCAGCTCGGCCCAGGGGATTCGCACACCCCATAGTTGGGAGGCTGCGTGCCTAAATCCCCTGCTCAGCTTGAAAAGCAGGGATCAGAGCACGGAGCCAGGGTGGGCAGATGTCCCGATATTATAGGGACCGCCCCGATATGAGGAGTTGTGTCTTATACATGCAACTATTCCCCCTGCCCCCTCCAAAAAAAGGGTCTTGGTTTTTCACACTTGCTATCTGGTCACCCTAGAGAAAGTGGGAAGTGACCCATTTTGGGGGTTCAAGGAGACCCTTTTGGCCAGGATCGCAGCCACCGGTTTGATCCCCACGTCTGGGCAAAACCTCGGTAGGCTACCTTCAGGAAAGCTGGGTTTTTCCAGGACACTCTGTGCTTCGCCCACACCTTGAATACCGCGTGTCATTCTGGGCACCCCAGCTCTAAATGGGTGCATTAGAATGGGAAGAGGGGCAGAGAAGGGCAACAAAAATGATCTGGGGGATGGAACAGCTTCCATACGAGGAGAGATTAAAAAAACTGGGGCTGTTCAGTTTAGAAAAGAGACAACTAAGGGGGGATACGATAGAGGTCTATAAAATCATGAATGGTGTGGAGACAGTGAATAAGGAAATGCAATTTACCCCTTCACAGAACACACAAACCAGGGGGTCGCCCAATTAAATGAATAGGCAGCTGGTTTAAAAACAAACAGAAGGACGTATTTCTTCACCCAACACAGTCAACCTGTGGAACTCCTCGCCAGGGGAATGTCATGAAGGCCAAAAGTAGAACTGGATTCCAAAAGGAATTAGACACATTCATGGAGGACAGGTCCATCGATGGCTATTAATCAAGATGGTCAAGAATGTAACCCCATGCTCTGGGTGTCCCTAAACCTCTGACTGTCAGAAGCTGGGAGTGGACGACAGGGGATGGATCACTCAATAATTGCCCTGTTCTGTTCATTCCCTCTGAAGCATCTGGCACCAGCCACCTGTCTGAAGACAGGATACTGGGCTAGATGGACCCCATTGGTCTGACCCAACATGGCCGTTCTTATATACTTACGAGGCTGTATCTAAGGAACCCCTCCGTCAAATAATCCCAAATTTAGACCACTGACCTTACCACGTGCCCTCATATGGTGCACCAAATTTCAAGGCACTCCAAGTCACCATGAGGATTTTAGAGCATTTAGAAGAGCCAATCTTTAAAGAGAAAGCTGCTCTAAACCTAAACTACATGCCGATGACTGATCTCGCAAAAGCCAGTGTGGGAGCCAAGTACAACTTGTCAGAAGTTTTTCGATTAAAGACACACACTGAAAAGCACCAATTCAGCAGAATCAAAACTGTTTTGAGGAACAAGGTTGGTTTCCACAAGTTTCCTGACTCCAAAACAAACACAAACCAAAACCAAAACCCATTGAGAAGAAACCTTTCAAAATTGTCCGAACGGGACGCCTGGAGAGTTTCAGCATGACAAGTTTGGGGTTTTGCTCTTTGAAATGACTCGTCGTGTTGAAATTTAACTCAACGACACTGGGGGCGGGGTGGGGGGGGCGGGAGAAGGTTGAAAGTAAAGTAAAAAAAATCAAGTCCAAATCAGAACAAGCCGCTTTGAAGGTGTCGAAGTGAAACGTTTCCGTTGACGGGCGTTTTTGGAAGATTCTGTTTGTGTCGTTTTTCTGAGATTGCAAATTTTTTGTCCCGATTCGGCACGGGCACATTTTTTTTTAAACGTGAAAAATTCTCGCTGGATGGGAAAAAGGGCACAGGAGGGGGTGCCCAAGGCCCAGAGCCGAGGGTCGAGGCCGAGGGTGTCGCCTGGGCGCTGTCACAGGGGCTAGGAGGGTGGTTTGCAGCCGGGAGGAGGAGAAAGCCTCGGGAAGCAGTCGTTCATTCACACGCTCACAGAGGCAGGGCTTCTTGGGCACAGAACCAGCTCAGGGGGCAGGCGCGGGGATTCTGAAGCAAGGAACCTGCCGGCTGCTGTTTGTCCCGACGGTACTGGGGGGAAACTGGACTTGGGGGCACATTCTTGGGAAGGAAAGAAGATTGGCACCGACTCGTAGCATCAGGGTCTTCTCCTCGCAAGCCCAGATCTCAGTGCTGGCTCCTGGGGCCAAAAGGGGCAATATTATTATTAACATCACAGCACCGCCTAGAGGCTGCCGCTGAGAGCATGGTCCCTTTGAGCTGGGCCCAGTATGGACCCCACAGCAAGAGACAGGGCGAGCCCCACAGATCTCACCATCCAGACAGAACAGCCCCCCTGCCCCACGGGATGGTATCTCCCGGAGGTCACATGGCAGGGCCAGTGGCAGAATTGGGCTAAGTTTCAGTGGAGTGCCTTAGTTGCTAAATCACTTCCCTCCCACTGCTGAGCAGAGAACCCAGGAGTCCTGACTCCCAGACCCCCACCCCGCTCCAACCACTACACCCCACTCCTTTCCCAGAATTGGGGATAGAACCCAGGAGACCTGGCTCCCAGACCCGCCCTGCTCTAACCACTAGGCCATGCCACCAACAAAAAATATTCCATGGTTTAAAAAAAGATAAATCCCTTGTCTCTGCCCTTTCGCTGACAAACCCAGCAGCCGCTCCAGGGCCGGCCACGCCGGCTGCCTTGTGAATTCTGCTACTGGCCTTAAGCTTCCTTTAAAACCACCCCTAAAGCCCCTCAGTCAAATCCAGCCTCAGTCCGGCAGGAGAGGAGACCAAACCCCGCTCCCCAGCACTGCAAACAGGTTTCATTTGCTCTAGATCCCAGAGGTCGCCTATGTCAATAGCCAGGTGGACACCGAGTGAGCAATATGGGGGAGGGGACGACGCTGGGGGGAAAAACCTCTGCTCGACCCCAGCGGAGGATCCGGCCCGTGCCCGGCGCTCCCAGCAGGGGGGGACGGCGGTTTGTCAGCGCCCGAGAAGGGGTTTCCCAGTTAGGCAGGACTTGGCAACGTCACGCGAGGTGCCGGAGCAGACGGCCTGGGGGGAGCGAGAATCCGGACGCCTGGTGCTTCCATACCCCCCGCGTGGGACTTCAGCTGGAAGCCCAGGCTCCCAGCACCCCTGAGAAAGGGCCCATTTTGCTCCCCTGCACCTCCCTTGTCGCCTCTCATCTTAGCTTGCAAGCTTTTCAGTCTCTCTGTTCTGTGTTCGTGCAGCGCCTGGCACAGTGGGGGGTGGGTTCTGATCCCCGCCAGGGAGCGCTGTGTGCTACTGCGATGCCAATGAAATCACGATCTCCGTAACTGGTCCCGTGCCAGGCGCTGTACATACCACAGTCAGAGGCAGCCCTGAAGAGGTGGCCAAATTAGAGGCCACACGGACCCAGGAGAGATTTATTTTATGTCCCTTTTGCAGAAAGCGTGATGCAGGGGCTAGGGATGTCAGGGGACCACTGTTTGACCTTCGGCAACTCATGCCCCTGCTCTCTGCCTCAGTTTCCCCTCCCACCTTTTGGCTTGTCTAGCTAGAGGACTCGCTCTCTGGCGCCCCCTGTTGCCAGCTGCACGTATCACAGGCAACAGCTTCTCTAGGGTGCGCAACTCGGCCTACCAAAGCAGCCCAGTCTGCAGCCTGTTAGCGCATTTCTGTTGCGAGCTCTTCGGGGCAGGGGCTGGCCTCGGTGCCATGCCTAACACAGCGTGGCTGGGATTCCCGTTGGGCCTCTAAAACCCCCAACCCCCGTGGCCATACGGCACAGCTCTCCCGAGTCCCAGCAGGCGGGAG
Organism: Chelydra serpentina; assembly: GCA_037349315.1. Taxonomy (NCBI): domain Eukaryota; kingdom Metazoa; phylum Chordata; order Testudines; family Chelydridae; genus Chelydra; species Chelydra serpentina. Next base: position 385,222 of record JBAIAC010000203.1, read on the forward strand.
TGATATTTTTAGCTAGCGCCCAGACTATGTGCGAGACCTGGCTTCAATTCCCCGCCCTAGACGTGCTCAAAGCATTGTGCTGCGGCCTGCCTCAGTTTCCCCATCTGCACAACGGCCTCGCGGCGGGGTTGTGACGTTCACGGCCTTCAAGAGAGTGACGCACGCGGAGATCTAGGGCTGGGAAGCCAGGGATTCTGTCGCCATCACAACTCTTCCAAGCTGCTTCAATTAATTCCTGCATAGCGACACCGAACACGGGGGCTGCAGGTAATTCCCAGGGGCTGCAGCCAGTTCCAGGGGGGCCGAGTGAACGCCGTGGGGGCGTGAACGTCAACGTGGGATGTGCTGGCTTTCACAAGGGTGAGATTTCGCCGAATGTGACCTTCTGGGAGTGCGCCAGATCGCTCCAGGCCGCCTTAAATTCGGCATGAGCAAGGGTTCTTTTTCGTGTGCCATTTAATCATGAGTGGGTTCACACGTGTTTGCACGCCGACACCCGGGTTTGCACGCGCACGTGCGAAGACAGGAGAAATCAGCTGACGCGGTGAAAATCAGCAGGAGCGGCCCAGAGTACAAACCAAACTGCCCGACGCCAGGTCTCGCCCGCACCCACCTTGCCCGGGCCTGGTCTGTGCCCCACAGCGGCACTCATTCACCCCGGGGAGTTGGGCAAGCAATGGCCTTCGGCCTCACTAGCGGAGACGCCAACCCAGTGCGTGAATCGGGGACTCCCGCCAGAGACTCCACAACCACTCTGCCCCACTTCCGTTGCTCCCCGTCTCTCCGGACAGCCCCACACGTCTTCTCCCATAGCCCCGCGGCAGGTCTCCTGCAAGTGAGGGTCAGCCCAGTATCCTGGCTCTGACAGCGACCAGCATCAGAGCATCCAGGGGAGGGCCTGGACCATACGGGAGCGATCCACTCCTGCCTTCCCTTCACGGCTTCTGGGGTTCCCCCGCCCTCCCAGCCAGCTGGCTCTTCCCCTCCTTCCTAGGGGCCCTCTGCAAAATCCTTCCTGCAATTCGCTGGAGATCCCCAGCTCCAGCTACTTCTCCTCCTCACCAGCAACTCACAATTACCTGCTCTCCTGCAGCTTTTGTCCTCTAGCCACTTTCTTCTTCCAGTTCTCCTCCGGTCTGGGCCACCTCTCCCTCAGCCAGGCCTCCATTGCTTTATAGGGCCCAGGTGCCTCCTCTTAAGCCCAATGGGGAGGCAGCTGACCAGGCAAAGTGCATGGGTCCCGCTCCCTCCTAAAGGGGCCAATCACCCTGTGACCGCCCACCCCTTCCAAACCACAAGATTGTCTTAAAAATCCATGCAATTAAATAAATAATAGATGTGATGTTCTTTTTATTCCCCTTCTAGTTTTTAGCGGGGTGTGTGTGTGTGTGAAACTTTTGTCCACAACCTTGCGGGCTATAAATTCATCCCCTCCACCCCCCAAATGCAAGCTGAGATTCTCACGGAATCACAGGACTCCAGGCTTTCAACAATAGGGGAGCCGCCCCGTAGCGTCACGCCAGGTGGCGACCTCCGCACCGTTTCATCAGCGTTCAGCGATGCAGAGAGTCCAAGGCCAGCAAGGGGACCGTTATCCGGTCTGACCTCCTGTATAAGACCAGCCCGGGGACTTCCCTGAATTAATTCCTCTTCACAGGAGAGCAGCTCTTTCAGAAAACCAGCCCACGTTCGTGGATTGTTGCAAGGGTTCACTGTTAAAAATCTGCCCCTGGTTGCCGGTCTGAATCAACGTCCAGCCATTGGATTGTATCCGTGCAGCAGTTCTCAAGCTGTGGGTCGCGACCACATTTTAATAGGGGTCGCCAGGGCTGGCTTAGATTTGCTGGGGCCCAGGGCTCGGGTTACCAGCCCCCCTGTCTGAGGCTGACATCCTAGTCACCCCTCACCTTTTCTTTGATAAGCTCAACATCCCGAGCTCCCGGCGTGTCTCAGAGTAAGGTAGGCTTCCCAATCCCGTAATCATGTCCTTGGCTCTTCTCTGACCCCCTCTCCCATCGATCAACCTCCTTCCCGAGTTGTGGGCGCCAGAACCGGACGCAGGATCCCAGCAGCGGCCGCACCAGGGCTGAACGCAGAGGGACAATAACCTCTCAAGAGCTCCCCGACGACACACCCTGGGGTGGCGTTCGCCCTCGGGCACAGCGTGGCACCGGGAGCCCCCGTTCAGCTGATTCTCCACCGAGTCAATTTCAGTGCACGTGGGCGTGGATTCCAAGGGCTTGCCTTCCAGGGGGAGTTATTCCTGGGGGCAGTCGGGTGTCGCACTAGTTGAGAATAAACTCCCCACGCGGCCCTGGAAGGGCGAGAGCAGGGTCGTGATTTCCGAAGCGCTAACCCCGGCCAGTTTCTCCGTGGAGACAAACCCTGAGTTAGGAATCAGTTTGGCTTACGCTTGGTCGACCCCCCCATTGGTGTAAGGAGGGCAGTGAACGGTGCCCTTTCTCACCACCATCGTTATGTAGTGACGCAGAGTAGGCCAAAGGGGCTGAGGTTGTTTCTCCTAGTGCCTATACCCCAGCAGGGAGAGGACCCAAGAGCTGTATTCGAAACCCACTCTGTTCTTGGCCTGATCAGTGCCGTGGGCCTCAGTTTTCCCATCTGTAACCTGGGAATAAGGCTCATTGGTAAAGCGCTTTGAGACCTGCGGATGAAAGCAGCGAGGTCCTGGCAGGGCAGTGCAGCATCGCCCCCTTCCTCCGCTCCACAGCACATGTGTCCCGGCGGACCTGTACCCACACGAGGGGAATTTGCCCCCTCGCGACTCGCGCAAGGCCTGAAATGTGAGGCAAGGCCAGCTGGAATATGGGGACAGACAGACATACAGACACGCTGGGAGCCAGCGGTGGGGGTGGGGGATATGGGGACAGACAGACACGCTGGGAGCCGGAGATGGGGGGGATATGGGGACAGACAGACAGACACCCTGGGAGCCGGAGATGGGGGGGGATATGGGGACAGACAGACAGACACGCTGGGAGCCGGAGATGGGGGGGATATGAGGACAGACAGACACGCTGGGAGCCGGAGATGGGGGGGATATGGGGACAGACAGACAGACACGCTGGGAGCCGGAGATGGGGACAGACAGACAGACACGCTGGGAGCCGGCGGTGGGGGGGATATGGAGACAGACAGACAGACAGACACGCTGGGAGCCGGCGGTGGGGGGGATATGGAGACAGACAGACAGACAGACACGCTGGGAGCCGGCGGTGGGGGTGGGGGGGATATGGGGAGAGACAGACAGACAGACACGCTGGGAGCCGGAGATGGGGTGGGGGGGGGATATGGGGACAGACAGACAGACACGCTGGGAGGGAGCCGGCGGTGGGGGGGATATGGAGACAGACAGACAGACAGACACGCTGGGAGCCGGAGATGGGGGGGGGGGGGATATGGGGAGAGACAGACAGACAGACACGCTGGGAGCCGGAGATGGGGTGGGGGGGGGGATATGGGGACAGACAGACAGACACGCTGGGAGCCGGCGGTGGGGGGGATATGGAGACAGACAGACAGACAGACACGCTGGGAGCCGGAGATGGGGTGGGGGGGATATGGGGACAGACAGACAGACAGACACGCTGGGAGGGAGCCGGCGGTGGGGCTGGGTCGGGGGCCGGCCGGGGCAGCAGGGGGGAGGAAGAGGAGGAGGAGGAGGAAGGGGGGGGGGGGATCCGCCTCCGAGCCGGAGAGCCAGGCAGGGGTTAAAGAAAAAGCCCCTTCCACTTCCGGATGTGCTCACAGCTCCCGGGGCTGGGCAGACCGAGCATCTCTCTTCCTCCTCCTCCTCCTCCTCCTCGGCGAGCCCCGGCCCCGGGACCGGCTCCCGCCGCCGCCGCCCGGGGAGGAAGCCGAGAACCTCCCGCCGAGCCCAGCCCGGCCCCCCCTCTCCTGTGCGCTGAATCTTCTTGGGGGTGGGGGGGGACCCTGATCTCTTGAAGTGGGTGGGGGCTGTAGAGAGCTGTCCCCCCCACCCCACCCCCCTTCCAGCTTCCCCCCCCCCGGGAATCCTCCCCCCCCCGCAATTGGAAGGCAAGAAATCTTCTCTGGGGAGGGAGGGGTGGGAAGAGAGAGGGGGGGCTCTCCCTGCTTTGGGAAGGGGAAGGAAAGCAGCAGAGTGCTTTGGGAGGGGGGTGTTTGCTCCATCACCCCCCATCACCCCCCTTCAGCCCAGCACCAGGGTGGGTTGTTTTTTTATTTGAAGGATCATCAGTCACCCTGCCTTTGACAGCTCTGAATACTTGACGGACAGCGGAGGCAGCCGAAAGGACTACTGGGGAGAAAAGAAAAAAAATCGGCTGCACCCCCCCCCCCAGCTTTCTCCAGGACCCCCCCTCCCTCGCCCCCCCATCCACCAATGCCTTCCCTCTTTGCATTAGCTCTCTGGCCAGCACTGAATCAGGGTTAACCGAGCCAGGGAGGAGGAGAGACCCCCCCCACGCCCCCCACCCGGATCACTGAATTGTTTGGACACAGAGCTGGGGGGGGGGGGGAGAGATCTTGGATCCTCGCCCCCCACACGCAGCCCGCTGCCTACGGAGAGCGAGGGAGAGGGGGAAAAAAAGCCCCCCGACTTGGAGTGGATCGCCAGGCGCCCAATGGCACAAAGGGTAGGTCTGGGGGCGACCGAGTTTTTCCCTGGGCGCTGGGGAGTGGAGCTGGGATTTGAAACGGGGGAGGGGGCGGCTCTGAAGGAGGAAGCGAGAGCCTAGTTTGTGTGTATGCGCTGGGCTGAGGCAGCCAGCCGTGGGTTTGTGTGTGTGGACAGATCAGTGATTTCACTAACCTCTCTTCTTCCCGGGCACTTTGCCGGGCACAGATCTCTCTCTTCGGCTGCTCGCTTTGCGAGGGCCAGATGTGTTGGGTTTTTTCGGAGGCGGGCGGGCGGGCGGGGGGGGGGATGTTTACACTCAACTTTTTCTTTAAAAAAGGATCTTGGAAGCCTCTTTGTGCTGTCTCTCAGCATTGCTCCGTTTTCTTTCCCCGCTGTTTGCTTAGCTGCCTCCTCTCGGTCCTAGGCGGGGGGAGAGGGGCGATGCATGTGTGTGTGTCCATCCAATCGATATATTGGTTGTGATTTTGCACCGTGCAAACTTGGTTGTATCTTCTCCCCCCCCCCCCCCCCCCCCCCACTCGCGCGTCTTGACTTTCTCCCCTCTCGGCACGGCTGGGAAAAGCTAGATTGCTCATTTAGGCGCTGTAATAGGTTTACGTGTAATTGGGGGTACTTTGTGCTTCGTTTTCTGAAGTTTTTACAACTTCTTTGCGCCGCTAATCCTCTCCTCGGAGTGAGGGGAAGGAGTTCTGGTGCTCAGAGCCAGGAGTTAATGGGGCTTTAATCTGCCCAGTTGTTAGAAATTTAGCAAACCGTTTCCTGAAAGATTTTCCTCCGATTTTGCAATCACATGTATATTTTTCTCAGGATCTGACGCATACATACTTTTAGACACAAACAGCCCAGCCTCTCTATCTTATTAGCGACCCTAAAATACCCGCACAGTTGTTAAAATACAAACTAACACTATCTGGCTAAAAGCAGGGGGGGGGGAGTTAATGCCAACGTTTAAAAAAACTTCATAAAGACTTGGGGGGAAAAAAGACAACACCCATCATCCATCCATATTCTTTACATCCTACATAAGTGAAGTTTCCATGCGAAAGAGAAAAGTTGTCATTAAAAAGACGGGAGGAAAATAAGACTGGAGAAGAAACGTGCCACGAAACTCTGGGAAGACAAATTAAAATAAAACGATGCACATTAAACTGATGAGCATCGTTATTATGTGAGAAACTAGTAAATTTCGACTATGTGCTCTGGGAGCGAAAACAGACATAAACAACTTTTTAAAAGGGGCAAATAAAACTCAAATCGACTTTCCAGAGTGCCCCGAAATTCTATGTAGATTTCATAAATGAAGCTAAAACGTGTTTAAAACAGATTTCCCCCGGCTCATAAAAATCGAAGCCTTTGATTATAGATCTCTGTATATTTCTCAACTCATTCCAAAGCCAAACCACCTCCAAACGGCTAATGGAGAATAAACATGGCTTTGCTTGAATTGGTTGAAAAGGCTGGAGGACTAAAATTGGCACCATTTAAATAAGAATAGCTGTCATGTTGGAATAATTTCACGGTCCATTTTTGTCCTTTAAAAGGTCTGGTGAAGGTAAAAAGTGGGAAGCGTGTTTAATAAATTATACCTAAGTTCACAGAGTCCAGTTTTTAAAAAAAGAGATTGAGAGTTTTCTTTCTAGTTCTAGTTAGAACCCAACATCTAAGGGACGGGCAAATCGAGGATTTAAAAGTTTATTTACAATGCACCAAAGAGGGAAGATTTTAAAGCAAGCATCTCAGAACTAGGAGCACGTTCACATTTTAAACGTCAACTTTTCCTCCTGGAAACTATGTTGAAAATATCCGCGTCGCTTCTTTTTTTTAAAAAATAACCCCCAAACTCCAGTTTCAAAGCGAGACAAATAATGTTTTTTAAGGCGAAGTTTGCAAGAAAATAAAAAGATTTATCGCCTTAACTTAGAGACACTTTTTTTGAAAGGCGAGAAGGTGGGAAATCGGAGGGGGAAACTTCCCAGCTGGGGAGGGGGGGGGGGGAAGGAACAATGTTGGAAGCAGCAACAGTGGTGGGGGTGAAATTGACCAGATCGTGGGATGGCGTGAAAGTAACCAACGTTTGCAGCGGCCGATCGAGAAAATTAACAGTGTTGCTGGGCAGGAACTAATTACCCAAAAGAATGTTTAAATGACAAAAGGGGTCGGTAAAGAGCGGCATTGATTTTCTTTTTTTTAAAGCAAAAACTTGGCTGGAAATCAAATCAATGCGACGCACAATGTGGTGATTAAGGGTTTATATTTCTCCCCTTCTCGCCCTCCGACTATGGATCAGACCAGCCCCTTGTCAATAGCTTCTTTCCCAAACACACACACACACACGGCTTGTTTTTCTGTCGGGGACGCTTGTCGGGGGGAAGGGTGCTTGCAAACAGAAACTCCTCCGGGTCTGATTGTGCCGAAGAGAGGAAGGCTGTGCCCAAAAATCACTTCTCCAGCGCCCCGGATCTGAGACGTTTTGGGGGCAAAAATTCCTCCCCCCACGTCCTCTGTGCATTGGCGGCCCGGGGGCGGCGGCGGCGGCGGCGGCGGCGGGGAGCGGGTGTCTCCTTGGCTCACACACCCACCCCTGGCTTTCCACGTTTCCACCTGCCTTCGCAGTACGATGACCTGGTGCATTACCCTGCCATGGATGGAGTCGCTTTGCCCGGCTTCGGGGACCCTCACTCGGCTCGCAGTCTGCAGCATCACGCGCTGAGCCAGGGCTCGCCCTACGGATCGGCCGGGGTAGCCCACCGGGCGGGCCTGCCCCGGGGCTGGGGAACACCGACGCCTTGAAGAGGGAGAAGGATGACATCTACGGGTAAGGAACCGGGGCTGGGCTCTGGCCGGGGGGACGGGGGATTCCCAGAGACTGGGGAGGGGGGTTTCTCCCTAGGATTGGCCCAGGCGCGGCTGAAAATCGCTGTCTGGGAGAGAAGCAAGTTGTGTGTCTGTGTGTTGTGCGTGTGTGTGTGTGTGTGTGTGGGGGGGTAACGCGTCGGGGTTGTTTTATTTGGACCGAGGCGTTGTCTGCCTGGCTAGCCCGCTAATTTTTTTTTGGAGGATCTGTCTCTTCATTTAGCGCTCTGTCCATCTAATCCCTGGGATCCATTTGCTTTCTAGTAGGCTCTGGTCAGTTTCACCGCTGGTGGGACCATCTGTATCTCTCCCTTTTATTTCAAGGGTGTGTGTGTGTAACTTGCGGTGGAGATTTGTGAACGTGTCTAATTTCTAGCAGGTCTGTCGGTCTGTCTGGCCATTTTCTGTCTGTTTTCTTTCACTCCAGTTTTTGGGGGGATTTGTTTGTTTCTAACCGTGTATGTCAAGGGGGAATCTCTCTCCGCCTGTCATCCTAGTAGTTTCCAGGAGAGAGAGAGATTTACTCACCCCAGACAAAACAAAGGGCACTTTGAGAGGGAAAGGCCGGGTTGTCATTTTTAAAATCAGGCTAAGGAGTGACCGAGCGGGAGCTTGTGGATGAATCCAATAAAAAAGGAGCAAAGTTTGGATCCAAGTGGAGGAGAGAAAAGTGACTCGGGGGACCCCGGAGTGGGGAGTGATTTTGAAGGCCCAGGGAGAGGAAGTTTATCTCGGCTTGGTGTGAGCACTTTGGGGTCCTGGTCTCTCATTGCTCTGCAGTGTGGGGCCATCAAAGTCCTGTACCGTAGCCCAAGCAGGGGGCAGGCCCTGGCCCTGTCGCATTTTGTGCTCAGGACCCAGAAGTGAGGGGTCAGTGCCGGAGAAGGGGGTTGCCTTTCCAGGCAGGGGAAAAAGTGGCATCAGAAGAGGCTTGATTTCTTTGAAAGAGAAAGCCCAGAGGTTTTCTACAGGTGAGGCCAGAAATGCAAGACAGGGAAAGAGGGAAGGGACAGAGGGGACATGAAATACACCATTATTTAACACAGCGTCCTCCGGAAACCTAAACCCGCCCCCGGGGAATGCGTAAATAAGTGAAAAATGCTGAGGTGTCGGACATGGACCTGCTGCCCGGGGTTCACCGGACACAGCGTTTATAGGGAGACAAGGGAAAGGTGGAGAAAAAGAGGGAAAGAAAGAGAGAAAACACAGAGGAGGGAAAGGGGAAAGCAGAAGGAAGAAGGGAGAAGAAAGACAGGAAAGAGAAAGAGGGAAAGATAGAAAACAAAACAGAGAAATAGAAGGCAACAGCCCAGGAGGGAAAGAGAGAGAAGAAGACGGTCAGCAGCCAATGCAGAGGACAGAAAGAGCAGAAAACTGCAAATAACAGAGCCCAGCCGGGACCCCTTCCCCCCCCCACCCAAAGATTTCACAGTCACTATTGGAGGAATAGGGACCGGGTGCTATGAGGGGCGCTAAAGTCTGCCAGCCTCTTTCTTCGAATCCCGGCTTTTCTGGCTCCACGTGAACATTTCTAGGAGCAGGGAAGCAAAACTATTTTCCTGCCTAAAATGCCCCTCTTCCCCCTCCACGCGTGCGCCCCTGTGCCGAGGCTGCTTTTCATTGGCAACTATGTGTTGTTTTTACCCGTGGGCTCTGTGGAGGCTCTCGGCTCGGCTGCTGGGCTGACCCACCGGCTCTCAAGTTCCAGGAGGGAGAGACACACTTAGGAGATAACATGGCTTATGTTGGCTGCAAATATTTACATAGCATATGCTGTGTGAACTTGTGCAGCGGGGCTGGGAATGCACAGGCTGTGTCTAGATGGAGCGGGAGAGAGAGAGAGAGAGAGAGAGAGACTGCTCTGGCCTATGTGGATATATCTGGATGTGTGTGGGTGTGTATAATATATATGTGTGTGAGTGGGGATATATAAACCATCACAAAAATGTAGGGCCCCGCGCTGAGACACGGCCAAGTAACCCTAGCCCAGTGGTTCTCAACCAGGGGTGCGCATACCTCTGGGGGTACACACAGGGGGTACATCAGCTCTTCTAGAGAGGTGCCTCGTTTTACAACAGGCTACGTAAAAAGCCCTGGCCACGTCAGTACACACTAACATTGCATACAGTGACTTGCCTGTACAGTTCTATGTACTCACCACTGAAATGTCAGTCTAATATTGATATTCTGATTGACTGGTTTTATAATTAGATGGTAAAAATGAGAGAGTCGGCCATTTGTCAGTAAGCGTGTGGCGGTGACACTTCTGTGTTCTTCTGTCTGATTTTGTAAGCAAGTCGTTCTTAAGTGAGGTGAAATATGGGGGGACGCAAGACAAATCGGACTCCTGAAAGCGGTGCCGTTGTTTGGAAAGGTTGAGAGCCACTGGTCTGGACCGTCCCGGATCAGTGTCTCTATATGGCATATGCATGGGTCCGCAAAGCGTGATCAGGTTTGCACCCTGTGTGTCTATGGAACATTTTGTATCCACCGTGCGATATAATCGATATATTACACGCTCGGTGCCTTAGCTGGTGTATCACATGAGCGCTGGGTAAGCTAAGCTATTCCCGCCCCACCCTTGTCTTGCTAATATCCTGGGACCAACCGGAAAATATTAAACGGCCGGCACGGCGTGTCTGGGTAGACGACATTTTGGGTATATTCTATATATACAGCTACAAAGTGTGTAATGTTGACGTACACACACATATAGAGTGTATGTGTATATCTCTAGCTAGACGTGCGGTGTGAATGGGTGCTTTTAAAGGTATTTAGGTATCTAAATACCTTAAAAAATCTGCCCTTAATATGCTGTTATATACACAGTGCCTATATGTATCTTTAGCTAGACACTGGGTATAGTCTGTGTGTATGTGCATTCATTTGTTGGTCATTCTGTGTGTGTGTGTGTGTGTGTATGCAGCAACATTGTGACGTGTGTAACAATGTGGTACACTGTTTATATGTACATTAGAATAGTTTTGTATCTATGTCTCACTATGTATTTACACAGTGGGTGTATGTATGTCATGCTCCGTGTGTATATATATTTATACACACAGCGAGCAAGATCTCTCTCTCTCTCTCTCACACACACACACACACACACACACTATATTAATGTTGCACGCTGTGTCTGTATGTGTAGACTGATTTGGACAGGCAGCGATTCTCGCGGCCCAAATCCCTGTTGCACGCTGCCTCGTGTGTTGGTTTATACGCGTGTAAAGTGAGCGCAAAGCATTGCCCAGTGGTAGCGTTGCACGCCCTCTTTTCACGCCCGCTGCCCTCGTGTCAATGCCTGCACACGCCGCCGTTGTCTCTAGTGTGTAAACGACCTATGCACTCTGCGTGTGTGTACGCACAGCAGTAGTACACTGGGCCTGTAGATACAGACTTGTGTGTGTGTGTGTACATGTGCACACCCAGTGTGCGGGACACTGCCTTTGTATGCGTGTCTTTACTGCACATTTCAACGTTGGGGTGGGGGTTGTGTTAACAGGGTGGCGGTTTTAAATCTAAAACTAAACGAAATTTCGTCGCATGGGCCCGATCCTCAGATGGGAAGTTAATGGCCACTGGTCAGTTTACACCACCTGAGGATCTGGCCGTGGCTGCATAAATCTGGGCCGCGGTCCGGGAGCGGACATGTCCGCACACACGCAGAGCGTACCATCGGGCTGCAGTTTGTACAGTGTATACGGAGCCGTATTCAACAGAGGAGCGGCAAAGTCAAATCTGAATTGGTATCTTCCATGCGTATTAATACAACCCACGGTGGGAGCAGGTAGTTTACACGGTGCCGGCATTGTATAGACCTGAGTGTGAGTAGATGTTGTAGCGTGTGTTTTGTGGGGCAGTGTTATATGCTGCTGTGTGGTTGTGTATGTGCGTAGTAGAAACACACAGCAGGGTATCTGCCAACCCACACAAGCATATTATAAAAGATATGCTCACCCTCAAACTCTGTTTGTATGGCAGTTTTGTGAGCATGTATCCTTGCACATCAATGTATGTGGTTGTGTGTTTAAACACACCGCGGTGTACAATGCGGATATCCTCCCTCCCAATCTTTTGGTGTATCTTATGTAACGCTTGTGCGTCAGTTGTACAGATTACAGTGCATTCATATGCACAAACCCCTATCCACACGGCTGTGTGTAATATTGCGATACACAGTTTATCCTGCTGAACGGTGCAAACACACCACACAAATATTCCCAGGCACATAAGCTATTTACATATGCTATTTGCACACGCAGAATACAGTATCTTCTATGTAGAAATATACCCCGTGTACACGCTCTCAGCCTTTCTACACTGGACAACGCGGACGCACTCAGATGCATCTGTGTATATCTAGAATATGTATGTTTATATGCACACCTGTACATTAGCCTCCTTCCTGTACTACACAAAGTGCATCCATAGTATAGAGCGGGAGTGTGTGTATAATATGTACGTTTCATGTACTTTGTGTATTTCCTTCCTTCCCTCCCCCATTTCTGTCTTCTCTTTTTCTCCTTCCCTTTCTCCCCTAATTTTCTTTCCTTCTTTCTGTGCTTTCCCCCTTCCTCTAACCCTCCGGTTCATACTCCCAGTCTCCTGCTCCTTACAGGCACGTTGATTATTAATGTATCGGGCGCATTATGGTGGTTGCCCAGGGACCAATAGAAACTGGGTCCCCTTTGCGCCCGGTGCTGTACGAACAGAGAGTAATGGAGAGAGCTGGCCTCTCCCATTCGCAAACCACCCCTTCCCTCCGCCTCCTCTGAGCCCCCACTCTCCCCTTACGGCTAGAACTTGCTCCCCTCTCCCCAAGCAAAGAACCCATCAGAGAATGGTCCCAAGCAAGGCCATCCAGCCGTGAATGTTGCCAGCTCAATCCAGCGTCTCCTCTACACCAGCTCTCTCCCCTCTAGCTGACGTGGTGCTGGTTCTGATCCAGAAAGGTACCACCGTCCGGCTCCACTAATGGGCGATGGCACATCAAGGAAAGAAATCAGGGTGCCTTTGCCCAGTAGCATGTGCAGTGTGTAAAGAGTGTGTGTGTATGTACACACTTGAAATGTCACCCCGTCTGTATCATACACACTATCTATGTGTGTGTGTGTGTGTGCTTATCCCCTAGCCGTGTGTAAACGCCCTAATAACGTTCTCCCCTTGTGCGTTTGACATTTTCCAGACCACAACGTTTTGTATTTTGCGGTTTCTCGATGACTTTTTGTTTCAACATTTCCTTTTTAAATTTCAAAAGCCCTTTTAAAACAGTTTTTCAATTTTATTTCACCCAAACCTTTGGCTCTAAACGATTCCCTCCCGAACACACTCTTAAAAGCCGCCCAGGAACTGAGAAAAATCGGGTCTTCCCCCAGCTCCGCTACTGTGGACTTATCTTCTCTACCCTGTGTGTCTACACCCTAATAATGCTCTCCTGTGTGTCTGTGTGTAATATATGTTCATATGCACACACAGTATTAATGCTGTCTTGTGTAGTATGTCTGTACCCAGCAGTAACGTTACTCTGTGTATTACTCTACATGCATCTGAAGAAGTGGGGATTCACCCACAAAAGCTTATGCTCCAATACCTCTGTTAGTCTATAAGGTGCCACAGAACTCTTTGTCGCTTCTACAGATCCAGACTAACACGGCTCCCCTCTGATACTCTGTGTATTATGTACATACAGTTCCTATACCCTGGCTACATATACAATATTCACGTACTATAGCTGCACTGTGTGTATTATATGGAGGCGTGGAAGGATTAGCTATTTCATCAGAAAATCTTGATCGCACCGCATGCAGCGACAAACTATTTCCATCGATTAAAAACTCAAATGTCCAGCTACGCAAAGTAAAAATGCAGCGCGCGACCCGCTGAGAGTTTCTTTACTTTGGCTATTGTGACACGGGATGGACGGTTTGCGTTTTCACGATTATAAAGCTTTTTGAATCGCCGCATCGACTGCTATTAAATAGTGATTGCCGGACACCGCCAATTCCCACAATGGTGACAGTCTAAAATAAATAAAAACGGGGAGAAATGCTTAAAAAGAAACCTCGAAATTATTAAAAAATAAAAATCTAATTTTGCCCTGCCTCATTATAGGCCCTGTGTCGGTCTATATCCGTCTACACACATGGATTGTGGGCCTCTGTTTGCGCATTTGCTCTGTGTGTGTGTATATACACGAATGCCGTTCCAGTCTGTGCAGAACTCTCCGTTGAGTGGGTGCACTTGTGTAACGGTCACATACAGGGTTAGTATTTATAGGCTTTGTTTGCACATTTCTGCACAATATGCTGCTGAGATAATCTAGTGCCCCCCATGGGTATGTGACCAGCGGTTGGCTTGTCTAGCTTCTACTCCGGCTACGTGATACATTGTGGGGGTGTCTACACTTGTGCGTAGATGGTGCGTAGCACGTGTGTTGCACATTGTGCCTGCTTCTGCGTGACAGCCTCTTTTGTTCCCCAGCGTGCGTCCTACATGGTGCACACCGGGAGGTTGTAGGCGATGCTCACCGATGGCCACTGCAGATATTACACACTGGGTGGGTTAGCGAGACAAGGCCGAGGGAGCGAATAGCTTTTATTGGGCCAACTTCTGTGGATGAGCGACAGGAGCTGTCTTGGGGTCTGGGAAAGGGAGAGTCACAGCGAGGTGGAACAGGTTGGTTAGTGGAAGGCGTTAGCATTGAAGGTAGGGCGTGGCCCATTCACACCTCTGCAGTCCTAGGACAACAAAGGGAGGGGGGGTAACTGTGAATACCTTCCCCAGACCCGAGAAGAGCTCTGTGTAAGCTGGAAAGCTCGTCTCTTTCTCCAACAGAAGTTGGTCCAATAACAGGTATTACCTCCCCCGCCTCGTCGCTCTAATATCCTGAGACAGACACGGCTACAAACTACACTCCACACAACCGGGCGTATGTGTTCTACAACATGGCCGTGTGTATATGTTTGTTTATACACCACACCGAATGGATCCGTGAGCGTGAATGACTACCGTGAGTGTGTGTGTGCACGCGCGTGTGTTTATGTTTGTACAGAGGGGCACAGGTGGTGTATGTGTATTACACACTGTGTGTGTGTGTGTGTGTGTTACACATGGGCTGGGTGTCCATTTGCACAGCATAGATGCGGGGCGCGCGCCGCGTCGTGCATGCCTCTGCACGGATTGTGTGGCATTGGTGCACGCGCGCGTGCGACGCCTAGCTGCCATGGTGCAAGTGGGGCAGTTGTGCCGGGACCCGTGAGGTTTTGGGGCCCCAGCCAGCAGAGGCCGCTCTACCTATAGGGCAGCAGATTTCGGGGGCAGGGGCAGATTTTGGGCCCGCCCTGTGAGCAGGGGCGGATGCGGCTGGCGGGGATACACGGGCGAACGTATCCTTGCCCCAGGGCCATCTCGAACCTTGTTCCGGCACTTGATCGGCGGGGTGTCTGGATTGAATAATGCGTGTGCCTGGCACCCCGCGTGTCTGGCTCTAACCTCCCCTCTGTGCGGTAGGCACCCCTTGTTCCCCTTGCTGGCCCTGGTCTTTGAGAAGTGTGAGCTGGCGACCTGCTCCCCCAGGGATACCTCGGGCTCTTACCCCGGCGGGGACGTCTGCTCCTCCGATTCCTTCAACGAGGACATAGCCGTCTTCGCCAAACAGGTCAGTGTCTGGAGCCGGCGGCGCGGGGGTGGGTGGTGGTGTCAAGTCTGCAGGGAGCAAAGCAGGAGAAACCTAAAGCCAGAGGAACGCAGGGGGAGCCGTGCCAATGCTGGGGCCCGACTCGCTTTCGCGTTACCCCCCCGGGTAAAAATCGACTGATCAGTGGCTCAATTCGGGGAACGACTTGGAAGACCCAGCACTGAATCAGACTCTGCAAATCAGGCCCAGCTGCTCTCTCAATCTGCCAACAAAACAAAACAACAAAAAATCCCTTGTGTTGATCCTGCGTTTTTAGACATGCCCCGGACAGGCCAAGAGCGTACATGAGGCTGCGTCGTGCTTAAAAATTATATATATATATATATAGAGAGAGAGACAGAGAGCGCAACGCTTGTTTGGGAGGACTTTTAAAAAGGAGACGGGGGTGAAATCTGATCTTGCATAGGAGGGGTTGGGAATATTTTAAAATACATAGACACGGCAGAGCCCAGAGTGAAAGATCCGCATGTGGGGATGGCACGGACGCTCTGGGGAAAGAGAGATTTCTTTCTTTCTTTCTCGCTCTCTCTCTCTCTCTCTCTTTTTATGTTCCGGGGAAATGAGAAAACCAGATTTATTTTTTTTTAAATTGTGCTAACCTTTGCCTCTCTGCGTTTTATTTGTGCTGGATTGCCCGTGTCTTTCTCTTTCTAGATTAGGACAGAAAAGCCTTTATTTTCTTCCAATCCGGAGCTGGATAATTTGGTAAGAAACTTTTTTAAAAAATTTAAAAATCTATAATTCCGTGTACAATGCAAATAATCATTTCTTTTTGAATGGCTTTTCTGCTGGTCCGATTGGCTTTGGGTTGTTTTTTCTTTCGTTTTCCCCGTTGGCGGCTACTCATCCTCATTTAAATCTTGCTCCAGTTCTGCAAAGCTAGGCCCCGGGAGCGATCCTAGTCCGCTCATTCAAGCTTGCATTCCTATTCGGCCTGGGCCTTTGAGCATGTACCCGAGAGACGGACGCATGTGCTCAAAGCCGAGTTTAAGTGCTTTCCTCAATAAGGACGTGTACTGGGACGTAGTCAGTTAAGCACATGCGTGAAGTCTTAGTAGGATCAGAGGCTCAAGATGTTGCATGGGGGGAAATTAATCAACTTCCTAAATCTAAGACTGAAGGCCCAGTTTTTTAAAGGGACGTTGGCATTGCACCGGCCAGGTCGTTTTCAAATGGGACCTAGGTTGCTAAATCTGTCTTGGAAATGCGACGGAGGTGCTGCGGCCTTTCAAAACCCAGGCCTTGTTCACCACCTCAGCTATGTGAAGCGATGCTGAGTAACAGCGGCTCAGGATCTGGCCCCTGGAGCCACACCAATGGAATCGGCCCTTAGAAAGGCTTGCAAGACCCTCACGAGTAACTGATTTATTAGGCCTCGTTCTCTGTCGCTTTGGACGTTTACACTGGAGCCAAACGAGTCTCCCTCGCATCGCATGGGCGCGTGCTGCTCTAAATGCCTGTGCCCCGAGCCGCGGAGAATCAGACTCGTTACGTTTCACGTGGAGGGCCGGGGAGAGAAATGTGGACAATTAAAGGCTCCCTCCAAGTGACTATTTGGGTATAATCCAGCCAGCAAATGAAACAAACCTTGGGCCGCAGCTCCATGAATTTGGTTTATGCCGCTCCAGCCCCTTATTGGAGATGCAGAAAAGGCCGCCTCCAACAGATTTTCTTGTGTGTTATCATTACAGATGATTCAGTCAATCCAGGTGCTGCGATTCCATCTCTTGGAATTAGAAAAGGTAAAATCGACACGGTTTCCTCCCTTGCCCCTCGCCAGCGCGGGTTTGGAGGGTAATTATTTTTAACGGTTTCATTGCAAAGCAAAAAGAAACCTTCTAAAAGGAACCCTTATAGGCCATACCCTCAGCTGATCCAACTTGGCCGAGCTCCATTGGTTTCAAATAGCGCAGTGCTGATTTGCACCAGCTAGAGATCGAGCCCCTTGATTTTAAGGGAGTGCTGCCAGTTTACACCAGTGGAGAATTGAGCCCGTAAACTTCAATAGAGTCACACTGTTTTACACCAGTGGGGGAGCTGGCCCCAGTATCTATACTCCGGCCCGTGTTTGTTTGTTTTTTCCAATTGGAGCTGTTGCAAACAGCACCAGGAACATTTAGTTAAATACGGCGCAACTTATTTTTGCCTCTTCGCAGCTGCGTTGATGATGGATCTGAGGTTTCATGCGACGACAGCAGAAATGAGCCTCCAACCAAATACTTTGAGCGAGGAGAGAGTCTCACGAAAGCCAAAACCCTTCTAATTGATGTTTTCAAACGAAGCCGTGCCGCTCGGCGTGGTGAAAGCCGGATGGCCCGTCACTAAGCCC
Source organism: Chelydra serpentina (assembly GCA_037349315.1). NCBI lineage: Eukaryota > Metazoa > Chordata > Testudines > Chelydridae > Chelydra > Chelydra serpentina. The sequence continues at coordinate 402,742 of JBAIAC010000203.1, forward strand.
CACGTGCGGCTGTTAAGTGGCCAAATAAAACGGTTTTAAACCCACGTGGGGCTGCATTTCGGCTTTGGGATTATTATCCTGTTTCACTGAGACAACGGCCCTCAAAGGTTTAATTTTTCATACGGCGAGACGGGGAGAGGGGGGCAGCTTCAGAGTAGCGGCCAGGCATGAGAGAAATGAGAAAATAAATGAACGTGTTTCTTTTTAAAAAAGGATAGAAATTAAATGTTTTGGCCAAATCATAAACAAGCCGTCCTGACTTTTTCCAAATTGTGTTTTTCCCTGATAAAACCATGTCCCGAATTCGACCCAAATTTGCCGTAATTTTTTTGACCAGCTCTAAGCAGGGACTGTCATTTTGTTCTGAGTTTGTACAGCTCCTGATGCAAGGGGATTCTGATGAATGGTGGAGGCAGGGCAGCGGTGCTCCCTAGGGCTCCTGTTACATGCCTAATCGTCATAAAAATGTACAGCACCCGCAGCCTGGCACAACGCCGCCCTGATCCCTGACTGGGGATCCTAGCTAGAACTGAGCAAAAGTTTGCAGCTGAAAGTTTGTTTTCCAAAAGAAGCAGACTTGGAACATTTCGCGAAGGCAGGGCGATTTCGGAGAGGTGTTTAGGTTGGAAAAAATGAAAAATTCTAAAAAAACCCCCCAAAATAATAACAAAAATCAGTGTTTCAATTTGACATATTCGGATGCGAGTTCTGATTGTTTGGGTTGGAACAACATTTCCGTTGGCATTTTCCTTTGCTTTGATTTAGTTTTAGTTTTAAAATGTCTGAAAACAAAACAAATTGTTTTGGGGTTGTTGTTTTTTTGGTTTTTTTTAAAAAAGCCTTTAGATTAGCTAAAAGTTCCAAGAAATTTTGTTTTCAGGTCAACACAAAATGATTTTTTTTTATTTTGAATTGCCAGCAAGCCCCCCGCCCCCCCCCCCCCAAAAGATTGATTATTGGGAGAGCTGTAGCTGCTAGACGCTCCAGTACTACAAATAATAAGGACGGATTTACACTAGACGTGCTGCTCTGGCGAATACAGTGACTCCCGGGCACGTGTGTTTGTAGGACTGGGGACTTACACAGGACAGACCCCATCCAGAGCCCCTTGAACTCGGATTTATGCTTGGCAGAATAAGGATAAGCATTAAACACCCGCTTGGCAGTAAGCACGGGCTTAAGAGCCTCACTTATCTTTAAGCACCTCGGTGGACTTTGACTTCAATACCCCTCAGTGGACCAGACCCTTAGCGGGTGCTAATCAGTACGTTCAGCGGCAGAGTTCTAGTGGAAATGATGGTAAAGGGCCCGATTCCAAGACACATGGAATCTCTCCGGTTTTTTGGTTTTTTAAGCAATCAATCTAGCTAGGGTGCCCATCACCATAGCCTCTGGGCATGTCCCAGTCTTCAGTGTATTTACCCTCCCTGGTGAGACAGACCGGTGCTCTTATCACGGAGGTGGAACTGAGGCACAGAGACACTGACCGGTTAGCTCCTCCAAGGTGTTTAGGCACCTAGCTGTTAATGGGAATTAGGCGCTTACATCCCTTGGAAGTGATTTTCCCCAAGATCACACAGGGAATCTGTAGGAGAGGCGGGACTAAACCCAGGTCTCCCGAGACACAGGTGAGGGCCCTAACCACGGAGCCGCCCTTCCTCGGTGCTGCTGCTCTGTAAAATAGACTCTGTTAATTTACGGTAGCTGCAGCTAGTTCTGACAATCCTCCAGTCTCCGGTAGCCAAAGCCCTGTGTAGCATGTGTCCTTGTTAAAGTAATGAAACCAGGGGAAACCAGGCCCCTACCGCAGCTCCGTGCTGGTAAAGAAACATGTGGCGGTTTATCTTTTTATTTAAAAACAGAAACCAGGGGCAGACCTTCCACTAGCGTAAATGGACGTAGCTCCTTTCAAATCAAGGACAGAGGACCCGGCAACATAGGGGTCGGAGTCGGAACAAAATACAGACGACGCTTGGCGTGAGACCAAACGCTTTCAAAGCGACCCATCCAGGGGACAGGCGAATGACGCCCCTGCGAACGGGCGCATATAGCGGCTGGTTTTGATTTACGGAGAAGCCGGGGGGAAATTGCTTGACGCTCCCACACGTGGAGATCGGGATTAACTTTGCATTTGGGCAGCGCGTCTTGTGCAAGTGATGGACTAGGATGTCTAAGGCCTGGTCTGCATGCAGATTTTGCCCCGGGATAAACTATGCTTCAGAGAGGAGTGGTGCTGTGGGAGGAGACCTTCCCAGGGGGGTGGATGACAACTGAATTCTGCTGGCCTCACTGCCGAATTTCTCTGTTCTCTTCCCCGGCAGTTTAAGGACCGGTCTGAATTAGAAATCTTGCCCCGTCACCATCTAACTGCACCAGTTCCAACCACTAACACGCACGCCCTTGAACCGGTGTGAAATCAGTTTAACGCACTGTGGTGATAATCTGCCACCGCGGGGCCGGAGGGTCAGATTCTGATTTTAGTTAAACGGGAATAAATCGGGACTCGGAGTCAGCAGAGTTCTTCCAAGGGCCGGATTCCAACTGGGCGCACGGCTCTAGTGGAACTGAGCCGATTTCTCCGGGGAGTGAGATCAGAATCGGGGCCCCGTGGACTTCACACGTTGAGATGTTAGCGAGCCAGACCCTCCGCCCCTTTCCATGGTGTCCAGCAGGACTCAGCTGTAGAGAGATCTGTTCCCCGGGGGGGCGGGCGGCGTGGTTTAAATCGGTAGGCCGGATTCTCCCCAGTCAGACCCTGGTGTAAACGGGGAGGAACGCCGTCCGGCCAGCATTTGTGCGGGCTGAAAAGAAAACCCGGCTGGCGGGCTGTGGCTCCGTGGGGGTCCGGGGGCCAGATCCCCGGCTGGGGCGGAGGGGCGGCTCTGGCCCGTTCCCCTGCCCGGGCGGCGTGTCTGGTAAATTCCAGGCATGAGGCAATCGCGAAGGGGGAGGGATTTGGGGGGGGGGGGTCCCAGAGCCCCGGCCAAGTGGCTTGCCAGGGTAATGAGCTCATTACAGCCACCATTGGGGTTTTTAACTCGATAATCCCCTTGTTAATGGGGTAATTAACCCTTTGAGCGCCACAGCGGGCGCCTGCTGGGAGCTGAGAAAAGGGGGGGGGGGTGAAGTGCTTCTGCCAGGGGCAGGGAAGAAAGGGGAAGCCGGGCGACAGGCCCGGAGAGGGGAAAGGCAGAGTCGGGCTCTCGGGGGTTGCAGCAAACGCGTTGCCTCTGCGGATCGGCACAGAGCGGGGGCTCGGAAGGGGATGCATTGATCCTCCCAGCCCGCTGCAGGGTCAGCCAGTGCTATGCGTCCCCTTTTAGCTAGGGGGAAACCGAGGCACGCAGTGGCTCAGGGCCCAGCTGCGCTGAGCGTCTCATTCCCCTGAATAGCGAAATGGTGTCTGTGGGATTGCAGGGAGCCCGAGCCGATTACCCTAACCACTAGACCATCCTGCCTCTCAGCTCGGCCGGGGAGACGGGACGCCGGGCCAGATGGGCAGGCCCGATTGGGAGCTGCTGGAAAGCACCGAGCCCCCAACTCCTAACGGTTCTCCTTTTCTGGGGAGCAGGTACATGACCTGTGCGACAATTTCTGCCACCGCTACATCACCTGCCTGAAGGGGAAGATGCCCATCGACCTGGTGATTGACGACCGGGACGCGGGCTCCAAATCCGACCTGGAGGACTTCACGGGGTCCTGCGCCAGCCTCTCCGACCAGGTGGGAGACCGGACGCCTGCTTTAGACGCGAGATCTGGGGGCTCCCGTGTGGTGCCGGGCGGATGCCCCGTGAGAGACGGGCCTTGCGCCAAAGAGCGCCCAGGCTCCAGAGGCAAGGGGTGGGAGGAGAAACCGAGGCACAGAGTGGGGACGTTGCCCACGGTCTCACTGGGAACATAACCGCGGTGCCCAGACCGGCGCTGTACGCGTTAGCCCATGTTGCTAACACGAGACGTGCCCCCCCAGAACCCGGCTCCGAGGTTTTGCATGCGGCTCCCTGGCGGGCCCTGGGACATTTCGCTCTGGACCCCTCGGCTGGCGGCCGCGGGCCCAGCTGGCCTCTCGGGACTCTACGTGCTGGATGGGGACTGTGGGAGCTCGGGGCGGCCCTGGCCAATCCTCGCGGGTCCCCACGCCCCGGCCGAGCACTTGGAGCCGCGGCTGCGTCCTGGTGCGCATGAATCCCGAAACAGAGGATGCGACTGCATCTCCCGGCGCCCCGGGGTGCGTCCGGCCATCCAGCGGGACACGAGGCCTTTTCCCCTCTGGGAGGCTCTGAGCCAGGTTAGCGGGGGACTGGCTGGCTGGCTGGCTTCCTTGTGTTCCCACAGGGGGACTTTTCCCTTGTGCCTAAGAGCAGACTAGCCACCCATTTCTCCAGCCCTGTTTTCCTACTTCGGAGGTCCCCAAGGTGCAGAAAGTCCCCGGGCTCTGGACACCTTCAGCACCTGTTTTAGCGGGGGTGAGGGGGAAACGGGGGGGGTCCATCTCCAGCTCTTGCCCTCTGCAAAAATACCGAGGCCGGTGTAAGACCCGGGAAAGATCAGCTGGGGACAAAAGATCCCTCGATCCTTCCCGGTAAGAAATCCGTCCATTGGCAAAGAAAGGGACCGTGCGCTGGCAAAGAAGGGGGCAAGTCCCCTGCTGTGCCAGCCCCTCTCAGCACCCCCTTGCCCCTTTGGCAGCATGAAGGGGCCCGGGAGCGGGTGGAGGACAGCCTCCAGCGCTGGGGGGCAGAGCGCTGCAGCTGTTTTCTGCTCCCCGGGGCCCATGGGGATAGAGCGGGTGCCGGGGCAGCCCCGAGGCAGCGCGGCCCAGTGGACAGAACATGGAGCCGGTGCCCAGGAGGCCTGGGTTTGATTCCTCGCTCTGGCCTGCTGGGTGACCTGTGGCCACTTTCTTCTGTGCCTCAGTTTCCCCATCTTTGAGATCTAGGGATAAAAAGCCCCCCACAGGACCTACCTGGTATTCGTTGGGCATTCAGCTGATGCAGTCTGCTCAGACTGGAAGAGCAGGGAGTGAGAGGAGGGGAGGACAGGGCTGGGGCTCAGGATTAAGGGGCAGCGGTAGAGCGGGTGGGGGGAGCCCAGGGCTGGGGAGCTGCGGGTTGGGATCAAGGAGGAGCAGCAGCAGCAGGGTTGCGTGGGAGAATCTAGCCCAGCATCTGTTATCACGCACCTGGTCCTGATCAGCCCCTTTGCGTTCCCAGGGGCCCGGCTCACCCCCAAAGCGACCCCCCCCCTCGAAATCTCCTCCCACCCCCACGCGGCTCCCTCCCACCTTGCCACCTGGGGGGGCTTGATGTTGTGGCAGAAGCCGCAGCTCAGTGCGGGGAGGGGTGCATGGGGTGGATCGCGGGGGCGGGGGGGGGGTCCCCCATCCAAAGGACGCCAGACCCCCCCTGCACCCCTCCTGCTTTGGGAACATTCACGACTAAGCCGTGCTTTGGAAACGGTTCGGCGTTCGCGCCGGCTGGTGACGAGGGGGCGTCCGTGCTGCCCCGCCCGCTGCCGCCCCCCCCATCTGCCCCCCCCCCCCGCTTGCTAATGCAGCCGGCGCAGTCATTTGCCTATAGCCACTCTGCTGCATTTTTAATACGCCCCCGGGCTACAGCGCTCGGGGTGGAGGGAGCTAATCCCCAGCCGGGACTTTGTTGTTATAATTAGATGGAGCGCCCCCCCCCACCCCCCCACACCCCCTCACCCCTCTGGGGGGTTGATTTGGGGACAGTTTCAGCATCAGCATCAAGGCCCTGCATAGACACCCCCTCCCCCATCACCACCCACTCCATCCCCGATTCCAGGCCAGGACTTGGGAGCAGCCGGAGGGGAAGCAGCCCCCCCCCCCCCATATTGACCCATCTGTCCTTGGGGTTCGGACAATGACAGACACAGGCGGGTCCTGTTAGCGGGACCCCTCCTAGGGCAGGGGTCACCTCTCATAACCCCCCCCCCCCCCGCCGCCCACCCAATGCCCTCAGAGACAGACACACCCAGCTTAGCTGTGCACGCACCGGGACACCGACGCCGCAAACACACGCGTGATCTTTGCGTGTCCACGGGGACATGCTGCCAACGCAGGCCTGATCTTTGCACACACAGAGGCCTGCCGCAAGCACGCGTGATCTGTGTGGGTGCACCCGCTGCCAACGCAGGCCTGATCTACCCACCCCCCCACCCCGCAGAATAGCTGTTCCTGAGGGCTCGGAGAGCAGCAGAGCTGGGAGCCCCCCCCCCACACACACACACACCCCGAAGACCGCCCGGTGCGTGCGCGCCATCGGACAATAGCACCCCCTTGAAGGGGCAGAGGGAGCTGGAATAAGGGTAGGATGGGAGGGCGGTAAGTGCAGGGGCAGGCAGCTGCTTGGGGCGGGGGGAAGAGAGTGGGGTCTAGTGGTTAGAGCAGGGCGGGGCTGGGAGCCAGGACTCCTGGGTTCTCTCCCCAGCTTTGGATGGGGAGTGGGGTCTAGTGGTTAGAGCAGGGGGGGGCCGGGAGGCAGGACTCCTGGGTTCTATCCCCAGCTCTGGGAGGGAAGTGGGGTCTAGTGGTTAGAGCAGGGGGGGCTGGGAGCCAGGACTCCTGGGTTCTATCCCCAGCTCTGGGAGGGGAGTGGGGTCTAGTGGTTAGAGCAGGGGGGGGCCGGGAGGCAGGACTCCTGGGTTCTATCCCCAGCTCTGGGAGGGGAGTGGGGTCTAGTGGTTAGAGCAGGGGGGCGCTGGGAGCCAGGACACCTGGGTTCTATCCCCAGCTCTGTTAGGGGGAGTGTGGAGTCACTCTGAAGTGACACCAGTTTAAAGGAGGCCAGTCTCTCTCCCCCCCCAGCGCTGGTAGGAGCAGTGGGAATTTCGCTCCGCCCGGCCCCTGCGGTTGGGTTACAGCCAGTGCTACAGCCTCAGCCTCCCGGGCCTTTAACCAGGGACCTTTGCTCCCCTCCCTCCCCTGCTCCTGTGGGGGGCGCGTGTCAGGTTCCCCCCTGCAGCCCGTCCCTCCTTAACCCTTCTAACCCCCGGGCTCCGCCGCGGGGCCTGGGATCAGCTAGCCGGGTTAACGAGGTGGGGCATGTACGGGGGGGGAGGCATGTATGGGGGAGGCTAGACAGGGGCGGGGGACACGCAACCGGAACTGTATCCTTCCTCCTGGGGGCAAAGCCGGGGCCCCTTAAACTCGCCTCGGGGGCTGGGGGTTCACAACCCTGGTAGGTGTGAAAATCCCGCTCCCCCACTCACCCCGGCCCCATTGCTGGGGGGTGAGGCTGGGCTCCGGGAGCTCACTGGCCAGCCCCCAGGGTGCTGCATGGGAACTGCCCCCCCTCCCCCATGGGTCTGGTCCTGTTCGAGGGTCTTTTAGTGTTGATAACGTGGTAGCAACTAGAGGCACCAACTGAGACTAACTCCCCCCCCCCCCCCCCGACCGAGATCTGGGCTCCCTGTCACGGCACAGACACCCCCCCTCACTGACAACCAGGGTCCCCGTCACACTGGGCACTGCACGGAACCCCCCAGACCGAGACCCGGGGTCCCCATCACACTGGGCACTGCACGGAACCCCCCAGACTGAGACCCGGGGTCCCCATCACACTGGGCGCCGCACAGAACCCCCCAGACCGAGACCCAGGGTCCCCATCACACTGGGCACTGCACGGAACCCCCCAGACCGAGACCCGGGGTCCCCATCACACTGGGCACTGCAGGAACCCCCCAGACCGAGACCCGGGGTCCCCATCACACTGGGCACTGCGCAGAACCCCCCAGACCGAGACCCGGGGTCCCCATCACACTGGGCACTGCACGGAACCCCCCAGACCGAGACCCGGGGTCCCCATCACACTGGGCACTGCACGGAACCCCCCAGACCGAGACCCGGGGTCCCCATCACACTGGACACCGCACAGAACCCCCCAGACTGAGACCCGGGGTCCCCATCACACTGGGCACTGCAGGAACCCCCCAGACCAAGACCCGGGGTCCCCGTCACACCAGGTGCCGTGCGGAACCCCCCAGATCGAGACCCGGGGTCCCCGTCACACCAGGCGCCGCACAGAACCCCCCAGACCGAGACCCGGGGTCCCCATCACACTGGGTGCTGCACGGAACCCCCCAGACCGAGACCTGGGGTCCCCATCACACTGGGCGCTGCAGGGAACCCCCCAGACCGAGACCCGGGGTCCCCGTCACACTGGGCACTGCACGGAACCCCCCAGACCGAGACCCGGGGTCCCCGTCACACTGGGCACTGCACAGAACCCCCCAGACCAAGACCCGGGGTCCCCGTCACACCAGGTGCCGTGCGGAACCCCCCAGATCGAGACCCAGGGTCCCCATCACACTGGGCGCTGCACAGAACCCCCCAGATCGAGACCCAGGGTCCCCGTCACACTGGGCGCTGCACAGAACCCCCCAGACCAAGACCCGGGGTCCCCGTCACACCAGGTGCCGTGCGGAACCCCCCAGATCGAGACCCAGGGTCCCCATCACACTGGGCGCTGCACAGAACCCCCCAGATCGAGACCCAGGGTCCCCGTCACACTGGGCGCTGCACAGAACCCCCCAGACCGAGACCCGGGGTCCCCGTCACACTGGGCGCTGCACGGAACCCCCCAGATCGAGACTTGGGGTCCCCATCACACTGGGCACTGCACGGAACCCCCCAGATCGAGACCCGGGGTCCCCGTCACACTGGGCGCTGCACAGAACCCCCCAGACCGAGACCTGGGGTCCCCGTCACACTGGGCGCTGCACGGAACCCCCCAGATCGAGACTTGGGGTCCCCCTCATGCCGGGCGCCGCACAGCACCCCCCAGACCGAGACCCCGGGGTCACACTGGGACTGGCTCTGGCTCCACCCCCGGGCGCTCCAGGCCCGGCTCACCCTCCCAGCGCTGCCCTCTCTGTGTCTAGAACAACTCCTGGATCCGAGACCACGACGAGACGGGCTCCACGCACTCGGGCACACCGGGCCCCTCCAGCGGGGGCATCGCCTCGCAGAGCGGGGACAACTCCAGCGAGCCAGGTAAGGTGGGACCGCCCCCAGCCCCTCCCCCACACCAGCCCAGCCTGGGGGGCAAAGCCAGGACTGGGGACGGCTCCCTGCTGGGAGAAAAGCCTCTTTACATCCTGAGAAGCACTTGACAGGCGCCAGCCAGTCCTGCGATGCAACCGCCTCTGGGGAGGAGTGGGCCAGCTGATTAACAGCCACCGTGGTGCAGAATAGTTTGGGACAGGAAGTGAAGGAGGATCCCAACTCCCCATGAAACGACAGGGGGTGGGGGGTGGCAAGTGTCACTGACCGGGTACCACACAGTCCCCGCCGTGCTGGGCCGAGCCCGAACCCCGGGAGGGCGTCTCCCCAGCAGCCAGTCACAGCCCCGTGCCAGCACGTTGCATCCGTGCGACACTGTGCTACACGCGTGCCGCACGAGGGCCTGCCCGTCGGGAAACAGCCTCACCTGAGTGCCCCCTTGTGGTGGGGTGCAGCGCGGCAGCCCCCCAGCCTCAGTTTCCCCGGCTCCAGCCAGCCTCCGACGCCGACTAGCCCTGCAGCGAGGTCTCGCCCCGTTCCGGGGCACCCCAAGTCCAAACCAAGTCAGGGAGCTGCCTAGTCTTCCAGGAGATCCACAAGGCCAGAGCTGCCTCCCCCAGCTCCATCTTCCTTCCCCCCTCTCCCTGCCAAGGGCTTTTCCTGTGAAACCTTCCCCGCCAGGTGTCTCCGTTTGGGCTGATTGGCCCTTTGGGAGCCCGTTAACCCCTTCCTGCCTTGGCCCGTTCAACCCTGCAATGCAGCTGCCTCTGGGGTGGAGCAGGGCGGCTGTTCATTCTGGGCTCCCTCACGCCGGTGGGTAGGAACCTCGGGGACGGTGTTTCCAGGAGCTCTGGGCGCGCACGGTGCCGCCCTGGGCTCGGTGATCACCCCGCGAACGAACCCGGGCAGCGGAGCAGAGAGGGCAGAGGAAGGGGCCGCGGCTGCCTTCGGGGAGACTGTGGGGGGCAGAGAGCCGAACTCGGAGAGGGAGGGCGGGGGGGGGGGGTAGAGAGGCTGTGGGGGGATGGAGGGAAAGTGGGGGGGATGGAGGAGCAGGAGGGATGGGGGACAGTGGTGGGGGCTGGAAGGACAGTGGGGGGCTGGAGGGGCAGTGGGGGATGGAGGGCAGAGCGGGATTGGGGACAGTGGAGGGGCTGTGGGGGGGGATGGAGGGCTCAGCAGGGGGCGCTCTCCCCTGGCAGCCAGGGCTGGCCCCATTGCCCCAGGGCGGCGCTAGGGGGCTCTGTGGGGCAGGAAGTGGGGCAGGGGCAGCAGGGGGCGCTCTCCCCTGGCAGCCAGGGCTGGCCCCACTGCCCTAGGGGGCGCTGCGCTGCAGTGAGGTGCTGACTCTGCTTGTCCTGCGGTGGATGGTGCCCGGCCCTGACTGTCCCAAATTGGTGCACCCCACGGCCTGCCCTACTCCCAAGGCCCCTCCCCCTCTTCTCCTATCTCCCCTCCCCCACCCCACCCCCTCCCTGCTCCTAATGCCCCTCCCCCACCCCCTCCCTGCTCCTCCGCACTCCCCTCCCACACCCACGTCCCTGCTCATCCCTGCACCCCACTCTCTTTCCCCCCCCCCCCAGCCTCTTAGGACCCACTTAACCCTCATCCACCCCTCCCAGATCCTCCCCCCCCCCCCAGCCCTTTTGTTCCTGCCGTTCCCTTTGTTCTCGGGGATTTCCCGGCTAGGAACATCTGAAAATCCATCGGCTGCCCGTGGAGGGGGGGTGGGGGGCCGGGGGGGGGGCCGAGGGGGGCCGAGGGAGAACCCAGCCCCAGCAGCACCTTCTCTGATGCATAATTTACCGGCGCTTCAGGCAAGACTTTTAAGCTGCCTTTTAGCCGGAGGATATGAAAGATCAGCAGCTGGAGGGGGGGGTGGATTTATGTTTCTCCAGGGCGGGGGGGGGGGGGGCGTTGCAAACGGTGCTAGCAGGCGCCCCCATGGAGCCGCGCGCCCTATAGAGGACGTGGGATACGTGGGATCAGGGCCGAGGCCTGGAGGAGGCTGCGGCACGGGGAGGGGGGGGGGGGGAAGCAGCTGTCAGAACCTTTCAGGTACTGGGGCGGGGGGGTTGAACCCACAACCTGCTGCGCCTTGCACCCTGAGCCAAAGGAGAACCCCCAGCCGTTGGGAGCAGGGTAGGGGGTCTAGGACACACAGGAGTGCGATGCCGGTTCCATCCAGGAGGCTGAACACCTCCCAGCTTGCCCCAACCGCCGCTCTGGAGTCCCTCACATCCCCAGCCCGAGGAAACCGGAGTCTGCCTGGTCCGAAATTGCCTCGTTCCGGGCCCAGCGCCGCAAGGAACCAAGGAAAAGTCCAGAATTCCCAAGGCTGGTGGGGCTGGGCCCAGGCTGCAGTGGGGCAGGGATCCAGCATCAGCCACTGGCGAGGGGCGGGGCAGCGGGTTGCAGTAGAGGAGTCTGGGAGCCAGGACTCCTGGGTTCTGACTTCGGGAAGGAAGTAGGGTCTAGTGGTTAAAGCAGGGAGACTGGGAGCCAGGACTCCTGGGTTCTATCCTAGGCTCTGGGAGGGGAGTGGGGTCTAGTGATTAAAGGGGGGGGGGATAATGACTGGGAGCCAAGACTCCTGGGTTCTATCCTAGGCTCTGGGAGGGGAGTGGGGTCTAGTGATTAAAGTGTGTGGGGGGGATAATGACTGGGAGCCAGGACTCCTGGGTTCTATCCTAGGCTCTGGGAGGGGAGTGGGGTCTAGTGATTAAAGTGGGGGGGGGGGATAATGACTGGGAGCCAGGACTCCTGGGTTCTGACTCTGGGAGGGGAGTAGGGTCTAGTGGTTAAAGCCAGGAGACTGGGAGTTGGATTCCTGGGTTCTATCCTAGGCTCTGGGAGGGGAGGGGAGTCAAGTGGTTAAAACCAGGGGGACAATGAGTGGGAGCCAGGGCTCCTGGGTTCTGACTCTGGGAGGGGAGTAGGGTCTAGTGGTTAAAGCGGGGGTGAGGGGGACAATGAGTGTGAGCCAGGACTCCTGGGTTCTGTCCCCAGCTCTGGGAGGAGAGCAGGGCCTGGTGCAAGAGGGGACGGGCACTAGCACTAGGATTTTGCGCACTGGTGAAGACGCTTGCCCAAGGTGCAGAAGACAGAGCCATGAAGCAAGGGTGGAGACGGCACTTCTCATTCTCGCCTCCAGGGGGCCATGCTACGGCTCTTTGTCACCCCCTAGTGGCTCAGCCGCATTTCTGAGGCAACGCCAGGGAAGGGGGCCGGGAGCGCGTCTTTAGCTCAAGCAGCCAGGGGCGGGGGGGTCTCGGTAAGACCGGTCCCCCGGTTCAAGTCCCGCTCCTGGACACTCCGGGTGCCTTTCTTCCAGGGGACTGCCTGGATAACAGCGTGGCCTCCCCCAGCACCGGGGACGACGACGACCTGGACCGGGACAAAAAGCGCAACAAGAAGCGGGGGATCTTCCCCAAAGTCGCCACCAACATCATGCGGGCCTGGCTGTTCCAGCACCTGTCGGTGAGTGACGAGGGCGGGGCAGGGCAAGGCCGGGCGCCAGAGACTTAGGGGGGGAAAGTGAGTGAGACAGAAGCTGTGGGGTTGGAGTGGAGTGTAATGGTTAGAGGCTGGGAGCCGGGACTCCTGGGTTCCACCCCCAGCTCTGGGAGGGGAGCGGGGGCTAGTGGTCAGAGCAGGGGCGGGCTGGGAGCCAGGACTCCTGGGTTCTATTCCCAGCTCTGGGAGGGGAGTGGGGTCTAGTGGTTAGAGCAGAGGGGGCTGGGAGCCAGGACTCCTGGGTTCTATCCCCAGCTCTGGGAGGGGAGTGGGGTCTAGTGGTTAGAGCAGTGGGGGCTGGGAGCCAGGACTCCTGGGTTCTATCCTTAGCTCGGGGTGGGGAGCCCAGAGGGGCACTGGCAGAAGAGAACCAGGCCTGCAGTGAGCCTGCAAAGTGCCTCTCAGAGCGGGGAAAGGTCCCGCCTACACTCACCAGAGCCGCCGGACCCCAGGCCGGTCCCGGTGCCAGGTACAGCTCAGAGAGCTGCCGAAGGGCCCGCGGGCCGCGTCTGATCTGCCATTTCGCTGCTGTGCCACCGAGCAATTAGGGGAGCCGCGGCACCCACCTCTCCCTGGTTAGTTAAACAAAGCCGAGTTAATGAGCGCTGACCAATTAGTCACTAATTGAAGGCACCATAAACCTATTAGGGACTGGGAATGGGTAATCAATTCTAGCCAATTACCTTGAACCCGCCGGCTGCCACCGCGGAGGCCTTTCCCAGCCTGGCAGGATAGGGGGTGATCCCCCCACCCAGCCCCCCATTTCTGAAATGAAAGACTCTTCACGGGGAGCCTTTTGGTGGAGCGGGAAGTTGTCATGCGCTAACTGGGCTGATCAAAGTTGAACTTTGGGAAGGGCTTAGAATAGGGAGGGAGGCTGGGAGCCAGGACGCCTGGGTTCTCCCCCAGCTCTGGGAGAGGAGTGGGGTCTAGCGGTTAGAGCAACAAGGGTCAGGACTCCTGGGTTTATTCTAGGATTTGATAGCCAGGCCCAGAACCCCACTCTCCCGAGTCCCAGTTCCGTGCTCCGTCCACTAGCCCGCACTGCCAACAGAATTAGCCCATTCAGCCTGTCATAGCTGGGCTTGGACCCCGCTCCCCAAGTGCCAGAATCTCAGGCCTCGAGCTGAGGGGGCGACTCCATCAGCCAGTAGCAGTAGAAGGCTCTTACCCTCTGTAGACCATTCACTGAAGGGGGGACATGGTGCATGTAGCCACCACAAAGAGCAAATGTCACAGCCGTAAATGTCACCGTCTAATGAAGGATCCCTGCCCGGGCCAGACCCTGATACCGAATTAACCTGGCCAGACCCCGGCCCAGATCCTAGTCCCGAAAAATACAGGTCTGGCCCAGATCCTGGTACCAAACGGACCCGACCCAGCCTCCTCCTCGTCTGTGGTGCCTGGGATTCTAACCTATTTTTTGGAGACATCAAATCTCCCCTGGGAGCTCTGAATTTGCCTCCTAGCAACTGCCCAGCTTGTGGTGACCTGGGCGGCCAGGGAAGGCCGCCTGTCATCTGTCACGGCGCTGTCAGGGGCGGGGGGGCTCGGCAGAGGTCTCGGGGTGACCCGCAGAACGGTGCTGCCTCATCCATCATTGGGGCCTGGCAGGGAAAGCAGGAGGCTGCCCAGCCTTTGATCGGCAGGACCTTTGCTGCCCCGCGGGATGGGAGGACGAGGTTTCTGTACCAGGCCATCTGGCTGGAAGCTGAGGAAGGGGGAGGCTAAGGGCAGGATGGATCCCAGAGCTGGGGAGAGAACCCAGGAGTCCTGGCTCCCAGCCCCCCTGCTCTAATCACTAGACCCCCCTCCCCTCCCCAAGCCGGGAAGAGAACCCACGTGTCCTGGCTCCCAGCCCCCTGCTCTAACCTACATCACTAACCACTAGAGGGAAGTTTTAAACCCGTTCACTATAGATCCGAGGCCCCGGGGCTGGCAGGATCCGTGGCAGGGAATATCGGGCATTTTGTGCAGGCAAATGATAATAATTAGCGTTAATTATGTTTTTACTTCGTCCTAGGGTCTCAAAGCACTTGACAAATATTGACCGCCTTTTGAACTCAGGACTCCTGGGTTCCATTTCCAACTCTGGGAAGTGGATCTAGTGTATAGAACTGGGGAGTGGGAGCCAGGACTCTGGGTCCTATCACCTCCTGTCGGGTGGGGTGGGGTGGGGTGGGATCCAGGACTCCTGGGTTCAGTTCCCTGCTGGGGGAGGTGGGGCTGAGAGCCAGGACTCCTGGGTTCTCTCCTTGTCTCAGGCACTAGCTTCACCTAATTATTGAACAAGCCACTTACCCTCTTTGAGCCTCAGTTTCCCCATCTTTATAATGGGGTTAAAGTGTCCCTGTCACGAGGCGGCTCGCAGGGCCTGGTGCCCACCGGCCAAGGGCTTTGAGATCCTCCTGTGGCCGGGGGTGCCCCCGGGGGTCACGCTGCTCTCTGCTCTGGGGGTGCCCCCGGGGGTCACGCTGCTCTCTGCTCTGGGGGTGCCCCGGGGGTCACGCTGCTCTCTGCTCTGGCCGGGGGTGCCCCGGGGTCACGCTGCTCTCTGCTCTGGGGGTGCCCCGGGGTCACGCTGCTCTCTGCTCTGGGGGTGCCCCGGGGGTCACGCTGCTCTCTGCTCTGGGGGTGCCCCGGGGGTCACGCTGCTCTCTGCTCTGGGGGTGCCCGGGGGTCACGCTGCTCTCTGCTCTGGGGGTGCCCCGGGGGTCACGCTGCTCTCTGCTCTGGGGGTGCCCCGGGGTCACGCTGCTCTGTGCTCTGGCCGGGGGTGCCCCGGGGGTCACGCTGCTCTCTGCTCTGGGGGTGCCCCGGGGTCACGCTGCTCTCTGCTCTGGGGGTGCCCCGGGGGTCACGCTGCTCTCTGCTCTGGGGGTGCCCCGGGGTCACGCTGCTCTGTGCTCTGGCCGGGGGTGCCCCGGGGGTCACGCTGCTCTCTGCTCTGGGGGTGCCCCGGGGTCACGCTGCTCTCTGCTCTGGGGGTGCCCCGGGGGTCACGCTGCTCTCTGCTCTGGGGGTGCCCCGGGGGTCACGCTGCTCTCTGCTCTGGCCCGCAGCATCCGTACCCCTCGGAGGAGCAGAAGAAGCAGCTGGCACAGGACACGGGGCTCACCATCTTGCAGGTCAATAACTGGTAAGGTCGGCCCGGAAGCTGCCGTGGGAGGGGGGGTCCCACCAGGGGTCCCACCTGCGCCCCCCCCACTGTCCCTCCACGCCCCTCAGCCGCCCCCCCCCCAACTTTCCTCATGACCCCACCCCGCTGCACGTCCCATCCCCCTTTGCACTCATCATGATAACCCCTCCCCCGTCCCGGCATCTCCCCCTCCCCCGCCTCTGGCATTTCCCCCTCCCCCCTCGCAACCCCCCCTCCTGTCCCGGCATCTCCCCCTCCCCCCTCGCAACCCCCCGTCCTGTCCCGGCATCTCCCCCTCCCCCTCGCAACCCCCCGTCCTGTCCCGGCATCTCCCCCTCCCCCCTCGCAACCCCCTCCGCCTCTGGCATTTCCCCCTCCCCCCTCGCAACCCCCCCTCCCGTCCCGGCATCTCCCCCTCCCCCCTCACAACCCCCTCCCCCGCCTCTGGCATCTCCCCCTCCCCCCTCACAACCCCCTCCACCTCGGACATCTCCCCTTCCCCCCTCCCAACCCCCTCCCCCGCCTCTGGCATCTCCCCCTCCCCCCTCGCAACCCCCTGCGCCTCTGGCATTTCCCCCTCCCCCTTCGCAACCCCCTCCACCTCGGGCATCTCCCCCTCCCCCTCGCAACCCCCCGTCCTGTCCCGGCATCTCCCCCTCCCCCCTCGCAACCCCCTCCGCCTCTGGCATTTCCCCCTCCCCCCTCACAACCCCCTCCCCCGCCTCTGGCATCTCCCCCTCCCCCCTCACAACCCCCTCCCCCGCCTCTGGCATCTGCCCGTCCCCCCTCACAACCCCCGCCGCCTCTGGCATCTCCCCCTCCCCCCTCACAACCCCCTCCCCCGCCTCTGGCATCTCCCCCTCCCCCCTCACAACCCCCGCCGCCTCTGGCATCTCCCCCTCCTCCCTCACACTCTCATCCCACCGACCCTCCTTGCAACCCCCCCATGCCCCTCACTCCCCCACCCCTCTCATCTCTTCCCCCCCATGCCCCATGCCTCCCCCACCCACCCATGGGCCTCCTGCCTTCCCCCTCCCCCACACCACTGGCACCCCGCCCCACACCCATGATCAGAGTGAAACCTCCCCCCAGAAGCAGGCTGGGGGCCCCTTTCCCCTCCCGCAGACCTTGGGCCAGGGACCCTGGGGGGGGCAGAGGGGTTCTGGGGAACATGGTGGGCTCGGGGTTAGAATGGTGGGGGTCTTCTCTAGGATGCCTGGGTTCTTTCCCCAGCTCTGGGAGGGGAGTGGGGTCTAGTGGTTAGAGTGGGGGGGGGGCAGGACTCCTGGGTTCTCTCCACAGCTCTGGAAGGGGAGTGGGGTGTAGTAGTTAGAGCAGGGGGGGCGGAGAGCCAGGACTCCTGGGTTCTATCCCTGGCTGTGGGGTGGTGGTTGGAGGGGGGGCAATGGAGTGAGTGGGGGGGGGTCTGGTCCCCCATCGGGCATTTTTGGCACCCAATGGAGGGCACATGGCCCCCAGGAGGCCTTTTGGTCCCTTCCCCAGATAGACCTGCTGCAACAACCCAGGGAGACAAAACCCCGGGGGGGGGGGGGGGGGCAGGGTTGTGACCTCCATCCTCGCCTGGGGTCCCGGGGTCTCCGGGCTGTGTCCTTCTCCCAGCGGCTCCGGGACTCACCCTCTGTCTGTCTGTCCCGCCCGGCGCAGGTTTATTAACGCCCGGAGGCGCATCGTCCAGCCCATGATCGACCAGTCCAACCGCACAGGTGAGGCCCAGCGGGGCGGGGGCCCGGGGGCGGGGAGCCCGCGAAACCCCTCTGCCTCCCAGACCTGGAGCCCGGACCCCTCGGCCGGCGGAGCTCACCCGCTTCTGCTGCCCTCCTCCCCCGCAGCGTGAGACGAGCTCGCTGGGTCTCAGCCGGCTTCCCACCGGGGCTGGGGCGTTGCTAGCACAGCGGGGCGCGAACCAGCCCCCCCCCGCAGGGGAGATGGGGGAGCGCCCCGCTGGCCGACAGAGGAAGGGGTGGCATGGGGGTCACCTTCCTGCCCCCCCCCCCCCGCACTGGGCTTGTGTCCTGCCCCCCGGCGGGGCTCGTGCGCCCCACTCTGCAGAGCC
The DNA here is from genome assembly GCA_037349315.1 of Chelydra serpentina. NCBI lineage: Eukaryota > Metazoa > Chordata > Testudines > Chelydridae > Chelydra > Chelydra serpentina. The sequence goes on from JBAIAC010000203.1 coordinate 420,493, forward strand.
CACAATGCCCCCCCCACTTTGAAAGTGCCCCCCCCGCACGCGGCCGATCTCCACCGTGACCTTTCCTCGCTCTCCTCCGCGCAGGTCAGGGGGCACCCTACAGCCCCGACGCGCAGCCCATGGGCGGGTACGTCATGGACGGGCAGCAGCCCATGACCATCCGCCCCCCAGGTAAGGCTGGAGTGGGGGGGGGCTGGACTGGCTGGCGGGGTCCCCCCCCAACTCTCTGGCCTGTCCAGTTTCATTCCTCCCTCCCCAACGGCCTGGCGACAGCGGGGGGAACTGGGAACTTTCCCCCCCCGGGGGCGCCAGGGGGTGGGACCGAGAAAACGGGCCACATACTTTCCTCCGAAAACGTCTTCCGCCATAAAAAAACACATTGGGTCCCCCCTTCCCCTCGCCCCACATTCCTCTTCGATTCAGCGTGAACATTTTTTGGGGGGGGGGGGAGGAAGGGTTTTAAATCCCCCCCCTGCAAATATTTTTTTCGTTTCGATTGGAATCGCAGGCCAAACGGCTGGTTTGTCTCGGGGGGGAGGGGGGAAAAATCTCCCCCATTCCAGCAATTCCTCCCCCCCCGCCAAGTATGTTTTGGATCAGTCGGGAAAAACCGTGTTTCACTTGGGGGCGGGGGGGGGGGAACCCCTTTTCGCAGAGGAAGGCGCCCAGCCAGGCCCCCGCACGGCTCCATCTCCCTCGAGATACAGTCACCGGAGGTGCAATGAGGTTGGCCGGTCTCAGACAGGAGCCCACCCCCGCTAAACAGCTGATGCTCCTGGCTGCTGTCCCGGCCGGGTGAACCAGAGCCATGGGGGGAGGTCTGGGGGCGGCTGACATGGGGCACACCGGTTTATGCCCCCCCCCCTCCTTGCCCACCAAACACAGGGGGAAGCCTTTAAACGGAGCTGCAGCAAGGTTTGGTCTAGCTCCCCCACCAGATATGGGCTGAAGGCGGGAATGACGGGGGGGAGGCCGTTCGGCCGGCCGTGGGGGCCCCGTCCGACTGCGGGATCTAGGGCTCTGGTGCTGTGGGTCTCAGATCTCCTCCCCCCCCCAGGTCCGATGGGCAGCATGGGCATTGCCATGGGAATGGAGGGCCAATGGCATTACATGTGAGGTCTCCTGCGGACGCCGATGCTGGGGGATGTGAGTATGGAGCTGGGGGGGGTGGGGGGGGAGACGCAGGTCCCTGCGGGGGATGGGGCTGCCCCTGGCTTTTCCCGTTTCACCCCTCGCATCCGCTGGGGCCTGGACTGGTCCCACCTGGGGTCGGCACTGCGGGGCGGGATGGGGGGCGGGGCGCGGTGGTAGATTCACCCAGCAGTCATGGGGCGGGGGTAGCGTGAGCCAGGCTGGGTCCGGGGGGGCAATTGTGAGCTACCCCCATCCCTCCCCCGGCCAAGCTCCTGCCTTCATCCCCTTTGCCCATCTCCCCTCCCCCATCCCGCTCCGACCTGCCTTCCCCACCCCATTCCCCCTCTCCAGGCCTCCCCCCCACCCCGTATAGCACTAATCTGCCCCCCCGTTTCCCCGTCTCTTCCAGGTTTCCAGGATATGCCGGGCCCTGCCGGGCCATTATCCTATCGGGCCCACGGGCACAGAACTCACGCAGCAGCCAGGGTACAGGCACCCCCCCCCCTGCCCTCCCCCACCCCCCACCCCTCCTTCTGCCAGCCCATGCCACGGCCCCTCCTCCCCCTTCCCCCCCATGTTCCCAGGCAGCAGCAGGCGATGCCCCAGAGTGGGGGGCGACCGCCCCAGAGCGGGGCGACCGTGGACACAGAGACCCGCGCTGCCGTCCCCCGTCCCTCCCTGCCCCCCACGGCTCCGTCCCCCTCTCCCGCCATCCCCACTCGTCCGAGCGGACAGACCGGGCCGCGCTCGGAAGGACACGAGGCCGGGCCGGCGAGCGTGGCGACGCGGCCGACGGAGAAGCCAGACTCGGGCACTTAACAGAACGTGAAACTGACCCGTCCGGCTGTCTGCAAGGGACCTGCTCGGTCGCGTTGAAGAGAAGGACTCGGGGTTCTTTTGTGTTACTTTGGGGCTGGTTTCTTATTTCCCTCCACGCACGCACGCACCCCCCCCCCCCACTCCCGCAACGGAAAGAAACAGCAGCCCCTCGGTTCAGATTTTCACCCTTCTCCACCACCGTCGCTAAGCTCCGGAGTCTTTCGGGGCAGCCGAATCCGTCGGGTGTTTTGGTTTGGTTGGTTTTTTTAATTATGAATGAATTAATTATTATTGACGCGCAGAACGGGGAAGTAAATTAACTTGTACATTTTTTTTTCCTGGTTTGGGGTTTTGGTTTTGGGGGGGCGGGGGTGGGTTTGTTTGATCTGTTTTTTATGATATAAAAAACAAATCCCAAAAAAGCGATTGTGTGTGTGTGTGTGTGTGTGTGTGTGTCTGTGTGTGTGTGGCGCTACGGATAATAACACCGCCTCGCACTTCTCCTTGGTGGATCTCACGGCGCTTTATAAAGGTGGGGAGGACCCCGGCCTCGGGCCAAGTCGTTATTATTAATTAGCACTTGTATTTGTGAACCCAGCCAAGGCTCCTGGCCACGAACTTCGACCCAGAGCCTCACAAAAGAAGCTGCTCCGTGCAGCCCAGGACCGCGGTCCGGCGGCGGTTTGTGCGTGGGTTTAACCGAGGCTGAAATGCTGCACTCGGGCCTGGTGTTTTAAGAAGAGGCGGAGAACTGTCCGGCTGGAAGGGCCCTCGAGAGGGCACCGCGTCCAGCCCGCTGCCCTGAGCCAGGGCCAAGTGACTCTAGACCAACCCAGACAGGGGTTTGCCCAGCCTGTTCTTAAATCCTCCAGTGACAGGGACTCCACCCGCTCCCTGGGTCACCCGTCCCAGCGCTTAACCGTCCTTAGAGTTCGAAAGTTTGTCCTAATCTCCAATTGAGATCTCCCTTGCTGCTGATTAAACCCATCACTTTTTGTCCTGGGCAAGGAGAACAGTTGATCACCGTCCTCTTTGTACCAGCCCTGAACAGATGTGACGACCGTTCTCGGGTTCCCCCTCACTCATCTGTTCTCCAGACTAAACGCCCCCCCCCCCTTTTTTTTTAAACCTTTCCTCCTGCGTCACGTTTTCGAAACCATTTGATTGTTCCTCTCCTCTGGGTGAGCCCAGGGCTGGGAAAACAATGCCCTGCAGCGAGAGCCAAATCTCCTTAAGTATTTCCGTGGATCTCAAAGCGCTTGGTGCAGGAAACTGGTCTTGTTCTCTGCAACTTGTCAGAGGTCACCCAGCTGGCAGAGTAAGAATAGAACCCAAATCTCCTGGGAGGGGCTAGGCCACGTCACTAGCCACTAGGCCACTCTGTCTCCCTGCACAGATCTGTCTTTCTGAGCTCCCCCCAGTGCAGAAATCAACAACGCCTTCCCGACAGCTTGGCTTGATAGAATTCAATTTTTATTGTTTTATAATTTGGACAGATACCGATATTTATGTTGAAGCATTTTATTTCATTTAAATTCTCACCCCGGTGTAAAATTACGGGGTTTAAGCATTTAAAAAAATTGATTTAAATTCACAGTTGTGGGAAATGATGGTGGGGGAGACAAGTATTTAATCACAGTAGATGTGGAGGTTCAAAAAGTTAAAGCCTTATAAACCATTAAAACACAACCGGTCAGCGTCCCATGTCACAATATACCAAGTAAATATCCTTAAATCAACAAATCGTACCTGTTTTTCCTACTGATTTGCTAGTCTGTAACCAGCCTAAACCAAAAGTCTAAATCACTATTGGGTGACCAGACAGCAAATGTGAAAAATCGGGACAGGGGGTAATAGGAAAAAGACCCCAAAATTGGGACTGTCCCTATCAAATCGGGTCAGCTGGTCACCCTAAATCAGTACTTTCCAGAGTACCCCTTTCAGCAGTCTGATTTGTCTTCCGTACCCCCAAGTTTCATCCCACTTAAAAACGACATTCTTACAAAATCAGACTTAATAATGCAAACATGTCCCTGCCACACTATTCCTGACTTTCTCATTTTTACCATACAATTAGAAAGTAAATCGACTGGAGTATAAATATTGTACGGACATTTCAGTGTCTAGTCTATAGAGACGTATAAACAAGTCACTGTCTGTATGAAATTTTAGTTTGTACTGACTTTGCTGGTGCTTTTTCTGTAGTCTGGTGTAAACTAGGCAAATAGCAGACCCCTGGAAGATCTCTGCCTACCCCTGGTCAAGAACCACTGGTGTAAATCACTGGAATTTTAAGCTAATACATTGCAGCCTTTTTCTTCCCTGGCCTAGCTGTTGATTTCAATTATTATGTGGAAATGCTTTTCCCCCTCAGTTTGTGTGTGAAATTGACGTTGACCGATACAAATCCAGTCCTTCCAAGCCCAGCTATCCAATTCCAAAGCCAAACGGCATCGCTGTGGCAGTGGAGTCTGGCCTCTCGTATGACACGGGCCAGAGAACTTCCCCCAAATCATTCCTAAAAAACCCCTATCCGATCTTGATTTTAAAATTGCCAGTAACGGAGAATCCACCACGCCCCTGCGTAAATTCTTCCAATGGTTAATGACCCTCACTAGTCAAACGTGACACCATATTTCCAAGCTGAATTTAGCTAGTTTCGACTTCCAGCCTTTGGATCATGTTCTACTTGGCACAATCGGCTCCTTCGAGGTAGATGGGTCTTGTCCCGGCCCGCAGGGTGACCCGGGGGTCAAGCAACGCGGAACTGAGCAATAACCACACAGCCCGCGGGAAGGGACGCTGGCCGGGGGTGGGGGGGAGCTGTACTGGGGAGGCGACAGACGCTTCCTTTCATGATAATTTCCCAGCACAGGGGTCAAGCCCGGGGGTCCCTCATTAAGGATGTGCCCAGGGGTGCTGGCCATTTGGGCAGTTGTCCAGACCTCAAGCACAGGAGCAGGGGCTGGGGAGAGGCAGGCTGATTGGGGGGGGGGAGCCCCCGTTTTGCATTGCTTTCCAGGGCGCTGACAGGACACTGCAGGGACCTTCCCAATCAAAGTCTGCTTCAGCGCACGGGGCTGGACATTTCCCCATGGCTACACCCCATCCCTGAGCTGGGAATGGGACCCAGGAATCCAGGCTCCCAGCCCCTTCCAACTACTAGATGCCCACTTCCTTCCAGAGGCAGGACTCCTGGGTTCTATTCCTCACTCCGGAAGGGGAGTGGTGTCTAGCGGTTAGAGCTGGGAGCCAGGACTCCTGGGTTCTATTCCTCACTCTGGAAGGGGAGTAGGGTCTAGTGGATAGAGCAGGGGCTGGGTACCAGGACTCCTGGGTTCGATTCCCAGCTGGGGAAGTTCTGCTTTGACCTTCCGGAACAGAACCTTTGACTCTACACCGAGAGATTTCTCTTCCTTGATATGCTTGCAGCCAACTCACAGACGTCCCCACGGGAGTGAAACGTTTCGATCCACCCGGAACGAACCGTTTGGGGCCCGGAATTTAGTTTCATGGGAAATCCCAAATTTGCATGTCCTCATTCCAGAAACAAGTTTCAGGCTCCAAACTCTGCTCTCATCCCAGCCCTAGAAAGCTAGATTTAAAGGGACCCCTATGACCTCCTACTCTGCCCTCCTGTGTGACAACGCCAGAGGATCACAGAAACGTCTGGCTGGAAGGGACCTCGAGAGATCAACACCTCCAGTGCCCTGCGCTGAGGCAGGACCAAGTTACCCTAGACCAGCCTTCGTGAGTTTGCCCAACCTGTTCTTAAAAACCTCCTGTGATGGGAATCCCACAACCTCCCTTGGGAGCCTGTCCCGGAGCTTCGCGCTCCTGAGAGTTAGAAAGGCTTTGCTAAGATCTCACCTAAATCTCCCTAGCTGTGGGTTAAGCCGTGGGACTTTCCTGCATTAACTCCTGTTTGAACTAGAATCGGATCTTTTAGAGAAACAGCCAATCTGGATTACGTGACTAGTACAAATGCGCAATTTACGCCGAATCTGTCTAGCTTCTAGCCATTGGTTTGCGTTCGACCTTCCTCTGCTAGCTTGAAGAGCCCTCGGTGGTCACATTTCTGTTGCCCGTGTAGGTCCTAGAAGACGAATCAAGTCACCCTTCGCTTCTCTTAACCTAGCCAAAAGCTTCTGGATCAGGGACTGGTTAAAAGATGGGAAACAAAGGGTAGGAATAAATGGGCGGTTTTCCCAATGAGGACCGACCGGTAAACAGCAGGGGACCCAAAGATTTGTACTGGGCCCAGCGCTCCTCAGCATATTTATAAGTGATCTGGACAAGGGGGTGACCGGTGAGGGGGCAACATCTGCCGACGATACAAAACGACTCAAGATAGCTACGTCCAAAGCAGTTACAAAGGGACCTCCCAAAACTGGGTGACGGGGCAACAAAACGGCAGACGAAATTCAATGTTGATAAAGGGGGGGAGGGATAGCTCAGTGGTTTGAGCATTGGCCTGCTAAACCCAGGGTTGTGAGTTCAATCCTTGAGGGGGCCTGTCACAGAGTATAGGGGAGTCCGGCCCTGCACCCCTCTTCCCCGGATTCACTGGGAGTCTCAGCCAGTCAGTAGAACAGAAGGTTTATTAGAGATGCCAGGGACACAGCCCAACCAGAGCTTGTCAGTACGTCCAGGACCCCTCAGTCGGGTCCTTCCGGGGGGCAGGGAGCTTAGACCCCAGCCTGGGGCTCCCTGCATTTCGCCCCACAGCTCCAACCGGGGCAGGGAGGCCAGACCCTGTCTGCCTCTCTCCCCTCTTCTCCGGCCAGTTTCAAACTCCAACTCTCTAGCCCCTCCTCCGCCTTTGTCTGCTTCCCGGGCCAGGAGGTCACCTGATCCCTTTGTTCTCACACCTTCAGCTCTCACCTTTGCCGGGCAAGGGGCCGGGCCATCTGTTGCCAGGAGACCGAGCCCTTCTCTGTGTCCAGGCCTCTGCCTTCTAGGGCTTTGTAACAATCATGCACCGTTGTCCCCCCACCTAGATACTCAAGCACCGCATAGGGGAAACTGAGGCACCCACACAGTACTCAGGGAAACCTTAACTACAGTCCTAGTTCGTCACAGGGCCATTTGGGGATCTGGGGCAAAAATTGGGGATTGGTCCTGCTTTGAGCAGGGGGTTGGACTAGATGACCTCCTAAGGTCCCTTCCGACCCTGAGATTCTATGATTCTATGAAAGGCAAAGTGATGCACACTGGAAAACACAATCCCAACTACACATATACAACGCTGGGGTCTAAATTAGCTCCAAGAAGGAGACCTTGGAGTCACTGAGGAGAGTTCTCTGAAAACATCCACTCAGTGTGCAGCGGCCGTCAGGAAAGCGAACACCATGTTGGGAATCGTTAGGAAAGGGGTAGATAATAAGCCAGTAAATCTCATAATGCCTCTAGCCACGGTACGTCCACCCCGTGTGCCGCTCTGGTCGCCCCATCTCAAAAAGGATCTGTTCGAATTGGGAAAAGCACGGAAAAGGGGAACACAAACGACCAGGGGGATGGAAGAGCTTCCATACGAGGAGAGATGATAAAGGCGGGGATTGTTCAGCTTGAAAAAGAGGGGATACGACAAAGGTCTATGAAATCATGACTGGCGTGGAGGAAGTGACTAGGGACGTGTTATTTACTCCTTCACATCACACACAAACCAGGGCTCACCCGATGAAATCAGTAGGCCGCAGGTTTATAACAAACAAGAGGAAGTATTTCTTCAACCGACGCACAGACCACCTGTGGAACTCCTCGCCGGGGGATGTTGTGAAGTAGAACTGGGTTCCAAGAAGAATGAGATCAGTTCCGGGAGGACAGGTCCATGAATGGCTATTGGCCAATATGGTCAGGGACACAGCCCCATGCTCTGGGTGTCCCTACACCTCTGAGTGCCAGAAGCTGGGAGTGGACGACAGGGGAGGGATCACTCGATAATTGCCCTGTTCTGTTCATCCCCTCTGAAGCTGCTGGCACAGGCCACGGTCAGAGACCGGACACTGAGCTATATGGACCATGGATCTGCCGGTCTCCCAGCCCCGTCCGTCAGTCCTGTCTGCCCGTCTGCCCCGGTGGTGCTGCGTGTTCTGGGGCAGGGGATGACGCGGGGCTTGGGCGGGGCCTGGAGCGTCGGGGCCCTGATCCTCGTTCGGGCCCCATGGCGGCTCCGTCAGAGAAATAAAAACAACTGCTCGTTTATTAATGATTAATAATTGTAAGGCCATCCGCAGCCCCCCAGACTCAGAATCACACCCCGCCGCACCACCCCCTCTACCCCCCCACAATCCCACCCTAACATACACACCACGCCCTGGCGTGAGCACAAACGCACAACACTCCCAGTCACACACACCCAGAATCGCACACGGCCCCCCAGCTGAACCAAACACACATCACACCTTGACATGCACAGACACACACAATCACACACACCACTCAACACACACACACACACCCTTCAACGAAACACACACAACCACACACACCCCTCAAGGAAACACACACACACACACACACAATCACAAGTCAGCCAAACCCACACACAAATTGGAAATGTGTCAACCAAACACACAGAATCACATACCTTCGCCAACCACACACACACAACCACACACACCCCCAACGAATCATACACAACCACACCCCCTCAATGAAACACACACACACACAAACACACACACAACCACACACACCTCTCAAGGAAACACACACACACAATCACAGGTCAGCCAAACCCACACAAATTGGAAATGTGTCAACCAAACACACAGAATCACATACCTTCGCCAAACACACACACACAACCACACACACCCCCAACGAAACACACACACACACCCCTCAAGGAAACACACACACACACACAATCACAGGTCAGCCAAACCCACACACAAATTGGAAAATGTGTCAACCAAACACACAGAATCACATACCTTCGCCAAACACACACACACACCACACCCACCCACCCCCCCTCCCCCGTGAGTTAACAGGCCCAAGCCCCTCGAATCCCTCCCCCGTTTCCCTGCCTGGGTAGATTTATAATAAGCGAGGCGGCGGCTGGCGGCTGGATTAATTTATCGGGCATCCGCGTCCCATTGTGGGCCGTGATTCACGGCCGGCGGCTCAGCAATCGGGCCGGGGGGGCAGGGGGAGGCCGATGATGGATGCCCGATGCCCAAGCAGAGGAATGAGGTGTCGGGGGACCCGGGCCGTGCAGAAGGGAAGGAGGAGCAGAGCGCCGCAGAAACAACTCCAATAATAAAGCCATTTATCATCGCCTGACGCTTGCCAGTCAAGCGGGGGGGGGGGGGGGGGGGCTCTCTGGGGAGAGGCAGTCGGTGGGGAGGCTGGCGGGGAGGATGGGATGCCCCCCCAGGGGGGGGAGTGTTTTCCAAGCAGCTGGTTTTTAAGCAACATTGTGGCTGTGTTGGATGAAGGCGACGAGCAGGGAGGGGAAGGCAGGGGCCTGCTTCAGAGCCCAGCAACAGGGGGACCATGAAAGGAAGGCAGGGGATAGACCCCACTCCCCTCCCAGAGCCATGGAGAGAACCCAGGAGTCCTGGCTCCCACCCCCCTCTGCTCTAACCACTAGACCCCACTCACCTCCCAGAGCCATGGAGAGAACCCAGGCGTCCTGGCTCCCAGCCCTCCTCTGCTTTAACCACTAGACCCCACTCTCTTCCCAGAGCCATGGAGAGAACCCAGGCATCCTGGATCCCAGCCTTCCCCTGCTCTACCCACTAGACCCCACTCCCTTCCCAGAACAGGGGATGGAACCCAGGAGTCCTGGCTCGCAAAGGGCCGTGTGTGCCGGGGAGGCGCGCTCCATAAATAAAGCCGCGTCCCGGCGTTTTCCTGGAAGACGCCTCTCTCCTCTCTCCTCTCCCGGAGAGACTGGGGACGTGGTTCTGGGTTTTAGCACTTGAGCCCTGGAGCGCTCTCGCCGCACGAGGCTTGGCACGGGACGGGGGGCTGGAGCCTTCGTCACACGCGGGCTCCCCTGCGGGGCTCCGGTTCCGCCAACAGCCCCACAGCAGGGGCCTCCCTGGACAGCATGGGGCTGGGAAAGGGGCCTGAGCTCTGTCCTGCCCTGGCAAAGGGGGCAGACGGAGCGGGAAAGCAGAGTGGACTGTGCTGGGGCTATTCTCTGCCCCCCAGGCCCATAGGGGGCAGATCGGGGGCATGACTGGGGCACACTGCGTTGTGGCTATTCTCTGCCCCCCAGGCCCATAGGGGGCCGGGTCGGGGGCGTGGCCAGAGAACACTGCGCTGTGGCTATTCTCTGCCCCCCAGGCCCATAGGGGGCGGATCGGGGGCGTGGCCAGAGCGCACTGTGCTGTGGCTATTCTCTGCCCCACAAGGCCCATAGGGGGCAGATCAGGGGTGTGGCTGGAGCTCACTTCTTTCCTGACTCCCAGCCCCCTGAGGTCTAGAAACTTCTTAAAAAGAATAAATAAGAATGAAAGGCAAGCTGAGAGTCTCACAGATTCCCATGACTCCGGGAGCTGGGGCTTTAAGAAAAGCCCCGAGCCCCACAAGAGGCGAGCTCTGCTCCTGAGAGCCGGCAGCCCCTAGAAATACTCGGGGGAGGCTCACGGCATCCCCGCCCAGCCCTGCTGGGGTCCTGCGAGGCAGGAGTTAGAGGGACGGGCCCGTCTCTCCCCCATCTGAGGACAAAAGCCTGAGACAGATGGGCCGGGCCTGGTCTCCGAGCCCCCCAGCTCTTCCTGGGGAGAGGCGCGGCTGAGCTCGGGCCCAGGGGCTGGGCCGGCGCCTCTGGTTCAGTCAGAGGCTAATGAAGCTACATTAATCATCCAATTATACACCTGTCAGCATCAACACAATGCCGGGGGAAGCCGTGAATGGGGGAGGGGGCAGCGGAGCCCACAGGGCTGGGGGCAGAACGAATCGGAGGGGCACAAAGGCAGACACAAAAGATCTGACCCCGAGAAAGGGGGCTGGGGGGGGGGGGGCTGAAATCCGAGGAGGAAGGGAAGTTGCACAAAGCGGCTCTCACCCCACGGCTGGCATTTAAACACAGGGGTGTCGGCCCAGCTGCCCCGCCGTCAGCTCGGCCGTTTCGGGAGCGGATGGAGGAGGGCAGGGGGCTGAGATCAGAGCGGGAAGCACTAACCACTAAGCCCCACTTCCCTCCTGCAGCAGGGTACAGAAAACCCAGGAGTCCTGGCTCCCAGCACTAACCACTCCCCTCCCCTCCCAGAGCCAGGGATAGAACCCAGGAGTCCTGGCTCCCAGCCCCCCGCACTAACCACTCCCCTCCCCTCCCAGAGCCAGGGATAGAACCCAGGAGTCCTGGCTCCCAGCCCCCGGCACTAACCACTCCCCTCCCCTCCCAGAGCCAGGGATAGAACCCAGGAGTCCTGGCTCCCAGCCCCCCGCACTAACCACTCCCCTCCCCTCCCCGAGCCAGGGATAGGACCCAGGAATCCTGGTGCCCACAGTCAGTGCTTCGTGCGATTTTGGAGCCCGACAATGCTGAATTTCCCCCCTGAATGGCTCAAGGGTGGCGGGCGGAAACCGGCCTTAAAACAAACTCAGGGGCTGCAGCCCTCGCTATTGCTGGAAGATCGGGAGCCTTTTCCCCCCAGATCTACACGCCACGCGGAGAGGTCGCAGGTGGTGTGTGACAGTGAAGAGCGGAGCTGTTTCCAGTGCATTTCTCAGCCCCTGACCCCAGTGAGGAAACCCATAGAGGGAGAAGGGAAAAGGCAAGGGACCAAAATCAGGGCGCCACGGTGCCAGGCTCTGCACAGACCCCGACTGAGATCAGGGCCCCGTCACGCCGGGTGCTGCCCAGGCCCCGACCGAGATCAGGGCCCCATCACGCCGGGCGCTGCACAGACCCCAACTGAGATCAGGGCCCCCCACTGTGCCAGGCGCTCCACAGACAAACACAGAGAGCGAGACAACCCCTACCCCATGGAGCTTCCCATGTAAACAAAGGTGGAAGGGGAAACCGAGGCACAGATAAGAGACCTGCCCAGCCCAAGTTCCCCCCATAGGCCAGTGGCAGTGCTGGGAACAGAACCCAGGAGTCCTGACTCCCAGGCCCTTGGTCTAGCCGCTAGGTAACGCCTCCCTCCCAGAGCTACTGGCTAACTCGCGGCTTGCCCTATACCCCGGAGTGAGGCAGTTTCCTCGCCGCCTGCGGCCAGCCTGCCGATGGCTCCCCGGGGCGGGAGGGGGGGTGAGTTAACAGGACCAGTCGAGATGGGCAGCGTTTTAGTTGGGCTCCTCCCACATCGCCAGTCACCCCGAGGAGCAGAGAAACCCGACGGGAGCCGCCTCAGCCTCCCTACAGGGTCCCTGTAAGGATCTTCGAATCACCAGGCAGCCGAAGGGGTTTGCCAGCCCAGGGGAGTCACCCGCCGGGGGCCAATCCCACCGGTTCACAACAGTACAGATTTGCACTACAGAAAGCGAGAGCCCATCCCCGAGAGACGGAGGAGCATTTGCCCTTTCCCTCCCACGCCCCCAGCACGAAAGATTCGGAGCCTCATTCTCAGGCAGGACGCCTGGGTTCTCTTCCCAACTCCGGGAGGGGATCCCCGCTGTGCGTCCGCTCGGCCCCGATCAGATCCTGACGGAAGCGCTGAACACGGAGCAGCATCCACGTTTTGGGACGCAGGCCGGATCTCTTGCCCAACGCTCCCTTGGGAGAACATCCCCAAAGGCCTGGTGCCCTAGGAAGGAAGGAGACTGGTTACGCTCTTACGACAGGCACCACCAGGGGGCGCGGTTCCACACCGCCTTCTCGAGCGCATTCCCTCAACGTGCGAGCAAGAGCTCAGTTTCCGGGAGACATGCGGCGTACTCATTTTCGTTATGCACGCCTCTGGGTAGAGGAGGGAGCAGGGGAGCTTGCTTTGAACTGTGACGTGAATCACAGGTGCCTAGATTTTAAGTCCAGAAGGAGGCGATCACTACACCGGCCAGAGAACTTTCCCGCATGAATTCCTGTTTCAGCGACAGCAGCTCTTGAGCTGAAAATTGCCAGTGGTAAGTTGCTCCAATGGTTAGATACCCTCCCTGTTAAAAAGGCACCGTCTAATTACCACGAGCTGAAAGTCACAAGTCTAAGAAATATGAGCGCTCATGCCCTAAGCGTAGGGCGAGGAGGGGAAGGCAGAGTTAATTATCTCTCCGCAGTGCCTTTCAGAGTCCGGAGTAACACTGGAGTTAGAAGACACTGGGCCGTGTTCCGCCTCTTCTCTCTGAAAGATCTTTGAAGAATTATACCTGTGGCTTCCTTGGCTTTCATTTCTCCACCTCCAATCCCTCCAGTTTGCACTGAATACCATGGTGAATTGTGCTTCTACCAGATGCAACCAGAACCGCTCCGGCCTGTGTGTCCTAGCGCCTCTACTGCTCCCCAGATTCTGGAGATTCACCTTCAGATCCCGTGGCTCCCATTTCGAGAGTGACAAGCAAGTCTAAGTGCCTCAGCTTTTTTTGGGGGGGACGGCCAACTTGAAACGCCTTCAAGTGGCCTGAGGTTCAGAAAGTGCCCAGCCCCCGCCCTCGAAAAGCCAGGCCTCTTTAAGGCAACACAAATGGGGCTCCCCAAAAAAATCACCAGCCACCTACGGCCACAGGTGTTTGCATGGCAGTAGAAGGGCCAGCCAGCTGAGATCAGGGCCCCACAGACCCAGAGAGACGGCCCTTGCAGACTGAGTTTCCTGTGCGTCTCACAATCCCAGGCTTTCGGGGGGCCGTTCCATGGGCTGGGATCACCCCCAACACCCACATATGGAACCCAGCTTGCCTGCGGCTCAGCCCAGCCCCCTTTTAAGCACCCAGGTTTGAAACCGTTCGCAGCAGCTTTCGGATCTGGTCCCCAGAGACACTGTGCTCCAAGCAGCCACCGTGTGTTCTTCCCCGCCCCTGCAGCTCGGAGCACCACAGCGTAATCTGCTTAATGAGGCTTTAATCAGGGGCTCTGGGACAATCATTTCCAACAGATTTGATAGACTCAGATTAGCAGGGTGGGGCCGGCGAAGGATTCCAATAAGAGGCAAACAAATCAATGCAGGGATCTTTCCATATAAACCACTCCGTCCCAACCCACAGAAGTACAATTCTAATCTGACCCTAATCTCTCTCAATAAGGCTTTCATTAGAGAGGCAGCGTTGCCTACTGGATACAGCCCTGGTCTATGACGCGAGAGATTTTGGGTTCTGTTCCTCACTCTGGCCTGCCTGGGTGCCCTGGAGCAAACCCCTTTCTGTGCGTGAGTTTTCCCCTCTGTCAAATGGGGATAATGCAAACTAGATACCCTTAATTTAGGTTTGAACAGAGACTGGGAGTGGCTCAGTCATTATGTTAATTGAATCTATTTCCCCTAGTTAAGTATCGTCACACCTTTGTGTCAACCGTCCGCAATGGGCCATCTTGATTATTACTTCAAAAGGTTTTTTTCCCCTGCCGATAATATTAATTAGCCTCTTACAGTTGGTATAGGTACTTCCACCTTTTCATGTTTCTCTGAACGTATAAATATCTGCTCACTGTATGTTCCATTCCATGCATCCCATGAAGTGGGCTGTAGCCCACGAAAGCTTATGCTGAAATAAATTTGTTAGTCTCCTGTTCTTTTTGCTGACACAGACTAACACGGTTGCTACTCTGAATCCTTTCCTGAGATCTATGGATGTTAAGTTCCATTAGTAGGGCAGGTCAAAAAGACACAGCGGAGAGGGAAATTAACAGCGGGCAGGTGTTGACGAAATTGATCTCTGGTTTCCCCCAAAAAAGGCTGTTGGGAATTCTGTCCAAATTTGGATTTTTAAATATATATTTTTTGGGAAAACCCAAAAATTTGAATTTAAATTTTGTCAAATTCAGGATTTTTTAAAAATTCCCCAAATTCGGGAGGGGGAGGGGGAATTAAACTCTGTCCAAATCTGGATATTTTCTTTTTTTAGTTTCACCAAAGTTCAGAAAAAAAATTCAAAATTAGGAATTTGTTTCTCAAAATTCAGCCTATTTCAGCCAGTTCTAACAGCTGGAAAATGGGGACAAGGGGGGAATTTTGCACAAATGTGTCTGAAAATTTCCCCCTTTTTTAAAAAAAATTTCAACCAGCTGTGGCCACTGTCCAAGTGAAATTTGATTCACTGCCCTCTGCTGGCTGGAATGAGAAGTCCTCTGCTGTGTGTCATATGCCCTATACTGCTACCTTCATGGGATCCTCCGTTTGCACAAAGCCTGCACTTCGGGAGCAGGATGATCTGGGTTCTCTCCCCTGTGGTTGCCATGACGCGCACAATAGCAACAGCCAAGTCAAGGTGATTTTCTGCTACCTGCCTGGTTACCACATCCACACACGATATCCCGACCTTCTGACTGGGCCATGGGAAACATCGCCATGTCAGCCATCACACAGAACCAGGAAGTTACTGAGATTTGTCATCCTCATGAGAGCCGGTACAGGTACCAGCCGGCATCAGGGCCCAATTGTGGTGGGTAACACACAGACCCCAATTGAGATCAGGGCTTCCCACTGTGCCAGGCGCTGCACACACACAGAGGGAGAGACGGTCCCTTTCCCAAGGAGCTCACCATCTAAAAGGGTGGGAGGGGAAACTGAGGCACAGAGCAGGGACATGAGCGGGGACGTCACCCAGTCGAGCCAGGAACTGGACCTAGGTATCCTGACCCCGCAGCCAGTGATCTACCCACTGCACCAGACTGCTTGGCCTGGCTGTTGGTCGGGGTTTCCCATACCGATGGTACGGGCACGGGATAGATAAGACACCCAGCGGTGCGTGGGGGAGGGACACCCCGTCTCTCACCCTGCTCCCCAGGCTCTGGTAGAAGAGCACTGTGGACACACCGCTCTCTCCTGGGGTCACCGCTGGGATTCCTGTTCCCAGACCCCGTCACAGCTAGGGACAGGGGCACAGTACTCATCTGTGGGTTGGTGGCGCCCTCCACTGGGACAACCTCAGCATGACTTCGCCCCCCAAAGATCCAGGCGAGGACAAGGGAAACCGCAGGGCCTGGATGTGGGCAGAGGAGCGGAGCTGGGCCTGGCTCGGCTGATGTGGGGCGCTTGGATCACACGGCGCTGGGAGCCCTGAAGGGAAGATTTGAGTTTCAACCGGGTGGGGGGGCCAGGCATTGCCCAGTTCTCAGAGCTGATTTCCCCCTCCATCCTCGTGCCCGTTCCCCTGGAGATGCCAATCCCCAATGCAGCACCCCTTTGCCACTGCAACCTGATGCCACGTGGACACCAAGGCTGGGATCCTAATAGGTGGTTAACTGAAACCACTGGGAGTTAGGTGGCTAAATCCCTTTGAGGATCTAGGCCAAAGTGCCAAGCGAGGGGCCCTCTGCCAGGAATACGATACAACTGGCACTGGGCCAACGGGCTGAGCCTCTCGCATGGACGTGACGGTCTGTTTTGGTTTGATCGTAGGAACAGGTTCCAGCTAAAGCCGAGCACGCTGCTCCGACACCAAATCAGGGGGCTCCCTAAACGGACGCTCGCGGTTTAGGTAAACAAAGGCACCGGTGGTGGTGTCTGGACTAGGAAAAATTCTTCCTGTCTGGGCAGAGAAATAATCTATCCCAGTAGAACTGCACCCACCCCTCGCTCCTGGAGAGCGGTTCCCACCAGCACGGCCCCCTTTTTACAGATGGGGAAGGGATCGCCGGAGGCCTACTGCTCTGCCCACTAGGAGATACTGTTTCGATAAAATCACACGAGAGGCTGTGCCGGGACAAACGTGCTTGGTCATGTAACCACGCCGCTGCCGGAGTTACACCAACGCGAAGCCTAAGACGGCGCAGCTGAAAAACCTCCTCACCTCCTTGCATTTCCTAACTTCCCCTGCGCGCCGCTCCTTATTACGCCGACTCTGAAATGGGATTGAACTCTGCCAACAGACAGGGTAAAGATGGGATGAATCGGAGGTGCGGAGGGCTCCCAGACTTGCATTTTACCTTCGCCCTCACCTCCCGGCTCCTTCCCGCTACAAGTTAAGAAATAATTTATTAGATTTTTGCTCCTCCCCATGAAGTTCTTGCTAGAAAGCTATTTTTAGCCGCAATTAACCTTTCGCCTCCCATTTCTAGGTTAGCTGGGCAATTGCTGGAGGCCGGAGCCAATTTGTTTAATTAAAGAGAATTAAGGAAAGAAGTGTCCCCAATTAAAGCAGGAAAAATCATCTGTTTTTAAGGCAGTTTTTTTTGCCACGGGTGTCACATGGAATTAGCAGAGAATGAAGGATGGTGGGTTGAAAGAAAGGGGGCTTGTAACCCTGATGAAAACAGAAGAATCTGGGCTAATTGGAGATTGGTGGGGTGGGTTTTTTCTCTTCTAATAGAGGCTTTGTGTCAGACTTCCCAATAAGAGGCCATAGGAGAAACGTCTCATCTGTTTTTCCAGCACTCTGATCCCCAAAATAATCCATATAACACGTACAGTGTTTTCAGCCCAAATATTCTACACCCAGATCACGTCACCTGATGCTAAGATGCGGCTGACTCTGGAGTGTGGTACAACAGCTATTTATACAAGGTCCCTCACCCAGCACTGAATTGCAGCTGTCTCTGGGGCGGAACTTGGCAGCTGTTTATACAAGGATCCTTCACCCAGCACTGAATTGCAGCTGTCTCTGGGGCGGAACTTGGCAGCTGTTTATACAGGGATCAATTCACACAGTGCTGAAATGCAGCCACCTCTGGGGTACCTCCTCATTTGAGAGCCTGCCAGCGTTGCTTAAGGGCTTGTCCACATGGGGAAATTTACCAGCCCAATTACAGCAGTAAAATACCGCTATCATTAAGTTAGTATAACTCAGCTGCAGCGTTTCTAAGGCAATGCAACAAGACAGCCTGGATGGAGAAGGACTTGTAGAGGCAACCCCGCCTAGATGGGACTAAGCTAGGGGAAGAAGAGACGTGATATCAGTAAAGCACCAGAAGCTAAACTGGGAAAAGGCACTCACGCTGGAATAAGAGTTAGACCAATCTATAACTATAGTGGTATAATTCTACCGGTAAGTTTCCTCATGTAGACAAGCCCTGAGTCGTTAATTAGAGTGGGGCCTAAGCCATAAATCCAATGTGCAAACTCCCCAACATTTCAGGGGGGTTGGGATCCAGTGTTTTTGCCCAGGACCATCTTTACCCAACAGTGGACTCGAAAAGCGGGGGGGGGGGGGGGGGACGACGGACACTTTAAAGATGGGAAACTGAGGGACAGAGCAGGGATGTCACCAGCCAGAAATCACACGGTGAGTCTGGTGCCAAAGCGAGGAATAAAACTCAGGAGTCCTGACTCCCAGTCCCCCCATTCTCTCCACTCCCCTTTCAGAGCTGGGGAGAGAACCCAGGAGTCCGGGCTCACAGACCCACCCTGCTCTAACCACTTGACCCCGCTCCCCTTCTTTAGTTGCGAGCGCCTGAAGGGATCTTAGTGTAACAAGCCGGAAGTGCCTTACCTAGCTAAACATCCTTCAAAGGAGCCCACAAAAGCACACAGTTCTGTCCCGCTTTCTCTGGCTGGGCTAATTACCCCTAACGAGGGCCATTAGCGCTAATCACCTATTGACAGCACATGTTGGAGCATTTATGGTGGCAATTGGGCCCAGATGGCTCGTGACATCAGCAGCCAGGAGATCAGGCCCATGATGCAAAGCGTTGCCCCCCCCCCTCCCGCCTAGGGGAGCCCCCTTCTCTGTTGTCATTTTCCCTGTAGTGGGGACGTGAAACACACAAACTGATCAAACCATCCAGCCCAGGATCCGGCCCCTGGAGTCACCAGGTCCCAACACTGAGGCAGTTTCTCCGTTCTCCGGCACCTGGTCCAGCCATTCACCCCAGTGCGCCGTGGCTGCAAAATGTTACCCAGGTAGCGTTTCTACCCTGGCCTCAGTGGCTCTGCAAGACGTAGGGTGACAGAGAGCCGGCAGGATAAATCGTATCTAGCCCAGGGATTTGCCCTAGTTCAAAGAGAACCCAGGCGTCCTGCTTCCCAGCTGCCCTGCTCTAACCACTACCCATCCCTCTAACCCCTAAGCAACACTTAGCCCTTCCCTCCTGGCCTAATCCCAGTTTGGCTAATTCCATTTCTGCCTCCCTGAATTCCCTCCTGGCAGTTTCCACTGGAGACGTCAGTCTTCCCCACTTGGGTTTGCGGCCTGGCTGTTATAAACAGCTGCTGTGCCCTGCCCCAGAGGCAGCTGCATCATCGTGACTGTTTCGGTGGTGGGTCCTGACTGTGACGCACTTTGGGAGGGCAGGGCATTGGAGGGGCGGTTGAGAGCTTACAGTCCGTCTGCGGGGCTCTGTTTGTCCTCTTGCCTTTGTTTCCTCCAGTGGGAATTCAGACCTTGCTGGCTTCTTAGTCTCTACAGCTGAAAAGCCAGCACGGAAATAGAAGATACCGGCCGCCGGGCTGAAAGCAGCTACCTTTATCTCTCAGCGAGGAGGATAAGTGGCAGGTCCTGATCAAAAGGAGGCCGGGACTGACAGAGCCGGCTGAATGGAGAGCCGCGTCTCTGGGGTCGGGGCTGGAAGGCACCGGCGACGCTAGGCTGCTGCCGCGGGGAGATAATCCTGGCAGCGCGGAGAGGAGGCTGCGATGCGCGTTTATCAGCAGGGCATTGCAATGGGAGCTGCCTCTGACCCTTGCTGTGAAAGCACCGCGGCAGAGATACCGCCAGCTGTTTCCTCCCCAGCGAAGGGCAGGGGATGGGGCGCAGGCGGGCGGCCGGGCGGGTCGTGGGCTCGCCTGGGGCTCAGGAAAGTGGGTGTCTATTCCTAGCTTGGCCCGCGGGATGACCTCGGGCAGGTGGCAGCCTCTTTCCGTGCCTCAGTTTCCCCATCTGTAAAATGGGTGTAATGATCTGGCTCTACTAAGGAAATGTGCTGTGTGAGAGGTAGGTGTTAATAAACCCCAGGTGGGCTGAATTTACACTCCTTGAAGCCAAGGAGATGGGTGGGAGGAGTGGTTTTAAGCCACTTTTCTGCTCCTCCCAAGCTGGCCCTGTACCAGCCCAGCGTGTAACTTAGAGCAGCCTCAGGGCTGCTCTTAGTTATGCCAGCTGTGGATCACATCCCTTATGGGGCCCCATCCCAGCATGCTCCTCCCGGAACGGGGAAGGGTGGCATAGAGCCAGCTTGTGTCGGTAGGATCCCGGGCAGCACAAAGCCCCCCACCCCTGAGGAGTGAGCTCAGCGAGTTGGTGGCAGGACATGGGATGGAGCCAGGAGTCCTGGCTCCCAGTATCCTACCGAGAAAGAAACCTACTCATAGCTAGAAAGGTCGGCTTGGCTGGTGAATTTACCCACCCAGCGTTGCTCCTTGGGGACCCAGCCAGCCTCTCGGCCAGATCCACGGCAGGAGTAAATATCAGAACAGATCCAAGGAGCCCCACTGCTTGACACCAGCTGGGGATCTCGCCCACTGACCCTCAACGGAGAGATGCTGAGTTACATCAGCGGGGGATCCGTCCCTGAGACTGTAAGGGAGCATGGAGATCAGAACCCAGGGCACAGCGTTTCCCCCGGAGTGGTCGGTGCCAGTTCTGGGGGAAGCAAGAGATTCAGCTCCCGGACTCGGGCTCACCTAGACAACGAGAGAGTTTATTGAACAACCGAACTAAGACGAGAGTCCCACGGAGCCCGGCCCTGGTACCAGCTGAGCCAACGCTCTGGCATTCACACGCAGAACCCACCTGCCTCCCCTGGCCTTGCTGCTACAGGCTGGGAAACACCAAAGGAACCGGAAGGCGACGGGAAGATTTTCATTCGTCCAACAAAGCGAGAGATTTCGACATGGGAACTCCTGTATCCAAAGGATCCCGCTCACCGCGCCGGAGCGCCGGATCCCGCTCCGACCTGCCGCCCGCTGCCTGGAACTCGGGTGCCAGCACGGCTAAGGCCGGGGTCAGGGAAATGGGCGGTCAAACGGAGCTCTGGTTCCGGCAGAACTGGGAAAGGCCGGCTGCTGATGGAATACCGGCCGCTGTGCTCCACCGCCCTAGCAGAGGCGTTCAGACCAACGCCCCGTGGGCTCAGGTCTTTATAGCTCTGATTGACCCTCGGTTGCTCAAGGGCTGCTGTGGGAAGACCTGACCCCCCTCCGCTTTAGCCAGGAAAAGCCGCACCGCTCTGAGCAATAGCAATCCCACCACGGCTTGGGTCTAGCTAGCCCGACTGGAATCGTCAGATGAGTCGGTGACAAAGGTCCCGGCCAGACGCAGAGAGCGGGGGAGGAGGGTGTAGGGTCTCTCGGGCTGCAGGGGACCGCGGAGAGGAAAGGCACGTTTGGATACAGGCGGGGACTCGCGATGGGGGTGACGGGACGCTGGGGGGCCAGTTCTTCCGTGCTGCCCCGGGGCAGGTGGCCGTTGCCGCTGGTGTTGGTCTACAAGGAGGGCGAGTGGCGGAAGCTCCCCTGGCTTGGCCCGGAGTCAGAGGTGGAGAAGGTGATGGTGGACTCTGGAAGAACAGAGCAAGGCAACAGAGCAAGGGGGGAGGGACAGCTCAGTGGTTTGAGCATTGGCCTGCTAAACCCAGTGTTGTGAGTTCAATGGGCCATTTAGGGATCTGGGGCAAAAAAAATTGGGGATTGGTCCTGCTTTGAGCAGGGGGTTGGACTAGATGACCTCCTAAGGTCCCTTCCGACCCTGAGATTCTATGATTCTAAGGCAGAGTTGGAACAGCTGGTGGGCAGGGAGGGGAAGGCAGTGACACCTGTGTCCAGGACAGTGAAATCTGGCAGGGCTGTCACACCCCACTACACGGCACAGCTAACCCTGGGGGTGAGCCAGAACCCTCCCATCCACACAGAAAAACCTCTGAGCTGCACTTGGAGATGGGTTAGAATCCAGGCTAGCTGGCCCAGCTGGGGGTCGGGTTAGAACCGGGCCGTGAGCTGGCTGGGGTGGGGGGCGGGTTAGAACCGGGCCGCGAGCTGGCGGGGGGGGCGGGGTTAGAACCGGGCCGTGAGCTGGCTGGGCGGGGTGGGGTAGAACTGGGCCGTGAGCTGGCTGTGGCGGGGGGGGGTAGAACCGGGCCGTGAGCTGGCTTGGGGGTGGGTTAGAACCGGGCCGTGAGCTGGCTGGGGTGGGGGGCGGGTTAGAACCGGGCCGTGAGCTGGCTGGGGTGGGGGGCGGGTTAGAACCGGGCCGTGAGCTGGCTGGGGTGGGGGGCGGGTTAGAACCGGGCCGTGAGCTGGCTGGGGTGGGGGGCGGGTTAGAACCGGGCTGTGAGCTGGCTGGGGTGGGGGGCGGGTTAGAACCGGGCCGTGAGCTGGCTGGGGTGGGGGGCAGGTTAGAACCGGGCTGTGAGCTGGCTGGGGTGGGGGGCGGGTTAGAACCAGGCCGTGAGCTGGCTGGGTGGGGGGTTAGAACCGGGCCGTGAGCTGGCTGGGCGGGGTGGGGTAGAACTGGGCCGTGAGCTGGCTGGGTGGGGGGTTAGAACCGGGCCGTGAGCTGGCTGGGGGGCGGGTTAGAACCGGGCCGTGAGCTGGCCGGGGGGGGGGTTAGAACCGGGCCGTGAGCTGGCTGCGGGGCAGGTTAGAACCGGGCCGTGAGCTGGCTGGGGTGGGGGGCAGGTTAGAACCGGGCTGTGAGCTGGCTGGGGTGGGGGGCGGGTTAGAACCGGGCCGTGAGCTGGCTGGGGGGCGGGTTAGAACCGGGCCGTGAGCTGGCTGGGGGGGCGGGTTAGAACCGGGCCGTGAGCTGGCTGGGGTGGGGGGCGGGTTAGAACCGGGCCGTGAGCTGGCCGGGGCGGGGGGGTTAGAACCGGGCCGTGAGCTGGCTGGGCGGGGTGGGGTAGAACTGGGCCGTGAGCTGGCTGGGTGGGGGGTTAGAACCGGGCCGTGAGCTGGCTGGGTGGGGGGTTAGAACCGGGCCGTGAGCTGGCTGGGCGGGGTGGGGTAGAACTGGGCCGTGAGCTGGCTGGGTGGGGGGTTAGAACCGGGCCGTGAGCTGGCTGGGGGGGCGGGGTAGAACTGGGCCGTGAGCTGGCTGTGGGGGGGGGGGTAGAACCGGGCCGTGAGCTGGCTGGGGGGCGGATTAGAACCGGGCCGTGAGCTGGCCGGGGCGGGGGGGGGGTTGGAACCGGGCCGTGAGCTGGCTGGGGTGGGGGGCGGGTTAGAACCGGGCCGTGAGCTGGCTGGGGTGGGGGGCGGGTTAGAACCGGGCCGTGAGCTGGCTGGGGGGGAAGTAAACCCCATGGGATTGTCATGATGTCCCCATTAACAGTGTAACAATGGCCGGGGGGTAGTTAGGTCGTCTGAGTGCTCCCAAGATGGCAACCGGGGGGCGGGGGGCAATAGCTCACCTGTCCGAACACCAACGGCCTCTTCAAACCTTTGGAGCAGTCGGGTGAAGCAGGCCCAGATCGTGGGCCCCAGGACTTGGTGGAGGATGTACAAGACGACAATGCCGGTGAGAATGGCCATGGAAATCTGCCGGGGAAAAGCAGGCGGGAGACGTACCGTTACCCCCATCTGCGGCTATGGAGAACTCCGGCTCCTTCGAGAAAGAGGCAGGGCCGGTCTCCGAACTGCTGGTGTGGGGTGCCAGGGGAGACTCGTCCGGCTGGCACCTGGACCGCTCTGGGTGTACAGAATAGGGAGGAGGTGGAGTCTGGCTTGGGCTAGCGGGTAGAGCCAGGACTCCTGGGTTCTATCCCAGCTCTGGGAAAGGAGTGGGGTCTAGCTAGTGGTTAGAGTGGTGGGGCTGGGCGTCAGGACTCCTGGGTTTTGTTCCCAGTTTGGCCCGGCAATGCGGTTTCTCCCACCTTTGCGCTCCCCAACACTGGGACCAGTGTGGTCCCCCAGGCTGGAGGGCCCCAGCCATGCCCCCACCTGCCGGCCGGCCTCCCTACTGGATCGGGCGTGACAATCCTGCTGGCTGGAGTGAGCAGGATCGGGGCCCCTTCCGTGTCCCTCCCTCCCTCCCCCCCTCCCCCCGTACCTTCATGATGGCGATTGCCCGGGAGGGGCTGAGTCGCAAGCCGTGAATGTGAATCACAAACTCCAGGTCGTAGTCGCAGTAGGTGCTCTCGTCCACGGCCCTGCAGGGATGGACCCGGGGGCTCAGGGTACGGGCAGCCCCGTCGCCCAAGCCGTGCAGCTGTCTCGGGCGAGTGCGGCCGCCCCCGGGACAAGCAGCCTGGCGTCCCACCCGCCGCGTCCCATTCTGGGCAGGGCGGTGTGGGTAGGCATCCCAGAGGCCCTTGCGCCGCCCCCGCAGCGGTGGCTTGCAAATGGGTTTGCAAGAGCTCTTAACAAGCCAGGGATGGCCAGGATATGGAGAGAGAGATTCCTGGCCGGGGCTCGGCGCCACGCTCTGGATGCAGCGCTGGGGGAGATCGGCAGGGGGGACATTTAACACTAGACTTGGGGGCCTGACTCTTGGTTACTCCATTCCTGGACTTGGGGCTGGGGGCGAAGGTGGGTTTAAGCCCCTGTTGTGCTCTCTGTATTCCGGGGCTGTGCAGGTGCCTGCCCTCCAGTGTAAGTTAGAGCAGCCTCAAGGTTGCTCTAGTTTATCCTCCACATCCCAAGAGCCCGAGGAGCAGAGAACAGCTGCAGCCGAGGGTGGTTTGGCCATGCCCACCCCTGACACACCCGCTGGGGCGGGCTGGGGGCAAAGCCAGCTGAGGAAGCCCGTTGCACAAGGGCGATCTCCAGGGGTCACTTCCACCCACTCCAAGGCCCTGTATCGTTGCCAGAGCAGCCCATGGCGTCCCTTAGGAAGCGTGAGTTAGAGCAGCCCTGAGGCTGCTCCGATTGTTCCAGCTGAGGTGCTGGTCCAGGAGACGGAGCCTGGGATGGACAGTGTGGCCTAGCGGCTCAAGCTCTGGACTAGGACTCAGGAGAACGGAGTGACCTTGAGCGAGTCGCTGTGGGATCTGCGGAAGAGGCCAGGGCTCTTGTTGACAGACGCCAGGGTCAGCAGCCCAGCGTACCCTGCCGCGGAATGCCCTTGGCTTTAATGTGAGGCTCACCTGTTAGACACCTCCACCAAAAAGAAGTAATCCGGAGAGGTCAGCTCTAAGGGGACCACGTCGTAACAGGGGGAGTTCTCCTCGCAGACCCACCTACAGGAGGGGAAAGACGCCGTGAGCGTGGGCATGGGCCCCGGGGGAGCCCGCCTGCTGGGAAACCTTCAGGGCTGGCGATTACCGCTCTTGTCCCCTCTGAATCCAGCACCTCCCCAAGCACCGTGCGGAGCAGTTCAGCTGTTCGAGGCAGGGACTGTCCCTGTGGTTACAGGTTTGCGCCCAGCACAAAGGAGCGCTAGCCTCCGGGCGCCCCTTCGGCCCGAGGAGGTCACCAATGTTTGGGGCTTCACAGGGCTTTTTCGGTTAGGGTGAGCTATCAGTGATACCAATCAGGTCTATTCCTGCTTTATTGGCAAAGGACCCCAACAAAGTCCCGTCTCAAACAGCAGCAGGAAGTTTCTTGTTCTGAAATTCCCAAGTCTGCCCCTTCAGCAGGCTCTGTGCCCAAGAAACCATCTCTCTGCTCCCTCCCAGGGTCACACTCACAGCTCCTTCCCCAGGCTCTCTCCTCCAACACGGAGGCTACCAAACCACTGTCCTAGCCCTGGGCTGGCAACCAGGCAAACCTGTCTTCCCACACAGCTGAGGTCTGCCTTGGGCACTCCTTCCTTCTTTGTAGCTATCTCTACTGCATAAAGGGGCTTCATTGCTCCTGCCACTGAGTCCACAGGAGAGTGCTTTGCACAGATGCTGGCTTTAATGCGGTCTATGACCGTCTTTGGATCAAAGCTCTACCCGATGGCAGCTTTCAGATGAACAATGATAGTGTACAGGGAATAAACCGCACTGGGAGTGGATGTCAAGCCAGTCAAGTTCTGTCCCTGGTGGAGAATGGCAGAGAAGGGGGGAAAGCTGCGTACCCACTCGGATATTTCCTTACTTGATCCCACAGTCGGTTCCGGAGAAGATATTGAAGCCTTCGGGATCAGTAAGGGTTGTGCGATTAGCCCTCATCCAGATCAGACTCTGCGGCGTGCTGGGGAGAGAAAGTGTCCGGAGTCACAGATCCATCTATTTTAAGGCCATTTGAACCTTTTTTAAGAAACCTTTTCTGGGCCTAAGTTTACTAAAGAATTCTCCACAAAATGTCATTTCCACTCGAAAAAATTTGCAACATGAGTGATGTGAAGCTCTTTTCCCCAGTCAGGAGATTTGCTGAAACCCAGCTTGGCCAGATGGAAGGGAAAACCCCAGCTGTGAGAGGGGGGATCCTGGCTAATACCCATATCCTTATCAGTCTTGCCCCGCTAGAAGGCCCAGGGGTACACAGCCATATTCTCATAAGCCTGCATCTTCTGCGGTTCAATCCCCCACCCAAGGAGGCAGTAGAGGGCAACCCAGCCAGGCCAGGCCAGCTCCAGCTTCTGGAAAGGCAGGAGAAGCAAAGTGTGAGAAGTAACATCTGCAAGGGGCAGCAGGGTCCCGATCTTGGTCAGGATCCGGGCAGCGCCTGGCAACGAGGTCCACAGGTTGACTGTGCGTCGGGCGAAGAAAACCCTCCTTCTGTTTGTTATAAACCTGCTGCCTGGTCATTCCATTGGGTGACCCCTGGTCCGTGCGTTCTGTGAAGGGGTAACTAACACTTCCCTAGTCACTGTCCCCACGCCAGCCATGATGTTATCGGCCTCCGGCAGGGGTAGCTCTGTCCTACCTGCCGTTTTCCGTGTTATAGTCGAGGATTTCGCTCTGGCTGTAGTAGCGGATCCTTTTCTCCGAGTACGGCCCTCCGCCAATGATCCTCAGCATGTAGCTACCATCGGAACAAAGAGCACGCTGCCGTGAAAACCAGCCCAGTGGGCTCAGCAGTTAGAAACCCCCTCGCTCGGGGGGCAAGTCCTGCTAGCCACACGGCTCAAACAGCTGGGGGGGACCCTCCTCACTCCGCTCACCCCAGGCAGCGGCGTAGCCGGGTTTAGAGCACGGGGGAGCGGAGCTAAAAAAAGGCGCCGGGAGCAAAAAGCGTCGGGAGCAAAAAGCGTCGGGAGCAAAAAGCGCCGGGAGCAAAAAATGCTCCGCTCCGGCTGCAGCGCAGGAGCAAAAGATGTCGGAGCACAAAAAAGGCGCCGCTTCTGCTCAGTGGGGGAGTGGCAGCTCCCCCTGCTCCCCCCCCCCCGGCTACGTTACGGACCCCAGGCCTTCATGGCTGTTGCTACAACTGCAAAGGGCGAGACCAGTAGCTTCAGTGTAACTCCTACTGGGTCTTTGTCGCCCTTCGGCGCTTACCCAGAGCTCCTGCAGGGGCCTGAGGCAGAGTTGCTCTGTGCAAGCCCAAAAGCGCGTCTCTTCCACCAGCAATAAAAGACACGACCTCACCCACCCGGTCTCCCAGCGCTGGGTGAGTTTTGCTAAAGCCAAGGGGGGGGCTTTGCCCATCCCTCACCTGCCCATGAAAGGTCCTGAGTCCCCCGTCACCATGTCTTGGATCAAGAAGAAGGGATAAAATACTGCGGGAAAGAGAAGAAGGTCAAAGCTCACAATTTTAACCATGCACCTCGCCCCAAAGAGAGCACGACACCCCCAGGGGTCTCTGCCTGAGGTCAGAAACCAGTATCAAACGGGCAAGACCACCCTGCCCAGCCCATATGGCTACATGGAAGGAGATCCCGGTGACATCCTGGCTGGGGGCAGTTCTCGCTAGATCCCAGCTTGATGAGAATGGAAGGGGGGAGCCCAGCTAGGTGGGAAGGGGGGAAAATCCCAGCTGGATCCTGGCCAGCGTGGAGAAGAGAACCATTGGGCTAAGGGGAAGCTTCAGGGCTTTGCTCCATGGAGAGCTCTGAGAACACAGAGATCAGCAGGCCGCATGCGAGTCCAGCCCCGCGACGCTAAGACACCGGAATAGCCAAACCGAGACCGATTTCTGGACAGCTCAGGACATCCAGAGTCAGGCCTTGGATCACACCCAAAAATCGAGGTTCAGGTCAGAACTGAGCCAGGATCTAGCCGGGATCCCTTCCCGCTCCCTCTCGACTCCCGAATCTCCCAGACTCCAGCAGCGACAGCCAGCAGCCGGTGCAGCTGCAGAAGGGTCACGCGAGGGTCCACGCCAGACGAGTTAAGTGGGGGTTTACACGCAGGGTCCTGTTCGATCTGCCTCTGGGCCTCAGCCAGGATCTGGCCCCCTGGGCGGACCCCTTCATCTGCCTCTCCTTACCGTCGTTAAAGAAGAAACACGGCAACTCGGGGTTCTTGTGGATACAGTCGAAGTACCGCTTGTTCTGTTTGGCGGTGTACTTCAGGGTTCGGGTGATGTCAAAGGCCAGCCTCTTGCCCGGGGGGCAGCCAATAAAGACTGGCACCATGGCATAGCCCTGCAGGGGAGGGGGGTGAGAAAAAGACACACCCGTTCACTCTGTCATTTGTAAGGCGCCCGGGTGCCCCAGGGATGGTCGGGGGGGGGGGGGCGGGGTGTCTAATGCATGCAGCAAAACGCTGGAATTCCAATCTGTGGAATGCAACACAGCCAATGCTCGCATCGGCTTATTAAGGTACCACCCCCCAAAACTCCCCCATTCCCAGTGGCTACTGCCTGCTCCAATGGGGCAGAGTTAAGGAGCCCTGAGGGGCATGAATCTTCACTTTTTGTATCCTGCTTTTCTTCACTCCACATTTGGGAAGAGCATGAGACAGCACTGAGGAACCCTAACTCTGTGTTAACTAAATTCTGGGGCAGATTAGATAGATAGATAGATAGATAGAGGGGGGGGGGGTGTGGTGATAGATAGATAGAGCGGGTGTATGGGGTTAAATAGATTAGATTATTTTAGATAGAGGGGGTGTGGAGATAGATTAGATTAGATGATATTATTGCTCCATTATCTGAAACAAAATGTTAATACAGTCTCATTAATTTGCCTTTCCCCAGGGGTTCAGACCCAATCGTTACCTGGAGTTTTGGGCCGGACGCTGTGTAGTGGTAACAGTTTGTTGCCGCATTTATAACCTGGAATGTTGAAATCAAAAATGAATTTGTGTTAGCACCAAACAAATGAAAAGTCCATCGTCCTGTCACTGACAACAGAGGAGTCAAGGCTCACTGGGCCATCCAGTCCTGTATCCCGCCTCCTTGTCCCACTGGCCCATGGAGTCTGGGATCCTGCCTCCTGCTGTGTTTGATCACATCACTGGCCCGTCTCGCCTGATATCCCAGATCAGGCCACGGAGCCAGCCCAGCAATGTCCAGTAACACTTGATACTCCAGAGGAGGACTCGTGGAGAGCCGGCGTGGATAAACCTATGTTATCTAGCCGGATCTCACACAGATGATCAGAGAGTGAATTTCTCCTATACCGGGGCGGTCTTGAGGCTGGGCTCTGTCTATTTCCCCAAGAATCCCATTGTCTGTACCCACCTCCCCTCCCTGGTGTGAGGCTCTCTCGTGGACTTCCTCCGATGTTGGATCAAACCAGAACCTCCAGGGAGGGACTCGTCTCTCAGACGAGTCCCTGGGTTCTAGCCAATCTCCAGCCGAGGTGGTGAGGCCATCTCAGTCACTCGGCCTAATTTAACGAGCTCATTAGGGAGGGACTTTGAATGGCCTCCTCTTATAGATTTGTCAGAAGCTTGTGTGACGTTATTGACAATAACTGGGACCATATAGAGCATGGTTGCGACAAAGGGCCTGTAGTGGCACCAAATCTTGTATAAAGGGGGTCAAATGAGGTGTCTAAGACCGGGTTCTGCTTGGCTGGTGATGATTATGCCATTTATATGCATGTATCAGTTTTGTAGTGGAAGTTATGAATATTGGCTTTATACTGTCTGTCTATTGCAAACTGGGGCTGTGTCTCTGGGACCACAGACAAGCTGCCAGCTCTGCCAGGCCTGCTGGATGGCCCATTAAGAGCCATCAGCGATACAATGGACCCATTGAGAGAAGGCAGACACGCCTGTGACTCAGCAAATTATGCAGAGACTTGCCCATGGGACTCCAGACTCCATTTTGCTGTGATTTTCCACAGTAAGGACAAAGGTGTCGTTACACCTGGAAGAAACTATAAAAGGCAGCTGCCTCATCTCCATTTTTGTCTTCATTCCTGCTTCTTACCTCTGGAGGAACCTTGCTACACATGGAAGCTTTGAACAAAGGACTGAAGGACCCATCCCAGCTGGGGATGTAATCCAGAGATTTGATTTGAACCTGCAGTATTCCATCTCTGCAAGCTGGAACCAAGAACTTTGCCATTACTGTACGTAATTGATTCCTTTTAACCAATTCTCGCTCTCACCTAGACCTTTTTCCTTTTATGAATAAATCTTTAGATTTTAGATTCTAAAGGATTGGCAACAGCGTGATTTCTGGGTGAGATCTAAGTTGTATACTGACCTGGCTCTGAGGTTCGGTCCGTTGGGATCGGGAGAACCTATTTTCTTTTACTGGGGCATTGGTTTTCATGACCATTTGTCCCCATAACGAGTGGCACTGGTGGTGAGACTGGGAAACTGGAGTGTCTTAGGGGATTGCTTGGAATGACTTGTGGTTAGCCAGTGGGGGTAAAACCAAAGTCTCCTCTGTCTGGCTGGTTTGGTTTACCTTAGAGGTGGAAGAACCCCAGCCTTGGGCTGTAACGGCCCTGCTTGAAGCAATTCGTCCTGACTGGCACTCTCAGTGGGGTCTCGCCAGAACCAGCATCATTACAGCTTGTCCTTCCAGGCACAGGGATTTGTCGGCATGTTTGCTTTGAATCAGAGGGCCAGATCCTTGGGCTGGGCCATGCGGCGAAGTCCTTGCCTCCTCTCCGCCGTCTTTCCGCTCCCCCCAATCCTACCACCAGCTGGCGTTCTGAGGCAGCTCTAGATTACGCTGGCCGCCCTCTCGTGACAGCTGAAAGCTCCCCTTCTGGGCGGGGGCTCTCAGCGGCCGATATACAGCATCTGACCCGATGTATCTTGCACTAACATACAGCACGGTCTTTATCTGGCGCTACTGGGTCAGGTCCCCAACTGGTATAAATCGAAGCAGCTCCATTGCACACCACCCTAGCCGAGAACATGAATCCAGCTCGGAAATAATTCCCACCTGCAGTGATCCACGGTCGTCTGCGCTGTGATCTGATGTGTCACTCCCAGCCTCCTCCCCCAACCCCCATTCCTGCACAACAAGGAAAAGCTCCCCTAGACGCCTTGTTAACCCCTGTGGCAGATTTTCCCAGCACAGCATCCGTTACCATCCAGTGACGTGCCTCATGAAACTAGTTGAGGAGCTAGTAACGTGTGGCTCCATCCTCGCTCCCGATTACCTTGCTGGCCGACAGTCCAGCCTTTCAGCCTACCTTTAAAGCCATAGAGCTCTTCAGAAGGTTCGTCCCACTCAGCTCTTGTTTCGGGTACCGTCCGGTGTCACTGATGTTCACCTGGGAGGGGGGAGAATTTGCAGGGTGCCGGTCAGGCTCCATAACTGACGAAGAAAGGGTCTGCTCCAACTCCCTTTGGGCACTGGGAGACGGATTAGACTCCTGAATAAAGGTCAGAGGTTTATCAACTTTTGGGGCCTTGCTTCTCTTGAAGCAGAAAGGGGCCTTCGAGTGAGCAGGAGCAATCTGAGAACCAGCCCCCATGCAGGGCGCCTTTACTGGCCCGCACAGAGCTGATGTTTGGGGTCCGCACAGAGCTGATGTTTGGGGTTTGCACACTCTCTGCTCCCAGCCCCCAGTGTAGGGAGGCATGGATGGAGGGTACAGTTGCCACCTGTCCGGGTTCTCCCAGGATCGGCCCTTTTTTGAGGTAGCTGTCCCAGATGAAAGGATTTGTATGTCCTGGTTTTTGTTTTTCAGGAGCAGCAACTCCTGTTCCCCAAGGCCCACAGGGGGCGGATCGGGGCGGTGGTCAGAGCAAACTGTGCTGTGGCTATTCCCTGCTTCATAGGAGACAGAGCAGCCCCGAGGATGGGGCCCACGGGACGCATTTCAGCATTCCTCTGCCATGGATTAATCCAGGACTAATGGCAGAGCTGTGCAAGGGGGTGCCTAGGCCTGGAAGAGCAGGGCTGGCTGCAGGTGAAAAGTGACAGGGGCAGAGCTCTCTGGGCCTGTTTGCCTCAGTGAGAACTGGATGGGAACGGGAATTTCAGGTTGACAGGAAGTTCCACGGTTTCAACCTTTTTGCCATTCCTGAACTAAACCGAAAACATTCCGAATTTTGATCATTCCCATAAAATCAAAACGGTTCATTCTGATTTTGACATTTTTAAATCTTTTTATTTAAATGGTTTTTTTTTCAAACCGAAAGAATGAATTCCATTTTGAAACGCCGCAAAAAACCCCAAACCCACGGAAATATTCGGTTCTGAAAATGTCGCAACAGGACGTTGAGATATTATTCAAACGCTTCATTTTGGGGTGTTTCAAAACGAAAGGTTGTGGAAATTGACGTGTGTTTCGATTTGGAGGGAAACGGCATTTTTCATCAAATCACCGTTTTGCTGAAAAGTCTGCAGCCAGAGATAGTGTGCGCGCAGCCCATAGATTGATCACACTCTCCATAAATCCTTATGTGGGGAAGACATTTCTGATGGCAGATGACTCTTTAATCTGGCAGAAGAAGCCCGAGCAAGGGCCAGCATCTGGATACTAAAGTTTGCCAAAATCAGACTAGAAATAAGATGTGAATATTCAACAGAGTAATCAACTGTTAGAACAACTTCCCCAGGATGTGGTGGATTCTCCCTCACTGAGGTTTTTAAATCAAGAATATCTTTCTAAATGCCTGTCTGTATCTCAAACAGACGTTATGGGCGTGCCTTGTTGCATTCATGACTAGGGGGCGGGAGGTGTCTCTGGCTTATGTTACACAGGAGGTCAGACCAGATGATCACAGTGGTACTCTTTGGCCTTTAAAAACTAGGATTAGGACTGGCACAGCAGGGCCTGCTACAGGTCAGGATGGAGGTGGTTTGAAGGGCTGCTTGCAATACACTTGAACGTTGCCAGTGATACCTACCCGAGTAGCTGAATCCATCCCAACATTGAAAGACAGCTGGTGGGGAAATACATCGAAACGGCTGCAACACCAGAACCCTGGCACTACCGACCCTTCTAAAGTAGCCGGCCCCGGGTACTCACCGTATACAGCACGGAGCCCCGGCCGACCAGATAGTGCCGGTGGAGGTGTGAAACCACAAACTTTGGATGCGCTAAGACGATGGTGAGCCACACAAAATCAAGGGAGTTCTCTTCTGGCATTTCCCCCACTGCAGGAGAAGAGAAAAGCTTTAAATCACGCTAGCCATAAACAGATCCATTGGCAATCGGCTGCGTTTGCAAGGGGCCTTTGACCGATAATGCAATCACTGACCCAGTTAAGAGAAGCTCCTCTGGGTAGATACTCATCAGATCTACGCATCAGCACTTTTCAAGGGCAAGGGGAGTGGGTGGCTTAAGGATGCAGGCTTGACACGACTACAGGGACCCTTTTGCTTGAAGGTCACAGGTTCAAACCTCACCCAGGTGGGTAGTGACAGAATCTTGTCACCAGCTGTTCACTACCCTAAGTTGGAGGTTTGCTGTCCCTATCATAGCACTGACCACTTTGATTGGCACTAACTGGCCTCAACAGGGCGAGGATCAAACAGGCCAAAGATTTAACGCTTCTCTCCGGCTCAAGGTGGATCTCTCCAGGTCAAAGCAGATCTGTTTGTAGAGGTCAATAGGCAGCTGCCCAAACCGGACAGGTGGGCTGAGAAAGGGTAACAGCTCCAATATCCTGCTCTCTTCACTAGACCTCACTTCCCTCCTACAGTTGGGAATAAAACAGGGGACTCCTGACTCCCAGTCCCCCCTGCTCTCACCTATTAGACCCACTCCCCTCCCAGAGTTGGGAATAGAACCCAGGAGTCCTAGCTCCCAGTCCTTTCTGCTCTAATCACTAGACACCACTCCCCTTGCTAAGACTAGAACCCAGGAGTTCTCACCCCATGGCTTTCCCAGAGCTGGAAACAGAACTCAGGAGTCCAGTTTCCCAGCCCCCCTGCTCTAACCACTAGACACCACTCCCCTCCCAGAGCTGGGGACAGAAACCCTTCTGACAGGAGAAAGTTTTGCCTAGTGGATAGAGGGCAGGACTGAGACTCAGGAGACCAGGGCTCTATGAGGTAACCTTGAGCGAGTCCATTCCCCTCTCTGTGTCTCCGTTTCCCCATCTGGAATATGGGGATAATGTTACCGCCCTCCTTTGTGAAGCACTTTGAAGTGTATGGATGAAAAGTGCTAGGTATTATTAATATCGACAGCCAGTCATAGAATCATAGAATCTCAGGGTTGGAAGGGACCTTAGGAGGTCATCTAGTCCAACCCCCTGCTCAAAGCAGGACCAATCCCCAATTTTTGCCCCATATCCCGAAATGGCCCCCTCAAGGATTGAACTCACAACCCTGGGTTTAGCAGGCCAATGCTCAAACCACTGAGCTATCCCTCCCCCCCCCGCTCTAACTCAGGAGACGCCGGCTCCTCTGATCTCCTGCAAATTCATCTAGCCGTTAAAATCCCGTTATGTTCACATCCGTTTCCCAAGACCCTCCTCTCTTACTGCTTTCTTTCGTCGACCTGATGCTCAGGAACACCGAGAAAGAATAGACGTTATTCTTGTCCAGGTAAATCTTGCTGGGCAGCTGGTTATTGGGCTGCAGGTCATAGATCTTCAGGTAGCTCTCCATGTTGACGTAGACACCTCCGGAGGCGTTGCCGTTGCTCGCTACGTAAAAGAAATATTCCTGAAAAAAGAAAGGCGGATTTAATCGCCACCAAGCGTAATCTATTAATATGCATTCAGCACACACTATCAGTGTAACATTATGTGTATATTTCGAGCCGTGACGTGGCCTAAATCTTTCTATCATCCTGTTCCCTGATGCTCCCGGAACACCGTTGCGTTAGCTGAATTAAGCTTCAGCACAGGCAGATCGGAAAATGGTCAGGATCCGGGCACATGGGCGTTGGTTGCTTGAAATGTGTGTTAACTGCTTATGCTAAACAATCCGCTGCGCCGGGCATTTAGCTGTGACGCACTGAGTCTGTCTCCCAGCCCGGAAGAGGAGCTCGGGGTGAGTTTAAAAGTGCGTCTCTCTCTCACGGACAGGAGTCCGTCCAATAAACGATATCACCTCCCCCACCTTGTCTCTCTCTTCCCATAGTAACAGACAGGGAGATATTTGCACACAGCCAGCCACGGCATGTCCCAAAGGAAAAGGACACGACATATGATGGTGTTACCCTGGTACAAGGTGAGGAAGTGCCTTCACGCCCCTTGGTACTTGAAATGCATGTGTTCAGAGCAAAGAGAGAAGCCCTGAGCCCCGGTGCGCCCTGTACCACAGCAGAAGCCCGGAGTCCCAAATGGGGGGGACATGGGATATGGGGAAAGTGGTGGATGTGATATATCTTGACTTTAGCAAAGCTTTTTATACGGTCTCTCACAGTATTCTTCCCGGCAAGTTAAAGAAGTATGGATTGGACGAATGGACTATAAGGTGGATAGAAAGCTGGCTAGATTGTCGGGCTCAACGGGTAGTGATCAACGGCTCGATGTCTAGTTGGCAGCCGGTATCAAGAGGAGTGCCCTAGGGGTCGGTCCTGGGGCCAGTTTTGTTCAACATCTTTATCAATGAGCTGGATGATGGGATGGATTGCACCCTCAGCAAGTTCGCAGATGACACTAAGATGGGGGGAGTGGTAGATACGCTGGAGGGTAGGGATAGGTGACCAGAGTGACCTAGACAAATTGGATGATTGGGCCAAAAGAAATCTGATGAGGTTCAATAAGGACAAGCGCAGAGTCCTGCACTTAGGAAGGAAGAATCCCATGCACCGCTACAGGCTGGGGACCGACTGGCTAAGCAGCAGTTCTTAGCCAAGATGGTGAGGGACGCAATCCCATGCTCTGGGTGTCCCTAAACCTCCAGTTGCCAGAAGCTGGGACTGGATGACAGGGGATGGATCACTCAATAATTGCCCTGTTCTGTTCATTCCCTCTGAAGCATCTGGCACCGGCCACTGTCGGAAGACAGGATGCTGGGTTAGATGGACCATGTATGGCCGTTCTTCTGAAGGTTGGTCAGGTGTACCAGGGAGAGGTGATCAAGGCGCTCCACACCTCCCTCCCTTGGGCCCTGGGCCCAGACCTGGAGGAAAGGGAAGGCCCAGGTCTCCCTACCTTCCCCACCCTGTCCATCCAGGGAACAAACTGTCAGCTGGCCCGCTGGCCATCAGACAAGCTCAGCCCCAGGACACTGGGAGTGGAAAGACGGTTGAGCCACGGCCTGCTGGCCTCCAAGTGAAACCTGCTACAGGCTCAGCCGTGTGCAGGGGCTTACGGCCTCCTCCTCCCGCCTCCAGAGTGCCTCACATCCAACAAGACCCAGGGCCGGCTCGGTGCGACTGCAAACCCAGCTCCGAGATCAAGGGCCGCGGCAGAGCCGGGAGGCAGGGACCGCATGGGAAATTCCTTCCTGTCACCAGATACATAATGCTGATTTATTCCCTATGGAAGATTATAATCTTATTCCAACCCATGGCTACTACAGGCCCAAGTCTGCCACCTTCTGACTTTCAGGGCTCACTACCACAGGCAAGAAAAGTTCTTACTCATTAGAACTGTTTTTGAGACATGGCCAATCTACCTTCTCTGTCCCACCTTTGGGGAGGAACTCAGCAGCTGTTTAACTGCACCTCTCTGGGACAGGAAGTGAAGGAGAAAGATTGTGTCACTGCAGCGGGAATTTATGGAGACGGGATGGAGGCACCCAAACTAAAATGTGTCCAGATCTCAGAGTTTACAAATCCGCTTCTAAAAGAATATAACACAGTCTAGACGAGGAACTAACCCCCTTAATTTGATCGGTTGGGTTTTTTGTCGGAAAGGAACGTTCAGAATGTTTTCTTACTGCGTATTGCTTTCTGTTCTTCCACCAGCGCCAAGTTGGGTCGTGGACCGGGTCCGCGTAAGGCTAAAAGAAAACAAAGGGCTTGCTAAATTACCCGTCATCTGAAAACGCAGTGTTTGCTCATCTGAAAAGCACGTGTCCCTCTTGTGGATTATCCGCGTCTTTCTCGGATAATCCCTGTTACTCGTGGGGACGTCCACATCCCTGAGCAAGGCAGTTATACGACCTCGCTCCCGGTGTAGACAGCACTGATACTGCCCAAAGCTCAGAACTCTCAACCGCCCTGCCTAGCGCTGTGGGCACAAGGGACTTTCCTCCCAGCCCAGCACCGTAACGCCGCTGAGAGCTGACAAGAAGAACTCACCCTGCTATAGTCCGTGTGCAGCCAGAGCAGATGGAAGATTAGTCCCTGGTATACAGCCAGAGACACGTTGTTGTGGAAGCCTGTGCTGTCCATGACATCCGGCGGCTCGGTGCAGTAGTGCTCCATCCGGGTGAAGCGCTGAGGGGCTGGGAGGTCCTCGAGGCGCATGACCGAGAAGGAGCAGGGATGGACGAACTTGATGTACTGAGCATCTCTGGGGAGAAAGGAACAGAGTGTGGGCTGGCACCGAAATCCAGTGGTTCATCACCAGGTGGGCGTTGCTCTGGCATGTTGCGGGGGACTGGGCGGTGGGGCGGAGCCTGTGTGCTGGATGGAATCAGAATCTTTCAGCTGTGTGTCATGGGTCCTGTACTGCTAATAGCTAAGGGGAGGCCTTGAGGCTGACTTGGAGATTTGGAGGTGGTGCTGCACCTGTGATCTGGCCTGACGTGTACAGCTTCAAGGCCTGATCCTGCCCGGATCTGAGCTCTCTGAGCTCCTCGGGACCACTCTCAGGCCAATAGGATCTCAGTCCAAGGGACACAGTGCTGCCTAGCAGTTAGAGCACTGGATCTGGACTTGGGAGCACAGACACCAACTTTCTAATGTGCCGGCGGGTGCTTGACCCCTGGCCCTGCCCCCACTCCACCCCTTCCTCCAAGGCCCTGCCCCTACCCCGCCTCTTTATGCCCCCGCTCCACTCCCACCCCACCTCTTCCTGTCTCGTTCCGCCCCCTTGCCCCAGCGCACCATGCCCTCGCTCCTCCCCTTCCCTCCCCAAGTGTCCCGCATGCCGCAAAACAACTGATTGCGGCAGACGGGAGGCATCGGGAGGGAGAGGGAGGCGCTGATCAGCGGGGCCTGCCGGTCGGTGGCAAACACTGGGGGGTGGGGGGACCTGATAGGGGGGCTGCCGGTGGGTGCTCAGCACCCACCATTTTCCCCCCATGGATGCTCCAGCCCCGGAGCACCCACGGAGTTGGCGCCTATGCTTGGGAGATTTGGTTCCTCTTCCCGGATCTGCCGCCGCTTTGCTGGGCGACTGTGGGCTAGTCCCATCCCTGCTCTGTGCCTCAGTTCCCGCCTCTGCAAAACAGGGTGAGGACAGTGCTCTCCTTTGTAAAGCGCTTTGAGACCTAGGAATTATTACATAGACCCAGCTGACAGCTCAGCCTTGGTCCAGGCAGCCGCAGCTGGTGCTGCAGGCTCAGTCTGCACCGTACGTCTTTCCCACCATTGCCACTACTCACTGGAAATACACCGAATGGTACTGATTGACGATGAGGTGCTGGTACGACAGTATATAATGGAGAGGGAAGTTCCTCTTGATCAGCTTTCCCTCCTCTTGTCCGTGCGTTATGTAAACCAGCTGAAAGGAGAGGCAAGAGCAGAAAATACTGGGGACAGGTGCTATTCAGAAGTGGAAAGAAGCCATTGCCACCGGGCAGCTGAAACTACCCCCCATGTGTTGCCTCTTGTTTTCTGTAAGCTCTTTGTCTCTTTGTCCTGGGACTGGGGCTGTCGGGGCTACGGCAATACAAATAAATAAGCAGTTGCACCCATGGAAAGGCTGACGAGAAACTGAATCATGAAGCCCGAGGAGGAGGAGTTTCGAATGCAGGGGCGAGGGCTTTGCTTGGTAGCTCTGTTTGGCTCCGCGTGCGCACGAGAGAGGCCCAGGACCAGAGCTGACGCAGCGAGGGGACGCCGGGTGGGCCGGAACGAGCTGGTAAGGCCAGGGGCCCCTGAGAGAAAGCTACGCGGGGACCGGGTGCAGGCTGGGAAGAAGCATGGGTCTCCTGCCGGTTGATTCCTACGGCGTTCAAGGAAACGAGGCCTTCGTGCGTTCCGTGCAAATGAACGGGCTCGCTGCAAAGACAAAACGCGACTAGCGCCGATTTCTCTTGCTAATTGGAACAAGGCAGGAGACCTGGAAGGTTTGTCCGGCGGCTCGGGTCAGAAGCGGTACCAGCCTCCGTGGCTGGGGGTCATTTTCTTCAGCTCGCGCGGGAGCGAAGGATGCTCAGCACAGGCCAGGGAGCACGTGGTACCTCGTTAAATACCGACAGATCTAGCTGTGCCACGTCCGCTCGAGCCTGGCAATTTACGGCTGAACTGCGGGTAGGACGGAGGGCGGTTCTGCTTCTTCTGGGCCGGAGGGTTTTGTGGCTACATGGGGCAGGTGCTGGTGTGAGGCCCCCTGGAGCCAAGTGGGAATCGGGGCTCAGAACCGCGTGGAAATGGGATGGGATTTGGCATCCGGACCGGCCATGGCCCTAACCTGTGTGGCCATGCCCCTGAAGGATGGGCTGGCTTGGCAGCTCGCCCTTGCGTGGGTATTGCAGGTGCCTCCTGCTTCTGATCTCATTCACACGGGCGCGAATCAGGAGTAGCCCCGTTCATGAAAATGGAATGACTCCACTTTGGGATCAGGGGAAGGCCCTGAAAGTGGAAGCATGAAGGCCCGTCTCTATGCCCAGAGCAGGTGCCCCACACTCACCACCACCGTGTTTCAGACGTAACCTGGAGGCAGCTCGATCTCTGTGGTGTCTGCTAATGAGGGGACCAATTCTGCTGTGGCCGCTTGGCCCTGGAAACTGGGCTGAGATGGCTCATTAATCCACTGGCCAATCAGCAGCTGTCAATGGCTTCCCAGCACTATAGACCGGGGCTAGATTCAAATTTCTACAGACCCTTAACCACCCCCTGCGCCATCCACCCCTGCATCCCAGACTCCTGCTGCCCGGGCTCACCTGCTGCAGTCCCTCCTTGTTAAAGAAGAGGCTCACAAATGTCTCGTTCAAGCTAAAGTCCTTTGACCCTCTCATTAGCTGTAGACTTAAGTACGTGTCCCAGGCTTTGGATGGGTAGAGCCGACTGACGACCGAGCTGCCTTCCACAGAAAACCAGATCTGGAGAGCCAAATGGAGCCAAATGTGAAGAGCGGGCGAAGGGAGCAGACATCCCTGAAGGTGTCCCTAGAGGGGACTTTCCAAAGGAGCTGCTACATCCCGCTGCTGAGATGCTATTTATACAGGGCTCGCCCACCCAGCACAGAGTCCCTCTCGAGTGGGGAGAGAGTGCAGTCTAATGGTGAACACAGCCCCCCCGCAGGACTCCTGGGTTCAACGTGCCCTCTGCTGTGCAAGGTCTTTGCTCTCTCTGTGCCTGTTTTAACCACTTGTACAGGGGATATGAATATTTAGCAGCTCCTCGGACAAGTCAGGAGGCAGTGTTAGTGACCGAATAGCATCCTGAGATCCTCAGATGAAAGACACTACACAAAAAGGCAGCCATCCATGACATTGCCTACCACTATTCATCAGTAGACCTTAAAGCAGGTCAGTACCATTATCCCCATTTTACAGATGGGGAAACTGAGGGTACGTCTACACAGCAAAGAAAAACCCGTGGCTGTCCCATGCCAGCTGACTTGGGCACACAGGGCCGTTTCATTGCAGTGTAGATTTCTGGGCTGAGGCTCTGGGACCCTCCCACAGTTCTACAACACTGGGTCTAGCCTGAACCCAGACATCTACACAGCAGTGAACCAGCCCGAGCCCCTGAATCAGCTGGCCCAGGCCGGCTGCAGGGGTCTAGTTGCCATGTATATCCTATGACACAAAGAGGTGACATGATTCAGCCCAGGTCAGAGCCAAGAATAGACCCCATCTCGCCTACGTCCCAGGGCAGGGGTCTATCCCCTAGGCCACGCTGCATCCAGTCAAACAAAGCGCCCGCCTGATCCACCCAAGAGTCAGGCCACCTTACCTCCTCCGAGTCTGTCACACACACGACTTCCCCTGCATACGATAGAATGAAGTAGCTGATGGGGGATTCTTGGGGGAAGCCGGAGAGGAGAATGTAATTAACCAGGTCGTAGCTGCAAGAAAAGCACAGGGGAAGCGGGGAACATGACACTCCATTGCTTTCATTTCCCTTTCATTCTCTGTCTTTGGGTCTGGCTCTCCTGGCAGAGAGTGGCCCCTCCGGTCTGTTCCCGGATCTGTTACATATTTGTACTGGCTCTAACGCTGGTCGGGTAATTCCCCACACAGCTCTGCCGATACGCCGCAGGGTGAAACCCACCCCGTGAGCAGGCAAAAGCCTCGGGTAGGACATGAATTCCATGTCAGCCGTATTGGAAGTGCAGTGCATACTTTGTGTCCACTCTGCACAGTAGGTGAATTTCATCCTCGGGGTGCCGTGCAAATCCGGAGGGATCTCGCGGACCGACGCAATGGAGATCAGAATCGGGTCCAGAGCTTTGGGTCAAGATTCTTTGAAATAGCGATTTCGAATGCCCCATTTTTCCTGCTGATTTTCAAAGCAAACGCCGGGAAGAGGGGGTTGTTCACTTTCTGAAAATCAGATCTCTTTACGGTGCCTCCGGCCGGGCCCCTGCAATCACTCATCTCTTGAAAATCTCAGCCTTGGTTTTTACAACGTCTCATCTGAAGGACCCAAGCAGGGAACCCGACTTACCCGCTTCGCAGTGCTGGGGCGAGCTGTGATGCTGCGGCCCCACCTAACGCCCTAGTTCTGCAGCTGGGTCCATGCGCACCTACTTCCTAATGCATGTGCATGGTACCGGCTGTAATAACTGGGCCTATAAATGCACCCGAGTTGTGAGTTCAACTCTGAAAAGTGAGTTAGGTTCGGAAGGCGTCACAATAACCTATAATGACAAATGTAAATGGGAAAAGGAATGAAAGGTAGGCAGACTGAATTAGCCCAGGCGAAAGGCCGACTGATATAACTGAAGGAGTGTGTTAAAATCATGCCTGGTAAATGAGCAAAGTGTGGAAGCAACTCCTCAGTTGCCTCCCCGAAAACCAGAGCTCGATACAGACTTTGTTCTCACCTTTGTAATATAACATTGCCCCAGATGTAGAAGATTGTGCTGAATGGGTTATAGGAGAGCCCCCTTGGGATCAGCGGGGAATCCGTGTATTCTTCCAGCCCCAGCAACATCACAAACCCTTTCCCAGTGTCTGCAAAGGAAAGGTGGGGGAAACCTGGTCAGAGTGGGGTTTTCTGTAGGAGCCCCGAGGTTGGAGTTCAGAGAAGAGCAGCAAAAGAAAAAGATCAGGCTGCAAGGAGATTTCCTGGGTCTTGTTACACTGAAAGATGCTAATGGCCGGTATGGGGGAAGGCTTTGATCTCAAGACAATCCTGGGCCTCGTTAAAGCCAACAGGGGGCCAAGCAGTCTTTCAGACCCAATGGACAGTAGTTGAGTCTCTTTAAGTAACAGAGAGCTCCAAACGAGGAGGGACCGCCCAAGCCACGGGGCAGGTCAGAGGCGGGGGCTGCCTGGCTGCCAGGGCAGGGGCTAGAAGATTAGTTTGCAGGCTCTGTGTTGGAGGAGAAAACGGAGCAAAGCACTTGTGGGCATGAACATTAGGAGGAAGCAGAGAGACACTGATTCTTGGGCACAGAGCACGCTGGAGGGGCAGACGTGTGGATTTTGGAGCAAGGAAAGCTGCCTGCTGCTGTCTGTTTCACCTGTGCTCAGGGAAACAAGGTTTGGTGTCAAGTATCAGAGGGGAGCCGTGTTAGTCTGGATCTGCAGAAGCGACAAAGGGTCCTGTGGCACCTTCTAGACTAACAGAGGTATTGGAGCATAAGCTTTCGTGGGTCAATACCCACTTCTTCGGATGCAAGCAGTGGAAATGTCCAGAGGCAGATATAAATGTGCAGGGAAGATTCAGGCTAGAGATAACGAGGTAAGCTAATCAGGGAGGGTGAGGCCCTCTTCTAGCAGTTGAGGTGTGAACACCAAGGGAGGAGAAACTGCTTTTGTAGTTGGCGAGCCATTCATAGTCTTTGTTTAGTCCTGAGAAATACAAACCAACGCATAAACAAACAAGGTTGCACTGAGAACAGACCTGGTTCATAGCATCGATTTCTCCTCTGCAAGGCTAATTCTCAGGTCAAAGAGGCAACATTATTCCTGTTACAGAAGCACCTCAGAACTGCCCATGAGATGGCCCTAGGGGCTGCACAGTTGTGTAACAAAGACAATGCTTGCCCAGAGAGCTCACAATCTAGGATCTGTGACCCAAGAGCTAGCAGCTTCATTGGCTTTGATTCACCGCTGTGTTGCTCTTGGTTTGCATGAGTGGAACGTTGTCAACATGGTGTAAGGCAGGAGTAACGCAGTGGTGAACTCGGCTTGCAGAGGCGGGATAATCAGTGGGGGAGATGAAGGGCTTGTCTATACACGGTAGCTACTTTGC
Source organism: Chelydra serpentina (assembly GCA_037349315.1). Taxonomy (NCBI): domain Eukaryota; kingdom Metazoa; phylum Chordata; order Testudines; family Chelydridae; genus Chelydra; species Chelydra serpentina. The sequence goes on from JBAIAC010000203.1 coordinate 463,987, forward strand.
AACGGCTAATTCCGGTCAATTTCCCCATGGCCACTCATTCCAGAATAAGAGTTCCTTTTTCTGCTTGTCTCCACGGGGACAATCAGGAAAGTTAATCCAAATTAACTTCCAATGTGAATTAGTTAAAATGCATTAAGCCCCTGTGTGGATGCTCTTAATCTGAATTAAAGTGAGGCCACGTCTACGCTACGGGGACAATAGTAGTGTATTTTTTCACATCTCGGAGCGCCATAGCTGTTGGCCGAAATTTGAAGTGTAGACCAGGCCTGACTCTAATTTCACTTTGGAAGTGAGTTCAGTGAATCCAAACGAAGGCCACTTTTATTCTGAATCAGAGCATCCGCACGGGGGTTTAATGCGCTTTAACCAAGGGCGTGTCTGTAGAAACAGGCAGCTTGCGGTGTAAATCTACCCCACGCTCGCCTGCTGTGCACTAACTCTCCATGTGGATCCTGCTATCTCGCTCCAAAAATTCCCTAGTGCGCTGTGATCTTCCCCCCTTCAAAGCCACGTAGATTGAGAGAGAGACACTGAGGCACTGAGACAGAGGCTGGGCACAGCCCTGCAGGGAACAATCATGCTCTGGGTTTGCGGGGGCGTGTGGACGGGGAGAGCTGGCTGCACTTTCCAATCTCTGCCTCTCCCATCAAAGCCTGTTAGAACGTTCCAAGGTGGGGTCTTACCTTTGGGTATGAAGCGAGGTATGGGGTACAACAACCCGAAAGCGGCATTGACTGCGAGCAAACAAACAGGGGAATGATGAGTTACAGCGGTGTCTGTTTATTATGTGAATTCACCTTAAATCTTTGTACGTACATGGCCCCCATTACCACAGAATCAGAATCTTTCATGCGGTTAGCCCCACAACACCCGGGGAGGTAGGGCAGTGCTCATAGGCGCTGACTCCATGGGTACTCTGGGGCTGGAGCACCCACGGGGAAAAATGAGTGGGTGCTCTACACCCACTGGCAGCCAAGCTCCCCCCTGTTCCATCTCCTCCTCCCCCATCCCTGAGCGCGCCGCATCCCCGCTCCTCCGCCTACCTCCCAGCACTTCCTGCCCGGCCGCCGCCAAACAGCTGTTTGGCAGCCTGGCTCAGGGAGGGAAGGGGAGGAGCGGGAATGTGAGCTCAGGGGAGGAGGCGGGGTCGGGATTTGGGGAAGGAGTTGGAATAGGGGCAGGGAGGGGGCGGAGTTGGGACGGGGACTTTGGGGAAGGGGTTGGAATGGGGGTGGTGCTGGGATCGGGGTGCGGGGTCAAGCACCCAGGGGAAAGAGGGGACGTCAGTGCCTATGGCAGTGCTATTATTGCTTGTAGCGAGGTGGTCACCCGCTCCTGCCTTGAAGGGCTTAAATCAGCCCTGGGAGAGGGCTGGGGCAGGGGAACAGCTGGGCTGATTGGCAGAGCAGCCGCAGCTGGGGGCCACGCCCCAAACAGACCCAGCTGGCCCTATAAAGGCCAGGAAAGCCAGGAGCTAGGAAGACTCTCGCTCTGTGTTTAGAGGGAGAAGGGCCTGGCTGCTGGGAGCATACCTGGGTACCGAAGGGGGAAGGCCAGAGGTGCTGGGGAGCTCCGGCCTGGAAACTCCCCAGGCTGCAGGCCTAGTGCAAGGCCAAAAGGGGTACTGGGATTGCAGGGGGCCGTGCACAGGTAGGCAGAGGCAACAGGTCCAAACCCCCTTTGCCTGTGATGAGTGGCTTATATACTGCAGTCTGCCCCAGTGAATGGGGCTAGACAGTGACTGGGCAGTAGCCAAAGACTGAGGCGAGGTGGGGATAGTGGGTGGGGGTTCCCTGGGGAGACCCAGAGACTGTGGGGGCACTGCTGGGGGCAGAACCCCAGGGAAAGGGGCACCGGGGTCCAGGAGGAATACGGGGTGCAAGCGGGACACCGGCCTGCAGAGTGCCCTCTGGAGGCTGGAACGCTAATTCCTTGAGAGACCAGCAGGGGTGAGTCTCGCCTGGCTACACTGCCATTGTGCAGATGGGGAAACCGAGTCATGGAGCAGCTAAGTGATGTGCCCAAGATCAGATGGGGAATGTGTGCCTCCACACGTATACTGCTATTTTTAGCCACACTAGCATGGGTTTAGCTAGCGCAGGTATGTCTACCCAAGTTGCAATTGCATGCTGGATTGCAGTGTAGACAAACACTCAGACCTGACCTAGAAAGATGACTTCTAGGGAGCAGTTCAGTCCCTGTCACCAGTCTGTCCTTGGCCTCTCTTCTGAGGCTGGGGCAGTTTGTCGTGATAGGAACAGTGATTCACCAGGGGCTGGACTGGCTGGGGGCCATTCAGTACATAGTAATCATTTTCATTTGCTACTGACCTGAGCTGGAGTTGAACCAATAACCTAGGCGGGAAAAGGCAGCCAGCCCCAGAGCCATTCAGTTCTCCCATGGTTCAATGATTAGACCATCTCCCTCACACTCGAGATAAACCAACACGTTCTGTGAGCTCACACCCTCCTGAGGCCCTTCCCTGCTGAGCATTGGGGCTAGCAGGATCTGACAACACAATTCTGTCCCCCCGACACAACCCACTTAAGGACCCGATTCGCAGCACGTGAACCTCGGCGTCGCTCCACAGACTTCGATGGAGCCACGCTGATTCACAGCAGCTTGTATCGGTCCAGAACGACAGCCCGACCTTGATCGTAGGCCATGATGCAGTAATCGGACTGCTCGCTCTTTTTCTTCGCTTTTACCAGCAGCACAATCATGTCCTCTTCCGCGATGTAGACAGCCCAAAGGATCGTGCAAGAAACTGAAAGTGGAGAGAAAGAGAGAGGCAGCAAAATCTTTCCAAATGGCTTTTTCGAAACATCTCTGTGGCGATGATTTTGAATAAGCAACAGTCTCGTAAGCTGGTACAACATGTCACTGCTGCATTGTACCAGTGTTCCAGAACTGGAGCTAGTGTTCCACTGTATCGGTGTTCCAGAATTGTACCAGTGTTCCAGAATTGGAGCCAGCGTTCCAGATGAGGTCATCTGGAACACTGGTGCCAATTCTGGTCCCCCATGCTCAAGAAAGATGGATTCCAGTAGGAACCGGTGCAGAAGAAGGGCTCCGAGGATGATCAGGGGACTGGAGAGCCGATCTCTTGAGAGGCGAGAAAGAGCTTGTTTTGCCTGGCAAACGGCAGGTTGAGACTATGACTACACTTAAAATGGGAGGGGTTCTCCCATCCCTGTAGTCAATTCGCCTCCCCCAGGGGCAGCAGCTAGGAAGAATTCTTCCGTTGAGCTAGCACGGTCTACACTGGGGGAGAGGTCGGCTGGACTAGGTCTCTCAGGGGTGTGGGTTTTTCACATGTAGCCATGCCGATATAAGTGTTCAGTGTAGACCAGCCCTGAGAGGGGACTGGATTGCTTTCCGTAGCGATGGCATCGGAAATGGAGGAGGAGAACACATCCAGGAGGCTGGAGATGAGAAGACGGTGTCTAGCCCTCCGAGGCGGGATCAGCCTCCAGATAGGAGCAGAGAGGGGCAAAGAACCTAACTGGCTGGAAGATGGAGCTTGACTGGTGTCTGACCGGGGGGGATATGGCAGGGTGAGCCGGAAAAGGGACTGGAGCAGTTCTGTGCGCCTCTGATTCAGGGGGGCTGCAGCAGCTGAGGAGCCGGCTCGCGTTCTGTGGTTTACATAATGTTTTACTCCTGCAGCTGGGAGCTGGAGCCTTCATTCATGGATTTACGGCTGAGCCTTTTCTCTGTATCAGACCCTCCCTCCCGCAATTAACCCCAACACAACGGGAGTCTGTTGAATTTCAGCCCCAGACCTTAACAGCCAGGCTCTCTACCCCAAGGTCGAACAGCCAGTCAATGGCAGGGCTGAGAATGGACACAGGAGTCCTCCCCACCTTCCAGCCCCCCTGCCCCAACCACTAGGCCCCACTCCCTTTCCAGAACCCAGGCGTCCTGACTTCCAGCCCCCGCTGCCCCAACCACTAGACCCAAATGTTATAATTTTGTGAGGCTCCCGCACAGCACCACGTAAACGTTGGGCCAAAACCTCAGCCGGTGTAAATCAGAACAGAGCTACGCCTACACCTATTTCGATGGCACTGCAGCCAATTTATATCCGCTGGGGATCTGGCCCCATTGAGTCCAGTGGAGCGACCCCCATTCATACCAGCTGGGGATCTGCTAAGCAGGGACCCTGAGGAACACAAGGACCCAAAAGACACTTACTCTTCAAATGTTGGCACACTGTCTTCCTCCCCCGGGCGTGTGATTTGGGAAACTGAACGACTCCATCTGGAGGGGAGAAAAGGGCTGCAGGGTTTCAGCCAGTCGAGCCAGTGGCCCCCAACCGTAGGCAGCGTGGGATATTTGGGTGGGCCCTGACTTTGGGTGGGCGAGCAATTGCAGGGGGCTGGGAGGGCAGGAGGAATGGGGGGCCTGCCTCCCCCACACCCCCTGCAGCCGGGAGGAGACACTGCTCTCCAGTGTGCACGGTAGGGTGACCAGATGTCCTGATTTTATAGGGACAGTCCTGATATTTGGGGCTTTGTCTTGTAGGCACCTATTACCCCCCGTCCCGATTTTTCACACTTGCTCTCTGGTCACCCTAACGCACAGCTCACGGCTCCTTCCAGGTCCCACCGCCCCACACTGGGCCTGGCTCCCGTAGGTGGCTGGCCTACCTTTTTTGAAGATCTCAGCGTTCCTGCCAGGGAGTGGGGTGGGAGCGCAGGGGCTTGCCCCACTCCACCCACCTGCTAGGCAGGCAGAGCAAGGCCCCGTGCCCCGACCCCGCTCCCCAGTTGGAGCACCGGGCAGGTAGGCGGAGCGGGGCAAGTGCTTGGGCCAGAGCAGAGCCGGGGCTAGGGGGTGGGCCTGGATGCTAAGTGGGTGGGCCACGCCTATGCCCTTGGCATGCAGTTGGCTTGTACCCATTGATTACTCAGCACCTTAGCAGTCTCATGGCTAAGGCACTGGGAGGAAGGATGGCTTTCTGGTTCAGGCTGGGACTCAGGAGATCTGACCCTGGGCTAGTCACTGATTCTACCAGGGTCTCAGTTCCCCACCTATAACGTGGGGATAATAGTCCCTTCCATGTCTGCCTTGTCTCGGACTGGTCTACACTACCCGCGGATTCAGCGGCTAGCGATCGATCTTTCGGCGATCGGTTTTTCGCGTCTAGTGTAGATGTGATAAATCGATCCCCGATCGCTCTGCTGTCGACTCCGGTAATCCACCCCGGCGAGAGGCAGAAGTGGAGTCGACGGGGGAGAGGCGGCAGTCAGCATTGCGGCGTCCTCCCGGCACGGTAAGTCGAGCGAGGTACGTCGACCCACCGCCCCTAGTGTAGACGTGTCTGCGCAGCAGCCGGCACAACGGGGGGTCTGATACACACAATAATAATAACAACAGATGTGGCCCTTCAGACAATGCACGTTGCAAAACTTTAACAGCTGCCACTTATTTGTATGCAGGGCAGGCTCATCTCCCCTGGCTGTCAGTCCAGCTCCCTTCACCAGCACTAAATGCTGCACCAGCGGCTGCCCGTGCAAAGGGGACGGAGAAAGAAACACTCTTAAGGGGGTGGCTGCCAGGCAGTGGGACACGGGGTCAGGTCCTCCGCCGCACGTCATACCGCGAATGGTGCCAAGGAAGAATTCTCCTGCATGCACGCCCTCTCCAAGAGCAATCACGTACTCGGAGCCGTTGTGGGGGAAATGCACAGGGTTTAAGCGTGACACGCAGATGTTGTTCAGCACACGGGTCCAGACGCCTAGAGAGAAGAGAGAGACTCTGTCTTAGGTACTTATCTGGCCCCATCACCATGGCAGCTGAGCATCTCCCAGTCTTTGACGCACTGATCCTCAAGGTACCCCTGCGCTATCATTCATGTGTTGCAGGAGGGGAACAAGGTCCAGAAAAGCTAAGTGACGCCCAAGGTAACAGAAGAACTCTCCGACAAAGCAGGGAATTAAACTGGTGTTTCCCACTTCCCAGGCTGGTTCCCTAACCCCTAGACCTCCTTCCCCTCTAGGTGGGGAAGCTGATGGGTCTTGGCCATCTCCGGCTTCTCTTACCGGATCCCGGCACATGAGACGAAAGGACCGAATAGTTCCCAGTGAAGTAATAGACCAGCTGGTTCTGGCGGATGAAGAGCACGCTTTCCGTGGCAATGGCATCGACCACGGCGGAGGAGAACACGTACAGGGGGCAGTTCAGGGACCCCATCCAGCAGCTATCGATCCCCACCTGAAGCACAGAGAGGACAAATGAGGGGCAGTGGGCCCAATCCTGATCTCAGCTAGGGGCCGATCCTGCTCCCATTTCAATTAGCGCTAAAGCCTTCTCCTCCGTCTCCCCAAGCCTTGTCACTGACACCAGCGCCAAGCGGGCATTCCCAGGCCCGAAAGGCAGCACTTCACGCTCACTTTGCACTGCTGTAAAGAAATTCACAAGGCACAGACTCTCCCTGGGGACCTCGCCTGGGGCTGGCCCACAGTTCTTGGGCTGACCAGACTTCTCCAGCTGTCCCACTGGCTGTGTCTTGTTTAACTGCCCCTCTCTCTGCCCAGCTCTGTAATACTTTGAGGGAGGTGATCATCACGCACCATTTTCCTGACTGTTCCCTTCGGCTAACTTGCTTTTTACTGCTGTAAATCATTGCAAAACACTCCTGCTGCACTCAGTTCAGTTTCCTATTCAGGGACTTTCACACCTGGAGCCAGCAACACAGGGCAGCCAAGGAAGGAGACACGGTGCAGGGAGACCCCAGGTCACCAGGGATTTCATTAGTGCAGGACTGGGCCCAGTGGAGGCCAGATCCGAATCTGGGACCTGGCCCAGCTTCTCCACTAAACACCCTGAGGCCAAATTCTCTGCTGGGGTAAACTGCTGCAGTCAGCAGAGCTCTGCTGAGGATCTGGCCCCTGGCGTTTCACTGACAGTGCAATGATCGTGTTTCCATGGGAGGGATCACTGTAGAAAGAAGGCCAGATTTCGACCTCATGGCAACTGCACGCCAGAGTAACGTTACTGACTTCAGGGGCATATCTCCGGATGCGCACCGAAGGGAATGAGATCGGAGCTAGAGCTGGGAGCGAATAGCGATGTAAGTGTGTAATATGCTTCCGGATGAAAGGGGCAAAATAAATATATTTGACATGATTGTTGTTAAATCAAAAATAAGAGACCAGAGGCTAGGTTGCCATTTTACTAGCTGCTGCTGCTGCTGCACACCACACCTCTCATCACTATACTACATTCCTCGCTGGGTCTGGGAATAGAACCCAGGAGTCCTGACTCCCTGCTCTCCCCACTAGACCACACTCCCCAACCCAGGAGTCCTGACTCCCAGGCTCCTGCTTCTCTCTTCCCTTCCCTCTCTTGTCAAGTGAGCCGACCTGATGTGAAATCAGACCATGCACATAAACACGTGACACCACGGCAGCATTATCATCATAGGAGCCACTTTTCAGACAAAGGGTCCGATTCTGATCTCTCTTCCTGCCACCGGTGTAAACTTGCAGTGACGTCCCTCCTACTTCAATGGGAATGGGATCGAGGCCTAACTGGGGGACGCGTCCCATTGTGGCTGCCTTCTGAAGGGACCCACCCACCCCGGTGCTGGCTCTTTACCTCCACTGCAGTGAAATCCGCAAACTCCGAGTCTGAAACCAGAATGATTTTGTAAGCCTGGAATTCCCCGAGCATCAGCACCGGGGCTTGATTGAAGGTGGACCAAATGGGACGGGACGGGCTGTACAGTGACATCATCTTCTTCAGTGATGTAACCTAGAACGGCAGTTCCAAACTTTCTACCATGGTCACCCACCAACTGCATTTGGGCTAGTTTTGCAGGGTCCAAATTTGTGGGGGGGGGGGAGGCCTTCAAAATCATACGCCAGCATCCTCCTTCTCCTTCGCTGCCACCCCCTCGCCCCGATGAAGGGGCACCGACCTCTCTCTGCAGCACCCTCTGCCCCAACACCGCAACTCCAGCGCTCCTCCGACATGCCCTGGACAAACCTGTGTGGGGCCCATAACCCCATGCCCCAGGTGGCAACGCCCACAGGGGGAGCTGAGCCCAGCCCCGTGGGACAGGAACCACTGCTGCAGGGTGAATACAGGCTGGGCTTGCTGTGACTAAGTGGGAATTTTCTGTAATATTTTTATGAAGCCGACGTGTGCCTCAGTTTCCCTCGTATTTCACATGGCTGTGCAGTCAGGGGGAAAAGGACTGATTGCTCTCAGGGCTGGCTCAGAGACACAGGTATGAATGCCGCCTGGCTGTCTGAGCCTGCATGGGTCATTAACAAAAGGGCAGACTTGGCCGACCCCGTATCAGTGGAGAATCTTCTCAGGCAAACCCAATCACAGGACGCTGATGCTAGCAACCCCCAGCACAGAGGGAGATGGATCTTCCCACCTCTCAGCAGGGCAGCTAGGCAACATCCCCCAACTGGAGAACAAAGGACTGGACAGGTGGGGGCGACAAGAGTGGCTGCTGGAAGGAGGCAGGGCTTTCCCAGGGGGAACTGAGGAGAGAGAACAGCGCTTGAACATGGGTCAGTTCTCTGGCTGCCCTAAGGACTTCCTGGGCTATTCTGACCTAGCTGTTTGAGTGTCACTGCAAATGCTGGGTGAGGTGCGTTCATCTCTGCAGACTGGGCAAATCTCTACCAGGAGGTTTTCTCAGCTGGACTTGCTGGGCAGAGCACACGGGATGTAGTAGGGGGACCGGCGCCCCAAAGGTTCAGTCAAGGAGGCGGTGAGGCCGCGTGGCTTACCCTGTGGAGTGGGACCCCGTGGGGGTCTGGCACACCGAAGGGGTTCCTCATAGAGACCGTTGCAAAGCTGGGGGCCTAGCACTGATCCGGTGGATCCCTGACACTTGCTCTCCAACCTCCGGCACATACCCTGGGGTCCCCTTTCATACCGGGCCCTCAACCCATCTAGAACCCTTCTGCAACCCACTGGTGGGCCAGGACCCACCGTTCAGGAAACACTGACCTGGAAGGTGCCAACGGCAGCAGGGGAGAAAAGGCCAGGGTGCGTCTTCTCGTTTCTCACCTTGGCACTCAGATCATGTCTACGCTACTGTGAAAAAAACACCCCCCGAGGGTCTCCGGCTGACATAGCTACCGCCGCTCGTGGGGGTGGTTTTATGATGTCCACAGGAGAGCTTTCTCCCATCGGCATTGAGTGGCTACACCGCTGTAAGCTCGCTAGTGTAGACGTGGCGTAAGGGTGTGTCTACACCGCAGTCGGGGTGTGTGACCGTAGCTCGCACAGCACACCCCAGCTAGCTTTAATCTAGCTAGCATGGAGACCAATAGCAGGGAAGCTGTGGCAGGATGAGCATCAGCACCGGCTAGCTGCCTGAGTAAATACCCAGACTTCTGACCAGGCTTGGTAGAGAAGCAATGGTGCCTAGTGGTTAGAGCCCTAAACTGGCACTTAGCAGACCTGGAGTCTGCTCCTGGCCTGCCAGGTGACTTTGGGCAAATCACGTTCCCTCTTCTGTGCCTCAGTTTCCCATCTCCAAAATGGGGATAAAGCGCTTTGAGATCTACAGATAAAAGCACCATAAAAGAGCTTGGTGTTGTTATTCTAACTCATCTTAAAACTACTCTGTCTTCTCTAGGGTTTTACCTCGTATTCACTGACACGAGTTAAGAACAACGCTTTTTTTCTAGCAAAGACAAACCCTTTAGCACAATTCACCTTCTCTCCTAGGGAAGACTGTAAACCGGTCTCAGTTTCCTTCATGTAGCCGTTAATATTCATCAAAAATCTGTAAACAGCGAAGAAAAGCTGATTTATAAAAACTATCTTTGCCCGGATTCATTTAAAAAATTGTCGTACGGGCCAGGGGCGTTTCCCACAATGCTTCTGTGCTTGATTGGAGTCATATCTCGAGGTGCGGGGCTAGCCCACATCTGGGAAGATCCCAACTGCTTCCCAGGGACCAATTGTCTTAATATCACCTGCCGTTTGGAGCATTCCACAGGCCAAACATTTGCTCCTCAGAAGCACCACAGCAAGGCTAGAAGCCAACCATCCCCTGGCCAGCTGCCATATTAGGGGTCTGGGCTGTATTCTCTCTCTGACTTAGGGTATAAACTCAGGGCACCACATATTCCTCAAAGGGCCCAGTCCAGGGAGGTTCTGAGGGCCTCCTAAGAGAAACTGAGTACCACCAACCGTCTTTAAAGTCAAGTGTGGTATAAATGCCCAGGATAGATAAGTATAAATGTCCAGGGAGCATGGACAGGTGGATAGACAGACAGACAGAAAGCCATGGATGGATGGACAGATAGATAGATATAGATAGAGCAGATATATGGGGATAAATAGATAGAGGGGGATATGGGGATAGATAGATAATGTATGGGGCTAGATGGATCTAGCTATATAAGGGGACAGATAGATAGAGTATAGAATTATTCTTTCTCTCTCTCTCCTGATATACTATATATCCACTCATCCTGGGGGTTTATAGAGTACTTAATTTTATCTATCTATCTATCTATCTATCTATCTATCTATCTATCTATCTATCTATCTATCCCCATGCACCCCCCTCTTTCTTTTATCTATCTATCTATCTATCTATCTATCTATCTATCTATCTATCTATCTATCCATCCCCATGCACCCCCCTCTTTCTTTTATCTATCTATCTATCTATCTATCTATCTATCTATCTATCTATCTATCTATCTATCTATCTATCTATCTATCTATCCTAGGACCACTGCAAATATCTATCTAACTGTCATACAGATGCCCAGGGGGGTGGATGGACGGATGGATCTCCTCCGGGCTACACACCCCGATGTCATGCCGTAAATGATTATGAGTCATCCCAGAGGGTCGAAGGGCAGAAGCCCAATTTTCTCTCTCTGCAGGTCCCCTTTAGGGAGGAGGGCAGCTGCCATCTCCCTCCATTTCGGGCAGCTCTCTGACTCCTTGCAGGTTACTGAGGCAGCCTGGAAGCGGAAGAAAGGGCACCCGGGCAGCGCCAGCCTTCCTCACCTCTTGCTGTTCACCTCAAGGCCCAGGCCATTGCTCTTCACCAGGACCTCCATCACCACGCTCCTCTTCGTCATTGGCATGGGCGTGTACCAGCACATCCGGCAAACCTCTTCGCTGGCACAAGGCCCTGTCGATGCCCAAGAGACAAAGAGATACCCCAACGAGGCTTGGACACTTTCATATGAGCGGGGCAGGGCTGGTTCTCAGTCACTCCACTCCTGCACTTGGCAAAGGTGGCTTTAAACCCGTTGGGCTACCCATATTCTGGAGCTGCGCAGGACCCGGCCCAGCCTCTGGTGTAAGTAAGAGCAGCCTTGGGGCTGCTGTGACTTATGCTCTGCTTCAGATGGAAATGCAGTGCACACTGGCTATTCCCTGGATCCGAGAGGGAGGGAGGGCAGAAAGGCTTGCTCTGCCCCCTACCCCAGGTAGGGCAGGGCAGTGTAGGTCCCTTACACTAGCCACAGAATTCCTTCTCCAGGTGTTCTTTCTGCCCACTCAGAGCCCCTTTCATGTTGCCGGTGCTCCCCACAGTAGGGCCTTGGCATAAACGAGAATCCACCCCCAGCCATGATTGGAAGTAGACATCTCCCCGTCCTTCCCTCTGCAATTTCTCTCTATCCTTCCCTCTGCCATCGCCCTCTGCCTCCCCATCCATCTGTCTTGCTCTCATGGCTGCAGCAGCTCCTCACTTCCTCCAACACACAGGGAAGAAGCCAGGGACCAAAGGAAAACGCCTCACTCCTCTCTCTAGGTGGATTCCCAGGGCAAGGTTACGGGCTCGGCTATGGGGCCCGGCACAAAGCCTGATGAGCCATTTAAACCCTCAAAAGGAAACTTAAGCGGTGCCTTATCCTTGGCCTATCTCTCAGCGGGGGGAATTTCCCCTCCTAGAGCAAAGTAACTCTCTCAGGTAACAAGAGAGTAGACCCCTGGCCCCGCCAGGCTGTAGTACCAGCCACCACCTGGAGGGGGAACCCCTGTCATTGGCACTGAAATGGAAGAGATGCGGAATACCCGGGAGCCGGTAAGGCGCGCCTTTCATCTCAATCTGCAGCTGCTCGGGTTTCTGATGCTCTGTATTGACGGGCGCTTCAAACGTTATGGTCACAACGGGCCTCAGCCCCGTCAGGTGAGCCTTGCGAATGACCTTCGCCGCGTCCTGGAGGGAAGGAAGAGAGGGAAGAGAGGAGGGACCGTGCCGAGGGGCTGAGCGGCCCCGCCCCGAGCACTGAGCCGGCGCAGCTTTCGTCGGCTCGGGGGATCACGTGCGATCGCTGCTTGAAGCCCTCTAGTGCAGTTCTGGGGAGGGGGGGCGCTAGCCTGGGATGCTGGAGCCATGGGGTCAATTCCCTGCTCTGCCACTGCCTTGCTATGTGGCACTGGGCAAGTTGCTGCTCCGTGCCTCAGTTTCCCCACATATGAGATGAGGATAGAGACACTTACCCTTGTTGGTAAAGTGCCCTGAGACTGATGGATGCAGCACATTATATGAGAGGAGGAAGGAGGGCCCAGTGGTTAGGGCAATGAACTTACCTAGGACTCGGGAGATCCGGTCCTGGCTCTGCCACAGACTCCTTATGTGACCTTGGGCAAGTCCCTTAGCTGCTCTGTGCCTCAGTTTTCCCATCTGCACAATGGGGAAAATAGCCCTTCCCCGCCTCATAGGGGTGTTGTGGGGATTAAAAATTATAAGATGCTCAAATACTACAGTGATGGGCACCATGTAAGTACCTGAGGCCAGGCCATGCGGGTGGGAAGAGGGGTGATCCCTGACTGACAGAGTTAGGCCAGCAGAAGTCCCTAGCGTAGACACGGCTCTGACAACAAAACCATGCCCTTCCCACTACAGCCTGTTTCCCTCGCCGGCGGGGAGAGTCCAGTCACCTGGTTATCTGGAAGTGTCATGTAAATAAAACAACAAATCTTTCCAGTGTAAAGAATAACATGTACTAGGAATTAGACCACAAACGTTACACGGTTATTACTAACAATATCCATTTTTAAAAACAGCCGTGGCATGCGAAGACCCTGGTGGCTGCACACTCCAGTTGCAACGAGATCTCTTTACTTTACCTGAGTGGTGCAGGTTAGATTGATTTTCAGGTAGTACGGGAAGCCCAGGTAGTGCTGTCAGAAAGGAGAAGCAGACGGTTCAGAAAAAAGCCTTGAAACTTTGGGTCGAAAGGTGCTAACCACCGGGACTTTTCCTCTAGTTCAAAGACAAATTACAGGGCTATTTAACGGTCGAGGTGAAATTGGCTGTTGGTTCTCCGTCCACTTCCCAGCGTCCGTACCACACTGCCCAAGTCATCAGAAGAGCTGGGAACAGACCCTGCAAACCCTGGCTCCCATTCCCCTGCCATGGACCACTCTCCTTCCCAGATACATCCTACTCCCCTGTTTCAAACAGCATACCATACTCTTCTCCAGTGGATCACCTTCCACCATTCCAGTGGCAGAACAGAAAACAGAACCCAGGAGTCCCCTGCTCTAAACACAGGCTTGGCAGAATTCAATTTTGATTTTTTTAATAATTTCAATGGATAATATCGATGTTGATTTTTAAGCATTTTAAAATGTTTATTGATTTAAATCAATAAAACAGCCCCGGGAAATTACGGGAGGTCAGACAATGGGGCGGGTCAGACAATAATTCCTTAATGACAGTATCAGAGGGGTAGCCGTGTTAGTCTGGAGCTGTAGAATACCAATACCTCTGTTAGTCTATAAGGTGCCACAGGACCCTTTGTCGCTTCTTAAAGACAGTAGATGTTGAGATTCAAAACCTTAAAGCTTTCTAGCTGTTAAAACACAAACTGTCAACGCCACACGTCAAAATATGCCAAGTGCGTAGCCTTACACCAAACTCTAATAAATTCTCAAGCAGCGTTTTTCTTACTTTGCTGATCTGTACATTTCGATTGTTATCAATGGCTGTGTTTTTGTCAGTTTATATGTGTATGATGAAATGGATGTTTATTGACATTTACCAACACAAATCTAATCCTTCCAAGCCTATCACAGACCACACTGATCCTCCAGCTACTGTTAAGCATGAAGACTATTGGGGAAGCTTCTTCATGCTGCCACAGAAAAAATAAACTTTCAAAATCAATGACTTTTCGGGGGCTGTCGCGGTTTTACACTAGTGTAACTCCATTGACTTCAGTGGAGTTACTTCTGATTTACACTAAGGTAAGCGTGAAAAGAATCAGGCTCTAGCTTTGTTCAAGAGTCGAGTAGGTAAAATTTACTAGTGGGAAGGTTTAAACCATCTCAACCTAACACCGGCAAATTTGCCTGTACAAAAATGGAGTATTGAGCCCAATGGATCAGAGCTGATGTGAGAGCAGAATCAAGCCCTGGTCTATATCCCTCATCCCTCCACCAAGCCTTCTGAAAAAGTTACACTCACCGAATTTTTATCATTCAGGTCTATGGCTGCGTCTGTCAGATTCTGGAACACAGACGCTACGCTAGTGACTGGGTGCTGCCTAAAAAACACAGCTTGGTCCCCACCCAGATTATCAAAATCGTTGAGCACAACTTTCCACTCGCAGTCCTGCAGCAGCAGGCAAACCTGCATGTGCAGCAGCACCAGCAGGGCAAAACGATGCTGCATATTCTGCGTCTCTTGGTTTCTATACAGGGACCCTGAAGAATAAAGGGAACATTGAAGCTTTCTATCCACTTCATTAAGAATAATCATATCTAACCCTGATATAGTAAAACAGTTGATCAATCTACCTAAGAAACTGATATAAATACAGAGACTACTTCATACGGCACCAAAATGCAGCCACCTCTGGAGTGGGACATGGCAGCTGTTCTAGAAGGGAGCACTTTCTCTACTAGTAAAAGGCATGAAATGCAGTAGCCGTTTACATGGTTGCTCTCCTAGCAATGAAATGTAGCCAGCCCCGAGATGGTCAGCACACAGCAATAATACACAGCAGTTTGGGACGGGAAGTGAAGAAGAATCCATTCTAGCCAGCTGAAACTACGTGAGGATTTTTGGGAGGCAGTGTTTAAATACTGAATTGGAATGCAGTCAGGAAAGAGTTTCAGAGTGACCTGGAGGTTATAGCTTGGAGGAGTCTTTAGGCACTTAACCTAAATATTTTTGAGCATCTGGGCCTGAATTCAGAATTAACTGCCTCCCACTCCCTAGGATCCCCAGAGGGATTTCAGTTTTGGGGCCAGATGCTCAACTGGTTTAAATCAACACGGCTCTATCGACAGCAATGGATCTACATCAATTTACGCCAACTGGGATTTGTGTTAAAACCATGAAGAACAGCCAGTTCTAGCTGGGTTTTGTCTTGGGATCATTTGAACTTAAACTCTCCTGTGAGTCTCAGGGGCTGTGAACCTAAACACATCAAAAGCCCATGTGACCCTAAACCAGCAAGGGCTGCTGCGCAGCTCTAAACTGGAGTTCTGCGTAAATCTTGTGGCTCCTTTCTAGGGATCAGAAACAAACCTCGTGCTGTGGTATTGGAGGGTGTTAATACAGGAGATAACTAAGTAGCACAAGTGCGTGAAATCCACTAGGTTTTGGAAGATAGGAAGTTTTATACAAAATCTTCCCTAGGAGTATGTGCAAAGAGCAGCTAGAATCAGGGGTGACTGGCTGATGTTATGGCAGGTATGGGACGCCACCTGGTGGAAAACCATAGCGGAAAGACCTAAAGGAGATTCCATAATGTGTAGTTACGATAGCCTTGGCATCTCCCACCCAAGGGACCCAATACACTTTATTAACATTTAAGGAATGTAGCCTCACAAAATAATTTGGCATAGCACAGGAATAAGAGGGTACGTGTTATACAGGTTGGAGCCAGGGGTTGGAACTGGGACTCCAGAGTTTTCTTCCTGGCCGGGCCATGGACTCAGAGACCCAGAGAAGCAAGTCATCCCCCCGTGGCTCAGTTTCCCGTGTTGCTAATTCTCACGGAGTCTCATGATAATTTATTAAAGCCCCTGGTCCTGAAGAATGAATTTACAGGAGAATCTCTACTTTAATTTTTAAAACCCCCTTTTTTAGCCTTCGCTTGTGGAGAACAGCTTGAAAGTCTGACCAGTGCCCCCGCTATAGGCTCAAAAAGCTGCAGGCAGAGGAAGAGAGCCCAGTAATGATCATTTAAAACAATCTCATGATGCTCTGAAGCTGGATTCCTGGATTTTGAATGATTGGAATTACCCAACCTGATTATGCCCCGGGCCTCCCTATGATGTCACTTCCCCTCCCCTCACGACATCACATCCGCCCTCCTTTCCATGTCACATTCCCACATCCTCTTCCCTTCTGCCACTGGTGCGTCTCCTCATTACATCACATCCTCTTCCCTTCTGACACCGACACATCTCCTCATGACATCACCCCCCTCATGACATCACCTCCTCTTCCCTTCTGACACGGACACATCTCCTCATGACATCACCCCCCTCATGACATCACCTCCTCTTCCCTTCTGACACCGACACGTCTCCTCATGACATCACCCCCCTCATGACATCACATCCTCTTCCCTTCTGACACATCTCCTCATGACATCACCCCCCTCATGACATCACATCCTCTTCCCTTCTGACACCGACACTTCCCCTCATGACATCACATCCGCTCCCCTTAGGATTTCATCTTCCCCTCAGGGTGCCATTCCCCTCTCTTTCCCGCCCAATGATGTCACATCCGCTCCGCTCACGCTGGCCCATCATCTATTCATATGGCGTCACGGCTTTCATTTTCCTGACGTCACACACTCCCCAGTGATGTCACGCACCCCAAGCCAAATGGCTTCCCGCTTTCGCTCTGCGCGCGCACGCCGCCCGCCCTTTTTGATGACGTCAGACGCCGCGCGTGCGCCGTCCCTTGTTCGGTCAGGCGCCTCCGTTGTGCGTCCTCGAGGCGCCCGGCCGCCCTGTTGGCTGCTGGCCGCGGTTGCCATGGCGGGCGGCGGCCGTAAAGCAGCGCGGCGCCGGCGGCCGTAAAAGGGGAGGCGCCGGCGGCGCGGCTGCCGATTCATGGCAGCGATGGCGGCGGCCGGGCTGGTGGTGAACGGGGCGGACGCGGCCGCGGGGCTGAAGGCGGCGGCCGGGATGTACGAGCAGCTCAAGGGCGAGTGGAACCGCAAGAGCCCCAACCTCAGCAAGTGCGGCGAGGCGCTGGGCCGCCTCAAGGTGCGGGGCCGCGGGGGGGGGGATGTGGGGGGCTGGGGGCGGGGGAAGCAGGAGGGAGGATCGGGGGGGGGGACCTGGGGGTCGGGGGAGAGGATCGCGGGGGCGAGGGGAGCGGGAGGAAGGATGTGGGGAGCTGGGGGCGGGGGGTAGAGGATGGGGGGCGAGGAGGGGGATGTGGGGAGCTGGGGGCGGGGGGTAGAGGATGGGGGGCGAGTAGGGGGGTGTGGGGAGCTGGGGGCGGGGGGTAGAGGATGGGGGGGCGAGGAGGGGGATGTTGGGGGCGGGGGGTAGAGGAGGGGGATGTTGGGGGCGGGGGGTAGAGGATGGGGGGGCGAGTAGGGGGGTGTGGGGAGCTGGGGGCGGGGGGTAGAGGATGGGGGGGCGAGGAGGGGGATGTTGGGGGCGGGGGGTAGAGGATGGGGGGGCGAGGAGGGGGATGTGGGGGGCGGGGGGTAGAGGATGGGGGGGCGAGGAGGGGGATGTGGGGGGCGGGGGGTAGAGGATGGGGGGGCGAGGAGGGGGATGTGGGGGGTAGAGGATGGGGGGGCGAGGAGGGGGATGTGGGGGGCGGGGGGTAGAGGATGGGGGGGCGGGGGGGCGAGGGGAGGGAGGATGGGGGAGCTGGGGGGGCGAGGGGAGGGAGGATGGGGGAGCTGGGGGGGGCGGGGGGGCGAGGGGAGGGAGGATGGGGGAGCTGGGGGTGGGGGAAGCAGGAGGGAGGATGGGGGGGGGACCTGGGGGTCGGGGGAGAGGATCGCGGGGGCGAGGGGAGCGGGAGGAAGGATGGAGGATCGGGGGAGCTGGGGGCGGGGGGAAGCGAGAGGGAGGATGGCTGGCGGGAGCTGGGGGGGGAGGAGGGCGGGCGGGGGGAGGATCGTGGAACAGGGAGGGGGAGCTGGGGGCCAGGGTGAGGGGGGAGAAGCGGGAGGGAGGATGGGGTGGGGGGGAAGCTGGGGGTGTAGGGGTAGGGAGCCTGACTGGGCGAGGGGTTGGGGAGGGGGCTGGAATCCCCAGAATGGGGGGGACCCACGGGTGTTGCGTCTGGAAACCTCCTTCCCCCCCCCCCCCCGGGAGGGGGCTGGCGTAGGGGGAGGGGCCGCTTCTCTGCCGAGGGGGAGGGAGGGACTGTTCTGCCCGCTGGAGGGGGAGCTGGGGAGCCCAGCAGTGGGAGCATGGAGAGAAATTCTGGAATGTCTTAGTGGGGCAGAAGGGGGAGCCTGGAAGCCTTTAAGCTGGAGTGATTGGGATGCCTTAACGGGGAACCCCTCACCCTACTTTTCCCCATTGGGGGCCCTATTGTCATGCTTATGGGGCTGGCATCTCTCCATCCCCTGGGTTTATCTTTGCTCCTCTGTACCACCTTCGGCTTCACCCCTGTGACTTTGCCACTGCCCTGGTGGAGAGCAGAGTAGGAGGCTCATGGGGATCCTGGTCAGTCTTTGGCAGGGTGCCTGCCCCTGCAGAGTAGCGAGGCTGGATGGCAGGCATGCCAGGGCGAATTGGGACTGTGGGTTAGTTGGGGAGAGGGAAATGTTATCGGGGGGTGGTTTGTAAAATCCTCTGGCCCTGGTGTGGCTGCTGCCTCCTGAACAAAGTCTGGGTCCCAACAGAAGACACTGTATATCCTGTGTTGCTGTAGGGTCCCTTGGACCGAACGATCCCAGAACACCGCATGCAAAGTCCATTGAAAGGCAGCTACCTCTGGGGAGGTAGCTGTTGAAAGACCCTATGGCAGTGCAGCACGGTGGCTTAAGACATGGGAGGTGAAGAAGAATCCTGTAGTGGACTGAAGGCGAGCAGAATTTAGAGAGGCCGAGATGGAACTTGGAATCTGAGCTGGAATTTGGCCCAGTTGATTCCTTTTTAAAACAGGTCTGAGATATTTGGTGAATGATCCTCAAAGCGCCTTTTTTCCAAGGAGACTTGGCACCTTTGTCTCCACCTGAGCAGGCAGGAACCTAGAGCTGCAGCCCTGTGTCAGAAATGGGGTGGGGGAGAGAATCGTGGGATCCCGCAGGAGGTGGGGTCGGTGAGTCAGAAGGTGTTGTCTGCTTCCCACGGGCCATTTGTGCCTTAATATTTACAAACCTCTGCACAAGTGCTGCCGTTGTGTCTGTTGAGTTGCTAGTGAGCCCAGTGCGCCAGCGTCATGCTAAGGTAGAGGGGGAGGGATAGCTCAGTGGTTTGAGCATTGGCCTGCTAAACCCAGGGTTGTGAGTTCAATCCTTGAGGGGGCCATTTGGGGATCTGGGGCAAAAATTGGGAATTGGTCCTGCTTTGAGCAGGGGGTTGGACTAGATGACCTCCTAAGATTCTATGATTGAGGTGAACCCAAGGTTGGGGCCGCTTGTTAAAGATCCCAAGGGACTGTTTGTAAGAATTGGGGTGTTACCCAAGAGGGAATTCGGCCAGGATTACTGGGATAATGACATCCTGCCTCCTTACATTCCTGACCACTACCACCGCCATCTTGATTAAACATAGGGTTGTTCTTCACTTCCTGCCCAAAATTGTGGTGCCAGTAAGTGTTTAAGCCTTAGGATCAATGGGCAGAACTGAGTGCTTTGGAGAGTCCAGCTTTAAAGAGAACACTGTTCTGTACCTCAGCTGTAGGTTGAACATAGCACTGCTGAAAGGGGCTAGTTGAGCAATACCAAAGGCTTCTTTGCCCCCAGGACAGGTACAGCCAGCGTGAGCATGCCTGCCATCCACCCCCTCCGCCAGTGTGCCGTAACCACCCTGGAAGGGCCCAACCTGGCAGCTCAGTTGCCGAAGCCTCTGGTGTACTCCGCCTTAGCTTGCTAACCAGTTGTGTTGGGGGAGTCTCACGTTGTGGCCACCTGGTGCTGCAAGGAACTGGCCTGAGCCCCATTGCAGGAGAACGAGATCCGGCCCCCACAGCCCTTGGTGGAATGCTACGTCTTGGTCGTCCTAGCGTCCGGTCTCGTGCAACGCGTCTCTGCTTTTCTGTTCCAGCTAGCCCTGCTGGAGCTCAACTTCCTGCCTACGACAGGCACGAAACTGACAAAGCAGCAGCTTATATTAGCCAGTGAGTATCCTCTTGCCATTCCCTAGGAGCTTGTCCTGTCATCCCCCCCCGCACTCAGAGTAGCAGGCTGTGCGCGCTTAGCTGCAGCTTGTCTCTGTGTTGCGTGGCAAATGGCCAAAATGTGCTCGGTCTAATATGCTGCCTCCTGACTGATACTGCTAGTGAAAGGGCAGGCTCCCCTGATGAAGGCGGCTGGCTGCAGCGCTACATGTGGCGGAGGAGGTTTCCTTCCTGACCATGGGCCCCTGGCGAATGAGATTTGTTCAGCCCTGGCGTCGCCGCAGTGCTGCGAATAGAAAAAGGAGCCTTTGGAGATCTCGGTCAGGCGAGAAGCCCCGTTGCCTGCTCTCCGCCAGTCAAGCTCTCTTATTCTGCCTTTCCATCTCTCTCTGTCCCAGGGGATATTCTTGAAATCGGAGCCCAGTGGAGCATCCTGAAGAAAGACATCCCGTCGTTCGAGAGATACATGGCTCAGCTGAAGTGCTACTACTTTGACTACAAGTGAGTGTGGGACCCCCAGCGTTTCGTAGTGTAACCACTGACCCCTGTGGGATGGGAAGCGTTCCTATCATACGGTATCCGGTTGTACTGACCTCCGTAGACTTTCCTTGCTGGTAGTGTGAAGACACATGGTTTGGTTCAGCTAGTCTGGTATATTGGATGCCAGTGGCCCCTTTGGTCCAATATCTGCCACACTGGATTGGATCCCAGTGACCGCTCTAGTCCAACCTCCTGCTGCAGTGAATGGCTCAGATCAGAGGGCCCTCTAGTCAGGTATCCCGTCTCTGATAGCAGCCCAGGAGGGGTGCCCCAAACAAAACCATTACACGGTCACAACACAGCTAGCAGCAGCGTGCTATTCCCTGGCAGTGATTCTTTCCCAGTCCCAGGGGCAATCAGGCCCCGGGGAAGTCTCCCTGATATCTTAGTCCTCCTTGAATAAAGAATGTTCTAAACGGGTGCAAAAAAGCCAAACAGAAAAACTGAACCAAAAGGCTTCCTGCTATCGCTCCAGGACCATGTTGAAAGCGTGCCTGGTGAGCAAGAAAACGCGGGCCCGGAATTAATAAACCAAAATTGGTGGCCAAATTAATGAGGGGATGGGCTATTCCTCCTGTCATTCTTTTTTTGGGTCCTTAAAAAAAGAGACGGGCGGGGAGGGTAAAGAAAAACAGACAGAGGTTACTAGAGCGAGCGTCATCATAGCTGGTACCCCTGGACTTCGTCATCCCACTCCTGAGAGATGGCCAGGCAGAGGGGCCAGATATCATCACCACCTCTACCGGCTCCAACTGAAGCCCAGCCACTGCCTGGGATGAAACAGGATCAGACTTTAACAGCAGCAGCGGCGGCGGCTCCATCACATCTCCGCGAATGTCTTTGCTTTTCCCGGAAAGGACAGTTACCAGCCACCACCTTTGATGACGTTTGAGACTGTCAGCCGGGTTCTTTTTCCTTCTAAAAGCTGTCCGGCTAGAGGGAAAGAGACCAAGGGATGCTGCTAGAATGAAAGCCTCGTTTAATGCTTCACATTGCCGATGCTGTCGCTGTTTTTCCTCCTTTTATCTGTACCAAAAGGTTAAGAGGCTGCTTAATGGTGTGCGCGCCAGGGTACTAAGCAGGCTAAGCTCTTGGGATACCAACCCTGATCCTTGTTTAATGATAGACAGTGACCGGGTTCTGTCAACATCTTTGGGCCCCTATTGAAATGAATACACCACTGTTCCTTGTAGGGATGAGTTGCCGGACTCCGCCTACAAGCATCAGCTGCTAGGACTGAACCTGCTCTTCCTGCTGTCCCAGAACCGCGTGGCCGAGTTCCACACCGAGCTAGAGAGACTCCCGGCGAAGGACATCCAGACCAACGTGTACATCAAACACCCCGTCTCGCTGGAGCAGGTAGCTTCCTCTGCTGCTCCCCCGCCGCGGCCTGCTCATCCCACCGCTGGCTCTGCCACTGCAGCATTGGTGGCCTAACCCCTTTCTGCCCATGGCTTTGGGTTACCGTTGTCTATGCATTGTTGCAGCGTGGGGTGGGATCAGGGCGTGGCTGGGTCACTGCATGGATGGGAGCCATCCAGCGAAAGCCTGCGGGGTACGAACTCAAGTAGCATCTACCTGGCAGCAGCGAGCCAACACCCCAGCCTGGTGCTAGGGGACACGGTGCTGCTACAGCTGCCCCTTTTTGGGTGAGCTGTAAAACAGGCCTTGACTGGTTATGGAAGATTCCCAGCATGCTCTTGGGTAGAACTGGAGTGTTACCCCACCAAAAATAAAGTGCCATCCTGCTTCCCTCGCTGTTTCACGGAGTCCTAGCTTCTGGGCCAGTGTTGCTGTGCGCTGTTAAACAGCAGTCACGCTGCAGCCTAGAGGTGGTCGCATCTTAGCAGTGGGTGGAGGCACTTGTATGCATGATGTAACTCCATTGGGGAGTTAAGGTTAAAGTGGGCCTGGCTCCAGGAGCAACTAATCCAACCCCCAGGACAAACGCCCTGAATCTCTGCTTCTCTCCCCGGCTAGTACTTGATGGAAGGCAGCTACAACAAAGTGTTCCTGGCCAAAGGCAACATCCCGGCTGAGAGTTACACTTTCTTCATCGACATCTTATTGGACACCATTCGGTGAGTCTTTCTTTTCCTATTGGCTGCTTTGATCCGCCCTCAGTGGCTGTTAAAGGGAATCCGTTAAAGGGAACCCAGAGCATGCAGGAAAGTACCTAATAAGATGAAGAGCAGCTAACGAGCTAGGGCATCGGCGTCTTGCCGTCATGAATTGGTCCAGGGGAATTTATTTTCCCATTGGAACACGTCGGGGACATTGGAGTTTTTCAGTGTGGTTGCAAGGTGCGTGCTGCTATAGAAGTGGCTTCTCTGGCATATCCTACATACTTCCTGTAACCTCTGAGCACGTTCCAAATCACCCCTCCCGCCCAGCACATGCCCACAGCTCAGAAAGGGCTAACCTCAGGGAGCCCAACCCTGGCACGAGCTAGGATCTGAGAAAGTTAGGAGCGGCTGGAATGCAAGGGTGGAGGGAGATACTTTCGACTGGAAAGTACTTCTCCGTAACTGGGTGCATCCTGCGACAGCAGTTTGGCAAAGATTCTCCTAAGTGCCCACTGATTCTGGGCCCCCTTTTCAAAGGGCCCTTTAAAGTATCTGTTCATATCGGTGGTGGTTTTCTGGCCCCTTTTACCATAGTGTCTGAGCACCTTACAGGCTGTAATGGATTAATCCTCACATCCCCCCCTTCTGGCAGGGCTGTTATCCTGCTGTTACAAACAGGGAAACTGAGGCACTGAGTGATCAAGCGAGTTCACACAGCAAGTCTGCGGCTTGCGTTTCAGCCAGACACCCGGTCAGGAAGGGATTTTTCCCCCCCAGGAGGGGTTTCCTCCTCCTCTCTCCCCCCCTGCAGTGTGGGATGTGGGTTCCTGGCCAGGTTTATCTGGGTCTATCTCACGTCACCATTGCAGAGGCCTTGGGCAGTGGTGCCCCTCCTGTTGCACACAATAGTCTAGTCTTCTATGGGCTGTGAGACTGTTCTCATTTTGGCAGGCTGGGGCTGCTGGCCTGTGCCAGACAGGTCAGACCAGCTGATTTAGTGGTCCCGTCTGGCCTTAAACCCTATGACTCTGACTCAAAGGAATTGAATGCCAGTTTCCTGAGTCCCAGGCTAATCCCCTAACCACTGGGCCATCCTTCCGTGTCTCAAGTTGAGCTCTCCAAATCAGTGTGAGTGTGAGAGCCTCTTGGCCTAGCCTCCTTCCTCCCCGCCTGGAGAAGTCCCGTCTTCCAGCTCGCTGAGGTCTGTTGCTGCGGTATGTCATGTGCTGTTTTTGAAGGCAGAGGTCTGACCACCTTGTTTCCCTCTGGTGTCAGGGATGAAATCGCCGGCTGCATCGAGAAGGCTTATGAGAAAATCCTCTTCAACGAAGGCGCCAGGGTTCTGTTCTTCAACACCCCCAAGAAAATGACGGAATACGCCAAGAAGGTGTGTGAGCTGCCGTCCCTGAAGAGAACCCCCCCGTTGGCTGACCTGCAGCCGTGTGGGCAGCAGAGTCCGACTTGCTGGCTTTGTCGATAAGTCCATTTCTGCTACTCTTTATTCCCGCTAGTCCTCCAAAGCTGCCACAGCTCTAGCAGGCTGAGCCAGATTCGAGCCTGGCTCGTACATCGGCAGGATTGTTAGCTAGTGGAGCTGGTGGGAATACAGGGCTGTTTGTTTTTGCCAAAAAACTTGGGCTAAAATCCTCTATTCAAAACCGGTGCCACAGTGCCTTAAGGGAGTTGTAGTTCGGCTGTCTTTTGCACCCTGCCTCCTCCATGGGCCAGGCTTTTTGACTGGACTACATCTCCCATGATGCACCACCTTTCCCCTCTTGGTAAGGACTGGTGCATTGTAGGAGTCCATGGCTGTGGTGCTTCATGGGAGATGTAGTCCAGCCAGACTGCTGAGCCATGAGCATTTCCCCTTGGAATCCCTGATGCTGACACAGAAGCCAGGACGGTGGTTCTTAAGATCTGAAATCCCCATGGCGTAACCTACCTGGGAGGGTTGAACTGGCTGGGATTCTGGCCTGTGCCTCCAGGGAGGTGGAAGGGTTTCAAGCCACTGTGTCAGGAGGAAATAACGCACAGCAGGGAAAACCTTGAAACCCATAAGTCGGGAGAGGGCTTGAAACTCTTTAAAAAAAATTCGAATAAAATGTTCTTTTTCTCTTTTATTTTAGCGCGGTTGGGTTCTGGGTCCACACAACTACTACAGCTTCAGCAGCCAGCAGCAGAAACCCGAAGACACCACCATCCCGTCGACAGAGTTAGCTAAACAAGTCATTGAATATGCCAGGCAGCTAGAAATGATCGTCTAGCAGAGCACCGGCTGGACTCTTTCCCCATCTCCCCTACCCCCCTTGTTATTTTAGTGTCTTACTCCTGTTCCCATCAACCTGTCCATTTTAAAAACTATTTAAAAGGTTTCTCCGGGACAGCACAGTTACAAAGCGTGAGCGGCCAGGCTGCCTCGTTCCTTTATGCAGACATGTCCCATAGGCAGGGAAGGTCCTAAAGGGCCACGCTGCTCTGGCCTTCTCTCGTTCAGCAGCATGGGTGGAGGGCAAGACCCTTTTAAAACCCTTCCAAACCCAAACTCTTCTCCATATGGTGGACCCACTTTCCAGCCCAAAGCCATTAACTCCCGTATTCTGGATGCTGTGATACAGGTGATGACCTCTATTCTACCCACCTTTGTCGAGCAGGGTAGAGGGGGCACGTCAGATTCTAGTCGTCAAATGGTTAAGCAGCCCCCTAGAGTCATCATTAAAGTGTTTTTGCTTCGTGTTCCCTGCTCCAGTTGTTGAGTCATTTAAAGGGACTGTGTCAGTTTAAATAAAACCATCGTTTCTTGTACAAATGCATTTCCTCGGTTGTGGTAGTACGGAACCCCCTGGGCTTAACACTGCATACCTTAATGTTGAAGAGAGTTGGGCACCCAGTTAACATTCCCCTCAGGAATATCAGACCTTACCTTACCTTGCCCCCTCTTAGTTAAAACACAAGAGTTTCAGCTGGTGCCCCTGTGCTGGGTCAGTTTCATAGAGCGGGTGCCTTTCTCTGGTTTTCACATAGACTAGACAGAAGGGAGCAGGGTTTGTTACCAGGCCACAAGCCTCTGTCTTCCCTTGGAATTCAGTATCAAATACAAACGCAACGGGCAGCTGTCTTAATTGTTCTGAGGGAGGGTGGTAATACCCTGGAAGGGGAAAGCTGCATGTATCAGATGACTGCTTACGTTCGTGCAGGGGCTGCTGGGTCCTGCCACGCTGCAGAGCTCTCGGGGAGGCTGTACACGGCTGAGTCCACTGAGGTGAAGGGTGCAATGCTGTGAAGGCCAGACACCATAGGAGCAGTTCCCAGATGGCTCCTTGCCCAGGCAAAAGCCGGTTACTCCACGCCTGAATTTCACCTTGAGTCTGAAGATGGTTGTGAGCTGTGCCATCATTACCAGAAGGGGAACACAGCAGCTAGCCTGTGAGGGCAGTTTCGAAAGACCTTTCGTTTATTAGCTCCCCGTCTCTCCAAAGCACCTTTGCACTGGCGCCCAGGTACCGCTGTCTGTGGTTGAGATGGAGCAAACACAAATTGCAGCCCTTAAAAGTTGGGCATCCTGCTGAGGCAGAAACGTCACTGACCGGAGCAATGCAAATGTTTGGTTAAACTTTGGAACTCACCGCTATGTGAAAGTAGCGAGGCCCAGAGGTTAGCAGGATTTTCACAGCATGGTCCCAGCAAAGCGAGTGTGAAACGCTACGTGGTCAGAAGTCACACTTTTTGCACGGGGTGTCAGTGACTGCACCGGAGAACTGCTTCCCGCTCCCCTGAAGCTGTTGCACAGTGCTGCAAACAAAACATTCACATTTCCCCTCCCCTACCCCCCACATTTTTCAGTAGCATTTAAACTAAGAAAAATAACGAGGTAAGTTCATTGGGGACAGGGCGTTTCTCCTTGTTCTGTGTTTGTACTAGCACTGTGGGGTCCTAGCGGATGTAGCTAGCTGGCTGGGGGACTGAGCAGCCGAAATAAGGCCTAGCTCTTATCTAGCACTTAGCAGGAGCTCCCGAAGTGCTTTACATGTATTTATGAAAGTGTCGCTGCTGGGGGGGAATCACTATCGTAGGGGTGGCCCTGGCAGCTGGGCTGTTGTTCTGGAATAAAGTCACTTCGCCTGGAGTAACTGCTCTGCTTTTATTCTGGCGGTTTGCCCTGGGCCGTTGCGTTTTCCCTCTTTGCCGCTGGGGCGTGCTGCAGCTCTCTGTGGAGAGCAGCTGGGACTCCTGCCTAGGCCATGCAGGAACTTGGGCTGGGCCGAGAGGTGGTTTTAGCAGGCGGGAGGAGATTGCCCTTGCCTAGAGCGGAGCGCAGCTGGGCCAGCTTCCGCTGACTGGTTCTGCGAGTGCTCCTCGCTCCCAACATGCAGCCCCTGCTACGCCAGTCCTAGGCCCCAAACCGTCTCCTGGGGCACTCCCTGTTACACCGTTCCTGCCTGGTCGGCTCTGCCCATGCACCTTCAATTCACATTCCAGCACCTCCCAGGGGTGGGTCCCACGCTTTGCGGTGTCTGTGGGCCGAGCACATTGTATGCACCTGGGGATCCTCCCAACCCTCCAATCCCCCCACACACCCCCTAGGTACCACCCTCCTCTGCTCCCCCTATTTCAGGGACTTCCTGCACTGCCCCATGTCCCCAGGGGGTCTGTGTGCCCCCCCTCTTTCCATGGCACAGGCTGTGTCCCCCATTCCATTCTCCCCTCAGGGCCTCTGTGTGCAGCCCTTCCTCAGGCCAGGGACCCTCATTCTCCCCTCACGAGGGGTTCTGTCTCCCCCTCACCCCCACATGGCATCATAAGGGGTGAGGATTGCCAGGGACCTGTTTCCACCCACTTAAAGGCCTTTTTATAGGGCCTGGGGCGGCCTAGGGGGGCCACTGTAGTTGAGAATCAGGTCGGCTGTCACTGGGGTAGGAAAGTCACGCGAGGGGGAATTCACCCATGATCCGTCCAGCCTGCTGCTGTTGCGTCCGCGTGGACAGGCGCGTGAATGAAGCCAATCCACAGAGCTGGCCCACCACGGTTTATTGACGGGAAAACGGGGGGATTCTCAGTCGTCGTCTCCTGTCTGCTGCTCGTATGAATCCAGGAAGAACCTGGTGCCGGCGACCAGCGATCCAGCCAGGATGGCAGTGGAGACCCAGGGCGGCTCAGCTAGGTGGTTGGCGGAGGGAGTCAGCCTGCATTGAAGGGTTAAACGAGAGACCAGGCAGGGGCAGTGGTTTGGATAGGGCAGGCACTCGGTCATTGCTGATCTGTCCCCAGGCATGCCCCCCCCCCCCCAAGTTCCACCACCTCCGGCAGCTTTTTCCACTCGGGGAACCGGCACAAGCGCCATCAGCAAACACACATTTTTGCCAGTGGGAGCTGCGTCTCCAGCAGGAGGGTTTGCCGGTCGAGCTCTATCGGCAAAGCTTTCCTGGCGCAGGCCTCTTCCCGCTCCCCCTCGAGCCGGGGCGGTATCATCAGGATCCGAGCGCTAGAGACAGGCAAGACAAGATTGCCGCTCCCCGGCTATCACGGGGCTGCTTGGCCGGCTAGGCCATTGTACAGCAGTCCAGGCTGCTTCTCTGCGAGCACATGGCTTGAAGGGATTGCTAACAGGCTAGTGAGCCTTAGAACGTAAGAGCGGCCATACTGGGGCAGACCAATGGTCCATCTAGCCCAGCATCCCGTCTCTGACAGTGGCCAATGCCAGACCGTCAGGGGACTGGCTCCCTGACCATCTTGGCTAATAGACCATTGATGGACTCACCCTGCAGTTCAAGGCCAGCCCAGCTCCACGGTGGTTGAAAACTAGAGCAATCTCAGTGTGTGAAATTACTTATCTGGGATTTTCAACCACGACCCCCTTGGGCTGGATCTGAACTGCCAACCTAGAGGTTATGGGTTCCCCAGTCTCCAAGGCCCCGATCCTCAGGTATTTAGGTGCCTACCTCCCATTGGCTTTGTGGATGTGGGCCTGGGTCCTTACGGAGGCAGGGCTGGGAGCAGCCGGCTCCGAGCGCCGGGGGGGGAGGGGGGGGTCTGGGATCCAGACCCCACGCCCACTCACCATGCGGAGATGTTCCTGGGCAGCTTCCTCTGATCCTGGTGCTTGCAGTAGCACTTCCTGGGGCACGAATCCATGATCTGGAACGGCGGCCAGTGGCGAGCGGAAGCCTGGGGCTTGTCGTGCGAGCCATCTGGACCCTGCTCTGAGGCCGCGTCCTGGCAGGGCTCAGCCGGGGCAACCTGTGGCTCTGGGGCTTCCCGCCCCTGCCTCGGCGACTTGATCTTCTGCGCTTTGGCCTTTGGCTGTCCGTGGGCCTTGAGCTTCTCCTGCGGCTTCTGGGTGGGGCTAGCGGCCGCCTTGGGCTGCCACGTGGCCCGGGGCTGCAGTTTCGTCGTGGCCTGTTTCCTCGCCTTCGGCCTGACGTGGCCTGGCGCCCCTTTGGAGGCACTGCTCTGCTCCAACGCGGCCTGGCGCTGAGCTGCCCTGGGGCAGGAGGGGCGGGGAGCCGCCGGGTACGTCGGCACCGGAGGGGCGGGGGTGGGAAGAATAGCCTCTTGCCCAGGCAGGGCCATGGCTTGGTCCTTCCCTTTGCCAGGCTGGACTGTGCTGGCAGCTGCAGCCTCTCCCGAAGGCAAGGCGGGCGTGTCTGGCGTGGGTGGACCAGGAGCCCTGGCTGGTGGATTTGCCTCTGGGGACGGTGTCTCTGGCTTCCGCTGCTGGGACTCTCCAGCTTGTGTTAGCTGCTCCAACTCCGCCACAAAAGCAGGGCTAAGATGAGGGGGTTCTCCGTGGGGTTCTCCATTGGGACCCAGGTTCTTCCTAGTGTCGTCTGCCAGCCAGGCCCTGACGGGCTGCGGGGGGCCCTCGTCCTGCCTCTGCCCGTCAAGCTTGGGGCCATTGCCCAAGAAGGACACGAGCCGAGACACGTCGGAGCCGAACCTGGGGCTGTTTCTGCCCTGGCCTTTGCGCCGCTGCGGGTACGGGGTGGGCACTCTGGGCTTCTGACCCTCCGGGCTCTTGAAGTTGAAGGAGGTGAGGTCGTCCAGGATCTTGACCAGATGCAGCTGCTGCTTGGCCTGGCCCTGGGGCTGGGGAGCGGGCGAGGCCTGCTCCTTGGTGCCCATTTTCTGGAACTGCTCCAAAAAGGCCTGGGTCAAGGAGCTGAGATCCTCCTGGTCTCTCCTTTCCAGGCCCTGCAGCGACGGCAGCTTCTCAGCCACCTTGGGCGACCCAGAGACGCTGGCTGGGGCCTTCTTCTGGGGACACTGCTTCAGGGCGTCGGCATAGGAGATGCCGGAGGAGATCAGGCCGGCCCGGTGCTTTATCGCCTTGACGCTGGGCGGCCGCTGCCCAGGCTGGATGGTGACCTTGTACAGGAAGCTCAGGCCATGTTCCAGCAGGGCCTGCACCCCATCTGCATTCACCCCGTCCTCCTCACTTCCCTGGGGCTCCTTTGCTCCGCTGCCCCGGGCCTTGGCCTGGCCGGTGGGCGATTGGCGGGGATTGGCAGGTGCCTTTGAGTCGCCGTGACTGCCGGGGGAGCCTTCCTCACGAGGTGGGGGCTGTTTCTTCCCTCCTGACACAGCCGGGGGTCTTGGGGGAACTGTCCTGGTCGGGTTCCTTTCTGCTGCATCGTTAGGCCCGCCCTGGTCATTGGGGTTTGGAGCGTCTGCACGGGCGGGGTTGTCCAGGACTGAACTCGGCCTCTGGGCCTTGGTCAGGGCCGGTTGGCTGCAGCCCTCTGGCTCCGACGTGCCCTTGGGCGCGCCGATCCCCTGTGCCCGCTCCAGCGGCGTTGGGGCGCTGGCACTCTTGCCTGGAAGGTCGCCCTGGCCTCCTTGCTTCATGCTGGAAATGGTCTCCCCTTTGCTCTTCCCCTTGGGCGCTGCCTTTTTGGACCTCAGCAAGTCTTGCTCGGGGGGCGGGTTTTGGGACCCGGCTGTCGCCTTCTGGCCCTTGGGCTCCCCTTGGTGGGTGCCTGGGATACTCAAGTTGGTGTTGCCACTTAGGCAGGTCAATCCGGCTTCCCCTGCCTTCCCTCGCCCCGATTCCTGGGCGGAGTCATTGTCTCCAGGGCCTGGATCTCTGCTGAGGCTGCTGGAATGCTGAACCCACATGGACGGCAGCTTGAGCTTGGATTTCTTGGAGCAACTCTTGCCCATCTCTGAGGAAGCCGCCTGCTTTCCTCTTCTCCCCGGCTCTCTGTTGAGCGGCTGGGAAGGCTCCTTCGCTGCAAAGGTTTCTGGACGAGGCGGGAGGGCTCCCGATTCGCTCCCGGCCCCGCTCGGCGTGCCAGCCAAGCACCCGTCGTCCGCTCCTGGCTTGCCTTCCTTGTCTTTGCCCTGCGCGGGGGGGTCTACGTCTTGGGATGCTTCCGACTGCACGTTGCCCATTTTCAACGTTCATCCTGTGAGCGGGAGAAGAGAATGACAGCGCGGCCTAGCGGAGGAAGGTGTGCCGTCTAGTCTCGCCTCTGCCGCTGGCCTGTCAGGTGACCGTGCCTAAGGAGCTTCCCCTCGCCAGGCTTCTGATTCCCCTCCCTGCCCGTGTCTAGTTAGATTATTAACTCTTGATCTAACGGGTCCCTTCTGGCCATAAGCTCTGTGAATCTTGTGGGCAGAGACTGTCTCTTCCTAGCACAATTGGCCCTGGAGGGCTGGTTATTTATCTGGCTACCGAAGGTACTTATATGAGCCCTGTCCCACTATGTCTGAGCACCTTGCCATCTTTAATGGATTTAGCCTCACAACACTCCATTGCACAGATGGGCAAACTGAGGCACGCCATGGCTAAGACCCAGATCCTCACAGGGATTTCAGTTCAGTAGGAGTTAAGGTCCCTAAATCCCTTTGAGGATCTGGCCCTAAGTGACCCCAAGGTCACACAGAGCCTCTGTGGTAGAGCAGAGACTCAAACTCAGGTCTCCCAAGTCCCACGTTCTCACCCTAACGCTTGGGCAACCCTTCTTCTCTTGGGCGGAGCGGATACGCCCTTCTGGAACATACACCAGAATTACAACAACTGTTCCAGCTGAGCACCTCCAACAGAAAGAAGGGGCACGTTTTTAACAGGAAAGGCAATTAGCCAGTGGAACAACTTACCAAGGGTCAAGGCAGATTCTCCATCCCTGGCCATTTTGAAATCAAGACTGGCTGTTTTTCTAAAGGATCGGCTCTAGTTCAAAGAGGAATTAATCCAGGGCAGTCCTATGCCCTGGGCTATGCAGGAGGTCCGACTAGGCCCCTTCTGGCCTTAGAGGCTATAAATAGTGATGAATTATGCCCCCTCCCAGGTCACAACAGCCACCCTCAGTTTACAGAGGGGGGAAATGGGGTGAACCAACTTGCTCGAGAGAAGAGAGCAAAACTGTCACCCAGGTACCATGAGAAGGTAGGAAGGTTAGACACAGACATGGGGCAGGATCCGAAGCCTATTCAAATCCAGGGGAAGCTTTCCATCGACCTCAATGGCCACTGGACGAGGCCCAGGCAGAGTTACCATCCCCAGGGTCGCTCATTTTGCCTTATTTCAAAGGCAGATTTTTAAACGAACTCCCTCTAGCAAAGGGGATTCTTGTTATTCTTATTACGGTAGCTCCTGGGAGCCCCAGGCATGGACCAGGGCCCATTGCCCTAGGCACTGTACATTTGTATGGCTATTAGGTGTGTTATGGTAGCACCAAGGAGCCCCAGGCATGTACCGGAACCCCATTGCACTAGATGGCTGTACAAATACACAACAAAAAGATGGTCCCTGCCCCCCAAAGAATTTACAAATGGGGTTCCACCCCTGATTTGGGGTGCAAAGGATATTTTACAAAGAGAAACTTTTTAGGGTCAATTGTATGAGAGGGGTAGCCGTGTTAGTCTGGATCTGTAGAAGCGACAAAGGGTCCTGTGGCACCTTATAGACTAACAGAGGTATTGGAGCATAAGCTTTCGTGGGTGAATACCCACTTCTTCGGATGCCATTTAGGGTCAATGTTGAGTTAAAAAAATCAAGTTTGATTCTACCCTAAATTACACTGGTGTAGATCAGGAGTGACTCCACTGCAGCCAAGCTACACTGGTGTAAACCCAGCATAAGGGAAATAATAATCAAGCCCCATATATAATCATCACAGGAGCTGGTGAAACATAGGAAGGCAGTGTTGCCTAGTGGAAAGAACCCTGCCCTGGGAGTCAGGACACCTGGGTTTTATTCCCAGCTCTGGCTTGCCAGGTGCCCTGGGGGCAAGTTACTTTCCCTCTCTTGTGCCTCAGTTTCCCCATCTGTATATGGGGATAATGAGTGTTTTAGGGATAGTGAAAGTGCTTTTGTACAGCGCTTTGAGCTCTCTCGATGATACAAGCTAGGGACTGTTATGGGCGATGAGCACCCTAGATTGTTACAAATTAAAAATCAAATTTCTTCCCCCACCCGCAATCCTCACCTTTCTTCGGGCCATTTTTTTTTTAACCTGGGGAGAAGGTGGTGGTTTGTCTGTTGTTTGCATTTCTCCTTGCTTGGTAGAGACCTTTTGTCTCGGGGTTCTCCCAAGTGGGGGACAGCTGAGCTGTATTACCAATGAGGGAAGAAGGGTTACTTGTTTACAAAAAGAAACTGGAGAATTTTGGTGATTAAAATTAAACCTAGCAACAGTTAGGCTGCTGGCGTGCCGGGACCACGGGTCTTCATTCAGACCACTGTGGTCTGTTTCCTTGTACTCTCGTGTCTGTTCGTCTGTCTCCACCTGCTGTCTCTTGTTTTACACTTATATTGCGAGCCCTTTCGGGGCAAGGCCCACGAGTTTGTTGTGTGTTTGTTCAGTGCCTAGCACAGCGGAGACCTGACAGAGATTCCTAGGCACAACAGTGATACAAATAAACAATAATATAATGGGAACAATTTCTGCTGAGGTTTTGAAAAGCTGGTTTTTAACCAACCTCTCCACCCGCCCCCATGTTAACCCAAATTTGACCTTTTAAATATCAATGAGAATTATTATGAATGTATTGACTCCTATTATGTGTATTCTAGGCCATCAGAGATGGGGAACCCATTGGGACGGGCACTACAGGGTATGAGACAGTCCCTGCCCCCCAAGAAGTTACAAGCTAAAGAGACAAAGGGTGGGAGGGGAAACTGAGGCACAGAGAGGCGTGGGACATGCTCTGGGGCACCCAGCATATCAGTGACAGAGCTGGGAATAGAACTCAGCAGTCCTGAGTCACTGAACGCTAATTATTATTAGATCATTCTATAAGTCTGGCTCTCTGTCGTTCTCCTGTCTTGACGCCAGGGAATAGAGTGCTTCCTGCTGGTGAACGCACACCCCCCTCTCCCGGGGAACAAATGCCTTTTCCTCCAGCCCCCCGTATCTTCCCCAGCCGCTTGTTCCTCAGCGAGCTGCCTCTGCCCCAAACCCAGAGGGAAACAGCCTTGGAACCCCCCCGCCATCCAAGCTTAATGCTTCTGCTGCCTGCCACCTGGGTACTGCCCCAAACGCAAACTGCCTCCCACTGCCTGCACCCAGATCCCTGCCCTGGCTCATAGCCTCTGACCCCCCGTTAGTGCCCCCTGACCCCCTCTCCAGGTAATGTTCCCTTCCTGCCCCACCAGAATAATGTCCCCAACCCCTCCCTCAGTTAATGCCCTCCAACCCCTCCCCTCTGACATCTCCCCCGGTTACTGCCCCAACCTCTTCCTTCCGACCCCTCTCCCAGTAAATGACCTCTGACCTCGCCCCTTCAACCCCTCCCCTCGTTAATACCCCCAACCCCTCCTCCAGTTAATGTCCCTCCACACTCCCCTCTGACCGCTCCCCTGGTTAATGCCCCCTGACCCCTCCCCTCTAACCTCTCCCCTGGTTAATGCCCCCTGACCCCTCCCCTCTAACCTCTCCCCAGTTAATGCCCCTGACCCCTCCCCTCTGACCCCTCCCCTGGTTAATGCCTCCTGACCCCTCCCCTCTGACCCCTCCTCTAGTTAATGCCCCCTGACCCCTGCCCTCTGACCCCTCCCCTGGTTAATGCCCCCTGACCCCTCCCCTCTAACCTCTCCCCAGTTAATGCCCCTGACCCCTCCCCTCTGACTCCTCCCCTGGTTAATGCCCCTGACCCCTCCCCTCTGACCCCTCCTCTAGTTAATGCCCCCTGACCCCTGCCCTCTAAACCCTCCCCTGGTTAATGCCCCCTGACCCCTCCCCTCTGACCCCTCCCCTGGTTAATGCCCCCTGACCCCTCCCCTATAACCTCTCCCCAGTTAATGCCCCCTGACCCCTCCCCTCTGACCCCTCCCCTGGTTAATGCCCCCTGACCCCTCCCCTCTGACCCCTCCCCTGGTTAATGCCCCCTGACCCCTCCCCTCTAACCTCTCCCCAGTTAATGCCCCCTGACCCCTCCCCTCTGACCCCTCCCCAGTTAATGCCCCCTGACCCCTCCCCTCTGACCCCTCCCCTGGTTAATGCCCCCTGACCCCTCCCCTCTGACCCCTCCCCCGCACTCACCGCCCGGCCGGGGGCGCTGTCCGGCGGCGAAGGGAGCGGCCGGGTCGGGCCGGAACCGCCGGGAGGCTGGAACCCAACGGCCGCGAGCCCCCTTCGAACCCCCCGCGTCCACCCAGCCCCGCCCCCTCAGAACCCCCGCGAGCCCCCTTCGAACCCCCCGCGTGTCCTCCCAGCCCCGCCCCCTCAGAACCCCCGCGAGCCCCCTTCGAACCCCCCGCGTCCACCCAGCCCCGCCCCCTCAGAACCCCCGCGAGCCCCCTTCGAACCCCCCGCGTCCACCCAGCCCCGCCCCCTCAGAACCCCCGCGAGCCCCCTTCGAACCCCCCGCGTCCTCCCAGCCCCGCCCCCTCAGAACCCCCGCGAGCCCCCTTCGAACCCCCCGCGTCCTCCCAGCCCCGCCCCCTCAGAACCCCCGCGAGCCCCCTTCGAACCCCCCGCGTCCACCCAGCCCCGCCCCCTCAGAACCCCCGCGAGCCCCCTTCGAACCCCCCGCGTCCACCCAGCCCCGCCCCCTCAGAACCCCCGCGAACCCCCCGCGTCCTCCCAGCCCCGCCCCCTCAGAACCCCCGCGAGCCCCCTTCGAACCCCCCGCGTCCTCCCAGCCCCGCCCCCTCAGAACCCCCGCGAGCCCCCTTCGAACCCCCCGCGTTCTCCCAGCCCCGCCCCCTCAGAACCCCCGCGAGCCCCCTTCGAACCCCCCGCGTCCACCCAGCCCCGCCCCCTCAGAACCTCCGCGAGCCCCCTTCGAACCCCCCGCGTCCTCCCAGCCCCGCCCCCTCACAGCCCCCCACGAGTCCCCTTCGAACCCCCCGCGTCCTCCCAGTCCCGCCCCCTCAGAACCCCCGCGAGCCCCCTTCGAACCCCCCGCGTCCTCCCAGCCCCGCCCCCTCACAGCCCCCCACGAGTCCCCTTCGAACCCCCCGCGTCCTCCCAGTCCCGCCCCCTCAGAACCCCCGGGAGCCCCCTTCGAACCCCCCGCGTCCTCCCAGCCCCGCCCCCTCAGAACCCCCGCGAGCCCCCTTCGAACCCCCCGCGTCCTCCCAGCCCCGCCCCCTCAGAACCCCCGGGAGCCCCCTTCGAACCCCCCGCGTCCTCCCAGCCCTGCCCCCTCAGAACCCCCGGGAGCCCCCTTCGAACCCCCCGCGTCCTCCCAGTCCCGCCCCCTCAGAACCTCCGCGAGCCCCCTTCGAACCACCCGCATCCTCCCAGCCCCGCCCCCTCAGAACCCCCGGGAGCCCCCTTCGAACCCCCCGCGTCCTCCCAGCCCCGCCCCCTCAGAACCCCCGCGAGCCCCCTTCGAACCCCGCGTGTGCTTCCAGCCCCGCCCCCTCACAGCCCCCCACGAGTGCCCTTCGAACCCCCCGCGTCCTCCCAGTCCCGCCCCCTCAGAACCCCCGCGAGCCCCCTTCGAACCCCCCGCGTCCTCCCAGCCCCGCCCCCTCAGAACCCCCGCGAGCCCCCTTCGAACCCCCCGCGTCCTCACAGCCCCGCCCCCTCAGAACCCCCGCGAGCCCCCTTCGAACCCCCCGCGTCCTCCCAGCCCCACCCCCTCAGAACCCCCGCGAGCCCCCTTGTAACCCCGTGTGTCCTCACAGCCCCGCCCCCTCAGAACCCCCGCGAGCCCCCTTCGAACCCCCCGCGTCCTCACAGCCCCGCCCCCTCACAGCCCCCCGCGAGCCCCCTTCGAACCCCGCGCGTCCTCCCAGCCCCGCCCCCTCAGAACCCCCACGAGCCCCCTTCGAACCCCCCGCGTGTCCTCCTAGCCCCGCCCCCTCAGAACCCCCGCGAGCCCCCTTCGAACCCCGCGTGTGCTTCCAGCCCCGCCCCCTCACAGCCCCCCACGAGTCCCCTTCGAACCCCCCGTATCCTTCCGCCCCCTCTCCTCAGAACCCCCGTGAGCCCCCCACCCCCTCACAGCCCCCCCGTGAACCCTCTTCGAACGTCCTTCCAGCCCCGCTCCCTCAGAACCCACTTGAGTCCCCTTCGAACCCACGCGTCCTTCCAGCCCCGCCCCCTCACAGCCCCCCATGAGCCCCCTTCGAACCCTCCCGCGTCCTTCTAGCCCCGCCCCCTCAGAACCCCCGTGAGCGCCCCCTGCCCCCCGCGAGCCTCTTTCAAACCTCCCATGTCCTTCCGGCCCCCCCCTCAGAACCCCCGCGAGCCCCCCGCCCCCTCACAGCCCCCCCGCAAGACCCCTTCGAACCTCCTTCCAGCCCCGCCCCCTCACAGGGGGCAGGACAATCCTCCCCCCAGCCAGATGCAGACCTCCCCTCAGTATCTTCCTTCCTCAGGGCCAGTTACCACCCCCCAAGCCAGAAGTTGCCCCCCTCACCAGCACAGCGCACCTGTCTGTCCTTCCTGGAAGATGATTCCCGCCTTCCAGGTACGTGCACCCCCTCTTGTTCCCCCACAGTACAGACACCCCCATCCCAGGACCAGGGGCATCCCCCTATACAATGAGACTGACCCCCCTGAAGTCCAGTGCAGCCCCCCTGCATCTGCCCTTCCTTGGGCACCAGGCACAGGAGTTCCCTCTCCCAGTGTAGAACCCACCCCCTTCCAGCCAACCAAACCCTGCCCCCCTTTCCCCAGAACCATCCCCTCCCACTCCTCCCGATTACAGAGCCCCCAGGGGGCTGTGCATCCCCCATACAATGAGCCTGCTGCCCCTGCCCCCCCACCCACATCCCGTGCAGCGCCCAAAGCACCATGGACAGAGACGCTTTCCACCCCAGCCAAGAACAGAGCTTGCTCCTAAATCTGGGCAG
This sequence comes from Chelydra serpentina, assembly GCA_037349315.1. NCBI lineage: Eukaryota > Metazoa > Chordata > Testudines > Chelydridae > Chelydra > Chelydra serpentina. The sequence continues at coordinate 502,085 of JBAIAC010000203.1, forward strand.
GCACAGCTGCTAGCTGAGGTGGAGGTGTTAGCTACATACTGGCTGGGCTGGGCTGGGCTGCCACACCCGGGACAGTAGGTCCAGGGAAAGTGCAGCCGCTTGGGGAAAGACGTTAGCCTGGGACTTGGATTCCCTGCTCTGCTGTAGACTCTCTTGAGCAGGTCCTTCAGGCCCAGATTTGTAAAGGTGTTGCAAGGCCTAGGGGATTGGATGGAGGCTCCTAAGTGCCGACGTGATCATGAGATACAGGCTCCTGAATCTGCAAGGCGTTACGACACCTTTTAAAATCTGGACTGTGACCTTTTTGTGCCTCGGTTTCCTCATCTGTACAATGGGGATAATAGCTCTGTCCAGCCTCCCAGGGACATTGTGGAGCGAACAAGATTAAAGATTGTGAGGTGCGCAGGTACCGTTGGGAGGAGGAGGAGGAACATGTAATAATCCCTAGCCCTTATTAGGAGATGTTGATACTGATCTCCTTCGTGAAGTGCATTATTATCCCTATTTTACAGATGGGGAAACTGAGGCACGGAAAGAGGCAGTGACTTGCCCAAGGTCACCTAGCAGGCCAGTGCTAGGAATAGAACCCTGGTCTCCTGCCTCCTCATATAAGCACCTTGGGTAGATAGCCAGCTTGTCCCGGGCAGCATTAAATGCCAGGCTAAATCCTTTGCCCCCTCTAAGCACGCACCCATGAATCCATGTGGTTCCCCAGAAGGAACATCAAGTCCCACTCATTTATCCCTCTCCCGGTGCTTCAACCCTTGTCGTGGCAGTAATCAAAGCTCCTGTTCTTCCTGTGCATTTAAAAGAAAAGGGGGTTTGGGGGGTGGGTTTTCTTAGAATTTAAATTCCCCTTAGGGGCTGAGAATCTGGGTTGATTTTTTTCAATTGGTCGATTTAGTATTAACAGGAACGGGAGACCAGGCTCCTAGGCGCAAAGCCTGGATCAAGAACCAAACTTTCCCACCGCTGGGAAAACCAGTTTGGCTCATGAGTTGCAAAATTAGGATCAAGGTAGGTTCTTCTCTGGCATCACCATAGTAACCAAGCCTCAGAAACGCTGATGGATTTATCCTCACACTCCCTCTCTGAAGGGACTTAGCTTCACTCTCCCGGTTTTATAGCTAGGGAACTGACGCACACAGAGAAGCCCAGACTCAGGAAGCTACCTAAGCACATGCCCGGTGTCCTTCAGCACGTCTGTAGCAACGCCTGGGCATTGAACCCAGAGCGCTGGTGTCCCAGGCAGTTCCTTACCCACAGGCCTGTCCTTCTTCTTGAATGAGACATTTAATTCTGATCTAGCCCCTGATTCAGGCATGTTCCAGGCCACAGTTCCGGTTCTGGCCTGTCCGAGCTGGAGATGACGTACAACATTTGGATCGGGACTTCGGTTTGCATTCCGATCCACTCCATCGTTTGGATCTAGAGCTTCGGTACCAGCCAGTTGGAGACAACAAGACAAGCTGTGAAATTCAGACTGGATGTGAGGGTGCAAGGTGATCCCTCCCATTGTTCTGACCTAGGATTCTGCTTTGGCTTGTTGGGACGGGATAGAGAATCATAGAAAGGTGAGGCTGGAAGGGACCTTCAGAAGTCAAGTCCAGCCTCCTGCGCTGAGGCAGGACCTTGTGAACCCTAGACCATCCCTGATAGGTGTTTGTCCGACATGCTCTTGGACATTAGAATTCGGATTGGCTCTGGGTTTGCGTGCGGATCCTCCCCAGAGTTCTGATCCCGGATTCTGCTTGGGCTCAGTGGGACGAGAGATGAGACTGGGATCGGATCTTGGTTTGCGTGCTGGTCCTCCCTCGATTTCAAACTTGGGATTCTGGTTCTGGCCCATTCTAGAGACAAGGTGAGAAATTCAGCACTGGATCTGGATTTGCTTGCCAATCTGCCCGAGGCTCTTCTGATCGCGGTTCCGACCCACGTCCTCTTACCTCAGTAACCATTGACTGATGATTAATGTTCAGGCGCTTTGATTTCTCCTCCCCTAATCCTATAGGGGCATTAGGACCAAGTGGAATCCACTTTTCTCTGTTCCTTTTCCCTTTTCCCAGCTCAGCTTTGGATTCTCTCTTCTCTCCCCAGCTCCTGGTTCTCCACTCCCGGTGTAAGAAATCAGTCCAGGCCCCCAGCTGTGGTCAGTATTAACCAAGGCAGGTGCAATGGGAGGGAGGGAGGGTGGGTTGGGAATGGGGGGGGGGGGTAGAAAAAAAGGGGGAGGAGGGATTAGAAATGTTACTTGCTGAAAAATGGCTGCTGGATCTTCATTCTCCTTATAATGATGAACAACGAAAAAGAAAAGAAATTTTTACAAAACTGAAAATCCTGCCAACATATAAAACACACACAAGCCACACACACAGAGCAGCTGCACCAGCCATGGAACTAGAGTGAGTCGGTCTTAATTTTCCATCTGCCTCCCCCCCCCCATTAAAAAAATCCCCATAAAAGCAAGAAAAAGGGGGGATATTTTAACCCAATGTATGCCCCCCCCCCGTTTTTTGGCAAAACAATCGAGATTTTAAAATGTTGTTTTGCTGCCTAAAAAAATAATAATTTTCATTTGAGAAGGAGGCAAAATAAAATGACATCCTTAAAAACATCTTGCATGCTTTCATTTCTCCATTCTCCTTCTTCCCAGCTGCTGCTGTTGTTTTTAATTTAATTTCTTCTCTCCATCCTCTTTTATTTTTAATGATGATTTTAAAGCCAAAACCATTTTATTATGATTTTTTTTTATGAATGAAATTAGATGTCCCCCCTCCCTAAAAGGGGGGGGATGTGAAGGGTATTTGTTTGTGAATCAATCCTATTTGCATCTGGATTCATTCATAAAAAAAAAAAGAAGAAGACAGGGTTCACCTAGAGGATCCATCATGGTGGGTTTAATTTCCTTCCCTTCTTGGCATGTCAGTTTTTTGGTTGGGGAGGGGGATGTAGGGAGTGGGAGGGGGTCCTTTAAATCTGGCACTGTCACACAGTGGGAATTGGTGACTGTTTAAAATCGAGATGGGCGTGAAACTGACCCATCCTGTGACTATATTTTCTCCCCTATATATCTTGGATTCTTTTTTTTTTTTTCTTGTTCACCTGTTGTTTATTGAAGGGAGAGGGACAAAGAGCCTAGCTTGGGTCATGTGACCCTCCATTCACAAAAATCCCATGGTTTCCATTGAGATGGGCTGAAAGGATCAAGGAGTTGGGCCATAGATAAGCATTTTCAACATACCTTTTCGCATGCATGTTGTCCAGTGCCTACAGCATTGGCAGAGGGGAAGCCAGTGGTGCTTGGGGGTGGGGGTGGGGGGTTACAGATCACATCTGGGGTGTTTCTTTCTACAAAATAAATCCTACTGTTTTGATTCCATAAATATATGCACCAGCAGACAGCTTCTGCAAGAAGGTTCGCAACTGGACAGTATGTATCTGGGCATGATCTATATCCATTGTATGTTTGTTTGGGTTGGATTTTGATTTGTGTGTGTGTGTGTTGCAGGAAAAGGGTGCTTAGAAGATGCTGTAATGGTGAATTTTAAAATATTGTGCTCTAGGAATATTTCATTTATTTGTTCGGAAGGCTGTGGGATTTATTTATTTTTTAAATGTAGTTACTGCAAATAGGGAGGCCAGGGTGTGGGTAAGAGAATCGAATTTCCAATGTGTATTATATAGATCTATAATTTTAGGCTTTGGTTGTGTTTGGGGCGGTGGGGGTTGAATGAGACATGCATTTTAAGCCCTGGCAAAAGGTCTGTTTGATTTTTAGTCATAGTGGGTAATATATATATATATTTAATTCATGGTTGTGTGAGCAGAAGGGTTTGAGTTTATTTATTTATTATTTTAAAATTTTCCTCCCCGTGTTAAATAAATAAAACCCCTGCAGTGAAAACCCCCAGATCCGATATTTTGTAATTATTATTTTTTCAAAGTGTTATAATGATGGGGCTGGGAGAAAAAGGCTCAGTTGTGTGAACTGGAAAATGGGGAATGGCTGACTTGGGGTGTTTGTAGGGACATCTTATGTCTTTGAACAGTGTTGTCCTTTTCGTGTCTGTAGTCCCCCCATTTCTCCCTTTTTTTCCTCCCCCTACCCTCCTAAAAACCAGGGATCTGTAGATCCACTTTGCTTCAGCATCTTTGATCTTGTAATACATAATGTCGTTTCCCTTGGCAATGCATTGTGATGTCATGTATATGCTTAAAACACTCTTAATTATTTTATTATTATATTTTAGGGGGGCAATCTGGTGTTCTCTTCTGATTTTTGACTTTATTAAGGTGATTGTCTTAAAAGGGTCTTCATTCATATTCTGGATTATTGGAAAGGCATTGCACTGTCTTCTGATTGGTGGAGAGAGCTTCTTTCATTACATACTGGTGGTCTGTTGATTTTATTTAAGCAGGAAAGTTTTCATTCTTGTTTGTCATTGCAAAAGTTGCATTTATTTCAGAGCAAAATTGAGAAGTAAATTTGTGCGTGTGTGTGTGTAATGTGTGTATGTATTTGTGTAATGAGGCAAAATATCAATAGCTGCAAAATCTAACTTTTTCACAGAGGAGTGGGCTCTGGTGGGTAGAACAGAGGTGGAGCTGAGAATCAGGACTCCTGGGTTCCATTCCCAGCTCTGCCACGACTATGCTGCGTATCGTTTAGCGAGCCAGTTCCCCTGTTCTGTGCCTCAGTTCCACCATCTGTAAAATGGAAATAATGAATCTGATCCATTTCTCAGAGGACCCAGGAGCCTAGATCCATCCACGCTTGAAAAGTGCTCTCAGCAACTCAGAGGGGAGGGCCGCTCACCACGCTTAGCGCATTCGTGGCTAGCAAAGGGCACGCCTGCTTGGCTACAACTTTCAGCGCCTCCTGCTGGCTCTTCCGTCATCAAGCGCTCATGCGGTGGGAGTGGGTGGGTGGGGAAATGGGGACAGAGCAGGGGGAGGTGACTTTCTCAACAGTGCATAACAGTGGCAGACCTGGGAATAGAATCGAGGAGCCCTGACTCACAGATTCCCTTGCCCAAACCATTAGACCCCATTCCTTCACCAGTGCAGGGACAGAACCCAGGAGTCCTGGCTCCCAACACCCCCCACCGACCCCACTCCCTTCCCAGCACTGGGACAGAACCCAGGCTCCTCACTTGTTAAACAGTAAACCCAGAAAAAGCATGCAGCATTTATCCCAGTAGTAGGCCCCACACTTTTCCATTCTGGGAGCCCCCTCCTATATAGCGGAACCCTCCCCTTCCCAAGTAACGATAAGAGACCCCCAAAAGCCTGCTTGCGACCTTAGCCGGGTAACACTCATTGTAACATTTGCCCGATTGCAGGTGTTTTTATGTGGGTGTTTGTGTAGGGCTTTTTGGTTTCGCGTGAAATGATACAAAGCCATCCCAAACGTCATTCTAAACTCTACGCAGCCATCTGTATTCTTTTAATATACACCTATATTTTAATGTGATTTTATTTTAAGGAAAACAGTCATAGCTGGTGAATAAAGAAAAATGAGTAATTGCTGTTGGGTTTCAGCAGGGGGGCTTGTGTCAGATAGATCACGTGAAATATTATTATTTATTACTCCAATAAGGCAGAGTGGGGCAGTGGTTAGAATTCTGGATGGGAAGTCAGTAGGCCTGGGTTCTGTGCCTGGAAATGTCGGCTAGTGGTTAGAGCAGTGGGGCCTGGGAGCCAGGACTCCTGGATTCTGTTCCTGCTTCTGGGAGAGGTGGAGGGGTCTAGTGGTTAGAACATGGTGGGGCTGGGAGTCAGGACTCCTGTGTTTTATTCCTGCTTCTTAGAGGGAAATAGTGAATCCTGGGAGTGAGGACTCCTGGGTTCTTTTCCTGCCTCTGGGAAGGGAGTAGGGGCGTCTGAGTTCCAGATCTGGCTCTGGGATGGGCATGGTTAGAGTGGGGGTTGGGAGTCAGGACTTGTGGGTTCTATCTTGCTCTGGGAGAGGAGTGGGTTGTGTGGGACTCCGGGCTCTGGATTCTGTTTCCAGTCCTGCCGCTCACGTACTGTTTGGCTTCAGGGGAATCACTTCCCCTCAGCGTACCTTGGTTTCCCTGTCTGTAAAATGGGGATAATTACATGATCCTCCTTCGTAAAAGCTTGGAGAGCCTCCGGTGAAATTGGGCTGTCTAAGCCAAGTGCAATTATTGTTATCATCGTATTTATAGAGAAATACGACATGGCCCCTGGCTGGAGGAATTTACCACCCAAGTTACATAAGGGGCTGTGTGACAATAGAGGACGTAGGATGAGAACATGAGGGAGTGGATTTTTTACTTGGATGGCAGCATGATCGAGTGGTTAGAGCAAGGCACGGCGATGCCATTCTCCATCCTGGGTGCTGTCCCTGGCTTTGCCCCTGATTCACTGTATGGCTTTGGGTAAATCACTCCCATTATGCGTGCCTTGGGAATATAGACTTTGTGATGTGCTTTGAGATCCGCGGGTGACCACCTCTGCGTAGATGCGTATTGTGGCACTGTGTGAACTGTGTGAGAGCCCAGTAACAGCCTGTCATCTGCCTTAGCATTTATCCTTTGTTTTACAGTAGTGTGTGGGCACCCCCAGCCATAGACAAGGACCCTGTTGCACTAGGTGCAGACCAAATGCAGAATAAAAAGTCTCTGCCCCAATGAGCTTCCAATCTAAGTATCCCTTATTACTTCCCTCTAATCAGTGTAATATAACCTTTATCTGTGTAAATGTCTAAAACACTTTTTTTTTTTTTGCAATCCCGCTAGGCTCTTTGGCCTTCAGGATAATCTTGTGGCAATGAGTTTCACAGGTGAACAGTCCATTGTATATAACAATGCCTTTCCCAAGTATCAGCTTTACATTTGTCGCCGTTCGGTGTCCCCTTGTTCCGCTGTGACAGGCAAAAAATCAGCCTGGTGAACTGGGGGTTGATTTCCAGAGGAAGACACAAAGAGCTAAATCTGCCTAGTTTTGGTAGGTGGCAGATGGAGCAACAAAGAACCATCTTCCTTTATGTGAAGATTTAAACCCCTGGGATGGGTGGAATGATTTTTAGGATGGGAGAAGGGGTTAGAATTAGTTGTCTGTGGATGAAATGGTGGAAGAACTGGAGAGTGCGCAGAGAAGAGGCACTAGAGGGCCGGGAAAATGCCTTAGCGACGTCAGGAGCTCGTCTGGGTAGTTATCAAAAAGATGATCCAGAGCAGGCTTGATCAAGGTGTCACTATCCCTTCGTGGGGAGAAAATACTGGCTACCAAAGGGCTCTCTAATCTACCGGAGAAGAGCAGAACAAGAAGTTACAGCCAGACAAATTCCAGCTAGAAACCAGGTGCTGATTTTTAACAGTGCGGGTGACTGGCGAGTGGAGCAAGCTCCCAAGGGAAGTGGCGGATTCACTGGCTGCCTTGCTGGAAGAGATGCTCAATTTACGGGGCCAAATGCAAAGGTAACTGGGTGCCGTTCTGTGGCCTGGCCAGTCTAGGTGATCCGATTGTCCCTTCTGGCCTTGAACTCCATGAAATTAAAGAAAGGGTAAATCTTGACTGAACACAAGGACAGTCGTTCAACGGGGAGATCGTCTGTAGAATTGACTTCCGGAGGGGAGGGACATTTTAAAACGAGGCTGGAGAATCACTGGACGATGAGGAATAATATTGTACTGGCAGGCAGCTGGGCGAGGTACATGAATGGTTGGAAGGAGCCGTGCTAGCTACGGGCTTTGTTGAACAGCTATGGGCATAGTATCTGAGGATTTAAAGTTACGGCGAACAGCATACCTCATCCTCTAGCCTCTGTGTGGGGGAGTTGAGGTTACCAGGAGAGCCTTGACTTTTGGGTCTTGAAAACTCTCATTATAGCATCATTTTTAATATCTTCCCGGGCCTGTCTGCCTCTTACACTGGAGTAAACTGGGAGTCTGCAGATTTAGCTCTAAAGCAATCCCATCTAGCCTCCGCGCTTGGTAATGGACAGATCTTGCAATTCTAGGTGCCATGCATGTTGTTGTATTTGTAGTAGTCTCAAGACGCCCTAGTTGAGGACTAGCACCCCATTGTGCTCGGAGCTGTACAAACATAGACCAAAAAGATGGTCCCTGCTACAGCTGGGCAATAAGGGGGGGCATATAGTAAATATGGGTGGAATTCAGCAGACAGTTTCATCCTGGGGGGTCGCGAGGGCGCGATCAAAAAAGCTGAAACGGTTTGTTCGGCCGTTTCCGAACGCAATGGTTTGAGTTCTCATTTCGGAACGGCGTTTTGTTTTGCAATGGAACTGGTTTTTTAAAGGTGAAAAACACCCAAAATGACCAAAAAAAGGATTTTTGTTCTTTTTTACTAGGAAAAAACAAACAAAATCCGTTTGGGCTCAAACCGAACCGATCTCTTCATTGTTCAGTTCAGCTTCTGAACGGAAAAATCAGTCCTTCCTTTAGTTCTAGTCCTTGCCCCAAACACCTTCCACTCTGTGCACAGCAGAAAGTATAGCACTTGGGGCCTGGTGTCGGCATAAAACTGATCCCAGCGTAGCTATGTCAGCTAGGAGTATGAAAAAAATCACATCTCAGCTGACACAGCTCTGCTAGAAAATCCCCAATGTGGACCCCACTATGCTACCAAAAGATGGTGGTACGATGCTGACCGAAAAATCCCTTCTATTGGCATAAACTAGGGGCCTATCCCAACCCAGGCTCCGTCGCACAGACACAGCCTGAGTTTCATTCATAGATTCAGAGAAATGAAGGCTAGAGGGAATCCTTCAATCATCTAGTCTGACCTCTTGTATAGCACAGGCTAGAGAACGTCACACGGTTAGCCCTGGGTTGAGCCCGGAAGCGGGTGTGTGGCTACAGCATCTCCTCCAGAAAGGCAGCCAGCCTGGACCTGAAGACTTCAAGAGATGGAAAATCCACCTTGGATGGATTTGGTGGAACTTTTCCAGGACCGTTCCCCGGTGAGCTTGGAAAACGCCCGGTGGAGAGCGGAGGAGGGTTGGAAAGTAGGAGTGTGGGAACGTGGGCAGAGGTTACAGTTGAGAGCTTATTGGAACCTAAACATCTCGCAGGGGTTGCCTTTCCCATTCTGGTCCTCACAGAGACTGAAGCACTGCATGCACCCGAGCAGAAATCGGGGGCAGGTGGTGGCTGGTTTGTCAGACCAGAATGGTACAGACCCCAGCCGCGGACACCTAGTGAGGCCTGGTCCACACCCAGGTTTTGCACCTGCTCCCCCAGTTTCGATTAGGGGGGTGATGTTTTGGTTTTTTAATGGAAAGAGTTAAAGTGGCCAGTTACACCAGGACCTTTTATAGCTTGTACTGGGAAAAGCTCCTCTGTACTGGGAGAGTGGCCTCCACGGGAGCTTGCATTTGTACTGCTTTCACTACAGGGCGATGGTCACAACCTCTGTGTGTTGCCGCTGCCTGGGAGGCAGCCCCTGCCCGAGGGAGGCTCATTCTCCCCAGGTTATACAGGAGCGGCAAAGTGACTCACCGTAGGTCACCCAGGAGAGCCTGTGGCAGAGACGGGACTCAAACCCAGAGCCTCATCCCAGTGCCCTCATCCCTACCTGGCTTCCCTCCTTCGGCCTGGCCTTTAGGTTCTGCTCCCTGCTGCAAAATCTGCCCTCCTGGAAGTGCGAGGGGGCCCTGCCTGAACCAACACCACCTGCCCCCGGGGTGGGGGTGGGGGGGCCCAGCTGTAAACTGTCAATGATTAACTTCTGTAGATGGAAGCCAATCGCATCCGCTTTTAAAGTCAGATTAGCACCGTGTTTGTGTAACACCTGGGCAGCTGAGGCTGCTGCTGGCGTGGGAGGGAACGGTTAATCAGTTGCCAGTCCAGTTGGTTGGCATCATGGTGGGAGTGGGAGGATGGGGATTGTGCAGAGGAAGGGGAGGACTGGGATAGCAGGGGGCTGCAGTCAGAAGAGCTGGGGGGTGTGTGTGAAGAGCCCTGGGGGCTGAAATAGCAGGGGGCTGCAGGTCAGGATTGAGGGGCAGGTAGGGAACAGGGGGAAATGAAACAGGCACTGGGAGTCTTTAGCAGCATTCGAGGAAGAGAACTAGCCATTCCTCCAGGGCTGATGCTGGGGGGTGGCCATCTGGTCGGAGCTTTTCCCAGGCCGGGGCCCTGGGCTGTGGCGGGGATGGGCTTAAAATCCTTCCAGCGACTGGGATCAGGCTTTGCTTTCCTTCGTCTCCATGTGACTCGGATAGTAGAATGACAGCCCACGGGGCCACCCTGTCTGGGAGCATCTCCGTGACCCATGCCACCCTGGGCCTCGACTCGGCAAAGCAGCCAGTTGGCCGGGCTGAGTCCCCATCCACACCGGGAAGCCAGCCGCAATCGGCAGCATCCCATGGGGGTTCAGGGACAAGGCACAAGGCAGGGATGCGACTTTCCCAGGCCAGGAAGAGCTGGTGGTAGACCCCAAGTCTCCTGAGTCCCAGCCCAGGGCCGTGCCGTCTCCCCCATACACACAGTTGTTATTTCTCCATTAAGCTCTTTCCTCTCCATCTCGCCACGTTTCTTTTTCGCTTCCTCGCTCCCATTTCCACCAACCCTCCCCCGCTGTCGCACATACAACCCCCCCCCCATTCCATTTCCTCTCAATTCTCCGTAACTGGCGCTGTTCAGGCCCCCTCCCCGCACCCAGTGCCCACCAGGTCCAGGCTCTGAGCCCCGTGGCGCCGGAACGGAGCTGCCCATTCGCACTGGGCAACAAGGAGCATTGGGCTCCAGCTGGGGGGGATTGGGGATCAGATGGGAGGTGGGTGGGGGAGGGGGGCCAGAATTCAGCTGGGGTGGATTGGGATCAGCTGGGGGAGGGCAGGCGGGGTGGGAGGTCGAGGACTGGGGTGAAGATTGGGGAGGGGGTGGGTATTAGCTGGGGGGTGCAGATGGGAGAGGGGGCTGGGGATCAGTTGGGGGGCACATGGGAGAGTGGGGGATGGGGATCGGCTGGGGGGGTAGGTGAAGGGAAGGGAGAAAGGTCTCAGGCTGTGAGTAGGCCGCTTGAGGTGGGATGATGTCATGACACTCCCCAAAGCTACAAAATTATCAGCTTCCTCCCTCCACTCGGGGTGGCTCGGCGGGGGGCACAGTGGCACGATGGGGGCCGTCATCCCTTGGGCACCCCGGGAGGGATGTGGCGGAGGGGCGTGTGCAAGATGGGGCAAATGGCATTGGGGCCAGGAGTATGGCAGACAGGCTGAGGGGGTGTGGCGCGGGCAGCGGGTGCACCTGAGGCAGGGACCCTGGGGTTACATGCAGTGTGCGAGTGATGGGGAAGTGCGGTGCAGAGGGCTACACAATGCCCTTGTCACAGGAGCCCAGGAGACAGGTTGTATGTTGGTGGGGTCTGCGGTGCCCCTGCAATTGGTACGTGCTAGATGGGAATGTCAGCAGAGCATGCAGTGTCCGTGCGATGGGGGTGTGCAGTGTCCGTGCGATGGGTGCACATGAGACAGGCTGTATATTGGTAGTGTCTGTGCAGTTGGTACACATGAGCTAGGAATGTCAGCAGAGCGTGCAGTGTGCGCAAGGGGCGAATGGGAGATGAGAAACATTTGTAGTTGTTTGCAACATGCGTGTGACAGTTGCATGCAGTGTGCGTGTGATGGGTGCACCTGAGATGTGCAGTGTGCGCGCAATGGGTGCATGTGACACACGTGACACTTTTGCACTGTGCGCACTGTGCCTGCAATGCGGGTGGTGGATGGATGTGAGACGGGAGGAATGTTTGCAGTGTATGCAGTGCCCATGCTATGGGGGCGTGCGCTGTGTGTGAAACGAGGGAGGAGCCTTTGCAGTGTTCACAGTGTGTGTGCAATGGATGGACAGCTGCAAAACAGAAAGATCCTTTTCCAGGGTGTGCAGTGACCGTGCGATGGGTGCACATGAGACAGGCTGTACGCTAATGGGGCATGCAGGATACATGCAGTAGGGGCACGCAAGGCGCATGCAGTGGATGGACTCTTGTGAAACAGAAGGATCTTTTAGCAGGGCACGCACTGCACGTGCGACGGGTGCAAGAGACAGTCTGTACTTTGGTAGGGCATGCAGTGACCATGTGGCAGGGCGTACAGTGCCCGTGCTATGAGGCATGCAGTACCTGTGCAATAGGTGCACAAGGGGGACGCGTTGTACTTGGCAAGGTCTGCCTTGTCCATGCAGCAGGGCTGAGCAGTGTCCGTGCAGTGACCGTGTGATGGGCGTATGCAGTGCCTGAGCGATGGATGGCGTGCAGCACCCGTGCGTTGGTAGGGCCTGCAGTGCCTGTGCAATGGTTGGCGTGCAGCACCTATGTGATGCATGCACATGAGACAGGCCGTGCGATGGATGGCGTGCAGCGCCCGTGCGATGGGTGCTCGTGAGACAGACTGTACATTGGTGGGGGTACAGTGCCCGTGCTATGAGGCACGCAGTGCCTGTGCAATAGGTTCACATGGCAGACATGTTATACTTGGCAAGGTCTGCCTTGCCCAAGCGACGGGAGTGTGCAGTGCCCGTGTGATGAATGGCGTGTAGCACTCGTGAGACGGGTGCTCATGAGACAGGCCGTGCGACGGATGGCATGCAGTGCCCGTGTGATGGATGGTGTGCAGCGCTTAGGGTGACCAGATGTCCCAATTTTATAGGGACAGTCCCGATTTTTGGGTCTTTTTCTTATATAGGCTCCTATCACCCCCCACCCCCGTCCCGATTTTTCACATTTGCTGTCTGGTCACCCTAGCAGCGCCTGTGCGATGGGTGCTCGTGAGACAGGCCGTGCGATGGATGGCATGCAGTGCCCGTGTGACGGATGGTGTGCAGCACCCACGCGATGGGTGCTCGTGAGACAGGCCGTGCGATGGATGGCATGCAGTGCCCGTGTGACGGATGGTGTGCAGCGCCCGTGCGATGGGTGCTCGTGAGACAGTCCGTGCGATGGATGGCATGCAGTGCCCGTGTGATGGATGGTGTGCAGCGCCCGTGCGATGGGTGCTCGTGAGACAGGCCGTGCGACGGATGGCATGCAGTGCCCGTGTGACGGATGGTGTGCAGCACCCACGCGATGGGTGCTCGTGAGACAGGCCGTGCGACGGATGGCATGCAGTGCCCGTGTGATGGATAGTGTGCGGCGCCCGTGCGATGGGTGCTCGTGAGACAGGCCGTGCGACGGATGGCATGCAGTGTCTGTGTGACGGATGGTGTGCAGTACCCATGCGATAGGTGCTCGTGAGACAGGCCGTGCGACGGATGGCATGCAGTGCCTGTGTGATGGACGGTGTGCAGTGCCCATGCGATGGGTGCTCGTGAGACAGGCCGTGCGACGGATGGCATGCAGTGTCTGTGTGACGGATGGTGTGCAGTACCCGTGCGATAGGTGCTCGTGAGACAGGCCGTGCGACGGATGGCATGGACACACAGGCAGCGTGTGGGGAGCCGGGTGGCTGAGCCTCTAACTGAGCCTCCTTGTGCCCCCCCCCCCAGTTACATGCTTCGGGTGCGAGCCGTGGTGATGACCCGAGACGACTCGAGCGGGGGATGGGTGCCCATGGGCGGCGGCGGCCTGAGCCACGTCATGATCGGCAAGGTGCGGCGCCCGGAGGAGGGCGGGCGGCGGCGGCGGCAGTACTTGATCTGCGGGGAGCGCCTGCGGGACCAGACCGTAAGCCTGACTCCTGGGGGGAGGGGCGGAAGCGGGGGGGCAGCTTGTGGGCCCCCCCCCCCACCCCTAATCTCCCCCCCGTCCATTGCAGACCATCCTGGAGTGCGTGCTGAAGAAGGACCTCGTCTACAACAAGGTGAACCCCATCTTCCACCACTGGAAAGTGGGCGACAGCAAGTTCGGCCTGACCTTCCAGAGTCCCGCCGACGCCGCGGCCTTCGAGCGGAGTGTGCAGGCCGCCCTGGAGGAGCTCGCCGAAGGTGGGGCACCGTCGCCCCGGGACTGCGGCGATTCAGGGGGCCCGGGGAGAGATGCAGGGGGGTGTGAGGCCAGCCAGCTGCCCCATGGGTGTTGCTGGCTGGGGGCCTGAGCCTGTCTGGCTCCCCCCCTTGGGGGTTCTGGTCTGTGGGGGCTTGGGGAGGGACTGGTGGGGGATGCGGACGCTGGTTGATGGCCTGTTGCCCCTCCCCCCTTAGGGGCTGTTGGTTGTGGGGCGCAGGATCAGACAGCTCCCCCCTGGGGGCGTTGGTCAGAACCAAGCGAACCCTGATGCTGGAAGTGACCTGAGTTCACCTTCTCATGGCCCTGTGGTTGAGACAGGCAGCTGCAGGGAAGCAGACGTGGGGTCGGTTCCCGGCTCAGCCACCGCGTGACCTCAGGCGCGTCTCTCTCGGCCTCGGTTTCCCCCATCTGTGCCATGGAGATACGAACCCTTTGCGGCCGGGGAGGCCGTTGATGTTCAGGAGGCGCCGATATCCCGGGGCCGTGGCTGCACCTCGGCGGATCGCGTTCAACGTCGGAGCGGCCGGGGGAGGGAGGGAGCCAAATCTGGAGCTCTGGGCGTCCCTGGATTCCCAGCACGGCAGGGGAACACTGTCTTCCCCGCCCAGGCACGGCTGCCGTGGCCTCGCCATGGGAGCCCCCCTCCCTCTCTCCTACCCCACCGGCCCCTGGTCCCCCGCTGTCAGGTCAATTCCCTAGAGAGCTCCCAGCGATCTAAAGGCCTGAGCACTGCACCGGAGCCTGGCTCCTTATCTCGCCTCCCCAGCCTTCTCCACTTCCCCTCTCTCTCCGCGGTCTGGGGGTTATTCTCAACTCCTCCCTCTCCTTCGCCCCCATAACTGATTCCTGCCTGGCTCCTCCCCCCCTCCCCCGCCCCCGATCCAGCCTCTGCTCCCTGTCCTGGCTGCGGGGGGCTGCTTCGTGCTCCTCTCTGGCATGCTGCCCCCCTCCAATCTGTGCTACCGGGCCTGGTCGTGTCCTTTTCCCCCGGCGTTCCCCCCTCCCCGTCCGCTGGCACATCAGATTTTAAATCTCCGGGCGCTGCATCACTCCACCCATCTCTGCCAGTCCTGCCTTCATGTCGTCCCTCCGCGGTGCCCGCGTTCACACTCAACCCCCGCCCCGCCGGCCCCCCCCCCCACACACCCTCACTCCTCTGCAAAGCAAGCCTGCCCCCAAGCCCCCTCTGGTTTCTGCAGCCTGGAACACGGTGAGCGGTGCTAGAGAGACGACCCTGCACTGGCCTGCTGCTGCCGTGCCATCTCAAGCGAACTGATCCACGTAGAAGACCCCCTTTGCATTTCCCCCCCTCCTGCCTGCCTTCTGCTCTGTCTGGAACGCGCCTGGCACGCCACCCCCCGTGGGGATCGAACCCGGGAGCTCTGGAGCTAAAAGCACAAGGGGCAGCTGCCTGAGCGAACGATCCCCAACCTACCTTAGCGCTATGATTCAGAAACCGCTATACGTGCCGCAGCCACTGGAGGGAGACAGAGAGCACCCATGTATGTTTACATGTCACCCCCACACAGAGGGGTCCAGGGTCTCGGCCCCACGCATCCCCTTTTCTTTTCAGGCGTCATTCTAGCTGCAAAGCCTCGGCGCCCTCAGGTCCCCGTGGGGTGGGTGGGGATGGAGCACCGGGCTCTGGACCTCCTTGAGGCAACAGGGGTGCCCTTATGTCTCTCTCTCCCCCCCCCCCCGGGATTCCAGCCCCGGGGTCCCACCTGGACAGACCCCAACACAGCTCCTTTGCCTTCCCAGCACCGAATGCGTTTTCCCAGCTCCGCCCCCTGGGCCCACGTCCTTCCTGGGGGGACTGGCTTTCATGGACCTTCCTCCGTTTTCCCTTCCCAGGTTCTCTCTCCTCCTCTTCCTCCTCCTCCTCGTCTCAGGATGACGCAGACGGGATGGATGACGCAGGGCTGGTAAGTTGAGCACTGGGCAGAAGTCCCTTCTGGGGGAGAACATCCCGGGTGCTGAATGGCTCCTTGGTCTGACGGAGAGCAGCGGAACCAACAGCCAGAAAGCCAGGCCCATTCCAGGGGGGAACTGAGCGCCATGCAGGTCAGACTAGATAATCTAATGATCCCTTATTATAATCAGCTGAACACGAGCTTCTGGTGCGACGCTGCGGCCAAAAAGCAAACGCCATCCTGGGATGCATTAGCGGGAATCTCCGATAGGAACAGAGAGGTTCTTTTCCCTCTGTATCCGGCACTGGTGCGATCGCTGCTGGGATCCTGCGTCCAGTTTTGGTGCCCACAACAGAAGAAGGATGTTGATCAATGGGAGAGGGGTCAGAGAAGAGCCAGGAATGAGATCAAAGGATTAGAAAACCTGCCTGATAGCGATAGACTCCAGGAGAGCAAACTGCTTAATTTATCAAAGAGAAGGCGAAGGGGTGACTTGATTTCAGTCTATAAGTACCTTCATGGGGAGCAAATATTTAATAATGGGCTCTTCAGTGTAGCAGAGGAAGGTCGAACACAGCCCAGTGGTTGGAAGCTGAAGCTAGACAAATTCAGACTGGAAATAAGGTGTAAATTTATACAGGTGAGAGGAATTAATCACTGGAACAATTTCCCAAGGGTCGTGGTGGATTCTCCATCACTGACCACCTTTAAATCAAGATGGGATGTTTTTTCTAAAAGATCTGCTCCAGGAATTATTTTGGGGCCGTTCTCTGGGTTGTGTTATCCGGGAGGTCAAACGAGATGATCTAGATAAACTTCTGGCCTTGAAATCTACACGTTATTTCTAGCAGCTGAAAGCCCTCGCTGTCAAAATGACCGAGAACTTCAAAATTAGATGGTCACAGACCCCGTGTCCCACGGATGATTGGACCTGGTGAGCTGCTAGCTCTCAGCCAGACTTGAGGCTGTTTCCGTCACTTCACACTGACTCAACAGACACTTTAGTCTTGCGTGACGATCCTGTCATAAACATGATTAATAAGATTCCAGTAGGGTCTTAGGGCCAGCCAGAAAAGCAGCCCAGTCGCTAGGTGCGGTACAAACACAGATTAGCACAGAGCCCCCAATCGAAATAGGTGAGACGGGCCTTAAAATCCAGAGCGGGGAGGGGGGATCCCGGAGAGGGCAGGGGTCATAGGGACCCAAGCTGGGACGACGACTGGCCCAAGAGGGAGATATTGGCTGATAAAGGTCTGGCCTCATGCTAGGAAAACCAGACCCCTTCCCAGCTTGACCAGCGGTCTCCTTATACGGGGATCGTGGCAGACTGCGCATGTGGTGTAGTCAGCGTTTAGAAGGGAGACCTCTGAGGAACACCTGGGTGCTGCAGGCGGCAGGGTGGGGGTGCCCTCCCCTCCCAGTCAGTGCTGACCCCAAGGGCCCCGATGCGGTGCTAGGGGGCACTGGGCTGCAAGGAGCAGGGTGGGGGCTCACTAGGGGGCACTCTCCCTGAGCAGCACTAGGGGGCGCTGCGCCATGGGGCGCCTCTTTCTCACTGACCGCCGCCGCCTGTCTCCCCAGATGCACACGGACAGCGAATCCTCCTCGAACAGCCGGAAGGAAATGCTCCCCAAACACATCACCATTGTGACCAGTGAGTCCTCCTCCAGCTGCTACATCCGCTCGCCTGCCTCCGAGGAGTTTGCCTTCAGCACGGCCCAGGGGTCGACGCCAACCAGCCAGGGAGGGCAGGTGGGTCTGGGAGGGGCAGGGGTCCGTGGCCCTGGGCGCGATGCGGGAGGGCGCTGTGTCGCCTGAGGAAAGAGATGGGCAAGAGAAACTCTTCCATGGGCTGGTGGTGCCCTCTCACTGTCCTGCACGGGTGGGGGGCGGGGAGCAGCACTAGGTTTGTACCTTTGGAAATCCCAGGCATGTCAGCTCCACCCCCTAGTGTTGCTGGTGACTTTTTGGAGAACTTGAGAACATGTGTTGTGAATTTTCTCAGCCCTGCACGGAAACAGGAGGGTAGTGATCTTTAACAGAGAGCACTTTTTCCCCACCTGTTTGTAGAGTGTCTGAGTTAAGCAGGGGTTAATAAAATCTTTGTTTTCTTTGGTATCTGGGGGGATCTTGAGGATGGGCTTGGGGTTAGCGCACTGAGCTGGGGCTCTGCCGCCGAATCACCTATGGGCGATGGGCTGTGTCCTCTCTCCGTGCCTCAGTTTCCCCATGGGTCACATGGGAATAATAATCCTTTCTCTCTCCAACCCTTTGTCTATTCAGACTGGGAGTTCTTCAGGGCAGAGAGAGGCTCTCACTCTGTGTGTCTGCAGTGCCCGGCACAATGGGGCCCCGATCTCGGTCAGGGTCTGTACAGCGCCCGGCACAACGGAGCCCCGATCTCGGGCGGGGTCTGGGCAGCGCTCAGCACGACAGAGGCCTTGATCTCGATCCGATCCTCTAGGCTTTGAGATTTGGTCTGCACCCTCTGCATGATGCAGGGATCTGTTCCCTCCCGAGTTCCAGGGCACAGGGAGGGGATGTGACGGGCAGCTGGGCTGTTGGCAGCACCCTCAGCTTGATGGACGGGGGCTGGAGCAGAGGGCTTCTGCCAGCGGGCCTGAGGACATGGTTCCTTTTCCTGTGCCAGCTCTCAGATTATGGGAGTAGGATCTTTGGGTTACAGCATCTGGCCTCCTAGGTTCTGTTCCCAGCACTAGGAGGGCAGTGGGGCTTGGTGGCTAGAGCAGGTCGGGGGTGGCTGGGAGCCAGGTCTCCTGGGTTCTGTTTCCAAGAGCCCTGTACTGCTGGCTCCAGAATTGGTCCCTCTGTTCCCGGCCTCAGTGACGTCCTGCTGTGGCGAGTCCCACAGGTTAACGAGGCTGAGGCAGGAGAACGGTACAGGCTATACCTCTTGTCTCCCCCTGCCCCAGGTGCAGACCCAGCCCCTGCAGCACCTGACCCTGCACGACGAGGAGGAGCTGGAGAGCATCAACCCGTGCAAGGACCTGTGGGTGAGCAAGGGTTATGAGGACTACAGGCGGGCGGCGGTGCAGAAGCGGGAAGCCGACCCCGACAAGGTCGGCATGTGTGTGCACTTCGAGAAGGGCGGCAAGGAGCGCCGCTTCCCGGCGGCAGGGGGAGGCGGCGGCGGTGGCGAGGGCCGCCTCAGAGACCCCAAGGGCTCCCCATCCTGCCGGATCCACGCCGCCCCGTCGCCCCCCAAGCAGAAGCACGCCAAGGAGCCGGGGGCTGGCGGCGGGGCGGGCTCGGAGGAAGACGCCGTGCCCTCCCGCTGCGTCTATTGCCGGGACGTCTTTAACCACGAGGAGAACGGGCGGGGCCAGTGCCAGGACGCGCCGGACCCCATCGGGCGCTGCGTCTACCAGCTCACCTGCATGTGGTGTGCCGAGAGCATGCTGTACCA
Organism: Chelydra serpentina; assembly: GCA_037349315.1. NCBI lineage: Eukaryota > Metazoa > Chordata > Testudines > Chelydridae > Chelydra > Chelydra serpentina. The sequence goes on from JBAIAC010000203.1 coordinate 521,357, forward strand.
CTGCATGTCGGACTCGGAGGGCGAGTACTCGGACCCTTGCTCCTGTGACCTGGGACACCCGCACTTCTGCGTCCGCTGGATGGCGCTGGTGGCTCTCTCCCTCGTCGTGCCCTGCATGTGCTGCTACCTGCCGCTCCGCGCCTGCCACTGGTGCGGGGAGCACTGCGGCTGCTGTGGTGGGAAACACAAGGCCGTGCGGTGAAGCCGGCCGGCGTGCGGCGCTCTTCTTGGCTTGGCTGGGGTGGGGGAAGAGAGGCGAGGAGATGGAGGCAGAGTCTTAAGCGGCGGCGGGGGGGCCTGATTCCCCCTTCTCTTGCACGCCCCACCCCCCGTGTCCCGCGTTTGGAGGGGGAGGGGCTAGGCGGTTTTATTCCGAGTGTCGGGCGTGGCCGGTGAGTTTCATATTTTTTTTTCCCTTTAAAATTTCAACCTTTTGGATCCTTTTTTATAAAAAAAAATAACGAAATGAAAAAGAAATGAAAGAAAGAGAAAACAAAACGAACGAACGACAGTCTCAGGAGAGATGGGTAGATGGTCATGGCGGGGGTGCAGTTTTACCCCCTCCCTTCCTCCTAGCTATGGGGGGGGACAAAGAAAATGTTACCCCCCTTCACCCAATCCAGCTGTGTCCACACACCTGTTTGTGGGTGGGGGGTGGGGAACCACTATACTATGTAACCCCCTTCTTCATTTGCTCAGCCTGGCTGGGTCCACAGGGATTTCTTTTCAATTTAAAAAAAGGAATACAAAGAACAACAGAAGGAAAGAAACTATCATAAATGGATACTCATTGGATTTTTATTTTATACTCAGGAGGGAGTCCAGGGAGCAAGAGAAACTTAATTTGTGCTGAAAAATGCCCATATTTAAAAAAACAAACAAAAAAACCCTTCCCTGCTGTATTATATAGTAAACGGCAGGGGGAGAAGTTTGTTAACTTGTGGAACTGCCCGCAACATGATTTTTCCACCAGAGCACGGTCCGAGATCCTGCAGCTTTATAACCGCACAATACTGGGGCGTCCTTTTAACAAGGACGACAGGCAGACAGGGTTTGATTTACAGGGTACACAATCTGCAGCACTCCTCCAATTTTTGTCCCCCACCCTCACCCCCTAATACAGTTCCCGTGGTTTATTTCTGGGTCCCAGGCTGGAACAATGGGACTCCCCTTGAAGTGTTCAGTGGGCTACAATTTCCAGGGAAGTTAGGGAAGGGTTTTCTGCAGCTCCCCATGTGACACCCCATTCCCTGTTGATGTCTGGCACCTACCTCTGTTTTACCCCAGTCACCACAGAGCAGAGAGCTTGTACAATTCAGTCTCGTTCCCCGTCTGTTCCCTTCTCTGCCAGCATGACAGGGGTAAGACCGCTAGGCCAGCCTGACTCCCGGGGGCGATGGATTGGGGAGGTCTCTGGACTCCCTGGGAATCTCTTTCCCCACCAAATGGGTTTCGAGCCAGCCTGATACCATGCAGAGGGAGATCGGCGCTGCGGGGAGGCCAGGCAAAATCTCTTGGGCAAAGCACCAGTGGTGTCCATTCCTGGCAGGGCAGAGTTTACCTAGATCGTAGCTTCTTAAGCCCAGGGTCGCGCCTGGCCTCCCTGTCATTGGGGCAGGATGGGAAGGGGAGTCGGATCCTGAAACTGTTATTTCGGAGCTGTTGTAACGTGGGGTCGTGGGGCGGAAAAAACATGAGCTGCTGGCCCAGGTCCAAAGCAAATGGGAGCCGTGCGGCCACTGCTCTCTCTTTGTATTAAACCCAGTTGGGATCTCTTAGCTTGTTACTGCTGAAAAGAGGAGCTGGATTCCTAAGGAGTTCGGGGTGGAAGAAGTACTGGACTTGGGAGTCAGGACTCCTGGGTTCTCTTCCCAAATCAGAGAAAGGGTAGGATCTAGTGGGTTAGAGCAGGGGGGGCTGGAAGCCAGGACTCCAGGGTTCTGTTCCCAATTCTGGTAGTGGAGGGGCAGGATGATCTAGTGGATTAGATCCGTGGGACTGGGAGTCTGGACCCCTGGATTCTTTTCTCTGTGTTGGGTAGGGAGTGGGGTCTAGTAGTCAGAGCACAGGACTGGGAGTCAGGTCTCCTGGGTTCTGTTCCCAGCTTTGCAACTGTCTTGCTGTCTAACCTTGGGCAAGTCACTTAATCCCGATGTCCCTCTAGTCTCATACCATTCCTCCACCTCCTGTTTGCGCTGCCTAGCAGTGAAGTATCATTATCAAGCCTCCCTGAGGGACGGGACAGGAGCCCTCTTGAGACATTTAAGACTAGGTCATGCAAAGCCACAGGGTGTGGTCCCCAGGGGCTGGCCCTGCCCTGGGAGCCAGTGAGCATGGAATAGAGGGGCCGATCTCTCCAAATCCAGTGGGGTGAAGCAGAGCTGCCTGAAAGCACTTTGATCTCTGTCCTGGGGCCCCACAATCAGCAGGAAGGGAGGGGAGGGGAAAGCAAAGAAAGTTCAGGACCAAAAACCAGTGGGACCCTCAGAGTCTTACCCCAGCTGAGTCATTATCCCCGGCCTACGCTGGCTGGGGGCCCCTGTGGGATGCAAGTTTGATGGAGCTCAGCCCACCTCCCAGCCGGAGGAGGTGTCAGCCTCCCCACTGGGCACAACAGCCTGCCCCCTCCCGCCAGGCATGAAACAAAGCCAAGGACCTCTGGCCAAGGGAAACTCCTGGTCAGGTTTTTTTAAAAGCAGCTGCATCCAGCTGACTTTGGGGTTATGGGAGGGGCTTGCAACAAGCCCCACCTCTTATTTATTTACTTCTCTTTCCCCTAAGTCGGACAACTGATTTTTGTGTGTGTGTGTGTGGGGGGGTCCCTGCAGCGCACAGTGGGGCAGAAAACCAGAGTCTGATGCGGGGGCAGGTTGGGACTCTCCGCATCTGCTAGCACAGATTCTCCTCTCACTTAAATCCGGAGTCACACTAGTTCAGATCCGTGGAGTTACAGTGGTGTAAGTCAGGAGTATCTGGATCAATGGCATTGCACCGGTGTAAATCAGGAGTGACTCCATTTAGATCAGTGGTGGAACGGTGGTATAAACGAGGGATAACTCTGGATCAGTGATGTCTGCTGGTGTAAATCAGGAGTAACTTGGTTTAGATGAATGGAGTTACTCTGGTTTAGATCATTGGAGTATCATGGGTGTAAAACAGTGTAATTCTGTTTGGATCAATAGCATTACACTGGTGTCAATCAGGAGTATCTTGGTTTAGATCAGTGGTGTTACACTGGAGTAAATCAGAAGTAACTAGATCAATGGTGTAATTGCATTGAGGGTGGGGTTTATGGGGCTAGATTGCAATCTCTTTACACTGGTGTATATCTGGAATAACCACAGAAAGGCAGCAAATTGAGGCTGTTTCTCAGGGAATGGGTTGCCTGATACAATGGGAGCCTGGCACCTAAACCCTTTCGCTCCTTTGAAAATTCCCAGCTTTCAAACCAATACATGAATGTATTTATTTCACCGACTGCACAGGTAGCCTGGGGAACTCAATGCCACAAGTTCTCCTCTGAGGCCAAAAGTTTAACATCCTTCAAATAAAGGACTGGATGTTTATACAGATAATTAAACCCAGAATTAGCATATAAACCCTCATGCTACAGGGCATGACCCAACCTCTGACTATCAGGGGTCAGGAGGGAACTGACCCTAGGGGCCAGCTGTGCTATAATTATCCAGTAGGGGGCACCTCTTTCTGAATCAGCTATTTATTGGCCTCGATTGGAGACAAGAGAATGAATTAGAAAGACACTTGGTTTTATCTGACTGTCCATGTGAACCCAACAGAGTGACCCTAGTTTTACCCTAATGTAAACAAGATGAGGGCTTGGCGTGGCCGGATTTGAAAGTGTTCAGTAGTACACCGGGTCCTATTCCCATTTCTCCGTCCTTGTTCTTTTTTTCAAAACCTTCCCAAAAAAACAAAACAAGACAAATCGTAACTGTCTAAAACCTGGCAAAGCTGTGTGTGCCAATGTCCCTATGATAACCTTGGGGCCGATACAGCAGGGAGCCTACCGAAATACAGAAGCGTGGGGAGAGCAGGTCTTGTAATGTATGAGATTCTTTTAATGCTATTTTATATATAAAAAAGTGCGGAGGGAAGCAGAGAGGGGAAAAAAACCAACCAAACAAAGAAAAAAAGTTAATATTAAAATAACAATAATTTTTTTGTGGTTGCCAATCTAACTTTTTTTCCCTTGTTTAAGTATTTTATCAGATTTGTATATTCAATATTGTAATTTCTGTGTATTTAAAAAAAACTAAAAAGGAGGAAATGGAATCAGAGGAGAATGTTCTATTTAAAAGTGTATGTTGTATATTAAATCTTAGCAAAAGTGACTGTTAAATGTTTTCCCCTCCTTCTGGGGTGGGTTTGGAGGTGCTGGTTTGAGCTTCCGAGCTTTATAGGGCCAGAAAGGGATCATTCTGATCCGCTAGAGCCAGATTTGAGAGAGGCAAATAGTTTTCAGACACTGAAATCTGCCAATCACACACAGGTCAAAGTGTCAGATTGTTTTATTGGAACGCCAACAGGAGATACTTTGCTCTAGAAAAGGAGATGAGATGTTGCAAGCAGGACTAAATTGCAGCTGCTCTTAATGATTTTAAAACTAGAGTAAAATAAAAATAATCAAATATTTCAGCTGTTGTTATATAGTATAATTATATCAGGACACGTCAGTAGGAGATGGCATATTATGACAAAGGCCCTTTTCAGGTTTTATTCTGTTTAAAATTTCCTGGGAATTTATAGGTGTTTATTACAGAAATTAAACGGTGCAAAAAATTAACATCACAATTTTCTGGGTAAATACTGGAGTGAATAGGGGAATGGAGGATGGAAAAAACAACAACTAGAGAAGAGTATTGAAAGTCAAAGCTATTTAATACCGTGGTTTATTTCATGAACTGCACATTAACAGTAAATACACATATGCACGTGTGTGTATCTTCCACTCCATCACCTTACTTAGACAGCCTTGCATGTACGCTTCAACTGATTTGTTTTAACATCAATACATCACCGGATGTAATGGGTTGGATTTGCTTAACATAATCAGTATTTTCATGTATTTGAGCGGTCTAAACTTTGGGTGAAAAATCAGTAAAAACTGCGTAAAAGCTGGGGATGTGTTGGCTACAAACCAAAAACGAAGGGCCTTAATTACGACATATTGTAATAATAAAAATAATCTTGAAATGAAAAAAAACTACATTTCAAAAGTGAAATTTAAAGGGGTCAAATGAAAATTCCCAAATTGTTTTGTTTTTGTTTTTTTGTTTCTCAGAGCTCAGTGAAAATGTGTTTTTCTAACTCTGAATGAAACCAAATTTCAAAATGTCAAAGTTTCCCACCCAATGGAAATTCTGAGTGTCAGCTACCGTTGGGAGAATGTGCTGCTACTTTATACCTCTAGCGACTTCCTCGACGTAGTGGGTAGAGCAGTGGACAGCAGGAGACTAGGGCTCTGTTCCCAAGTCTGCAGCTGGCCTGCTGGGTAACCTTGGGAAAGCCACTTGCCTTGCTGTGCCTCAGTTATCCCCTCTATAAAATGGGGATAATGGCACTGCCCTCTTTTTGTAAAGTGCTTTGAGATCTCTAGATGAAAAGAGATAGAGCTTAGCATGGAGCAGGAAGCCAGGGGGCTCGACCGCTGTGGCCAAAGAGCTGGGGCAACGCTTTGCCAACTCTGCTGCTACCTGGTGTTTTTCCTCCAGTCCCCGCTCCTGGTGTCATGACACTCTCCTGAAATACTGGCTTTCGCTTTAACAGGAAGACATTTCCAGGCTTGCTGGTGATGGGAAGAAGCTGCAGTACATGGCCCACATGTGCCGCTAGTGGAGTGGAAAGCAGACAGCCCAAAGTGCAATAAAACAACCCAAAAACTAGTCTGGGGAGGAGGTGTTTTTTTTGGGGGGGGGGGGGCGTTTAAATCTCCTGATTGGCTTTGGGGGAAAAAACAACAACCGTCCTGCTGTTGGGACCTGGCTTGTAGGTTCTGAGCCCGGGGCGCTGGTCTCACCAGCAGGGCAGGGAGGTCGCTGCCCCCGGCACTGGGGCCCAGGCTGTGGTGATGGTGGACGCTCGCGGGGAGGTGGAAGGTGCCGCGTGGCCGGCACAAAACCAGCAGCGTCTCTGGCAATGATGATGGCGGAAGAGGCTCTCGGCTTGGCCCGGAGGCAGGTGCTCGGGGAAGGGAAGACTCTAGTTAAGAGGCGGGTTATATGGGAAGAGGAGGCTCTGATTGGCTGGGAGGCTGGTTATATCGGGGGGACAGAGGCTCGGATTGGCTGGGAGGCAGGTGATATGGGGGACAGAGGCTCTGATTGGCTGGGAGGCAGGTTCTATGGGAAGAGGAGGCTCTGATTGGCTGGGCAATGGGTGACAGTGGTGGGGAGACTGTGGTTGGCTGAGAGGTGGGAGATTGACGGGGAGGGGTTGAGAGCCAAGGGGGAGGCTGTCATTGGCTGGGAGGAGGGTGATAGCGAAAGGGGAGGCTGTCATTGGCTGGGAGGCGTTATTCTAGCTTCAGCCAATCAGCTTCTTCGCCTCCCGAGCTCCGCCCACGCCGTCCCCTGAGCCAATCGGGGTGCAGAGGGGGCGGGGCCCGTGCGTGGCTGATCGGGGCCCTGCCGGAGACTTTGAACTTGGGGCCTGAGCCAGGCGTGGCCCGGGCCATGGAGCGGCGGCCGGCGGGGTAGGGGGGGCTCGGCGCGGGGGGCGTGCACGGGAGCAGGGCAGCGATGGCTGAGGGCGTAGGGGGGGGTGTGGGAGCAGGGCTCTGGGGGGTGGGAGCAGGGTGCTGGGGGGGATGGAAGCGGGAGCGGGGACAGGGAAGCAGTGGGGGTGGGAGCGTGGGGTGGGGCCCTGGGAGTGCGGGGTGGGGCTCTGGGGGTGCGGGGGCTGGGAAGCAGTGGGGGTGGGAGCGGGGGGTGGGGCTCTGGGGGTGCGGGGGCTGGGAAGCAGTGGGGGTGGGGGGTGGGAGCGGGGGGTGGGGCTCTGGGGGTGCGGGGGCTGGGAAGCAGTGGGGGTGGGGGGTGGGAGCGGGGGGTGGGGCTCTGGGGGTGCGGGGGCTGGGAAGCAGTGGGGGTGGGGGGTGGGAGCGGGGGGTGGGGCTCTGGGGGTACGGGGGCTGGGAAGCGGTGGGGGGTGGGAGCGGGGGGTGGGGCTCTGGGGGTGCGGGGGCTGGGAAGCGGTGGGGGGTGGGAGCGGGGGGTGGGGCTCTGGGGGTGCGGGGGCTGGGAAGCAGTGGGGGTGGGGGGTGGGAGCGGGGGGTGGGGCTCTGGGGGTGCGGGGGCTGGGAAGCAGTGGGGGGTGGGGGGTGGGAGCGGGGGGTGGGGCTCTGGGGGTGCGAGGGCTGGGAAGCAGTGGGGGGTGCAGAGGCTCCGGGGGGGGTGGGAGGAGGCGGTGGGGCTCTGGGGGTGCGGGGGCTGGGAAGCAGTGGGTGTGGGGGGTGCAGAGGCTCCGGGGGTGGGTGGGAGGAGGCGGTGGGGCTCTGGGGTGCGGGGGCTGGGAAGCAGTGGGTGTGGGGGGTGCAGAGGCTCCGGGGGGGGTGGGAGGAGGCGGTGGGGCTCTGGGGGTGCGGGGGCTGGGAAGCAGTGGGTGTGGGGGGTGCAGAGGCTCCGGGGGTGGGTGGGAGCAGGGGGTGGGGCTCTGGGGGTGCGGGGGCTGGGAAGCAGTGGGTGTGGGGGGTGCAGAGGCTTTGGGGGTGGGTGGGAGGAGGCAGTGGGGCTCTGGGGGTGCGGGGGCTGGGAAGCAGTGGGTGTGGGGGGTGCAGAGGCTTTGGGGGTGCATGAGTGGAGGGTGCAGAGGCTCCGTGTGGGGTGTGGGAGCAGGACTCTGGGGGTGCTGGGGGTATGGAAGCGGGGGGCAGGGACAGGGAGAGCTAAATGTTCTGGGGTGAACAGGGAGGTGGGTGCAGTGGGGGGAAGAGGTGGAAGTTTGGGGAAGAGTTGCGGGGTGGGGGGCCTGGCACACTGGCAGGGGGGAGCTGGTGGCCGGATCTGGGCTCGGCTGCCAGGTCCGTGGGGGAAGCCGTGGGGCACTGACCCCTGCCCCATGTGCCCAGGTCCCTGGGGCCGCTCTCCGAGGAGAATTTTCTCCGCCTGGCCGAGGCCGGGGTGCGGAGCCCCGAGTTCACCGCGCTCTGCGCCCAGCTGGTGGGGGAGCTCCGAGCCCTCTGCCCCCTGGAGGAGGACGTCAGTCCCACCAGCGGTGAGTTGCCTGCAGGGAAATGAGGAGGGAGGGGGGGACTGACTGGGGTGGGGAGTGGGACACGGGGCCTTTCTTCCATGGGCCCTGGTGATGCTGTGACACAGGTAACATGCCGAATGCCAGCCCCTCAATAATTAATCATACCGGCAGCGTAATTACACCCTAGGGAGGAAGCGTAGCCCAGTGGTCAGAGACCTGGGATCGGTTCCCCGCCCTGCCACAGACTCCCTGTGTGACCTTGGCCAAGTCACCTAGCCTCTCTGTGCCTTGGTTTCCCCATCTGTTCAAGAGGGATAATACCTCTGCCCTGCCCCTCAGCAGGGTTGTGAGAATAGATACACTCTGGGGTGCTCAGATGCTATGGTTATGGGGGACGCAGATCTGCCAGAGAGAGAGTGTGTGAGAGTGTCGTTAACCTGCGGAACTGGCTGCAGCAGGATGTCATGGAGGCAGATACACCCCAGTTAGTGATTCAAAGGTTTATTACAAGAGTAATCCCATTTCCACCCACCCACCCTCAAGCCAGCCAGTCCCCTGTGCCCCCTAGGGGGAAATTCCCTGCGCCCCACCCCCTGCCCTGGGGCGTTCCCTCCTGAGGAGGCAGGGGTTGCTCCAGGAGTGGGGTGTTGGCTGTGAACACCCCCTCCCCCCCCCCCCGTGTCAGGGGCCCAGGGATTCATCGGGGTCTCCTGTTCCGGTGCAGGCCCCGACGACGCCGAGACCTTCCAGATTGAGCTGAGCGGGCTGCTGCAGGAGCTGCACTGCCCCTACGCCGCGCTCACCACGGGGGACGTGACCGCCCGGCTGGGCAGCGCCCACAGCTGCCTCCAGCTGCTGTGTAGGTGACGGCGGGAAGGGCTGGACGGAGCAGGCTGGGGGGGCGGGGGCCTCTGAACAGCAGGGCTGGGAGCCAGGACTCCTGGGTCCTATTCCCGACTCTCCTAGGGGAGTGGGGTTGGGGGGGAGCCAGGACTCCTGGGTCCTATTCCCGACTCTCCCAGGGGAGTGGGGTTGGGGGGGAGCCAGGACTCCTGGGTCCTATTCCCGACTCTCCCAGGGGAGTGGGGTTGGGGGGGAGCCAGGACTCCTGGGTCCTATTCCCGACTCTCCTAGGGGAGTGGGGTTGCAGGGGAGCCAGGACTCCTGGGTCCTATTCCCGACTCTCCCAGGGGAGTGGGGTTGGGGGGGGAGCCAGGACTCCTGGGTCCTATTCCCGACTCTCCCAGGGGAGTGGGGTTGGGGGGGAGCCAGGACTCCTGGGTCCTATTCCCGACTCTCCCAGGGGAGTGGGGTTGGGGGGGAGCCAGGACTCCTGGGTCCTATTCCCGACTCTCCCAGGGGAGTGGGGTTGGGGGGGAGCCAGGACTCCTGGGTCCTATTCCCGACTCTCCTAGGGGAGTGGGGTTGGGGGGGAGCCAGGACTCCTGGGTCCTATTCCCGACTCTCCCAGGAGAGTGGGGTTGGGGGGGAGCCAGGACTCCTGGGTCCTATTCCCGACTCTCCTAGGGGAGTGGGGTTGCAGGGGAGCCAGGACTCCTGGGTCCTATTCCCGACTCTCCCAGGGGAGTGGGGTTGGGGGGGAGCCAGGACTCCTGGGTCCTATTCCCGACTCTCCCAGGGGAGTGGGGTTGGGGGGGAGCCAGGACTCCTGGGTCCTATTCCCGACTCTCCTAGGGGAGTGGGGTTGCAGGGGAGCCAGGACTCCTGGGTCCTATTCCCGACTCTCCCAGGGGAGTGGGGTTGGGGGGGAGCCAGGACTCCTGGGTCCTATTCCCGACTCTCCCAGGGGAGTGGGGTTGCAGGGGAGCCAGGACTCCTGGGTCCTATTCCCGACTCTCCTAGGGGAGTGGGGTTGCAGGGGAGCCAGGACTCCTGGGTCCTATTCCCGACTCTCCCAGGGGAGTGGGGTTGGGGGGGAGCCAGGACTCCTGGGTTCTGTCTAAGCGGATGGTCTGGAAGTGGAGAATAGAACCCAGGAGTCCTGGTAGCCCTGGGCCAGAGAAAGATCCCCTCTCCAGAGGACGGGCCCATGTCTGACACCCTGAGCAGGGCTGGCCCCGGTGCCCAGAGCGCCGCCTCTGCCCCGCCAGAGGAGCCTCGCGTCTCTCTCACTCTGTGTTCTCCCCCAAGACTTCCTGAGCTCGGAGCTGCAGGCCGCCCGGCTCCTGAGCGGGAAACGCCCCCCTTCGCCGGAGCAGGGAGAGGGGACCGACGCTGCCCGGCAGGAGCTGCGGCTCATCAGCCAGGCGCTGGGCCAGCCGGAGCCCGCCCCGACCTGCCCCGTCCCCCGGCTCCTGGAGGACATAAAAGCCCAGGTGAGGAGCCTCAGGGAGCCCGGGGCCTTTCCCCTCTAGGGGGTGCCAGCCCCGATCCGTCCTCGGGGCAGGGGCTTGGCAGCCGCTTAACTTCCGCTCTCCCTCCTAGGTAGCGGAGGCCCTGTCTGCGCTGCCCGCCGGCCACCAGGAGATGGCGCCGCTGCTGAGGGTGCCGCTGACGGCTCGGCAGTGGGTACGGGGGAGGGGCCCAAGCCGGGGGAGGTCGCGGGGGGGGCAGCACAGAACCCACGGCTCTGCATCGAGGTCTTAACGGACTGGGAGGCTGGTTATATGGGGGGAAAGAGGCTCTGATTGGCTGGGAGGCTGGTTATATGTGGGGAAAGAGGCTCTGATTGGTTGGGAGGCTGGTTATATGGGGGGAAAGAGGCTCTGATTGGCTGGGAGGCTGGTTATATGGGGGGAAAGAGGCTCTGATTGGTTGGGAGGCTGGTTATATGGGGGGAAAGAGGCTCTGATTGGCTGGGAGGCTGGTTATATGGGGAAAGAGGCTCTGATTGGCTGGGAGGCTGGTTATATGGGGGGAAAGAGGCTCTGATTGGTTGGGAGACTGGTTATATGGGGGGAAAGAGACTCTGATTGGCTGGGAGACTGGTTATATGGGGGGAAAGAGGCTCTGATTGGCTGGGAGACTGGTTATATGGGGGGAAAGAGGCGCTGATTGGCTGGGAGGCTGGTTATATGTGGGGAAAGAGGCGCTGATTGGCTGGGAGGCTGGTTATATGGGGTTATTAAAGGACCAGAACCGGGTTTGATCCCTGGGATGGGGGTGGGGTCTAGTGGGGGGGAAGTCAGGATTCCTGGCTTCCGCCCCTGCCTCCCTCTTTGGCTTGGAACAGGTAGCACCCCTCCCCGTGCCTCAGTTTCTCCCCTCAGTGCAGCGGGGCTGGGTGGAGTGGGGGGGTGGCTTTCTGACGGCCTGAGGCTGAGCGGCTGTGTCTGTCCGTCCCGGCTAGGAGGCGCTGGAGGGGATCCGGCGAGCTCTGTGCGTCGAGTACGAATGCCGCAAGCGCATGATGATCACGCGCTGCAACGTCACCCTGCGCTCCTTCCACTGGTCCGAGAGGGCGAAGGTGAGGGGCTGGGGCCAGGCTGAGGCCAGGGAATTGGGGCCCGGGGCCTTTCCCCTCTAGGGGGCGCTGGTGATCTGGCCCATGGCAGGGGACTGGCTGGCTCAGGGGGGTGGGGAATGGAGCACGGGGCCTTTCCCCTCTAGGGGGCGCCGGCTCCCATCTGGCCCCAGGGTAGGGTTGCCAACTTTCTACTGCAGGGAGGTGGAGCCGAGGGGGTTCGGCGTATGGGAGGGGGCTCTGGGCTGAGACGGGGTTGGGTTGCGAGGGGGGATGAAGGCTCTGGGGCTGCGGGCTCTGGTGTGGGGCTGAGGGTGAGGGATTTGGGGTGCAGGAGGAGGCTCTGGGCTGGGGCGGAGGGTTGGGGTGTGGGGGGGGTGAAGGCTCTGGAGTGGAGCTGGGGATGAGGGGGTTGGGGTGCAGGAGGGGGCTCTGGGCTGGGATTGAGAGGTTGGGAGGGGGATCAGGGCTGGGGCAAGGGGTTAGGGTTCGGGAGGGGGTTTGGGGTGCAAGCTCCATGCGGCGCTTACCTCAAGCAGCTCCCGGAAGCAGCGGCATGTCCCCCCTCCGGCTCCTACGCGGAGGCGCAGCCTGGCGGCTCTGCTCTTTGCCCCATCTGCAGGTGCTGCCTCCGCAGCTCCCATTGGCCCCGGTTCCCGGCCAATGGGAGCTGCAGAGCCGGCGCTTGGGGCGGGGGCAGCGTGTGGAGTCCCCTGGCTGCCCCTACGCATAGGAGCCGGAGGGGGGACGTGCCGCTGCTTCTGAGAGCCGCACAGAGCCAGGGCAGACAGCCTGCCTTCGCCCCGGTGCGCTGCCGACCGGACTAACCGCCTGGTTAGCGGTGCTGACCAGAGCTGCCAGGGTCCCTTTTCCGCCAGGTGTTCCTGCCAAAAACCAGGCACCAGGCAACCCTACCCTAGGGCAGGGACTGGCTGGCTGTGGGGGGGTGGGGAGGAGGGCATGGGGCTTCTCCCATCCGGCCCCAGGATGGGGGACTGGCTGGTGGGGGCAGGGAATGGAACATAGGGCCATATCCCTCTAAGGGGCGCCGGCTCCCGTCCGGAGTTGCTGATGCTGGGGAGGGGCCGGGTCCCGGCGCTGCCATCGAACAGGGGGTGATTTTTCTCCCTCAGGCCCAGGGCCCCGCCCTGTTGGCGGCCGTCGCCCCGCTGCGGCAGGCCGAGTCGGTCGCCTCCGGCGTCAGCCTGGCCCGGCTGCTGGCCGCCCGCCAGGACGCCTCGCGCATCGTCAGCACCAGCAGCGGGTGCTGCCGCCACAGGACCAGCTGTGCCGTCAACAAGGTATGGGCAGCGCCCGGGACGGGGGGGGGTGAACACAGCACTGCCTCGCAGCCCCTCCCCCATGCAGAGCCCCTCCCCCTCCTCGTGCATCGCACCAGGACCAGATATCCGGCAGAGCTGGGTGCTGGGCCCTTCCCACCCTCACCCCGTTAGCTCCCCTTTCGGGGTGGGTGCAGCACAGGGGGGCTGAGTGCCTCTCTCGCCTGTTACCTCTGCTCCTGTTTCTCTCCCCCCGCCGGCAGGTGCTGATGGGCAGCGTCCCGGACCGAGGGGGCCGCCCCAATGAGATCGAGCCCCCCATGCCCACCTGGGAGAAGAGGCGCGAGGGCGGGGGAGGCCGACGGGGCAAGAAGAAGAAATGAAGCCGGCCCCGAAGCTGCCGGGAGCTCCCCGCCCCCCCGCAGAGCATCCGGGGGGGCAAAGACTCAAGGACTCCAGAGCCCCCCTATGCAGAGTGGGCGGTGGAGGGGCGTTGGGGCTCAGGGGGGCTGCGGCCCCCTACAGCCAGGGGGTGATCGAGCAGCTACTGATCAGAAGTCAGGACTCCTGGTTTCTATCCCAGCTCCGGGAGGGGAGTGGTGTCTAGTGGTTAGAGCAGGGGGGTGCTGGGAGCCAGGACTCCTGGGTTCTGGGAAGTGCATGGGCATAATAAGTAAGGCTTGGAAACTCTTGGAGTGTACTATGTTGCACTTAACACATCCCCCAGCAGGGGGTGCTGCAGCTTTTGCTTTGGCCGGCGGAATTTGGGGTGGATTGTTTTAGAGGAGGCTGCGGGGAAGGGGCGGGCAGGGGCTTGGTGGCTGCGCGTTGTTGATTGTCCTTTGTAAACTGAGGCACGAGGTGGTTGCCTTGCTGGCGCGGAGGGGGAGGGTCCTTCCCCGGGGACCCCGGCGGGCTGCGTTCAGGGGCTCTGCAGGGGGCTGGTAGGTTGATCTATGTTGTAAATTTCAGGCTCTGGGCTCAGTCGAGGGGTCGGTTTGTACCGTGATCGGGGGCCCCCCCCATTCTTTAACTGGATCCAAAGGGCCCTTCTGAGGGGATTAAAGAGTCGAAGCAAAAGGCTGCTCCAGCAAAAGCGCCGGTGCCCGGGGGGTGGTTTTGTCGGTGCCCGGGGGGGGTGGTTTTGTCGGTGCCCGGGGGGGGGGTGGTTTTGTCCGCACCCACAGGGGCTGCAGCCGGGGAGCGTGAGGCGGGTTTGGGCCAAGCAGCGAGGGGCCGTGTGATATTCTGAGGGGCCCCGATCCTGCAGTGCTGCACCCCCCTCCCCAGCCCGGGGCTCCCCCACAGCTCTGCCGATGCCCAGTCCTGGGAGGGGGTGGGTCAGGGTGGAGGAGCCAGGCTGAAGGTCCCAGCTGGCCTTATCCTGGCCACTCGATCTTCCCCCTAAGTGCAGGGGGTGGGCCCCGGGCCCCGTTCGCCTCTCCCCACAGCCAATGGGTAGTGACTTCATTGGCGACACGTGACCCGAATCCTGGGGTTCAGGGCTCTGAATCTCAGGGGGGTTGCGATGCTTGTTTGGGGATCCCCCCGTCACGCCCGTTGTTACCCTTGGCGATGCTGATGGACGCTCTCGCCCGTACCTCCCCCATCTCCATAATTCTCTTCACAGCCTAACAAAGGCCAGGAGGGGAAACTGAGGCAAGGCCGGTGGCGGAGCGGTTGACAGGCATGGAGCAGAGAGGGGGGCAGCTGGTGGCCTGGCCCAGGCCCGGCTCGACAAAGGTGCATTCCCTTTATTGGGGTCGTGCCCAGGTACAGTCCGGGAGCCGCGGGGCCCAGCCTGGCTTGCGGCGCCGCCGGCGGCATTGAGTCCCTTGGCAGCGCCCGGGAGAGGGGCGAGTCCGGCCGGCCGGCTCAGGCCTTGGAGTCTGTGCTGCAGGTGGAGGGCGTCCATCCCTTCCAGGAGCAGGGTGAGCGAGGCCTGGCCGCGGCCCCCCTCCTCCGCCTTGCCCCGGCGCCCCCTCGGCCTCGCCCGTCAGCAGCCGCCCGTTCTCCACCTCCAGCTGGGCGTTACGGCAGTGCAGCCCGATGTTCTCCAGCAGCAGCTGGTTCCGCTCCTGCAAGGGGGGGGGAGCAGAGCCGTTGGGGGGGGAGCAGGGACCCTGCACAGCTGTGCAAGGGAAGCCCCCTTTAGTCCCAGCCAACTCCACCCATCGGTGGCCCAATTTGCATGCCCAGCCATTGGGTGGGTGGGTGGGGGGGTGTTTGTCTCCAAAGCCCGCCTCCCCCCCCCCCCCCCCGCCCATTGTACCCCTGTTTTGGGGTCTCACCTTCTCCAGCTCCTGCAGCTGCTCCCGGAGCTTCTGGTCCCTGCTGCAGCCGCCCGCCCCGCCGTGGGGCTCGTGGCCCTCCGCTGTGGGGCTGGTGCCCCCTGTCTGCGTCCAGGCGTCCCGGGTCCGCCGCCGGCCGGCCGGCACCCCCGCCAGCACCACGGCCCGCTCCTCCGCCGGCTCGCCCACCGGGGGGAAGGGGAAGGCCTCCTCCTCCGAGCCTGCCGTGGGGAGAGGGGGCCCTTTAAATGGGGCTAGCCATGGGCTGTGCCACTGTCTGGGGTGGGGGAAATGTGGGCAGCAATGGGGCGTTTCCACTGACCCAGCCACAGGGGAGAATAGGTGGAGCGGGGGTCCTTTAAATGGGGCTGGCCATGGACTGTGCCACTGTCTGGAAGTGGGGGGGGGGGGAGACAATACTGGAGTGTTTCACTGAACCAGTAAAGTGTGTCTGTGGGGGGTGTTAACATGCTTGTGGCCATTTAAAATGGGTCATGCCACGGGCCAGTCCACTGTCTTGCGGGGAGAGGGGAGGCCCACGGGTTGTTCCACCGTCCTGGTGAGGGCAGGGGCGCTGGACTGTTCCATTGTTGGAGGGAGGGAGGGGGGTAACATGCAGTCCCACACACGGTGCGCCCCCCCCCCCCCCGGTACCTGAGCTGGGGTGCTGTGTGGCGGCAGGCGTGGCTGCACGGGGCGTGCCCCCCTCTGGGGCTCTGGCGTGGAACCGTCTCTTGCACTCCAGCTCCACCAGGTCTTTGCACTGCTTGTGGCAGCTCATGCCGCAGTCTGGGGGGGGGGAAATGACACGTGACGTGAGCTGGGGGGGGGGCTGGCATTACCCCCCCTTCTAGGGGGGACCCAGCCCTCCCACCCCCTGCAGTGCCAGGAGAATCCCCCTCCACGGTGAGCAGTGCAGGGCTCAGACACACAGCTGAGCAGTTCTGGCTCTAGCCAGCAGGGGGCAGCGCTCAGTAGATCGAGGGACACGCCTGCCCCGTCCCAGGGGCCCTTTGCCCCACTACCAACATTCTCCCCCTACATCCGCCCCACCAGGGCCACACTTACCCCGACATCTGTACCCCTGCTTGGAGACACCCCAGAGCTAGAGGAGAGAGAGCAGAGACGGTTAGCGGGGCCTTTCGGGGGGTGGCGGGGTTGCATTGTCCCTGTGAAGGGGTAGGGGATTTTGCAATGGGGGGATTGCTGGGGCTGGACCCCCCCCCGGCAGTGTCCACAACTATAGGGGATGACTAGGGGAGCTGGGTGCGTGCAGGGTTAACCTCCCACACCGCTGCCCCCTGGGAGAGTGATGTGGGGCAGGATTCTTAGTTGGGGGGTGGGAGGGTCTGTAGAGCAGCTGATATTTGGTGCACCCTCTTTCCTGGCCACAGGGGGTGCTGTGGGGCAGGGTCTCTGGCAGGCCTGGGATTTGGGGCAGCCCTGTCCTGGTTACTGGGGGGCAGGGTCTCTGGCAGACCTGGGATTTGGGGCACCCCTGTCCCGGCTGCCAGGGGGCGCTGTGGGGCAGGGTCTCTGGCAGGCCTGGGATGTGGGGTACCCCTGTCCCGGCTGCCCGGGGGCGCTGTGGGGCAGGGTCTCTGGCAGGCCTGGGATTTGGGGCCACCCCTGTCCCGGCTGCCGGGGGGCGCTGTGGGGCAGGGGTCTCTGGCAGGCCTGGGATTTGGGGCAGCCCTGTCCTGGTTACTGGGGGGCAGGGTCTCTGGCAGACCTGGGATTTGGGGCACCCCTGTCCCGGCTGCCAGGGGGCACTGTGGGGCAGGGTCTCTGGCAGGCCTGGGGATGTGGGGTACCCCTGTCCCGGCTGCCGGGGGGCACCTGGGGAGCAGGGTCCCTTACGAAGCCGTTGCAGCTGTGGCAGAGGTGGGTTTCTTGAAGGTGGCCTCCTGGAAGTCGTGTAGGAAGCCGAGGCCCAGCTTGGAGAAGACGGCGCAGGCCCGCATGAAGTAGTCGGTGATCTCCTGGCGGCTGTAGGGCCCCTCGCTGCCGGGACGGGAACGGACAGTGAGGGGGCTGCCTTGGAAAAGGGGGGGGGGTGATACTGACAAAGTAAAGGGGGCTTGTGAGGGAAATGGAGGCACAGAGCCGGGGAGTGACCCTGTAGGGAGCTGGGGATAGAACCCAGGAGTCCTGGCTCCTTGACCCCCCACCCTGCTGTAACCACCAGACCCCACTCCCTCCCAGAGCTGGGGAGAGAACCCAGGAGTCCTGGTTCCCGGCGCACACTCACCGGTCTTTCCCAGGCCGTAGAAGGAGAAGGGGAAACTGGCCGCAATCTTTTCAAAGTCCTCGGGGGAGATGCAGCCGCGCTGGTCGTGGTCGTAATTCTTAAATACGGACTGTGGGGAAGGGGGGCGGGCATTAACTAGCAGCAGCTGAGTGCACTCCCTCCCCTGAGAGGCTGCAGGTGGCCGCGCCTGGGCAGTGACCCCCAGGGGCTGGTCCATATACAGGGATAACAGCCTCACTGCTGCAGCCAGCCAGGGGAGCTGCTCCGCTGAAGGTCCCCGGTTTGAGTCCTGCCCTTCCAGGCCATGGGGCAGCGTTGACTGCCCTGCCCAGGGCTGGGCCCCGCACACGGGGCAGTAAGAGGAGCCGGGGTCCTTGCAGATGCCCCCGCCCGTGTGGGGCTCGGCCCTGGGAAGTGGTGGGGCTGGCCAGAGCCAATTGATGCCTTTGCTCCTTTTGCCCTGTGAGGGGAATGGGGGTGGGAAACGGGGTGGGACAGCACCGCCCGGCCACTGCACACCGTGACATACGCCCCCAGCCACTGCACACCGTGACATACGCCCCCGGCCACTGCACACCGTGACACACCCGGCAACTGCACACCATGATACACCCCCGGCCACTGCACACCGTGACACACCCGGCAACCACACTGTGATACGCCCCCAGCCACTGCACACCATGACATGCCACCGGCAACTGCATACCGTGACACACCCAGCAACTGCACACCGTGATACACCCCCGGCCACTGCACACCATGACACACCCAGCAACTGCACACCGTGACACGCCCGGCAACTGCACACCATGACACACACCCAGCAACTGCACACCGTGACACACACCCAGCAACTGCACATCGTGACGCCCCTGGCAACTGCACACTGTGACACATACCCACCAACTGCAAACTGTGACACGCCCTCCTGGCCATGGCACTGTGACACACACACACACCAACTGCACACTGTGACACACCCTCCTGCCACTGCACACCGTGACACACACACAGCAACTGCACAGCGGGACACACCCGGCCACTGCACACCATGATACGCCCCCGGCCACTGCACACCGTGACATGCCCCCAGCAACTGCACACCGTGACACACACCCAGCAACTGCAAACTGTGACACGCCCCTCTGGCCATGGCACACCGTGGACACACACACACACCAACTGCACACCGTGACACACCCTCCTACCACTGCACACCATGACACACACACCAACTGCACAGCGGGATACACCCAGCAACTGCACACCTGTCCAACACACATGGCAAATGCACCCTGCACCCAGCTGGGGCCTTGGCGCAGGGAAGACGCCCCCGGCTGGCTCGGGGGCAGGTCGGCCCGAGGCCCAGGGGGCTGCGCGGAGGGGCGGGCGCCTGGCTCACCTCCACCATCTGCTGGACGTGTTTGCTGATAGTGAGCCGGTCCGGTTTCGGGGCCACGCCGGGCGCCCACTCCACCACCACAGGGGGCTTGAAGGGCGTGGCTGGCTGCGAGGGGGCAGAAAGAAGAGGGTCAGACACGAGCGCCTCGAAACAGGGAGAGGAGGGGTGGGGGGGGTCCCAGTTCGGCTCCTGCCCCCAGCTTACCAGGGACTTGGGACAGCGGGGTTCCCGGGCGTATGAGAGCTCGTAGATTTCATCGTCCGTGTAATACAGGTCGAGGGAGAGCTGGGGGGAGGGGCAGAGAGGGGGGTTAGAGGCTTGGGGGGGAGGGTCCCCCTGGGAACAACCTTCCCGTACCTACTGGAGAGGGGTAACGTGCTGGGCTGGGGGTCGTGTCCCCCTGCTTGCCGGGGGCAGAACCATTTCCAGGGGGTGCAGTCGTGCAATGGCACGGGGGGGTAGTTGTGCGATTGCACCACTGTTCCCTGCTGTGTGTTTGCACCACCGCCCTGTTTGCACATGTGGTGGCAGAAGCTAGCCGGTGCCCCTGCCCCACTGCTCCCTGCGACTGGCAGGCTGGGCCTGGGGTGGGGGGAGGGGAGATCTGGGGCACTCCCCTGAGCCCCACCCCCCCTGAGTCCCCTTGCACCTGTGCCCCCCTCGAACACCTGCCTTACACCGTCTTGCACACCCACCCTCGCACGCCTTGGCCCATTGAATACCCAGCCCCGCCCTCCTGCACATTTGATCCTGGCCTTTCACACCCCTTGCACCACCCAGCCCCCCCACTTCCACACCTGACCCCCCCCAGTCTCTTGCACACCTGACCCCGATCCTCTCGCCCACCCAACCCTACCCCCTTGCACCCCAGCCCTAACCCTTGCACCCCCGACCCTATCCTCTCGCACGCCCGACCCCGCTCTCTCGCACGCCTGGCGGTGGGGGTTGGGGCTCACCGTGAGCAGGTGCACCAGGTCCTTGTTGGCGGCGAAGGGCGGGGCGGCCTGCTGCAGCGCCCGCAGCTCCAGCGCGTGCTGGTAGAGGCCCTGCAGCTTGCTGAGGTTCAGCTGGCCCCCCAGGCGGTCGGGCAGGGCCTCGTGCAGGGACACCAGGTCCTTGAGGTGCACCCCCACGATGGGGATCTTGAACCCGGCGCACTCGCCGTACGCCCGCCGGTAGGCGCTGTAGTTGCAGCAGGAGGAGAGCAGCTCGGTCATCTCCGCCAGCGTCTGGGGGGGGGGGGAGAGGTCAGAGATCAGGTCCCCCCCCCCGGCTCTGCGGAGGCCCCTGGCTAGGGCAAGGGGAGCCCCATGGCAGGGGGAGGAGAAATGGCCCTGGGGGGGGGGCGAGCGATGGTCTGGTGGGGGCAGCTTGGAGACACCCAGCTCCCCTCCCCGTAGAGACCCCCGCTAGCGGGCCTGGGGCTGGGTTTGTGGCGCTGAGCAGCCCCGGGGCGCCCCTGTGGGGCAGGGCGGTGGGGGCGCGGGGCGGCCGGGGCCCACCTTGGTGACCTCCTGTGGCAGCAGCGCGTGGGTGTCCTTGAGCCGGGAGATGGCGCTGTGGCATAGCCCGCCCACCACCGCCATCAGCGTGTTGAAGTTCTGCAGCTGGCGAAGCTTCTGGGGGGGCAGAGAATTGGGGGGGGGTCAGGCAACCGGCCCAGTGTCCCCCCCCCACCCGTCGGGCTCAGGGTTCCCCCAGGCCCCTGCTGTCTCACCTTGCACACTTGCCCGCACACGTGCGCACGCTCACACACATGCACTCCCTCACACACACACACCCAAGCATTTTCATGCACGCCCCTTGCACACTCACACCCGTGCACTGTCACACTCAGAGCTGTGCACACACACACTCATGGGTGTGCACACACCTGTACTTTCCTCCATGCCCCCTCACGTGCCCTCTCCTGCACACTTGTGCCTGCTCACACCTGCATGCTTTCATGCACACCCCCATGCATGGAGACACATACCTGCACTGTCACACACACACCTCCGTGCATCTGCACACACGCCCCTGCATGCTCACATATCCCCCTTGCATGTCCCTTCCGCCCCCATCCCCCCCCCCGCGGTGCCCCCGGACCTGTGTGACGTGGATGAATTTGGTGAAGACCTCGGCGCGCTGCTGCGGCGTGGGCCGGCTGAGGATCATGACCTGCACCCACTGGGAGATGCTGTTGCAAAGGGCCACGGAGCGTTCCAGGGCCAGGTTTTCCCCCACGGAGCCTTGCAGCACGTAGCTCCTGTAATCCAGGTACTGCCCGGGGCAGTGGGGAGAGAGGGCGAGACGGGGGGGGGGGAACTCAGCAACCAAGGCAGCCGCTACACTGAGCCACTCTCAG
The DNA here is from genome assembly GCA_037349315.1 of Chelydra serpentina. NCBI lineage: Eukaryota > Metazoa > Chordata > Testudines > Chelydridae > Chelydra > Chelydra serpentina. The sequence goes on from JBAIAC010000203.1 coordinate 542,560, forward strand.
ACCTGGGGAGGCAGAGCTGGCTGAGGCCCAGGAGCTGGTGTTAACGGTGGGATCCACTGAGCTGTTCTCCAGGGCCTGGTGTCAGCGGTGGGATCTACTCTGCCAATCTCAGACCTGGGGAGGCAGAGCTGGCTGAGGCCCAGGGGCTGGTGTCAGCGGTGGGATCCACTGAGCTGTTCTCCAGGGGCTGGTGTTAACCGTGGGATCTACTGAGCTGTTCTCCAGGGGCTGGTGTTAACCGTGGGATCTACTCTGCCACTCTCAGACCTGGGGAGGCAGAGCTGGCTGAGGCCCAGGGGCTGGTGTTAGTGGTGGGATCCACTGAGCTGTTCTCCAGAGGCTGGTGTTAGCGGTGGGATCTACTGAGCTGTTCTCCAGGGGCTGGTGTCAGCGGTGGGATCTCTCCTGACCCCCCTTCCTCTTTCCAGCGCTGCTAAGTGCCTCCAGCAGGAGCTTAGAGCGATCGCAGCTCGGTACAGCCGTTCGTCCCAGAGAGGAGGGGGCTGCGGGGCGGGCAGGCCAGGGGAGGGCTGCCGAGGAAGGGGGTGGCAGGAGGCAGGCGAGGCGCAGGGCCGGGGGGGAGGGGCACTCACCGAGATGCGGCAGAAGGCCTTGAACTCCAGGTAGCTGAGGTGCTCGGCCAGCTCCGCCGCGTCCAGGTGGTCGAAGAGCAGAGACACTTTCCGCTTCTTGTTGCAGCCGGGGCTGCTCTGGTAGCTGACCTTGCGGGCCCAGCTGGGGTGGGCAGGAGGGAAGGGAGCCGGTAGACGGGCCGGGGCGGTGGTGCCTGCACCATCGCCCCCTGTCTGTGCACGCCCCACACACTGGTGCACACACACACTCACGTGTGTACGCCTTGCACACCTGTGCACACCCCCCCATGTGCCCATGTATACCCACTCCCTGTACACACACACTCACTTGTATATATCTTGCACACCTGTGTGCACACACCCGTGTGCCCAGGCACACCCACACCCCCGTGCACAAACACACTTGTGCACACCCACACACACTGGTGCACACCTCCCCAAGTGTCCATGCACCCCCACACCCCCATGGCAGAAACACACTCACTTGTGCACACCCCACGCACCTGTGCACATCCATGCACGCCCCCCCCCCCCCCGCATTCACAAACACACTGACCCGTGCCCAGCTCCGCCCACCTGGGCACTCCTACCATCTCCAGCCCCGTGGGGTGGGCAGGGATGCGGGGGAAGGGGAGGCAGGGGAGCAGGGGTGGCCGGGCAGGGCCCATCCTTACACGTGGGTGGTGTCCGCCGGCTGGCAGTGGCCCGTGGCCCTCGACCTGCACCGCCTGCCACAGCTCACCCATGGCCTCCTGCAGCTCCATGCGAAAGGCCTCGGGGTGATGCGTGATCCAGTACCTGGGAGGGGGGGCAGGGTTAGGGCTTTGGCTGCAGGCCACCCCCCACAGGCGCACAGGGGCAGGGAGCAGTGGGGGAACAGGGGTGCATTGGAGGGATGGGGAATGTTGGTGGGTGGGGGCAGGGGAGCGATGTGGGGGTGGAGTAGTGGGGGGCAGTGGGGGTGCGACAGAAGCAGTGTGGGGCTGGGGAGATTGGGGGCGGCGGGAGCAGTGGGGAGCATTGGGGGAGCAGTGCAGGGGAAGGGGAGCAGAGGGGGCGCGGGAGCAGTGGGGAGCAGTGGGGAGGGATGGGGGGAGCAGTGGGAGGAGGGGTGGGGGGTGGGGACACGGGGGGAGCAGTGGGGGGATAGGGGAGCAGTGGGGTAGGGACGCGGGGGGATCAGTGGGCGGATGGAGGCGTGGGGGGAACAGTGGGGGGAGGGGGCGTGCGGGGAGCAGTTGGGGGGATGGGGGCACGGGGGGAACAGTGGGGGGTGGGGGAGCAATGTGGGGGATGGGGGCACAGGGGGGAGCTGTGGAGGGGGCGCAGGGGAGCAGCGGGGGGAACAGTGGGGGGGATGGGGGCCCGAGGGGAGCAGTGGGGGCATGGGGGAGCAGTGGAGGGGATGGGGCACGGGGGGAGCAGTGTGGGGTCAGGGGAGCAGTGGGGTGGGGGCACGGGGGGATCAGTAGGTGGATGGGGCACAGGGGAACAGTGGGGGGTCAGGGGAGCAGTGTGTGTGGGTGGGGGCGTGGGGGGAGGAATGGGGGATGGGGGCGCAGAGGGAGCAGTGTGGGGGGGATGGGGCGCAGGGGGCTCTCACCTGACGAAGTTGCAGATCCGTTGGCGTCTTTCCATCTGATCCTCCCCAGACGCCTCCCGGTAGGTGGCTCCGAGTTAAGGCTCCATCCCCCTTGGAATCCCCGGGAACAGAACCCAGGAGTCCTGAGAGCCCCCCACCCACGCCCCGGCTTGCTGCTCTCCACACAGCGCCCCCCTGCTGGGGGTGAACCGCCCCCCCATCCCTCCCCCTGCCCCCATCCGTGCCGCTCCCAGCCCAGCCAGAGGGGGGCACCGCTGGGCGCCCAGGGTCCCATCCCTGCCCCAGTCCGACCTCAGCTCCTCTCCCGCCCGCTGACCGGGGCGGGGGGGGGGGGGGGCGTGTCCCGGCCTGGCTGGGGGCCCTGGGGCAGGGGGGGCCCGGGCCGCGGGGGAGGATATAGCGCCAGGAGGCGGCGGGCGAGGTCAGCCGAGGGCACCACCCAGCTGTGCACGGTCAGGGTCATGTTCACCGTGTAGTCGCTGCGGCAGAAGCTTCCGCTCAGATCTGGGGAGGCAAAGGCAGGGGAGGGGTTAACGGCACCGGGGGGGGGGGGCAGAGGGGCCATGAGGAACATGAATGGGGGAGGGGGGGGACAGTTGCTGCATGGGACGGGGCAGCTGGATTCCACCCCCTTGAGAGTCACACGTTGGCTGCTCTCGGGCCTTCTCCTCTGTGGGGGGCGGGTACCTGTCAGGGCAGGGGGCTGCGGGTCGGGAGTGAGGGGCACTGGCAGAGCTGGTGAGGGGGGAGCCCAGGTTCTGGGCCAGCGGGGCTGCGGGTCGGGAGTGAGGGGCACCGGCAGTGTGGGGGGGGCAGTGTGGGCTGCGGGTCGGGAGTGAGGGGCACCGGCAGGGCTGGGCCAGCGGGGGCTGCGGGTCGGGAGTGAGGGGCACCGGCAGTGTGGGTGGGGGGGCAGCCCCCTTACCGAAGGAGTTGAGACATTTCTCGACGAGCTGCTCCAGGCTGCAGGTCTTGGTGAGCTCCCCCAGCGCCAGGCTGGCCATGACCGTGTTGATCTCCCTGGGGGTGGGGCAGGTCATTCGACGCCGGTTCTGCCGCTGCCGGATCTTGCCGGGGCCGGGACTGCGGGGCCGGGACATTCCGCCCGCGACTTCCTGAGAGGGAGGGGGCCAGTCCGTGTGTCACGTCTGATTTGCTGCCCGGGCCTGCGGCCGCTGAGGCCTTGGGATCAAACCAGCGTCTGGCCCTTCCAGTCACTCCTGCTCTAACCACTGAACCCCACTCCCCTCCCAGAGCCAGGCAGAGAACCCAGGAGTCCTGGCTCCCAGCCCCACCCCCGCTCTAACCACTTGAACCCACTCCCGAGCTAGGATAGAACCCAGGAGTCCTGGCTCCCAGCCCCACCCCCGCTCTAACCACTTGAACCCACTCCCGAGCTAGGATAGAACCCAGGAGTCCTGGCTCCCAGCCCCACCCCCGCTCTAACCACTTGACCCCACTCCTGAGCTAGGATAGAACCCAGGAGTCCTGGCTCCCAGCCCCACCCCCGCTCTAACCACTTGACCCCACTCCCGAGCTAGGATAGAACCCAGGAGTCCTGGGTCCCGGCTCCCCTCTTGGGCTTCCTTGCAGGGCTAAAGCCACATTAAAAGAAAAACACAAAAAGTTGAAACTGAGCCCAGGAAAGGGGGAAGTGCGAAGCTGGTTCAGTCGGCAGCAGGAGAACAGCCCCGGAGGGGCTTCCCCCGGCATGGCAGACCCGGGGCCCCCACGGCGGCTGGGCATCCCCAGAGCCCCCCACCCCGCTATGGGATTTGGTGACTGGGCAGCCCAGTGTTCCCCCGGCACGCAGCAGGTGGGGATGGGGCTGGAAGTGGTGAGGACCAGAGACAACCATGGTGATGGAGCCAGGCCTGGGTCACGGGGGGCCCTGGCGTTAATGTAACGAGTAAGCGGTAACGCAGGTAGTGTGACATAAGGCACATGGGGCGGACGGGCACCGGTGTGCCGGGCGCTTTACAACCACTAGACCCCACTCCCCTCCCAGAGCTGGGCAGAGAACCCAGGAGTCCTGGCTCCCAGCCCCCCCCTGCTCTAACCACTAGCCCCACACTCCCTCCCAGAGCTGGGCAGAGAACCCAGGAGTCCTGGCTCCAGCCCCCTCTGCTCTAACCACTAACCCCACACTCCCCTCCCAGAGCTGGGCAGAGAACCCAGGAGTCCTGGCTCCCAGCCCCCCCCTGCTCTAACCACTAGCCCCACACTCCCCTCCCAGAGCTGGGCAGAGAACCCAGGAGTCCTGGCTCCCAGCCCCCCCCTGCTCTAACCACTAACCCCACACTCCCCTCCCAGAGCTGGGCAGAGAACCCAGGAGTCCTGGCTCCCAGCCCCTGCTTTAAGCGTGTGTCTATGTGTTAACCCCACAAGTGGAGCCGATGGATTCGGCTCCACATTGGCTCAACCTTTGCCCTGCCCCCACATGCTGCTCTCAGCCCCAAACTCGGGGCACCCCAAGGGGGAGCCGCCCCGGTTCCAATTCACCCCTGCCGCCTTCCCGTGCCCTCAGAGCCGGGCTCCGGGCGGCTTCCTGCCGCTTTCCTGGCAGGGGCACCAGCCCTGCTTCTGCATTTCCAGCAGCCACATTGCCGCCACAGCCCACAGCGCCGGGCCCCCCTCCCGCCGTGGGCAGGGCTCTGGCTGAGCGGGTAGGGCCTGGGGGGTGCCCAGAGCAATTCACTCCCCTCCCTCACCTCTTGCCCAATCCCGTCCATGCCCCAGGGCTGCACTGCGGGGAAGATGACGCTGCCGGGGTGGTTTGGGGGGCTTTCTCTCTGCCACCCAGTGCCCCTGCTCTGAGCACCGGGCCCCACTCCCCTCCCGGAGCCAGGGATAGAACCCAGGAGTCCTGACTCCCAACCTCCCCCTCTAACCACTAGGCCCCCCTCCCCTCCTGGAGCCAGGGATAGAACCCAGGAGTCCTGGCTCCCAGCCCCCCCACCCCGCCCCGCTCTAACCACTAGGCCCCACCCCCCTCCCGAAGCCAGGGATAGAACCCAGGAGTTCCTGGCTCCCAGCCCCCGATGCTCTAAGCACTAGGCCCCAATCTCCTCCCAGAGCTGGGGCGAGAACCCAGGAGTCTTGGCTCCCAGCCCCGCCCCCCCGCTCTAACCACTAGGCCCCCAGCTGATGGAATAGCTGGAGGGTAACGGGACCTTTTCTCTGGCCAGGTCCTAAGTCACCATCTTCTATCAGCAGTTCAGTGATCTGCAGCCAGCCAGTCCCACGACCCCCCCCACCCCCCACTGTACGGCCAGCCCCACGGCCCACTCAACGAGCTCTCCAGCCAGGGCAACCCACCCATCCGCTGTCTGCCCGGTTCCCCCAACAAGCACCCGCCGAACTCTGGGACGGCTGCTCCCAGCCTGCACCCCGCGCTCTGTGTCGCCGCGCGCTGGCCCTGCTGGTTCTCCCTCCACTCACGCCTCACTCAGACTTCCCCGGCTGTGCCCATGGCCACCCACTGCAGCGCCCTCGGGGGATCCGGCTCTTTAAGGGTCAGTGCCAATGAGGAGGGACCCCTGCACAGGCCCTGGGCTGGGCTGGTGATCCGGCGTCAGGGTGGGGGGCTGGCTGGCTCGGGGGGTGGACCGGGAATGGGGCACGGGGCCTTTCCCCTCTAGGGGGCGCTGGTGATCCGGTCCCAGGGCAGGGACTGGCTGGCTCAGGGGGGCGGGGAATGGGGCACGGGGCCTTTCCCCTCTAGGGGGCGCTGGTGATCTGGCCCCAGGGCAGGGACTGGCTGGCTCAGGGGGCAGGGAATGGGACACGGGGCCTTTCCCCTCTAGGGGGCGCTGGTGATCCGGCCCCAGGGCAGGGACTGGCTGGCTCAGGGGGGCAGGGAATGGGGTACGGGACCTGTCCCCTCTAGGCGGTGCTGGCTCTGATCTGGCCCCACGGCGGGGACTGGGACCCCCTTTCCCCTCTAGGGGGCGCTGGTTACAATCCATCCTCAAGTCGGGTCCGCTGGCATAAGCCAACTGCACCCTCCCTGGGCAGCCTCCACCGCAAACCACTCGCCTGCCTCCCCGGCCCCGCAGGCGCCGAGACCCTTACGATGCGGGTGGCTTGGCCGGCCAAGCGTCAGGCCGCTCCCTTGCGTCTCACCGGCCTGCCGAGCTCTGAGCCGGCCCTCCCGAGCTCCTGGCTGCTCCAGGAACGGGGCAGCGCCTTGCCCGTGCCCCACCCCAGAGGTGGCCGCATTCCTCCCCGGGCCCGTGGACGCTGGCGGCAATTGGCAGCGCCATCTCGGGAAGTGAAAAGGCGCTGTTTTGAGGGGGTGGGGGGGGACCGCTCTTGAAATGACTGAAAAAGGAGAAGCCGCACGGACTGAAACGGCTGCCCAGGGCCACAAGGAAAGCCCCAGCCGATGACAGGACCAGCCCAGCCTCTCGCTTACCTCTTGCTCTCTTTTCTGTTCATGGCCGAGCTAAGCTGGGGTTAGCCAGGGGGTGTCAACGCTCCCCCACCTCGCTCCCACAGCATGTAGCTGCTAGATCCGCCGGCCTGGCTTCCCCCCGGTCATTTGCGCCCTTGTGCACGAGAGAAAGAAAAGAAAACTCATGAACAAACTCTCGGCGGCGGGCCCGGGGCGGGACCTGGAGCTGCGGCCGAGCTGAGTCAAAAGGAACTGGTAACATTTGTGCTGATGGGTGATAAAAAAGGGAACTGGCTTTGTGTGTGTGATGTCAGGACAGCGGGCTGTGAGAGAGAGAGAATGTATGTCTGTCCACAACAGGGCAAAGAACCCAGGAGTCCTGCCTCTCTTTCCCCCTTTAACCACCCAATCATGTTCCCCTTCCAAATCCGGGAAGAGAACCCAGGAGCCCTGACTCCCCGTCACCTGCTGTAACCACTAGACCCCACTCCCTTCCCAGCGCTGGGGATAAAACCCAGGAATCTGGGTTGCCAGTCACCTGCTCTAACCACTAGGCCCCATGAGCCCTATGCAGAACCCATGAGTCCTGACTCCCAGTCACCAGGTTTGATAACTAACCCCACTCCCCTCCCTGAGCTGGGAACAGGACCCAGGAGTCCCTGACTCCCAGTCACCTGCTCCAACCACTCGACCTCCCTCCCCTCTGAGAGCTGGGAACAGGACCCAGGAGCCCTGACTCCCCGTCACCTGCTCCAACCACTTGACCTCCCTCCCCTCCGAGAGCTGGGAACAGGACCCAGGAGTCCTGACTCCCGGTCACCTGCTCCAACCACTCGACCTCCCTCCCCTCCGAGAGCTGGGAACAGGACCCAGGAGCCCTGACTCCCCGTCACCTGCTCCAACCACTTGACCTCCCCTCCCCTCTGAGAGCTGGGAACAGGACCCAGGAGCCCTGACTCCCCGTCACCTGCTCCAACCACTTGACCTCCCTCCCTCCGAGAGCTGGGAACAGGACCCAGGAGTCCTGACTCCCCGTCACCTGCTCCAACCACCCGACCTCCCTCCCCTCCGAGAGCTGGGAACAGGACCCAGGAGTCCTGACTCCCTGTCACCTGCTCCAACCACCCGACCTCCCTCCCCTCCGAGAGCTGGGAACAGGGACCCAGGAGTCCTGACTCCCCGTCACCTGCTCCAACCACCCGACCTCCCTCCCCTCCGAGAGCTGGGAACAGGACCCAGGAGTCCTGACTCCTGTCACCTGCTCCAACCACCCGACCTCCCTCCCCTCCGAGAGCTGGGAACAGGACCCAGGAGTCCTGACTCCCCGTCACCTGCTCCAACCACTCGACCTCCCTCCCCTCCGAGAGCTGGGAACAGGACCCAGGAGTCTGTGCTCTCCAGGAGTTGCTGACAATTCCTGGTAGTTTTTAGCAGGCTAATGTCTTCAGTAAACTTTTCCAAACCGGTGTCCCCGGCCGTTGGCTAATCAGGACTAAACATATTTCAGTACCACTGGCTGGTCTAAAACCTGCCGTTGTCAGCTAGCCTAACTGGGCCTGAGCCTGGGCGCAGCTTTTTTTTACTTTAGCGCTTCGGGGATAATAATAACGACTAGGAAGATGATCAGCTAGTGTCTTTCATCATGAAGGAGCCAAAAAGCTCATGATAAACTATTCATAAATAGCACTCAAATGCAGCCACTTCTGGGGCATGGGGAGGGAGCTGTTTATACAGAGATTCCCTCACCCGGGACAGAGGTGCAGCCATCTCTGGCGTGGGGCAGGGCAGCTGTTTATACAGGGATCCCTCATCCAGCGCTAAGATGCAGCTGCCTCTGGGGTGAGGCATCACAGCAGTTTAACAGCTCACTGCAACAGCTTAGAGGAGACGATGAAAAACACCCCCCAGATCTGATTGAAGAGTACCTCCTGCTGACCCCCTTCCCCCTACTCCCTGCAGCGCAGCACCCCTGGCATCGTCACGGGCTTTTGGGGTGAGCACTGAGTGTGGAGGGAGCATGCCCCCTACTGAACCCCCACCGTATTCCCTGTCCTTGGAGGACGCCCGTCTGGGCCCGGGTGAGATCCAACCGGCTTGCAGGACCTCGGGTGCTGCGTCTGCAGAAATGCAAAAAACTAGGGGCTTTTTTTTTTAGCTGAGGGAGGAAGGAAGGAAGGAAGAATATATAAAAATGCCGTGGTGAGCGAGAGCGACTGCTCCCCGGGGGCCCATGGGCCAGGGAATGGTGCCGGAGTCTTGGGCCCTGCAGCGGGCTAGCGGGTGTCTGAGAGCGATCGACTGATCAATAGATAGATGGGGGGGGGTATGGGGATAGATAGATAGATAGATTAGATGGGGTGTATGGGGATAGATAGATAGCTAGAGGGGGTGGATGGGGATAGCTAGCTAGCTAGATAGATAGATAGATAGAGGGGGTGGATGGGGATAGATAGATAGATAGATAGATAGATGGATGGACGGGGTATATTGGGATGGAGGGATGGAGGAAGGATAGATCAATCTGAGCGTCACAGACAGGCAGAGGGTTTCTGGTGTGGTTTTCCTTCACGAGTCCTGGTGGAGAATCAGCTCCCGGAGACACTGCAGCCAAAAGCGCCAACCCCATCCTTGGCTGCCGAAACAGAGGAATCCCCCGTCGGAGCAGAGAGGTTACGTCCCCTCTGTGTCTGGCCCTGGCGCGGCTGCTGCTGGGCCCCTGTGTCCAGGGCCGGTGCCCACAAGTCAGGAAGGAGGCCGATCAATGGGAGCGGGGTCAGAGAAGAACCGCGAGAATGATTGAAGCGTTAGAAAACCTGATCGCCAGAGACCGCGGAGAAGGGGCCGGTCGGGGCTGGACCGGGCACTGCTGAATCCCCTAGCAATTTAACCCTAGTTTGGGGGATGCACCCAATCCCCCCCCCCCAATTAACCAGCACCAGCGCTGGACGGCTGGAGGGGAGGGGGGTGTAGCCTGTCCTTTGGAAAACGTCTCCCCACAGATGGGACAATCCAAACAGGGGCCGTGAAATCTGCTTCCTACAGACACCCTCAGAGCTGGGGCGGATCATTGGTTAATTCCAGTCCTCTGCTCTTAATTAGCACTGGGGGGGGGGGGGGGGCGTTGTTCCATGACAGGACTGTGACGTGTCTAGATGCGCACTAGTCCTGGGTTCAGCTTTAATGACCGAAAGGGTTAATTGCAGGCGGGGGCGGGGGAAGGGGGGAGATTGATCTGTCTCTGGGGAGGGGGGGAATATTTTGAGGCACTGCTGCACATTCACAGGGGGAGGGTCCACAGACAAATTGACTCGTTAGCACATCAGCCAGTGCCTGGTAAAGGTGGGGGCTAACGAGCACCACCTGCCCCCCCCCCTGGGGAATTTATAAATAGATCGAAGGGTGGCTTCTCTCCTCTTTTCAGTGGGTCCCCCATGGGCTGCAGGTGGGGGGAGGCAGATGTTTTCCCTGCTTCTTGGGGGGTGTGAAAGGCTAATGGGGGGGGTACAGATTAGAAGGGGTGACAGGGTCGGATTGGGGGCACCCCAGACTGGAGGGGTCTGGGAGGAGGCGAAGGGCCAGATTCGGGGTGGGCGCTGGCTGGCGAGGGGCCCGCGCTGAGATCGAGGGGCAGAGTAAAGGGGATTGCAGCTGCTGGCCAGGCATTTTTCAAAGCTGTAGCTAGGTGAACACAAAGGGGGGGGGGTCCCCATTTAAAAATGAAACGGGGGGCTGAGGACAGAGCCACCCACCGCCAGGCTAAGTCGTTCCCTCTCCTCCTTGCCCAGCGGTGGCGCGTCCCTTGGGCCCGGGCTGGGGGCAGCTGGGGGCCGCGTGATGTGAGGCTGGAGCCATGCCGAGCCCCGAGAGGAGGGAGCTGGCGGAGGTGGTCGTCCACTACCTGCGGAGCGCCGCGTGAGGCTCAAGCGCTGGAAACCCGCCCTGAGCCACTCGCCCGTAAGTGGGGGAGGAGCGGGGCCTCCGTGGGGCTGCGGCTGGGGGCAGCCCGTTGGCGATGGGGGCATGGCCCAGCCGGCCCTGCGAGGTCCCTGTGAGAGCCGGAGACGGGCGGTTTAATGACCAGGGGAGGCATGTCTGTGATCAGTTTGCCAGGACTCCTGGGTTCCCCTCCCAGCTTGGGGAGGGGGAGTGGGGCCTAGCGGTTGGAACCAGAGGGGAGGGGGAGCCAGGACTCCTGGGTTCCCCTCCCAGCTTGGGGAAGGGGGAGTGGGGCCTAGTGGTCGGAACCAGAGGGGAGGGGGAGCAGGACTCCTGGGTTCCCCTCCCAGCTTGGGGACGGGGAGTGGGGCCTAGTGGTCGGAACCAGAGGGGAGGGGAGCCAGACTCCTGGGTTCCCCTCCCAGCTTGGGGACAGGGGAGTGGGGCCTAGTGGTCGGAACCAGAGGGGCGGGGGAGCCAGGACTCCTGGGTTCCATTCCCAATTCCGCTTGGGCGAAGTGGGTGCCCCTCTCTGCCTTGGTTTCCCCACCTGCCACGGAAATGGGGGGCCCCCCTGTGACGGAGTAGAGAGCAAGATGGGTCTGACCTGAGAGGCTGCATTGGGACAGGCTGCATCGGGAATGAGACTTTACCTGAGGCTGTAACATGAGCCAGGATGGGGGTGGGGAGGTGACACCTTTGGCTGGGAGAATGGACAGGCTAGAGGAGGGGCCCCGGGGGAGGGGAAGAGCCGGCTGGAGGTTTGGCTGTTTGGTTTCAGTTGGAGCTGTGGGCTGAAACGCAGGGAGCCCCAGAGCCGGGGTCTAAGCTCCCTGCCCCCCAGAAGGCCCCAGCTGAGGGGTCCTGGTCATACTTACAAGCTCTGTTTGGACTCTTTCCTGACAACCCTAATAAACCTTCTGTTCTACAGGCTGGGCTGAGAGTCACATTGAATCCCGGGAAGAGGGGTGCAGGGCCGGACTCCCCCACACTCTGTGACACCCCCCTTTGTGAAGCTCTTTGCCCAGCTGCCCCCCCCCGAACCAGCCGTGCTCTGCCTTGGGGTGTCCTGGGAGCGCAGCGCCGGGGGAGCCCCCCCGTAACCGGGTCACGCCGGCAGCGGTTCCCTTGTTGTGGGTGCCGAGTGTGCGAAACAGGATGTGCCGCTTTGTGTTTCAAAGCAGCAGCTTCTGTGACCCTATTTCTCCCCCCTGCCCCCTATAAGCCATGCCCCACTGCCTAGGTCCACCAGGCGTGGGTTCCCCCCGCCCCCCTCGATAGCGCCCCCCCCCCTTGGGGGAGAGGCCTTTGAGAGCTCTGCCCTGGGGGCCGCCCTGGCTTTCCCGGGAGGAGGGCAGATATTGGTGGGGGGACCGGGAGTGAGGGGACCCCCCTTTTATCTTCAGCTCTGTGTGGGGTTTCGCTGCGGGGCGTTGGGCTGAACCCAGCTGCCTTCTGCTGACGCCAATCAGAGAACCGGCCTCTGTATGTCATACGCCCTCACTGCCCATAGCTCGGGGGTGGGGGGGGGGGGAAGAGTCTTCTTTAGGCCGGGGGCAATGGGGCAGCTGTCAGGAGGCTGCCGGGTCTTGGGCCACAGCTCTTCCACGCCGTCCTCTGCCCTCTGGTCTGATGCCCAGAGGCCGCGGTGATGTGCGCCAGGAGGAGGGCCCACGCTGGACAGCTCAGAGCAGCGGCCCGGGGGCAAGTCCCGTCTCTTCTCTCTCTCCTCAGGGCCAGGAGAAACTCCCCGGGCGTCGCCCGCTGGCCCCTTCGGGACCCCGCTGCAGGCGCTGCCCCTCTCGGAGAGCGTGGAGGGAGTACCGCGGTGAGTGGGGGGGGGAGGAGGGGGAGCTCGGCACCAGCCAGAACCGGGATTTGGATCCGGATCGTAGGAAACGCACCTCCAATAACTTGCGGGGGGGGGGGGGGACAGGCTCCTCCTTAGACCACCCCTGTCTCTTGGGGGGGGGGGGTGACACCCCTCACCGGAGCAGAGCTGTGGCCCATGCTCACAGAGACACCCCCGCTGTGGGGGTGTTGGTAGAGAGCCCCCCCCCCCCCAGAGCACTGGGTTTCAGAGAGGGGTAAATGGGGCAGTGCCCGCCCCAGGGCAATTGTCTCAGGCTCTCTGCAGACTCGGGCCGATGTGCTGGGGGGACGCTGGGCAGGAGATGTTCCCCCACTAGACCCCCCAAGGGTTAAGTGGGGGGGGGGGGGGAGCTGATGCGGACTGAGAACCCCCCCACCCCCCGCCCCAGGGTCTTACTGCTGCCTCCTTAGCGCCCCCCCTGTGTCTGCCCCCAGGTTTCTGGTGCAGATCTGCGAGGCCCTTCGCCGCCATCTGCACACGGAGGGGGCTGTTCCGGAAATCCGCCTCCGTGACCCGCATCAAGGCCTTGAAGGTACGTGCTCCCCCCCTCCCCCCCGCACTCAGGGTCAGGGCTTGGTGCCACCCCCCCCCCTTGCTCATCCGTGATAATGAACCTCCCTCCCCCGCTGACTCTGCACGTACTTCTGGGCCGGCACGTGGCTGATGGTGGTTAGTGATTGTGCACCAGGCAGGGCGAGATCCGGCGTGTGTGGGGTGGGGATGGGAGCCCTCCACCCCTGGAGCACGAGGAGATGCTCTGGGCCGGCAGCAGTAGTAGGCTGTTCCGCTCGGTCTGGGCCAGACGCATGAGGCTGCGCTTTGAAAGCACCTTGAACTTGCAGTGGATGGGATTATCATTCCCCCCCCCAGCCCCCCGTCTCCACCCCTATACGGGACATGCGCCCTGCTCTAGCCACTGGCCCCCACTCCCCTCAAGAGCTGGGCAGGGAACCCAGGAGTCTGGGCTCCCAGCCCCCCCTGCTCTAACCCCAAGTCGACCCTTCTTCAATTTCACTTCCAAAGCGCTCTTCACTCCCAGCGTCTGCGCTCTGCGGGGCGGGGTCTGTCTGGTGGGGGTTGGGGGGACTCTACGGGGGGCTGGGGGTGTGAAGAACTAGGACTGTTAATGTTTTCCCTGAGTACTGTGTGGGTGCCTCGGTTTCCCTATGCAGTGTTTGAGTATCTAGGTGGTGGGACAAGGGTGCAGGATTGTTACAGAGCCCTAGGGCAGGGGCCTGGATGCAGAGAATGGCTGACACTCTGTATCCTAGTAACTGATGGCCCCGGCCCCTCCCCTGCAAAGGTGAGAGCTGAAGGTGTTGGAACAAAGGGATCAGGTGACCTCCTGGCCCGGGAAGAGACAAAGGGGGAGGAGGGGCTGGACAGTTTCAGTTTGGAGCTGGCCGGAGAAGAGGGGAGAGAGGCAGACAGGGTCTGGCCTCCCTGCCCCCCGTTTGGAGCTGTGGGGTGAAATGCAGGGAGCCCCAGGCTGGGGTCTAAGCTCCCTGCCCCCCGGAAGGACCCGACTGAGGGGTCCTGGATGTACTGACAAGCTCTGGTTGGACTGTGTTCCTGGCATCTCTAATAAACCTTCTGTTCTACTGGCTGGCTGAGACTCCCAGTGAATCCGGGGAAGAGGGGTGCAGGGCCGGACTCCCCCACACTCCGTGACAGGGGCCCAGCAGTGTCCCTATGCTCCAGGCTTCCCGCGGCCGCGGGCTGATCAAATCCGAGGGACATCGCCAGAGACCCAGGCTGGAGTCTTGGGTAACACCCCTGCTCTGAGCCTATCCCCCTCCCGCAGCCTGGTGGGAACCGGGGGTCTTTGCTCAGCCTCCGTCCCCCCAGGGGGCAGGCAGGAGAGAGCAGGGAGAGCCAAAGGGGAACCCACCCGCATGCTTCAGGGCTGGAGGGGTCAGGCAGGGGGATTAACCCAGCTTGGGGAAACTGAGGCACGGGGTAGGGCGTGACTCCCCTGTGGTTCCAGGCCCAGCTGGAGGCCGGCGAGAGCTGCCTGGACTCGGCCGCCCCCTGCGACCTGGCCGCGCTGCTCAAGCAATTCCTGCGGCACCTGCCCGAGCCCCTGATCCCGGCCGAGCTGCAGGAGCCCTTGTGCCGGGCCCAGCAGCACCCAGCCGAGGGCGAGCGGGGGCCCCTCACCCTGCTGCTGAGCTGCCTGCTGCCCCGGCCCAGCGCCCGCGCCCCTCCGCTACTTCTGCACCTTCTTGCGGGACGTGGCGGCCAGGTGGGTATGCGCCGGTGCCCCTCACTCCCCGACCCGCAGCCCCCTGCTAGCCCCACCCTGGGCTCCCCCTAGCCCTGGCCGGGGCCCCTCACTCCCGACCCGCAGCCCCCTGCTAGCCCCACCCTGGGCTCCCCCTAGCCCTGCCGGGGCCCCTCACTCCCGACCCGCAGCCCCCCTGCTAGCCCCACCCTGGGCTCTCCCTAGCCCTGCCGGGGCCCCTCACTCCCGACCCGCAGCCCCCTGCTAGCCCCACCCTGGGCTCCCCTAGCCCTGCCGGTGCCCCTCACTCCCGACCCGCAATCCCCCTGCTAGCCCCACCCTGGGCTCCCCCTAGCCCTGCCGGTGCCCCTCACTCCCGACCCGCAATCCCCTGCTAGCCCCACCCTGGGCTCCCCCTAGCCCGCCGGTACCCCTCACTCCCGACCCGCAGCCCCCTGCTAGCCCCACCCTGGGCTCCCCTAGCCCTGCCGGGGCCCCTCACTCCCGACCCGCAATCCCCTGCTAGCCCCACCCTGGGCTCCCCTAGCCCTGCCGGGGCCCCTCACTCCCAACCCGCAGCCCCTGCTAGCCCCCACCCTGGGCTCCCCCTAGCCCTGCCGGTGCCCCTCACTCCCGACCCCGCAATCCCCTGCTAGCCCCACCCTGGGCTCCCCCTAGCCTGCCGGTGCCCCTCACTCCCGACCCGCAGCCCCCTGCTAGCCCCACCCTGGGCTCCCCCTAGCCCTGCCGGTACCCCTCACTCCGACCCGCAGCCCCCTGCTAGCCCCACCCTGGGCTCCCCCTAGCCCTGCCGGTACCCCTCACTCCCGACCCGCAATCCCCTGCTAGCCCCACCCTGGGCTCCCCCTAGCCCTGCCGGGGCCCCTCACTCCCGACCCGCAGCCCCCTGCTAGCCCCCACCCTGGGCTCCCCTAGCCCTGCCGGTGCCCCTCACTCCCGACCGCAGCCCCCTGCTAGCCCCACCCTGGCTCCCCTAGCCCTGCCGCCGGTACCCCCACTCCCGACCCACAGCCCCCTGCTAGCCCCCACCCTGGGCTCCCCCTAGCCCTGCCGGGGCCCCTCACTCCCGACCCGCAGCCCCCTGCTAGCCCAGCCCTGGGCCTCTCCAGGGACTGAATCCCTGCCATGCTATTCGGATGGTCCCAAGACCGGAGGAACTCGGGACCCGGGCTGGGTTTGACCCCCCCGGCGGGCTGGGCCTGCTCCTGGCTGTGCCCTCGCGTCCGGCCCCGGCTCACCTCCCCCTGCCCGCAGGTGCCAGGAGAACAAGATGGACGCGGCCAACCTGGCCGTGATCTTCGCCCCCAACCTCTTCCCCAGCTGTTTGCTGAACGACGCGCCGGGCGCCGAGCGACGGCTGCTGCTCCAGGCTGGGGCTGTGCAGGCCCTGATCAGCCACGCGCCCCGCATCGGTGAGCAGGGCCCCTGCCCGGGGGGGTGGGGGCGGGGCGACCCTTCCGAGAGTGAGACGGAGCAGCAAGTCTGTGTCCTATGCCCTGTACTGCTAATGGGAATTCCCCAGAGCCCTGGGCTAGCTGTCAGTGTCCCCCCAGGCTGTGAAATAGTTAAAATCCCTGCTGACATTTCTCTAGCGCTTTGCATGCAGAAGTACGTTGCCAGTGGTTTACACGGGGGTCAATGCAGCCACCTCTGGGGTGGGGCACGGGTACTGTTTATACAAGGACTCCTTGCCTGGCACTGAGATGCAGCCACCTCTGGGGGTGGGGCGGGGGCTGTTTATACAGGGACTCCTGTCTGGCACTGAGATGCAGCCACCTCTGGGGCAGGGTGCAGGGGGGCTGTTTATACAGGGTCTCCTTGTCTGGCACTGAGATGCAGCCACCTCTGGGGTGGGCGCGGGGGGCTGTTTATACAGGGACTCCTTGCCTGGCACTTCAATGCACGGCAGGGCACTGGGGCTGCTGGGAGCTCTGCCCCCCTGCTATGCTGGTCCTTGCCCCCCCCGCTTTAGGGTCTGGGTAGCAGCAGAGGCACCCGACGGATTGGGGGGTGTCGGGGAGCTGCAGGCAGGTGGTCTGGGGTGACAGGGGAAGGGGATTCTCGGTCCCGGGGTGTCTTGGCTCTAACCCCCCCCCATGTCTCCCATCTAGGCAGAGTCCCCCAGTTTCTCCTGGACAAACTCCCGGCTCCTGCCCCTGAGCCGGGATAGCGGCTGCCAGAGCCGGGCGGGGCCCGGGGGTGCCGGAGACTGGCTGGGGGAGCGGAACCAGAGGCTTCGCCGGAGGAGCGTTGGTGGTGAGCATTGACTCTCTCCCCAGCTCGCTGTCGGGCACAGGCAGAGAACCCAGGAGTCCTGGCCCCCAGCCCCCTGTTCTGACCACTAGTTCCCACTCCCCTGCCAGAGCTGGGGAGGGGAACCCAGGAGTCCTGGCCCCCGCCCCCTGTTCTGACACTAGTTCCCACTCCCCTGCCAGAGCTGGGGAGGGGAACCCAGGAGTCCTGACACCCCTCCCCATGGAACAAGCCCCCTGCCCTCCCAGTATGCCCCCCACCCCCCAAAGGGTGTTCAGGCAGATCAGCTCTGAGTCCCAGTGCTGGGGCGTGGCTCCACCCTTCCAAGCTGGGGGGTGTCTGCCCCTATCCGGGAGGGGGGTGTCGGCCCCAGGGGGGCGGGGATGTGCCTGCGGGGGAGGGGGGGCACTATGGGGTTGAATCCACACCTGTTTTCTGTCTTGCAGACATTGTGAATGGGGCCCTGACCAAACTCCGCGTGGGGCGCGGCGCCGGGGGCCCCTGGCCCAGGAGCTGGGAGTGAGTGAGTGCGGGGTGGGGACATGGGGCTGAGGGCTGGCTCGAGGGGGGCAGCTGGTACCGTGGGGCTAGGACAAGTACAAGGCCACGCACAGCCCTATGCTTCAGTGGCCCCCAGCTCCCCCCCCCGCCCCCCACATCGGGTGTCCCCAGATCCTGGGATGCTGCCACCTCTGGGGCGGGGCGTGGGGCTGGTTTATACAGGGACCTCTCACCCAGCGTGGAGATGCGGGCCACCTCTGGGGCGGGGCGCGGGGGCTGTTTATACAGGGACCCCTCACCCAGCGTGGAGATGCGGCCACCTCTGGGGCGGGGCGCGGGGGCTGTTTATACAGGGACCTCTCACCCAGCGTGGAGATGCGGTCACCTCTGGGGCGGGGCGCGGGGGCTGTTTATACAGGGACCCCTCACCCAGCGTGGAGATGCGGCCACCTCTGGGGCGGGGCGGCGGGGCTGGTTCACAGCCACGCAGCAGTTTAGGACTGGAAGCGAAGAGCAGTCCCGGGCCTGAGGGGGTAGCAGTAATCAGTAATGGCACTGCCGGCAACACGGGCCCTCTGGGCCGTCAGGCCCAGCCCTGAGTGCCAGGGGAGAGTGCCCCCTGCTGCCCCCCCACAGGGTCTCTTCCAGCCCCCCCTCCTCTCTCCCTAGAGCCCCCCAGCGGCTCCAGCCCGGTGCCCCCGATGACCCCCTTTGGCACCAAGCGCAAGGCCTTGGAGGAGCTGGCCCAGGAGGCCCCGCTGGGCACCAAGAAGCAGTAGGTGGCGCCGGGGAGCTCAGAGCGGGGGTGGGGCTGGGGAGTTTGGGGTGGGGATGGGGGGGTATGGGGGGCATGGGGCGGATGGAGCGGTTCGGGGTGGGATGGGGGGGGCCCTGAGGGGCCGTGGGGTGGATGGAGCGGTTCGGGGTGGGATGGGGGGGCCCTGGGAGAGCGCAGGGCGGAGGGAGCGGTTCGGGGTGAGGCGGGGGGCCCTGGGGAGCGCAGGGCGGATGGAGCGGTTCGGGTGAGCGGGGGGCCCTGGGAGCGCAGGGCGCATGGAGCGGTTCGGGGTGGGACAGGGGGCCCTGGGGGGCAGCGGTGTGGATGGAGCAGTTCGGGGTGGGACGGGGGGGGGCGGCCTGGGGAGCGTGGTGTCGATGGAACAGGGGGATGCCAGATGGGGGGGACCCAAGCATTGGGGGCACCCAGTTTCCTGGGCGCGTCCTGTAATGCATGCTGGGAACTCTGGGCAGGCGAGCCGGTTCCGGCCCCCACTAACGCTGCCCGCTGTCGCCCCTTGCAGGAGACCCGCCGTGGGGCCGGCTGGCTCAGATCTTGTCCATGGATGAGGCCGGGGACCCCTTCGATCAGCTCCGGATGATGGTACGGCTGGGAGGAGGGGGAGGGGGCTCTGCCCTCCCGGCAGTGTGGGGGTGTTAGGAGAGAGAGAGTCAGGCCTGTACTTTACCAATGTAGGTATTTTTATCACTTAGCTAGTGACAAGTATAAAACGAAAGAATTAAAATCATCAGTCTGTCCGCTGCCGTATGGACTTTCTCTAGCTAGGGATAGTGCCTGAGGCCTGATTCTTTGGCTTGAGCAGCGGGGCAGCCGTCAGCTGGGAAGGGAGCGGTCGCATCCTCCCATCCCAAACCCCTCACACTGAAATAAGGTGCTATTGGGCTGTTAGGAAGACAATCCTGTCCTGAAAGCGCCCGTCACCACCAGATCGAGACAGATCTTAAGATGGATAAAGAAAACTGAGTTTGATGCATCCTGTCTGGCAAGAAATCCCTTATCAGTGGTTGTGAAACCCTCATTTCTGTAGGTTTGATCTTTTTGGCCCCCGCTTTTCTATTGCCAATCTGTCTGGTTCTCGAATTGTTTCTGTTGGCGGGATAATTAATTTTCCTGGGTGTAAAGTTAATTAGGGTGGTGGGATATAATTGGTTAGAGAATTATGTTACAATGCTAGGATTGGTTAGCTAGAGTTCAGTAAAATAATTGATTAAACTGAGAATATTACTCTATAAATTAGGGCAAACCGGAAGTAAATTGGGATTTGAAAATAAGGGGAAAGGAACGGGATTTCCGCTTGCTGGAAGTTCACCCCAATAAACATCGAGTTGTTGGCACCTTCGAGCATTGTTGCTCCATTCACGCGAGAAGGACCAGGGAAGAGGGAGGGTGAAGGAATAAGCCCCCTAACAGGGGGCCCCAGGCAGGATTGGGGCCGGCCGTCGCTGCCCAGCCACAGTGAGACAGTCTCTGTCCCAGAGAGCTCCGACCCCCGGCAGGATTTCAAACCCCGTGTTAGAGAGGGGAAAGGGAGGCCCAGAGTGGGAGGGAAGTGTCTTACTCAAGGCCATGCCAGGAGTCTGTGGCAGGAGTCCTGGCTCCAGCCATCCCCTGCTCTAACCACTAGACCCCGCTCCCCTCCCAGAGCTGGGATAGAACCCAGGAGTCCTGGCTCCCAGCCCACCCTGCTCTAACCACCAGACCCCGCTCCCTCCCAGAGCTGGGATAGAACCCAGGAGCCCTGGCTCCCAGCCCCCCTGCTGTAACCACACCCCTCTCACCTATCTCTCCCCCCCCATAATAGACAAGCATCTATTTCCCCCCAAATAGCAGCTCCACCCCGTCCTGCTCCTTGGCTGACCCCTCTGCCTCCCCTTCCCCAGGTTCCAGCAGCCCCCCCGAGGTCTTCTCCGACAGCCCCCCAGAGCTGCCCCCCAGCGCTGGCCTTGCCCCGAAGGAAGAGCAGCGGCAAGAGGCGTCCTCAGAGGTAAGGGGGTGGGGGGTCGCCTGCTCCCGGCCCGCCAGCCGTGTCCCAGAGCAATGGCTGGAAATGCTGGTTCCTGAGCTGGGGGGGCCTTTGAGGAACACATGCTGGGCAGACCCCCCCCAGACTGAGATCGGGGGGCATCTGTGGGGCTGGGTGGTGCACAGACCTCCCCCAACTGAGATTAGGGCTGCCATTGTGCCAGGCACTGCAGACACCCCCTAACAGTTGGGGAAACTGAGGCCCAGGAGATCCAGGACTTGCCCGAGGTGTCTCCAGGGAGGTGGTGGCAGAGTCGGGAATTGAACCCCGATCCCCTGGGTCCCAGCCTGATGCCTGACACCCCCGCCCCCGGCCATCAGTGTAATGGCTCCCAACTCCGGCGCCCCCTAGTGTTTGCATGCGTGTGTTGCCTTGGCTCATCCCTGCTCTGTTCAGGGGGCAGCATTTGAGGCCTGGTGGATGTCTCTGGCGGTGCCTTGGGCAGAGCCTGGCTCTGGGGGGGCCCCTAGCGCCCTCTTGGTGCCCAACCCGCCCCGTCCTGGGCAGCTCTCCTGATGCCCTGTTTCTTCCCGTCCAGGAAGCATTCCGGCCGATCCGCCCACGGCTCCCCAGTCCCCTTCAAGCGGCAGGATGCGGGGCGCAAATCCTTGCGCCTCTTCACCCACAGCGGGAAGGAGCTGGTGAGTAACTCTGGCTGCGCGGGCACCCTCTTTGGCCTGGAGGTGAATCCCCGTTAGCAGTATAGGGCCTAAGATGTGCGACGCTGCAACGCAAGGGTCCATCCAGCAGGGGGCAGTCGTGATGCTGGTACTGCAGCTCCCCAGGCCTACCAGCAGGGGGCGGCAGTTCCACACACTAGGCCAGCTCATTGCAAGTTCACTAGTAATCCCAGAGCTTGGGTTGTGGAGGAAGAGAACTCAGGCCGTCCCGGTGTGGGGGTTTAAAGGGGTGTGGAGCAGGACCCAGGCATCCCGGCTGGGGGGTTTAAAGGGGCATGGGGCAGAACCCAGGCGTCCTGGCATGTGCGGGGTTTAAAGGGGCGTGGGGCAGAACCCAGGCGTCCTGGCGTGTGGGGGGGGGGGGTTTAAAGGGGTGTGGGGCAGGACCCAGGCATCCCGGCTGGGGGGTTTAAAGGGGCCAGCCTCCTTGTGCCACGTGCCCGCTCGCTCCCGGGGGGGTCAGACATCTGAGCCCCTCCTCAGTGGCACCCGGTCGCAGGCCCCTCCAGGCGCTTTCTGGCTGCGGCGCCAGCCCCCGGGCCCCGTCCCACGTAGTCACGCCCAACCCTTCTCCCTTCCTCCCCCCCCACGCAGCCTCCCCCGGACCCCGCCAAGGCCCCCGAGCCCGGCAGCTGGCACCTGCTGAAGCGGAGGGTGGCAGACGCCCTGGAGGGGCACCGAGCCCCGCAGAGCTGGGTCCCGCTGCCCTTGGCCAGACCCACGGCGCCGGATGATGGTACAGCCCAGGCCTTGGGGGCGGCATGATGCAAAGGCCCCCATCTTCTAGGGGTGCGGGGGGGGCGTTGGATCAGAGATGGGGGCGGCACTGCCCAGGCACCATAGTGATGGGCTTGCGGGGTGGGGGGGGCAGGGGGTTCCGCCATGCGAGGCCCCCCTCAGCATCCTCGGCAGGCACCCGGCTTCCCCGTCCCAGTCTGTGGGGCTGAAGGGCGGGGGGGCTGAACCCCGTCACCCCAGACGGCCCCTCCTCCCGCAGCAGCCACACTGCGTCTCGGCCCAATGGCGAAATAGCTTCCCGGCCCCGTCATCCGTGTTGTAATCGGCTGGTTTCAACAGGGCAGGGCGTGCCAGGGACAGCATGGGGCGGGCAGGGGTTTAGGGGCTTGGATCTACAGGCTCATCTTCACCCCGCCCCCTTCCTGGGGCCCAAGAGCCTCGGCGCGCCGTGGGTCTGTCCGCCCGATGCCGCCGCAGCCGACGGGTCGAAGATCCCGGCCGCTTGAAGAGCTCAGGGTTTGCCCATATCCAGCCCGGTCAGCGCATTAGCTGCCGCGCCCCACCCCAGAGGTGGCTGCATCTCAGTGCCGGGTGAGGGATCTCTGCACAAACAAGCCTTGTGCCCTGCCCCAGAGCGAGGGAACCCTGTACAAACAGCTGCCACGCTGCACCCCAGAGGTGGCTGCATCTCATTGCTGCGTCGGATTCTGCCAGGCACCGAGCGGCCTCCCACGATGCGGGTGGGGGCCGGGCCCCATGTTGGCTGTAAAACCCGCCGGAGCAGTGACGGGCTGATGTCTGTGTTCCAGGGACACCTGCTGTCGAAGACCCCGCTGCCGGGCAGAGCGAGCAAGACGCCGGCAAGAAGCCGTGTGCCAAGGAGCCGGACCTGGAGGCCTGGTGCGGCAGCCGCACTGGGGCCCCCCCCAGGCAGCAGCGGACCCTGCGCCGGTCCCTGAGCTGGCCTGAGGGCCTGTCGGGGGCGGAGGGCATCGTCACCGACCCTCCAGGAGCTGCCGGGTCGGGGAGCTCCCCGTCCCGCCCTGGAGGAGGTGAGACGGCGCCACTGGATGATGCCCCGGGGAGCCGACCTGGCCCGCTGCTGCCGGGCACCCCCAGGCTGTGCGTCACGCTGGCCCCCGGCGGCGCTGTGCCCGGCTGCCTGGGGGCTGGGGAGGGTGGCCTGGGGCAGCCAGCTCCCGGCTCTCTTGCCGGCCCCGACGGTGGCCCCAAGCGCCTCGTGAAGCGACTGATCCTGGCCTTCCCGCACTCCCCCGCCCAGCCCGCCGGAGCCGGCCCCCCCAAGCGGGCAGCCCGGGGCCGGCGCTTCGGGCGCTCGCTCAGCCACGAGAGCGCCCTGCCCCCACCCGGCGGGGCCCAGGCCAAGACCTCGGGGCGGGGTGACCCCGGCCTGCCGCCCCCCAGGAGTCCACGGAGCTACTTGCGGGCCTGCAAGCAGCAGATCTTCCTCAGCCACAAGCGCCTCACCCTGGCCTTCGCGAGGCGGGGCCGGAGCCAGCCGGGCGCTGCCGTGCCCAACGCCAGCCCCGGGATGGGGCACCCACCCGCCGGCCCCTCCTGCGACCCTCAGCTCCAGCACCGCTCCCTGAAATCCCTCCTGCCGGCTACTAAACTCACTGCCAGCCAGGACTCCCTGGATTTGTGAACGGGGGGTGGGGGACCACAGTCCATCTGCTTGGGCTGATTGCCCCCCCCTCCCCGATGTGCTGCATTCCCTGCCTTCCGGGGAGCAAACTGGGCCCAGAAGTTTGGAATCCCCTGGGCTGCGGCTGAGTGCTCCCCTTGCCCTCTGGACCTCGGGGTGACCCAAACCGGATGGGGCTGATAGCCATGCACCCCTGCCTCCCCTTAGCAGCCTGGTCCCGGCGGGCGCGCTGCGTAAGAGCCATGAATGCTTTGTGCGTTTCGGCCCCCGGCCGGCAATTCCCGAGCCGCCCTCGCCCGCCGGCCTCCGGGAGCTGGCTCGTCCTGGGTTCAAACTCCCGGCAGAGAAAGCGGCCTCGGCTTTTTTACCCTGTGATCGCCTGGGTTTCTGCCGCCGGCTCTTCCATGCCTTGGGCTGCGGTTTCCGCGTTTCGCTGTGGGGTGGAGGCGGGGCGAGAGCGCGCCGCTCGTCTCTGGAGACGGGCGGGATAAGTTATACAAGGTGTAGGGACTGGGGGCGGGCGGGGTCTCTCCTCGGAGCTGCACTCCGTACTTCTGAAAGCAAGAAGGCTCCCCGGGTCTGTTTCTTTCCTTTCAAATGTTTACATTTCTTCCAGAATAAAAGTTTTTTAAAACTTTTTTTTCCCCCTTCTTTTTCCACCCAAAGAAGCGGCGAACGGTTGGCAAAGACCGAGGAGCCCCCTGGGTCCTGCACAGGGTAGGATCTCTCTGCTGCTGGATTGAGGGGGCCGGGAGGGGGGGAATTGTTTGATTTTTTGGTAACCGAGGAGAAGCTGGATTTGTACAGGCCGGGGGCCGTGGATGGACAGACCTGTGCCGCTGGCAGTTAGAGGAGCGCTCCGGGAAGATCTGCGCGCACCTGAAACTTCAGCCTGCCGGGGTCTGGTTGGGCACCGAGATCTCTGCAGCAGACGGATGCCTGGGTGTTTCCGGCTCCCCCTGCTCCTAGCATGTGGCTGATAATGTCCCGCCTCCACGCCCAGAGGGGGCGTCTCTCCCTGCCCCAGGGCTAGTGTCCAGGGTAGCTTTGCAGCAAGCCCTGAAAAAGCCCCATGAACTGGGTTGCACTAAGGGACTGATGCGGGGGAGAGAGGGGCACCATCAATTCAGCTTTCCAATAACCTGTCTTCCTGCCCCGGCTCTGGGAGAGGGATGGGCCTAGGGACGAGGGGGAGGCCTTGATCCCAGCTGGGGGTGGGTGTTTCTGGGCAGCGCCTCCCTGGCGTGATGGGGGCCCTGATCCAGGCTGGGGGGGAGCTGCTAGGACTTCCTGCCAGGCACCTGTATAGGCAGCCTGGAGGCAGGGGTGTCACGGGGTCACAGGTCGGGCCCACTCTTGGCCCCATGCAGTCCGTGGTGGTGGTGGTGGGGGGGAACCCCCTTCACTGCGACAACCCTTCTAGGGGGTCCACTCTCAAGGGTTAAGCCCCTCCACCTCCTGCAGCCGCACTGAGCCTCAGCATGCCTGGCTCCTGCCGGGGGCCCCCTCAGGGAGTCCCCTCGCTCTGGACCCCCAGGGCTGCCACCCCCAGAGGGAATAATGCCCCTGTTCTCTAGCCCGGAGCGCCTCTCAGCCAGCATGAAACAGGAGGGTTTAGGGAGCGTCTGACCCCAGCCCAGGAAACTCTCAGGGCCTCAGGTCTGGACCCCCTCAACCCAACACATCCCAGTCTCCCCTGCACCCAGGGGGGCTCTGCCTGCTCCCTCCCCCCAGCCCAGAGCCCCCTGCTGCCCCTTTGGGCATCTGAGATCACCAGCCCCGCCTCTGTCCATTGTCTTCTCTCCAGGTAAACAGGGTCACCGGGGCCTCCCCTCCCCTCTTCTGTCCTCTGGCCCCTCTGGCTAGAACCGGCTGGTCACTGGGGTACTCTTTCCGCAGCCCATTGTCCTGCCACGGGCCAGAACCGGCTGCCACTCCTGAGCTAGGCCTCGGGTTCGCCAGTCGCTGGGGTCTCCATTCTCCAGGCCATTGGCGGGGTCCCAAGTTCCGTCCCCTGTAACCCCAAACTCCCTCTCCCCTCCCCTGCCTCGTTAAACCCATCACATGCAGGGAAACTGAGTCCCGCCCCCTCAGCACTCGAAAAAACAAGAAAACCCCCCACTTCCTCACAGGGGGGCCAGGCCAGATTTATTTGATTTCAGCAGCTGATCTGGAGCATCACCTGGATCTTCCCAATTAGCGCTGTCCTTGGCTCCCGGTTCCTAGGCTGCTAATTAATGAGACAGCCTGATTAATTTCCACCCCTGGTGCCCTCTAGTGGCCTCCCCAAAGAGCGACCTGCCCTGCAAAGCACCATGAATGGAGGGATAGGAACCCGAGAGCGGCTCGGGGTTCAGGCCAGAGCTTCCACAGCTGAGAGGGAACCGGTTCAACACTGAGCGTGGCGTGAGCGTATCTTTTCCCCCTGCGACTTTTCTCTGCTGTCGCAATGTTGTTGTTTTATTTCTGGCTCCCTCTCGGTATTACTGACACCCCGTGGCGCCAGGCGCTCTACAAACGCAGAACAAAACTCCCCGAGCCCTTCCCGTCGAAGTCTCCGCCGAGGGCCAATAGCTGAATGCGTGCGGCCAGCCGGGAAACTGAGGCAATGATGAATTACAGGTCCGCCCCTCCAGCGCGTGGTCAATCGCAAACAGGCCTTGGGGGCTGACCTGCGGTGGGAGCTGGGCTCCAACCCCAGCCCCCTCGCAGACGCCCTTGTCTGCTGCTTCATTGGGTTGTGCCTCAGTTTCCCCATCTGCACGAGGGGGATCCTAGAACGGCGTCAGCTGGAGGCTGCTTTTTAATGGGGAGAGTTTCTCTCTTTACCCGTGTTACTATGGCCGCAGCTAGACTGGGATAAAGGGCCGTGTATTTTATTTCCCCTTCCCAGGTGGGAAGAAGCCCTTCACAGATCCCTGGGTCCGGGGCGCTGGGACAGCCCCTGGGAGGCCCCCTTCCATCTGTTAGCCCCCCCCTTTAGGGCACGGGGGTCAGCCCCTTGGTTTCAGTGCCTCTTGGGACCGAAGCGGGGACCCTCCAGCCCCCCTGCGTCACATCGTGAGCTCCCCGCAGGGCCGCACCCCCAGCTGGGGCTGGAGCGCCTCTCGGCCAGCGGGGTGAACATGGACGGGCTCCCGGGACAGCCGGGCCGCAGCGCAGAGAGTCCTGAGCTTGGCAGAGGGAAGGGGATGTGCCAGCCACTCCAGCGGGGGCTGAGCAGAGCCGGGGGCTGCCTCTCTGCCCCCCTGCCCAGCAGGGGCCCTGCTTCCAGCCAACCAACCCACCCACCATCCCCCTTCTCAGTCCTTTGTTCCTCTTCCCGGCCAGAAAAAGTTCACCTGGACCTAGCGCTTTGTTCTCCCAGGGGTTGACCTGGAGGGGGTGGGTCAGCAGCCAGCCCTCAATCGCACCAGGCTCCCTGCAGAGATTAACCCACCTTTTCCCCTCACCTAGTTGAACAGTCTGTATTTTGGGGAAACTGAGGCACACACGAAGGGCCCGGTGGGGTCCGAGCAGCCTGGGGATGCCTGTGACTGGGGCGAGGGAGCTGCTGGCCGGGTGAGGCACCTGCCTTAGCTCCTAAACCTGTGGGAGAGCTGAGAATAGAACCCAGGAGTCCTGGCTCCCAGACCCCCCCCCCCCCGCTTACCCCCATTCCCTGAGCAAGGGAGAGAACCCAGGAGTCCTGGCTCCCAGCCTTGCGCTGGGCTCTAAGAGGGAATTTCTTGGAGTCCCACTAGACTAGGGCAGCCTGGGGGGCAGAGGGAGGGGGAGAGGAGCCACATACATCTCACCCCCTTCCCCTCCCCACGCTGGGGGCCAGGGGCCACTCCCCCCACACCCCCACATGCATTGCTTTTCCCATTCCCCTCCTTCCCTCCCTCTGCACATCTGCTCTCTGGCCACCTGCCCCCCACCTTGCTTGTGCTCCTTTCCACTTCCCCCTCCCCTCCCCTCCCCTTCTCCCCTTCCTCACACTCGCCCCCTTCCCCACTCCCTCCGTCTCTTCCCCGCTTCTTCCGGCTCTCCTTCCCCCTCTTCCCTGCTCCCTCCGTCTCTTCCCCGCTTCTTCCGTCTCTCCTTCCCCCTCTTCCCTGCTCCCTCCATCTCTTCCCCGCTTCTTCCGTCTCTCCTTCCCCCTCTTCCCCGCTCCCTCCGTCTCTTCCCCGCTTCTTCCATCTCTCCTTCCCCCTCTTCCCCGCTCCCTCCGTCTCTCCCCCGCTTCTTCCGTCTCTCCTTCCCCCTCTTCCCTGCTCCCTCCGTCTCTTCCCCGCTTCTTCCGTCTCTCCTTCCCCCTCTTCCCTGCTCCCTCCGTCTCTTCCCCACTTCTTCCATCTCTCCTTCCCCCTCTTCCCCACAGCTCTTCCCCGCTTCTTCCGTCTCTCCTTCCCCCTCTTCCCCACTCCCTCCATCTCTTCCCCGCTTCTTCCGTCTCTCCTTCCCCCCCTTCCCCACTCCCTCCATCTCTCCCCCGCTTCTTCCATCTCTCCTTCCCCCCTTCCCCACTCCCTCCGTCTCTCCCCCGCTTCTTCCATCTCTCCTTCCCCCCCTTCCCCACTCCCTCCGTCTCTCCCCCGCTTCTTCCGTCTCTCCTTCCCCCTCTTCCCCACTCCCTCCGTCTCTTCCCCGCTTCTTCCGTCTCTCCTTCCCCCTCTTCCCCACTCCCTCCAGCTCTTCCCCGCTTCTTCCGTCTCTCCTTCCCCCCCTTCCCCACTCCCTCCGTCTCTCCCCCGCTTCTTCCGTCTCTCCTTCCCCCCCTTCCCCACTCCCTCCGTCTCTTCCCCGCTTCTTCCGTCTCTCCTTCCCCCTCTTCCCCACTCCCTCCGTCTCTTCCCCGCTTCTTCCATCTCTCCTTCCCCCCCTTCCCCACTCCCTCCGTCTCTCCCCCGCTTCTTCCGTCTCTCCTTCCCCCCTTCCCCACTCCCTCCGTCTCTTCCCCGCTTCTTCCGTCTCTCCTTCCCCCTCTTCCCCACTCCCTCCGTCTCTCCCCCGCTTCTTCCGTCTCTCCTTCCCCCTCTTCCCTGCTCCCTCCATCTCTTCCCCGCTTCTTCCGTCTCTCCTTCCCCCCTTCCCCACTCCCTCCGTCCCTCCCCCGCTTCTTCCATCTCTCCTTCCCCCTCTTCCCCACTCCCTCCGTCTCTTCCCCGCTTCTTCCATCTCTCCCCCCCCCTTCCCCGCTCCCTCCGTCTCTCCCCCGCTTCTTCCGTCTCTCCTTCCCCCTCTTCCCCACTCCCTCCAGCTCTTCCCCGCTTCTTCCACCTCTCCTTCCCCCCCTTCCCCACTCCCTCCGTCTCTTCCCCGCTTCTTCCATCTCTCCTTCCCCCCCTTCCCCACTCCCTCCGTCTCTTCCCCGCTTCTTCCATCTCTCCTTCCCTCCCTTCCCCACTCCCTCCGTCTCTCCTTCCCCCTCTTCCCCACTCCCTCCATCTCTTCCCCGCTTCTTCCGTCTCTCCTTCCCCCCCTTCCCCACTCCCTCCAGCTCTTCCCCACTCCCAGACTCCCCCCTCCCCCGCCCATTCATCCTTTCTCTCAGCCTTGCCCCCCCCCCCGGCTCTCCCCCCTCCAATCGGCGGCGGCCGGGGGCGGGTCCAGGGCCGCTCCCCCGCCCGCTGCGGGCAGCCCAGCCCGGCCCGGCCCGGCCCCTCACTCCCCGGCTCTCCCCGCTGAGCGGCCGGCCCGAGCCCCGCAGCCCCCCGCAGCCATGGCCGAGGGCGGGGAAGGGGAGGATGATGTGCAGTTCCTGCGGACCGTGAGTGGGGGGGGGGAGCGGCGGTGAGGGGGGGCAGCAGAGGTGCGGGAACTAGGACTGGGGGGGGGGGTTGCAGCTCCCCCCCCCCCCCCGGGTTAAAGTGGTTTCTATCATACTCGGGGTTCGCAGTTTGGTTCAATGGCTCTCAGCGCCCCCACCATACAAATTGTTCTAGTGCCCCTGGGGAGTGGGGGGGGGTGAAGGGGGGAGCAGTGGGGAAGGGGAGGAGGGGGAGCAGATTGAAGGGGGAGCAGTGGGGGAGCAGAGGGGAGCAGTGGGGAAGAGGTGAAGGGGGAGCAGTGGGGAGGGGGAACAGCGGGGAAAGGGAGGGGGAGCAGTGGGGAAGGGGAGGAGGGGGAGCAGTGGGGTAGGAGTGGGGGAGGGGGGAGGAGCAGAGGGGAGCAGTGGGGAAGAGGTGAAGGGGGAGCAGTGGGGAGGGGGAACAGCGGGGAAAGGGAGGGGGAGCAGTGGGGAAGAGGGGGAGGAGTGGAGAGGGGAGCAGTGGGGAGGGGGCGAAGTGGGGAAGGGGGCACTGGGGACAGGGCCTAGCGGAGGGGAAGGCCGGGAGAATGGCCAGAGGAGATGGGGGCAGGGCGAGTCCACCGTGTCCTTGGGGGTCCCCCTCTGCCTAGGGGTGGGGGGTGCATGCTGACACCCTGACCATGGGGCAGGGAGGAGAGAAAGGGTAGCAGTTTGGGGGGGTATAGGAAGTGTATGGGGGTGAGGGGAAGGAGCCTGGGGGGCAGAGATGGGGAGGAGGGGACGGGGGGGGGGGCGTTGCCTGGATCTCTGTGATAACATGGTGACATGGGATAATTAGCTGACTTTAGAGAGGGGAGGGGAGGTGGCATAGATACCATGGGAGTGGGGAGAAAGCAGTCCCGTCCCCCCCCGGGGGCCAGGGTTCGGCTCAGCCCCTCTCCTCCGTTCTGCCCCCTTCTGCCCCCCACCCCGGGTCCTCTTGGTCAGGGCCTGGGGATCCGAAGAGCAAGTGGCTGCCAACAGGTGTCACTGGCGGGGGGGGAGGGGAGCTGGTTCCCACCCATCCCCCTCTTTGGCTCCCACCCACTCAGGGGCCTTCCAGACGCGAGCTATGGGGCACCACGGGGCCTGATCTCTGTCCGGGCCTCTGGGTGCTACCGTAAAACACCTAATAAGAGCCCTGTCCAATCCCGAGAGCCCCCACCTGGGGGTCACTTCTCCCCGGATTGTGCTATTTGGTTTGTGCAAGGAAGGAGGGGTGTGTGAAGCGGGGTGTGTGTGTAAGGAAGGAGGGGTGTGCAAAGCAGGGTGCGTGTGCAAGAAAGGAGGGGTGTGTGAAGTGGCGTGCGTGTGCAAGGAAAGAGGGGTGTGCGAACCGAGGTGCGTGTGTAAGGAAGGAGGGGTATGCGAAGTGGGATGCGAGTGTAAGGAAGGAGGGGTGTGCGAAGTGGGGTGCGGGTGCAAGGAAAGAGGGGTGTGCAAAGCAGGGTGTGAGGAAGGAGGGCTGTGCAAAGCAGGGTGTGTGTGTAAGGAAGGTGGGGTGTGTGAAGCGGGTTGCGTGTGCAAGAAAGGAGGGGTGTGCGAAATGGGGTGCGTGTGCAAGAAAGGAGGGGTGTGCAAAATGAGGTGCGGGTGCAAGGAAGGAGGGGTGTGCGAAGCGGGGTGCAAGGAAGGAGGGGTGTGCGCAGCGGGGTGCATGTGCAAGGAGGGGTGTGCGAAATGGGGTGCGGGTGCAAGGAAGGAGGGGTGTGCGCAGCGGGGTGCGTGTGCAAGGAGGGGTGTGCAAAGCGGGGTGCGTGTGCCAGGACCCTCAGCCGCCCTGGGTTAACGCTGACTCCAGCTCCCCGAGCTCTCAGGTTTCGGAGCTTTATATAACCGGGTTGACAGCTGGGGATGGCTGGAATCTGGGGGGGAGGGGTCGCTCGTTCACCCAGCCGGGGGGAGGGGAGCTCTGGAGGGCAGCCCCATGGAAGGGTTAAAGGGCCCGTTGGTGTCGGATCCCTGAGGTCTGGGTTGTGGCCTGTCTGGGGGGTGCCGGGGCTGGTGCTGGGTCCGTCTGGTGCCCTGGCTCAGGGAGTGTCTGTCCCTGATTGTGCCGTGGGGCAGGGACCGGGGCTGTACCGATTCATAACAAATCTCAAGTGAAATGAAACAGATGGGGGGGGGGGGGTGTGGAGCATGTGGGGGTGGAGCTTGAGACCTGGGGGTGGAGCTTGTGACAGGGTGTGGCATTTGGGGGTGGAGCCTGGGACTTGGGGGTGAGATGTGGTGGGGGGGCACATAGGGCTTGGGGTGGCAGGGAAGGGGGGCATGTTGGGAGTGGAATAAGGGGTGTGTGGCTGTTCTGTGTGGGTGGGGCTTGTCCCATGGAGGAAGTGGGGAAGAGGTGAAGAAAGGAGCAGGGCGGGGGGGGCAGTGAGGAGTTGGAGGGGGAGGGGAGAGGTGTGAGGCATGAGGCCACCTGCGCTGGCGGGGGAGGGGAATTGGGCTGGCTGGGATGCAGTGTGGTGGGGAGGGGATGCAGTGGAGGGAGTGGGGCTGGGATGCAGTGGAGAGAGTGGGGCTGGGATGCAGTGTGGTGGGGGAAGGGATGCAGTGGGGGAAGGGATGCAGTGGAAGGAGTCAGGCTGGCTGGGATGCAGTGTGGTGGGGGAAGGGATGCAGTGGAAGGAGTCAGGCTGGCTGGGATGCCGTGTGGTGGGAAGAGGATGCAGTGGGGGGAGTTGGGCTGGCTGGGATGCAGTGTGGTGGGGAGAGGATGCAGTGGAGGGAGTTGGGCTGGCTGGGATGCAGTGTGGTGGGGAGGGGATGCAGTGGAGGGAGTGGGGCTGGGATGCAGTGGAGGGAGTGGGGCTGGGATGCAGTGTGGTGGGGAGAGGATGCAGTGGAGGGAGTTGGGCTGGCTGGGATGCAGTGTGGTGGGGAGGGGATGCAGTGAAGGGAGTCAGGCTGGCTGGGATGCAGTGAGGTGGGGAGAGGATGCAGTGGAAGGAGTCGGGCTGGCTGGGATGCAGTGTGGTGGGGGAGGGGATGCAGTGGAAGGAGTTGGGCTGGCTGGGATGCAGTGTGGTGGGGAGGGGATGCAGTGGAAGGAGTCAGGCTGGCTGGGATGCAGTGTGGTGGGGGAGGGGATGCAGTGGAAGGAGTTGGGCTGGCTGGGATGCAGTGTGGTGGGGAGGGGATGCAGTGGAGGGAGTGGGGCTGGGATGCAGTGTGATGGGGGAAGGGATGTAGGGGAGGGGGTTCAGCATGGGGCCTCCTCCAGCGCCCGATGGCACCAAGCAGCCCCGATCCCCCCTGGCCATTCCCCACGGCCTAGTGTCCTCTGCCCCCATGATAACTCTGATGCCCCTTTGGCCTGGCACCCTGTCTGACCCTGCCCCATGGCATGCCCCGGGGGCCAGCCCTCAGCACCACCCCAGCCCCCAGGTCACTCCCTGCTCCGCCCAGTTCCCCAGCCCTGCGCTGAGACCGCTAGGCCAGGCTGCCAGGGAGTGGGTGGGACCCCGTTCCTCATTAGCACGGGACGCAGGCTGGCGTTGGGCTCCTGCCCCCCTGCCCCTGCCGGTCACTGCTAACGGCTCCTGGTCCCAGAGAAATTCCCGCGGGTGGACAAGGCCACGGCTAAACTCACAGGGCCCAGGAAATAATCCGGAGGCAGCATGGGAGCCAGGACTCCTGGGTTCTATCCCCAGCTCTGGGTGGGGATTGGGGTCTAGTGATTAGAGATGGGGGCTGGGACCCAGGACGCCTGGGTTCTATCCCCAGCTCTGGAAGGGGAGTGGGGTCTAGTGGGTTAGAGCAGGGGGGGCTGGGACCCAGGAAGCCTGGGTTCTCTCCCCAGCTCTGGGAAGGGAGTGGGGTCTAGTGATTAGAGATGGGGGGGCTGGGACCCAGGACGCCTGGGTTCTATCCCCAGCTCTGGGAGGGGAGTGGGGTCTAGTGGGTTAGAGCAGGGGGGGCTGGGACCCAGGAAGCCTGTGTTCTCTCCCCAGCTCTGGGAGGGGAGTGGGGTCTAGTGATTAGAGCAGGGGGGCTGGGACAGAGGTCCTGTGGACACCATATTCTCACGGCTCGCATTGAGATGCGTGTCCGTGCAAGTCTCCGGACGGCCGCCTGCTGCCCCGGCGCTCGGTGCCTCCAGCAGGAAATACAAGTACTTTGTTTCATGCTCTGAAAAAAGATGGGGGGGGGGGGGCGGGACTGTGTCCTAAATTCAGCTCAGCTGTTCAGGGTGGGGGGAGGCAGCAGGGAGAGGAGGAATCTGCTGCTGCTTAGATTTTCCTACCAGTTTGTGCATGAAACCAAATATCCTGCCTGCCGCCCGCCCGGGGGCCAGACGCAACTGCGGGGAGGGGAGTGGGGACCAGTGGTCAGAGCAGGGGGAGCTGGGAGCTAAGACTCCTGGGTTCTATCCCCAGCTCTGGGAGGGGAGTGGGGTCTGGTGGGAGCCAGGACTGTGTGAGTGGCAGTGGGGGGGTGGGGGCCTCTGGGGAGGTCCCCCCCCCGCCCCCGCAGACACAGGCCGCACCAGCAACGATGCGTGTCGCTGGGTTTGCAGGAATGTGTCTGACAGGTGCAGGCTCCAAAAATAAGCCCCCGGCCTGAGCTGGGGGGATGGGAGTGATGGGGGGGGGTCCCATTTCCTCGCAGAACCCCCCCCCCCCCCAGCACCCCTGCCCTTAAAAGACCGGCACACCCCGTATTTCTCAAGGGCGTGGGGAGGGCACAGCCACTTCCCCGTTTCCTTCCATCTTGTCCTCAAATCCCGTTCCCTGGCGGGGCCGACCCTGGGGGCCAGCGAGGGCGGGGGGGGGGCAGGCTGGGGCTTGGTAATTGCTTCACGGCGCGGTTAATAGACGGCTCCCACTCCCCGGAGAGGAGCCGTCTATTTTGAGCCGCGTGCGTCTCTTTAAAAGCTGCCGCGGGTGGGGGGGCCGGGCGGCCTTTTCCAGGCCGGGGATCTGCCCTCGGCCGGGCATTTTCCGGGCGGGGCTGGGGTGGGAACGGCCCCCACCTAGGCCCCCTACTTCCGTGCCCCCTGCTCGGTCCGGCCGGCCCGGAGCCGGTTCTCACCCGGGCTCCCGCATTGCGGCGAGGGGCCTGGGGGGCAGGGCAGTCTGGGGCTCAGGCTGGGGGGGGGGCACCCGCTGTTCCTGGGGGGCTGGGCCATGGGATGCTGGATGTTCCCTTCCCTGCTCAGGTCGGGGTGCCCTTGGGCGGCCGCTTTGCCTCCCGGGGCTGGGTTCTCGTCCCCCTGGCACGGGGCTGGCGGGGCTGAGGCCCCAAGAGGGCCCAGTCTTCGTCACTCGCACGCCAGGGCTCCTGCCGGGCCTCCATTGCCCCCGCCGCCTCCCTGGGGCCACCCTCCACCCCACTAGTTCAGGGACCCTCTGCAACCCCACCCCCTCCTCCATGCCAGGGTCCCCCATGCCAGGGGCTCCGTGGGCCCCTCCTGCCCGGGGTTCTGTGCTGAGAGGGGAGGTGGCCTTGGGGTTACGGCAACAGGCTGGGGCCAGGGGATCTCGGGTCAATCCCCGGCGCTGCCACTAACTCCCTGGCTGACCTTGGCTAAGTCACTTGGCTTCCATGGGCCTCAGTTTCCCCAGCTGTAAAATGGGGATGATCGTCCTTCCTCTGGCTGCCAGAGCTCTATCAATGTGGGGCAGGGACTGTCTCTTGGTTGGGGTCTGGGCAGCGCCCGGCGTGACGGGGCCCCGATCTCGGTCGGGGTCTGGGCAGCGTCCAGCCCGACGGGGCCCTGATCTCGGTCGGGGTCTGGGCAGCGTCCGGCCCGACGGGGCCCTGATCGGGGTCTGGGCAGCGCCCGGCGTGACGGGGCCCCGATCTCGGTCGTGGTCTGGGCAGCGTCCGGCCCGACGGGGCCCTGATCTTGGCTGGGGTCTGGGCAGCGCCAGGCGCGACGGGGCCCTGATCTTGGCTGGGGTCTGGGCAGCGCCCGGCGTGACGGGGCCCTGATCTCAGTCGGGGTCTGGGCAGCGCCCGGCCCGACGGGGCCCTGATCTTGGCTGGGGTCTGGGCAGCGCCCGGCCCGACGGGGCCCTGATCTCGGTTGGGGTCTGGGCAGCGCCCGGCCCGACGGGGCCCTGATCTTGGTTGGGGTCTGGGCAGCGCCCGGCGCGACGGGGCCCTGATCTTGGCTGGGGTCTGGGCAGCGCCCGGCCCGATGGGGCCCTGATCTTGGCCGGGGTCTGGGCAGCGCCCAGCGCGACGGGGCCCTGATCTCGGTTGGGGACTCTAGGTCCTACCGTCATACACACAACACCCATCCCCTAAGTATGTGCCCTTGGCCTGGCATACTGAGGACCCAGAGGCTCTAGAGGAGGCCTGATTCCTGGGGGCAGGGGGCGTGGATGGGGCAGTAGCCGTGGGTGCAGGATGCCAGCTGGCTGCAGACGCCGGGCGACACCGCCTGCGTGGCGGGGGTAGGGCTCTGGAAATGCAGGGGGCACCGGTGCCACCCCTCTCCCTGGGGCAGGGGACGGGCCTCCCGCGGTGCTGCCCGGCCGGGGCTGAGCTCCCCACGGGTGTGTCGGGGGGGAACGGTAGCACAGCGGGTGCTGACCCGGCACATTCCCCTGTGGAAATAGCACCTGTCCTGTAACCGGAGTTGGCCCGGGCAGGGCAGTGCGGGTGGGGGAGCATCCTACGTAGGGGAGGGGCAGTTGGGGGGTGGGGATGCGCCTGGAGGGGGGGCAGAGCAGTGGGGATGAGCCCGGTGCGGGAATGGGCTGGCAGGGGCGGGGGGCAGTCATGTCTGGGGGTGGCCATGGCTGGGACATGTGGAGGGAGCTGCACCTACCTGGCTGTCACGAGACCCCCAGGGCGCTGAGCTCCGCCCCCCTAAGCTGGGGGTGGCAGGGGGCTCCCGCCCCCCAGAATGCAGCATCACCCCACACCCACCCTCCGTGCTGTGTCTTCGGCTGCTCTGCCCGCCTCAAGGCTTTAAGAGGACATGGGATCCCGTCACTTCCTGTCTTAAAATGCAGGGCAGCTGCTCACCAGCCCCCGCGCCCCACCCCAGAGGTGGCTGCATCCCGGTGCCAGATGAGGGTTCCCTGTATAAACAGCCCCCGCGCTTCACCCCAGAGGTGAAGTCGGGATGGGGGGTGGGGGGAATGGAACCCAGGAGTCCTGACTCCCAGACCCCTGCTCTAACCATTAGACCCCACTCCCCTCCCAGAACAGGGGATGGAACCCAGGAGTCCTGGCTCCCAGCCCCCCTCCCCCAGCAACTCCCGGCGTGTGGCTAATGAGCAGGCACCGGGGTAATGAATTCTGCTCCCTGAGTCATTCTCCCGGCCCCTGGGCTACCGCCGCCCGGCCTGCTGCTGTGCATTGAATGTGCCCCCCGCCCCGCAGGGTCTCTGTGGTGTCTGAG
The DNA here is from genome assembly GCA_037349315.1 of Chelydra serpentina. NCBI lineage: Eukaryota > Metazoa > Chordata > Testudines > Chelydridae > Chelydra > Chelydra serpentina. The sequence continues at coordinate 579,002 of JBAIAC010000203.1, forward strand.
CCTTCGCCCGCCCCCGCAGCCCCGCTCCGAAGGGGGCTCATTAGCCCTGGCAGAGCAGCTTGAACCAGCGCTGGGGTAGATCCGGAGTGACTCCGGTTTGACGCTGCTGGAGCGGCCGGCTGCCTCCCCGAGTGCAGTGTGTAGGGGAGAGCCAGCGTGCGGGGTGGGGGGATCCCCCCACTGACAGGCAGGGCCGGGTGCCCGCAGGTCCCAGAGCCTGGGCACAGGTGGCTGCTCTCAGAGACTTGTTTACGCCCAGGCCCGAGGGGCAGAACCTGCCCTGATCCACGCCCCCCCCAGGCGGAGGGGAGGGGGCATTTGGGGGGGACTGCAGGGGCTGTTCACTGTGTTGCATGCCGGGGGAGGGGCTGGGCAGGAATCGCCCCCCCCCCCGCGCCAAAGGGGAGCGGGGTGTAGGGGGTCGAGCAAGGGGCTGCAAGTTAGGACTCCTGGCGAGTGGGGGGAGATCCATATCCCCCCCCCCCGCAGCTGTCAACCACCCCATCTCCTTTCAGCCCGCCCCCTCCCCTCGCGGCCCTGTGACCCACCCCCAGCCCCTGTCACCCCCCCAGGCCCTTCCCATGTTACAGAATGGGGGACGGGGGGGCACGGAGGGGTTTATCCCAGTCCACACAGTGAGCCAGTGGTAGAACCTGGGATAGAACCCAGGTGTCCTGGCGCTCAGCCTCCCCCTCCCCCCCCCCCAACCACTGGACCCACCCCCTCCCCGAGCCGGGGTAGAACCCAGGAGTCCTGGCTCCCAACCTCCACACCCCCACCCCGCCGCTCTAACCACTAGTCCTGCCTCCCCTCCTCGAGGGTGGAATAGAACCCAGGAGTCCTGAGCGCCCCCCCCCCCCCGTCTCTCCCCGCCCCAGGAGGATGAAGTCGTCCTGCAGTGCTCCGCCACCATCCTCAAGGAGCAACTCAAGTTGTGCCTGGCCGCCGAGGGCTTCGGCAACCGCCTCTGCTTCCTGGAGTCGACCTCCAACGCCCAGGTGAGCCCCCCGTGCCTCTGTCCCCCCCCCCCCCCCCCGCCCCGCCGGCCCGGGGGAGGGGGCGTGAACCTGCAGCCCGAACCCCTCCCCATCTCCCTCCCCCCTTTCCCAGCTCCCTCAGCCCCTTCCTTTCCCCCCCAGCGCCAGCCCCCTGCTGGAGAATCCCCCATGGGCCATTGCAGTGCGGGGGCTATGACACACACCTCACCCCCAGCCCTCTCCGGCTTCCCCCACCCGTGGCTCCAGGGCCGCGTGTCTGGTTCCCCGTGCGGGGGATGGCAGGGCCCTCTCTGACCCTCTTCCCGCCTCCCCGCAGAATGTCCCCCCGGACCTGGCTATCTGCTGCTTCATCTTGGAGCAGTCGCTCTCCGTCCGCGCCCTGCAGGAGATGCTGGCGAACACCATGGAGGTGGGCAGCGAGGTGAGCGTGTGTGTGTGGGGGGCGAGCCGGGGGGGGCATTGCCTGGGGGAGAAAGGGGAGGCCCTCTCCCCGCCCCATGGCTGTGCCCGTCGGCCCCGCGGGTGTCTGGGGCTTGTGCAGCAGATGCTGGAGGGTGGAGGGGGAGATGGGGGGTAGTGGGGGGGGGAGGGAAGGGGCAACGAAGTGATCAGGGAAGGGAGATGCAGGACTGTCCCCCCTCGTCCCCTCACCCTCTGCCGGTGGGTTATCCTGTTCCCTTTGCTCATGGAGTGACGGTACCGGGGGGGTCTGCAGTGCCCTGGATGGGGGTCCCCACCAGCCCCCCGCAGGCAGGCGGTCGGTTCATCTCTTCTCTTCTCCCTTTCTCTCTCCTCTGCTTCTCCACCAATCTGCCGACGCTCTAGGGTGTCGACTTGGACAAGTGGGTACGTGCCGATTTCCCTGCAGTGATCCCCCCCCTTCCTAAACCCCTCCCACCCATCTCCCACCTGCATCCGCTGGGGTTCCCACCTGCTCCCCCGGCAGCTGCTCTGGAGAATGGAGCGCCCCCTTTGGAGCTAGGGACCCCCGCTGTCTCGGCTAGAGCCCCCAAGGGCCGTTCCCATGGGGGCAGGGCGGACACTGTCTCCTGAATCTCCCACAAACCCCCTTGATTTGCGTCCTCCTGATCGTGCCCCTTTGCCCGGCCGCCGGAGGGTCCCCGAGAGCTTTGCCAATCGGATGCTGCCCCACGGCCTCTGCACCAGGGGAGTGTTTGCCTGAGGCCGTGCGCTGAGTATGTGGCAAAACTAGGAAGGGGACCCAGGAGTCCTGACTCTCAATCCTCCTGCTCTAACCCTAACTCCCAGTGCCAGGCAAGGGGTCCCTGTATAACCAGCCCCCACGCCCTGCCCAAGAGGCAGCTGCATCTCAGCACCAGGCAAGGGAGCCCTGTTATAAACAGCCTTCACACCCTACCCCAGAGGCAGCTGCATCTCAGCACTGGGTGAAGAGTCCCTGTATAAAGGGCCCCCACGCCCCACCCCAGAGGCAGCTGCATCTCAGCACTGGGTGAAGAGTCCCTGTATAAAGGGCCCCCATGCCCCACCCCAGAGGCAGCTGCATCCTAGCGCCAGGCGAGGGGTCCCTCACAGACCATGCCGCGCAGTGGCTGGGTTTGGGCTGTGCTTTGGGATCCCTGGGCGGAGTTGGGTGGTGGGAACAAAGACGCCTCCGTGATTCCCTTTACCCCGATTCAGACAAGGTGGAAACCCCAGCGCCTCCCCCTGAGTAACCCTTTCCTTCCTGGCAGCCCCCTCCCCACCCCCCGACACCCCCACTCCCATCCTTCGCTCCATCTCCCCATGACCCCTCCCCCCCTCACTAGCCCCTCCCATTCCCAGTTGCAGTGCTGTTTGGATCCCACCCTCCACCATCCCTCCCTTCACCGCATGGTCCCTAAATGCCAACAGGCCAAGCTCCCGGCGTGGGGCACCGTGCACAGCTGGGGCAGCACGTCTTGTCTGCCCCATGGCCTCGCTCGGCATGCTGGGAGTGGAGGTTTCTGATGCAGGGTCTCTCTGAGCCTCTTTACCCCACTAGCCGTGGGGTGAGCCGGCGCACGGCAGAGGGGGCGGGAGCACTCATATAACAGAGCGGTACCATGCCCATATACGACAATATGGCCCTTGCGACCAGCAGCTTATTATAGTGCCTGTGAAATAAGGCACATGCCAGGCCCACGTAATACTGATCATATTACTTCAATACGGCCCGGGCAATATTGACTGTATGAGATGGCCCGCGTAACACTGACCATATACAGCAATAAGGCCCGGGCAATATTGACTATATGAGATGGTCCGCGTAACACTGATCATATACAGCAATACGGACCGGGCAATATTGACTATATGAGATGGTCCGCGTAACACTGACCATATACAGCAATAAGGCCCGGGCAATATTGACTATATGAGATGGTCCGCGTAACACTGATCATATACAGCAATACGGACCGGGCAATATTGACTATATGAGATGGTCCGCGTAACACTGATCATATACAGCAATACGGACCGGGCAATATTGACTATATGAGATGGTCCGGGGCAATATTGACTATATGAGATGGTCCGCGTAACACTGATCATATACAGCAATATGGCCCAGGCAATATTGACTATGAGCTGGCCCACGTAACACTGACCATATACAGCAATATGGCCCAGGCAATATTGACTGTATGAGCTGGCCCGCGTAACACTGACCATATACAGCAATATGGCCCAGGCAATATTGATCATACAAGATGGCCTGCATAACACTGATCATATACAGCAATACAGCCTGGGCAATAATGTGGGCATAACATGCAGCAGTCCTCATATATGGCAATATGCCTGCTTAATAATCATATAATCGCCCATGTTATATGCTCATACATGGTAATAGGACCTATGTAATGACCATGTGACATGGCCCATGTTATAATGATCATATGTAGCGGGATGGCTCTATAACTGGCCCTTGCAATAATCACCGTATATACACTAGTAATAAGGCCTGTACAATAATGACCATGTATAGTCGAGTAATATGGCCCATGCAATAGGGACCACATACTATATGCTCTAACAATATGGCCTGCCCAGGACTGACCGTATATATTCTAGTAATATGATCTGTAAAATAATGACCGTATATACTCTAGTAATCCGGCCTATAGACTGTGGAACCGGAGCCGTTATTATTCATGGTGCCAAAAGACACTGATCGGTTGGCAGGTGCCATGTAATAACGGGAACCGCATGCGGCCCAGGTGGGCCCGTGGACGTAGGGAGGAGGAGGTGTCACCTGGTATCCAGCGTCTCCTACGCCGGACTAGATCCGTACCTGGCAGGACGCGACCTTTCTTTCTGACAGTGTGGGGGTGGGGAAGGGGCGGCATTGGCGCTCGCGGTGGGGTGGGGGAGCTCACTGAGGACGGATGCCACTGCGTGGGCCCCCACCCCCCCATGCCTGGGGAGAGAGACAAGGGCTCGGTGCCGCGTCAGGTCGGCCGGACAGCGTACTGTCCTGGCCCCTTAAACCTGGGCTGGATTCTCGGGGCTCAAGGCGACGTCCGTGTTCCAGCGTCTGGGTGGGGCGGGGGGACAGAACGGGGGCGGGGAGGGGCGTCGCTCATGATCGGTGGCACCCGGGAGCCCTGAGTCGCTGGTCTGAATCCAGCGCAGGTCAGCGGTAAGTTGGTCCCCAGCGAGATGAGTTGAGCAGGTCTCAACGCTGGGATTAGCCCCGCCGGCAGCTCCCCGGGTTGGTCTCACCCGTCCTTTGGCGGGCGCTGAGTTCCCTCGCTGACGGTCACCTCCTCTTGTCTGCTTCACCCCAGTCTTCACAGGGCGGCGGGCACAGGACCCTGCTCTACGGCCATGCCATCCTGCTCCGCCATTCTCACAGCGCCATGGTGAGTGGGGCGGGGGAGGGGGGGGGAGGGGGGAAGAGTGGGAGCTGTGCAAAGAAGGGCAGGATGCCGGGGTGATGGGCCCGGCGGCCGGGCTGCAGTGCATGCTGGGTACACGTGCTGGGCGGGATGCCGGGGTGATGGGCCCGGCGGCCGGACTGCAGTGCATGCTGGGTACACGTGCTGGGCGGGACGCCGGGGTGATGGGCCCGGCGGCCGGGCTGCAGTGCATGCTGGGTACACGTGCTGGGCGGGACGCCGGGGTGATGGGCCCGGCGGCCGGGCTGCAGTGCATGCTGGGTACACGTGCTGGGCGGGACGCCGGGGTGATGGGCCCGGCGGCCGGGCTGCAGTGCATGCTGGGTACACGTGCTGGGCGGGACGCCGGGGTGATGGGCCCGGCGGCCGGGCTGCAGTGCATGCTGGGTACACGTGCTGGGCGGGACGCCGGGGTGATGGGCCCGGCGGCCGGGCTGCAGTGCATGCTGGGTACACGTGCTGGGCGGGACGCCGGGGTGATGGGCCCGGCGGCCGGACTGCAGTGCATGCTGGGTACACGTGCTGGGCGGGACGCCGGGGTGATGGGCCCGGCGGCCGGGCTGCAGTGCATGCTGGGTACACGTGCTGGGCGGGACGCCGGGGTGATGGGCCCGGCGGCCGGACTGCAGTGCATGCTGGGTACACGTGCTGGGCGGGACGCCGGGGTGATGGGCCCGGCGGCTGGGCTGCAGTGTATGCTGGGTACACGTGCTGGGCGGGACGCCGGGGTGATGGGCCCGGCGGCTGGGCTGCAGTGTATGCTGGGTATGCGTGCTGGGCGGGACGCCAGGGTGATGGGCCCGGCGGCTGGGGTGCAGTGCATGCTGGGTACACGTGCTGGGCGGGACGCCGAGGTGATGGGCCCGACGGCCGGACTGCAGTGCATGCTGGGTACACGTGCTGGGCGGGACGCCGGGGTGATGGGCCCGGCGGCTGGGCTGCAGTGCATGCTGGGTACACGTGCTGGGCGGGACGCCAGGGTGATGGGCCCGGCGGCTGGGCTGCAGTGCATGCTGGGTACACGTGCTGGGCGGGACGCCGGGGTGATGGGCCCGGTGGCCGGACTGCAGTGCATGCTGGGTACGCGTGCTGGGCGGGACGCCGGGGTGATGGGCCCGGCGGCTGGGCTGCAGTGCATGCTGGGTACACGTGCTGGGCGGGACGCCGTGGTGATGGGCCCGACGGCCGGACTGCAGTGCATGCTGGGTCCGCGTGCTGGGCGGGACGCCGTGGTGATGGGCCCGGCGGCTGGGCTGCAGTGCATGCTGGGTACACGTGCTGGGCGGGACGCCGGGGTGATGGGCCCGACGGCTGGACTGCAGTGCATGCTGGGTCCGCGTGCTGGGCGGGACGCCGGGGTGATGGGCCCGGCGGCTGGGCTGCAGTGCATGCTGGGTGCACGTGCTGGGCGGGACGCCGGGGTGATGGGCCCGGCGGCCGGGCTGCAGTGCATGCTGGGTGCACGTGCTGGGCGGGACGCCGGGGTGATGGGCCCGGCGGCCGGGCTGCAGTGCATGCTGGGTACACATGCTGGGCGGGACGCCGGGGTGATGGGCCCGGCGGCTGGGCTGCAGTGCATGCTGGGTACACGTGCTGGGCGGGACGCCGGGGTGATGGGCCCGGCGGCCGGGCTGCAGTGCATGCTGGGTACACGTGCTGGGCGGGACGTCACAGCTGAGTGGGGTCTCATGGCTGGGTGGTCCCCGGGAGTGACTCTCGACATTGGCATGGGGGGGTCACTCCTTTCCCCGGGCCAGCACGGCAGACACCGCTCCCTCCCGCAGCTCCCACGGGGCGCCCGAGGCTCTGGGCGCTCGCCCGGCACAGGGGATGGTGGGGCCATGCCGTTTTCCGGTGCTGCTCCTCCTACAGCGCCGGCCTTTCGCTGCCTCGTTTTCCTGCGCTGGCTTCTTTCCGTGCCGGCGAAAACCCCGGCCAAGCGCTCTGTTGGCACAGCCCCGAATGCCCTTGGGCCCGTGCCCCTGGCAGGGCCCTGCCACCTTTCGCCCCCCAGGGTCCTGCCGACAGCTGGAGCTGTTTTGCTTCACAGGCTTCCAGGCCGGGCGGCTCTATTTTAAACACCCGCGTAATGCGTTCCGTGCCCGGGGTGGGGGGCACATTCTGGGGAATGCCAACAGGCGACGGGGCCCAGCACGGAGCTGCCAGGAGCAAACGCCAGACGTGAGCCCCGCAGGGAGTCCCCTCGCTCCTCCCCCTGCCCCCCAATCTCCGGACTGTGTCAAACAGGAGGTTTATTGCACGTCTGGACACCGCCCAGGCAGTTCTCAGGGCCGTGGGCCTGGCCAGTCTCAGCCCCGAGCTGGGTCTGGCCCGGCTCAGGTGGGCTCCGGCTGCTCCTTGTCCCCAGTCCAGCCGACCCCCACCCCCCATGTCCCCTCCCCCAACAGCTCCTCCTCCGTCCTCTGTCTTAGGTCCCAGGTAAACAGGCCACGGGCCCTTTGTTCCCCTGCTGACTGGATCCCACTGGGCTGGGCACGGCTGAGGGGTCCTCTCCCCTCAGCCCATTGTCAGACCACTGGCCAGTTCCCAAAGGGGGGGGACTCCCGGGCGCTAGTTGCTGGGTACCCAATTTCCAGGCTGTTGTCCGGAGTCCCACTGCCAGGCGAGGTCACACCTGGTTCGTCACAACAACAACCCCCCCCCCCCGCCCGCCCCTCATTACACACGGGGAAACTGAGGCGCGCACAGTGTTCGTGCAAAATCCCCCGCTCCGTCACACCCTCTGAAAGACGGGGATGGAACCCAGGAGTCCTGGCTCCCTGCTCTAACCCCAAGACCCCAATCTCCCCCCCCCTCCCCCCCGAGCTGGGGATGGAACCCAGGAGTCCTGGCTCCCTGCTCTAACCCCAACACCCCAATCTCCCCCCCGCCCCCGGAGCTGGGGATGGAACCCAGGAGTCCTGGCTCCCGCTCCAATGTCCTCACCCCCAGGCCGTGCCAGCTCCACTCCCTACTAACCCTGCTGCCTGTTTCTCTTCTGCCTCCTGCCCTGACAGTACCTGAGCTGCCTGACCACCTCCCGCTCCCTGACCGACAAACTGGCCTTCGACGTGGGGCTGCAGGAAGATGCCTCAGGTATGGGGACCGGCAGTGCGGAGGTGGTGGTTTAGGTGTATTATGGTAGTGCCTGGGAGCCCCAGCCATGGACCAGAACCCATTGCAATGCTGGACATTTTCACTGCTCTTAATTAAATGTATTATGGTAGGGCCCGGGATCCACACCCATGGATTGGGTTTCTATTGTGCATGGTGCTGCACGTACACGGCTGTCGGGGAAACTGAGGCACATACAGGGGCAGTGACTTGTCCAAGCTCACCCAGGAGGAATAGAACCCAGGAGTCCTGGCTCCCAGTCCCCCCATTCTAGCCCCCACCCTCCACAGCAGGGGATAGAACCCAGAAGTCCTGGCTCCCAGCCCCCCGTTCTAACTACTAGACCCCACTCCCGGCCCACAACTGTAGGTAGAATCCAGGAGTCCTGGCTCCCAGCACTAGGCCCCACCCCTTCTCGGACCCAGCCCACCGTGTGACCTGCGGTAAGTCCCTTCCCCGCTCCGTGCCTCAGTTTCCCCACCTGCCCAGCGTGCAGCGCTGTGTAGCCGCCAAGCGTTTCCATTCGTACGGTCGTGGTTCGGCCACGTTTCCTGGCCGAGGGGCCTGTGCCACCTTCCTGCTGGCTTGGCAACGCCTCCCTGCTCAGATGCCCCTTAAGCCCTGACTCCCCCTGACCCCAGGGGTTCGGGTGCCGAACCCTTTGGTCAGCTGGCAAACCCTCAAGCAGGCTCTGCTGGCGCCTGGCTGTCATCAGACGAAAGAGAGAAGGAGGAGTGGGGCACCCGCGTCCCCCCAGTTCCTGGAGCGGTGTTGGGGGGTTCCCTGCTGCTGGGCTGTGCCCCCATGGGGTGACTCCCGGCCCTGTTGCAGTCCGTGGGATCTTTGCCCCAGTAGGGCCAGGTTCCTGCCCTGGTGCCCTGGGCTGGCAGGAGAGTCCAGGGCAAGGTGGTCCCCACGTTCCAGCCTTCGCAGTGCCCAAGGGGGTGCAGCAAGTGAGGGGGAGCCCTGCGAATCGGGAGGGGGGTCCAAGGCTGTCCCCGGGCCCCTCCCCTCCCTGCCCCCGTGGCTGCTGGCCGCACCCGCGCCCTGTCTGTGTCCCGACCCCAGGGGAAGCCTGTTGGTGGATCATCCACCCGGCCTCCAAGCAACGGTCGGAGGGCGAGAAGGTCCGAGTCGGGGACGACCTCATCTTGGTCAGCGTCTCCTCTGAGCGCTACCTGGTGAGTAGGGCTGTGCCCGTGAGCGTGCATATATGTGTGTGGACACGTGTGTTGTGTGTGTGCACACGCATGGGGCATGGATGTGTTGGCACACGTGCCAGGGGTTGTGTGTGTGGATGTATGCAAGGGTGTGTGTGTGTGTACCAGGGTGGGTGTGGCAGCCTCGTGTGTGTGTGCAAGTGGGCGGCGGTATCCATGTGTTTGTGCATGGGTGTGCATGCCCCTTGTGTGTGTGCAAGTGTGCGGCGGTATCCGTGCGTTTGTGCATGGGTGTGCATGCCCCCTGTGTGTGTGCAAGTGTGCGGCGGTATCCGTGCGTTTGTGCATGGGTGTGCCACCCCCCTGTGCGTGTGTCTGGTGACCCAATGACGAGACCCATGGGGAGCAAACGAGCGACGCTCTCCCCCAGCGTAGGTGGGAGAGGCAGGTGGTTCTGGGCCCGGACTCCTGGGTTCGCGCCGGGGCGGGGGGGCCGTTCCAGCTGTCTCCCCTGGCCCTCTGCCGACCCGCCTGTTCCCCCTCTCTCACTCTCTCCCCCCGGCCAGCACCTCTCCACGGCCAGCGGGGACCTGCAGGCCGACGCCTCCTTCATGCAGACCCTCTGGAACATGAACCCCATCTGTTCGGGCTGCGAGGAAGGTGAGTTCTGCCCCATCCTGCTCCCACGGGTTGTGGGTTCCCAGCCCTGGGATCCCTCGCCCCCTGCCTGCGGCCCCTGAGCCTGCAGCCATAACACTAGCAGATGGGGGGCTGCAGGTCCCTGGGTGGAAGCGACTCCCTGCCCCTCTGATAGGAGAGAGACGGGAGGGGGTCAGGACTCCTGGGTTCTATCTCTAGCAGGGGAGTGGGGTCTGGTGGTTAGAGCAGGGGTACTTGGGAACCAGGACTCCTGGGTTCTATCCTGGCTCTGGGAAGGGAGGGGAGTGGGGTGTGGTGGTTAGGGGTGGGGAGTGGCCGGGAGCCAGGACTCCTGGGTTCCCTGCATCATTGGCCCTCCCCTCCCCTGACATTCGCTGGTTTCTCCTCTCCTGCCAGGGTACGTGACGGGGGGTCACGTCATGCGTCTCTTCCATGGGCACATGGACGAATGCCTCACCATCTCTTCCAGCGAGCAGGGCGAGGAGGAGCGCAGGTACGGCCCGGAGAACGATTCTATGCCCGCCCCTGTGGGGCTCGAACCCGTGGCCTTCGGCGCCGGGCGCTCAAGCTAAGGGTGTGGCCTGGGTGTCCCTGCCTGGGGCGGGGGGCTGGGGGAGGGCAGCGCTGGACGGGTGGCGCCAGGCTCCTGGGTTCTGTTCCTGGCTCTGCCCCGCCCTGCTGTGCCTCAGTTTCCCCTCCCACTCTTTTCAAGCTTTTCGAGGCAGGGACTGTCTGTCATTATGGTCTGTGCAGCGCCCGGCCCAACGGGGGAAACCCCAGTGTCCCTTGCCACCTTTAGGTGCTGCTGTCACACCATCAACAGTGTCACGGCCTGTCTCTGATGGGGCCCGACTGGGTCTCTAGGGAGATCGGCCTGTTCCGTGGCGAGCCGGGGTGGCCGGATCCGGCCCGCACTCCCACGGATGGGGGGGGGGGGGGGGGGGCCTTGGCTCGGTTCCCCCCCCACACCCAACACTCCCCCTCTCGTCGGCAGGGTGGTGAACTACGAGGGCGGCACCGTCTGCACCCACGCCCGCTCCCTCTGGAGGCTGGAGCCATTGCGCATCAGGTAGCGGGCCCCCCCTCCCCGGAGAAAGTGGGCGCCGGGCTGGGACGATGGGGTCACCTGGAGATGATGTGGGATGGGGGCAGGGACTGTATGGACGGGGAAGTGAGCAACTGTACAGCCCGGGGGGGGGGAGGGTATGACTGTACAGACCTGGGTGTTGGGGACTGTGTGGTCCGGGGAGACTGTATGGACCCAGGGGACTGTACGGACCAGGGGGTCAGGGACTGTATGGACCCAGGGGACTGTACGGACCAGGGGGTCGGGGACTGTATGGACCTGGGGGACTGTACGGACCAGGGGGAGGGGGACTGTATGGACCAGGGGGTCAGGGACTGCATGGACGAGGGAGAAATTATGGACATGGGGAAGTTGAGGACTGTATGGACCAGGGGGAGGGGGACTGTACGGACCAGGGGGTCGGGGACTGTATGGACCCAGGGGACTGTACGGACCAGGGGGTCGGGGACTGTATGGACCTGGGGGACTGTACGGACCAGGGGGTTGGGGACTGTATGGACCAGGGGGAGGGGGACTGTACGGACCAGGGGGTCAGGGACTGCATGGACGAGGGAGAAATTATGGACATGGGGAAGTTGAGGACTGTATGGACCAGGGGGAGGGGGACTGTATGGACCAGGAGGGCTTGGGACTGTACGGATTGGAGGGGGGGCTGTGCATACTGGGGAGGTCGGGGACGATGGATGGGGATGGGGGGCGGGTTCGATGCGTCCGATGGGCGGGAAGGGGGGGGCCCGTGGAGCTGGGGGGCCCGGAGCCCGTGGGCGGCTCTAGCACTGGGTTTCTCTGCCCCCCGGCAGCTGGAGCGGGAGCTACATGCGGTGGGGGCAGCTGTTCCGGGTGCGGCACGTCACCACCGGGCGCTACCTGGGGCTGGCCGAGGAGAAGGGGCTGGTCGTGGTGGACGCCGAGAAAGCCAACACCAAGGCCACGGCCTTCTGCTTCCGCGCCTCCAAGGTGAGGGGGGGGGGCCACGGCCTTCTGCTTCCGCGCCTCCAAGGTGAGGGGGGGGCCACGGCCTTCTGCTTCCGCGCCTCCAAGGTGAGGGGGGGGGGCACGGCCTTCTGCTTCCGCGCCTCCAAGGTGAGGGGGGGGCGGGGGCACGGCCTTCTGCTTCCGCGCCTCCAAGGTGAGGGGGGGGGGCACGGCCTTCTGCTTCCGCGCCTCCAAGGTGAGGGGTGGGCGGGGCCACGGCCTTCTGCTTCCGCGCCTCCAAGGTGAGGGGGGGGGCACGGCCTTCTGCTTCCGCGCCTCCAAGGTGAGGGGGGGGCGGGGCCACGGCCTTCTGCTTCCGCGCCTCCAAGGTGAGGGGGGGGGCACGGCCTTCTGCTTCCGCGCCTCCAAGGTGAGGGGGGGGCGGGGCCACGGCCTTCTGCTTCCGCGCCTCCAAGGTGGGGGGGGGGGCGGGGCCACGGCCTTCTGCTTCCACGCCTCCAAGGTGAGGGGGGGGGGCACGGCCTTCTGCTTCCGCGCCTCCAAGGTGAGGGAGGGGCGGGGCCACGGCCTTCTGCTTCCGCGCCTCCAAGGTGAGGGGGGGGGCACGGCCTTCTGCTTCCGCGCCTCCAAGGTGAGGGGGGGGGGGGGCACGGCCTTCTGCTTCCGCGCCTCCAAGGTGAGGGGGGGGGGGGCACGGCCTTCTGCTTCCACGCCTCCAAGGTGAGGGAGGGGCCACGGCCTTCTGCTTCCGCGCCTCCAAGGTGAGGGGGGGCGGGGCCACGGTCAGACCCTTAAATCTGTCTGGAAGTTTCCACCCTCCCCCCACATTCCTGGTGCCCCCTCCCCCCATGCTCACAGCCCCCCTCCCCCACATTCCTGGTGCCCCCTCCCCCCACGCTCACGGCCCCTCCCCCCATTACCCCCCTGCAGGAGAAGCTGGACGTGGCGCCCAAGCGGGACGTGGAGGGCATGGGGGCCGCCGAGATCAAGTACGGCGAGACCATGTGCTTCGTGCAGCACGCGGCCAGCGGGCTGTGGCTGACCTACGCCGCGCCCGACGCCAAGGCGCTGCGCCTGGGGCTGCTCAAGAGGAAGGTGGGGGGCGGGGGGGAGGTGCTGGGGGGGGCCCCGGGGCTGCCCAGAGGAAGGGGGGAGGGTGGGATGTGCTGGGGGGGGTCCCTGGGGCTGCCCAGAGGAAGGGGGGCAGGCGGGATGTGCTGGGGGGGTCCCTGGGACTGCTGGGGGGTCCCTGGAGCTGCCAGGGGGGGTCCCTGGGGCTGCCCAGAGGAAGGGGGGTGGGCGGGATGTGCTGGGGGGGGGTCCCTGGGGCTGCCCAGAGGAAGGGGGGTGGGCGGGATGTGCTGGGGGGGGGGTCCCTGGGGCTGCCCAGAGGAAGGGGGGCGGGCGGGATGTGCTGGGGGGGGTCCCTGGAGCTGCCAGGGGGGGTCCCTGGGGCTGCCCAGAGGAAGGGGGGTGGGCGGGATGTGCTGGGGGGGTCCCCAGGGCTGCCCAGAGGGAGGGGGGAGGGTGGGACGTGCCGGGGGGTCCCCGGAGCTGCTGGGGGGGGGGGTCCCTGGGGCTGCCCAGAGGGAGGGGGGTGGGCGGGATGTGCTGGGGGGGTCCCTGGGGCAGCCCATAGGAAGGTGGGGGGGCAGGTGAGACATGCTGAGGGGGTCCCTGGGGCTGCCAGGGGGGTCCCTGGGGCTGCCCAGAGGAAGGGGGGCGGGTGGGATGTGCTGGGGGGGTCCCTGGGACTGCTGGGGGGGTCCCTGGGGCTGCCCATAGGAAGGTGGGGGGGGGCAGGTGAGACATGCTGGGGGGGTCTCCTGGGGCTGCCTGGGGGGTCCCTGGGGTTGCTGGGGGGGTCCCTGGGGCTGCCCATAGGAAGGTGGGGGGCACCGGGGGAGGCCGGTCCCTGGGGCTGCCCAGAGGAAGGGGGCAGCTGGGTTGGGTGTGTTCTTGTTCCCCGTTCACCCCACGGCTCTGCCCGCCCCCCAGGCCATCCTGCACCAGGAGGGGCACATGGACGATGCCCTGTCCCTGACCCGCTGCCAGCACGAGGAGTCGCAGGCCGCCCGCATCATCTACAACACCAGCGGCCTCTACAGCCACTTCGTCCGGTGGGCCGGGGCCAGGGGGCCCAACCTGGGGGTCTCAGGGGGGCCCAGGGGGCTGGGGATTGAACCCTGGAGGCATTGGGGCCAGGGGGCCGAACCTGGGGGGCTCAGGGGGGCCCAGGGGGCTGGGCATTGAACCCCGGAGGCACTGTGGGGCTTGGGGTTGAACCGTGGGGCACTGGGGGGAGGGGGCTGAACCTGGGGACACCGGGGGGCTGGGGGTTGAACTCTGGGGGGCTGGACCCTGGGGGAAGGTCATGGGGAGGGGGCTGTGTTCCATGGGGGGCCTGGGAAATGGGGGGATGAACCCTGAGGGGCATTGGAGATCGGAGGGAGTGAAGAACCCAGGGAGAGGTTGGAGATGGGGTGGGGCTTGACCTGACTGCGGGGGGCTGATCTCTCCAGTGACCGTGTCCCCCCACAGTCGGCTGGGTGGATGCTCCAGGAACCCCTGAGCTGGGGAGGGGGTGGGTGCGGACCCCCTCACCACTGCACCTAGCGCCCTCCCCCTGCTCCCACTACTCCCTCTTACCCCCCTTGTTGACTCCTCCCCTTCCCCTGGGCCCCCTCAGCTCCCCTTCTCCCTGCCTCCCATCCTGGCCCCCTCCCACTGCTATTGGTTTGCTGCCCCCCCTCCAACCTGGCCCCCCTCCCGATTGCTCTCCTACCTCCCTCAGCTCCCCCAAATCCGCCCCCGGTCCCTGCTGGGGGACGCTGGCCCTTTGCCTGCTGGTAGCAGAGGTGGGATCAGCCCCAAGCTGACCCCCCTCCCTCCGCGGTGCCGACAGGGGCCTGGACAGCCTGAGCGGGAAGGGCAAGGCGGGCACTGGGGCCGCGCTGCCCATCGACGGGATGATCCTGAGCCTGCGGGACCTGATCATCTACTTCCAGCACCCGGAGGAGGAGCTGCGGCACGAGGAGAAGCAGGGCCGGCTGCGCTCGCTCAAGAGCCGCCAGAACCTCTTCCAGGAGGAGGTCAGTGGGGAGCGTGGGGGGGCCACGGGGTCAACGCAGGGGTGGGGCGTGTCATCGCACACTGTAGGCCAGGGGTCTCAAACACGCGGCCCGCGGAGCTCTTCCCTGCGGCCCGCCGGGCTCCCCGTGCCCCCCCTTTAAAAAAATGTTTATTTCCCAGCGGGAACTTCCTGGGGGTACCAAAAAAAAATGGGGGGAGGAGCAGGAAGCCATGCGCACAGGGGAGGAGGCGGAGAAGGGGCGGGGCCTAATGGAAGTGGGGGCGTGGGGGCGGGGCCGGGGCCAGCGAGGGGGCGGGGTCAGTGATGCGGCCCTCGGGCCAATGCGCTAGTCCTCATGCGGCCCTCGTGGTAATTAGAGTTTGAGACCCCTGCTGTAGGCGCTCTCCCCTGGCAGTCTAGGGCAGTGCTTGGAGGCGCGGGAGCTGGTGGGGGGCTCAGTGGGGGGCGCTGTCCCCTCGCAGTCAGTGCCAGCTCCAATGCGGTGCTAGGGGGCGCTGTGCGGCAGGAAGCAGCATTCAGCCGCGGGCGAGGGAGCCCTGTATAAACGGCTGCCCCGCCCCACCCCAGAGGTGGCTGCATCTCAGTGGCTGGGTAAGCGCTCCCATGCTTTGGGATGGGCAGGAGGGGACCGGAGCCGGCTGGGGGGGGGGGGCTGGAGGGGCGGGGTCTCTGCTGGTGGGGGCAGCCCCGGGGCGGGCGCCCTGGGGTGTGACGGCTGCGCTCGGCTCCCCGCAGGGGATGATCGCGCTGGTGTTGAACTGCATCGACCGGCTCAACCTGTACAGCACGGCCGCCCACTTCGCCGAGTTCGCGGGCGAGGAGGTGGCTGAGTCCTGGAAGGAGATCGTCAACCTGCTGTATGAACTGCTGGGTGCGTGTGCTGAGCCTGGGCGGCGGGGCGGGAGGGAGGGTCCGGCTCTGGGGAGGGGGAGGCGGCACCCCCCACCCCCACCCCCACCCCGGCTGACGGCCCCGTCTCTCGCCCCGCAGCCTCGCTGATCCGGGGCAACCGCTCCAACTGCGCCCTCTTCTCCAGCAACCTGGACTGGCTGGTCAGCAAACTCGACCGGCTGGAGGCCTCCTCCGGTGAGGCTGGGCAAGTGTGGGGGACGGGCGGGGGGCGCGGGGCGGTGGGGGTCATGCCCTCTCTCGAGCGGCGGGTCGAACGGCCGGGACCTCCCTGGGGCCTTGAGAACGCCGCCTGCCTGGCCAAGGCGTGGGCGGAGGCCCGGAGACGCGGGCGTGCGCTCCCCGCAAGTCCCGGCCGTGCGCACGTGGACACGCCCAGCGGCACGGGGACCTAGGTGAGCAGATGCACGAATCCACACGTGTGTTCACGGCCGCGCGGGGCAGCTGCGTCCCCTGCCCGTGCGGATCCAGGCGCACGCGCGGCCGAGCCGTGCCGGGCACATGCCCCCCACCACCCGCCCCGCCCCAGGTGTGTGTGTGGGGCACACTCACGGCCCGCTGCCCCCCGCCAGGGATCCTGGAGGTGCTGTACTGTGTCCTCATCGAGAGCCCCGAGGTGCTGAACATCATCCAGGAGAACCACATCAAATCCATCATCTCCCTGCTGGACAAGCACGGCCGCAACCACAAGGTGAGGGAGTCGCCCCCCAGCCCCGGGGCTGAACCCTCGGCTCTCCCGCCCCTGCCTGGGGGGCAGGGACGGGCGGGGGCTGGGTGGCAAGGCCCCCTTGTGGTTCCACATTCGGGGAAACCTGTCTGCCCCCTGCCGTCAGTTAGAGCAGCCCCTGGGCTGCTGTAACTCATGCTGCGCCCCCTACGGGCCCTGCGAGGCAGAGACTAGCAACCACACAGTGCGCTCCGGCCATGCCCCTGATCCGCCCCCTATGGGCCCTGGGGGGCAGGGACTAGCCACAGCGCAGTGTGCTCTGACCACACCCCGATCTGCCCCCCCTCTGTTTTGAAATGGAAACTCGATCCCTTCCCTGGGGTGTCCAGCGGCTGGCTGGCAGGGCCGGGCCGGGGTCCCCTATCCCAGGCGAAACCCCAGCGCCGTCTCCTCTCCCCGCCCCGGCAGGTCCTCGACGTGCTCTGCTCTCTGTGTGTCTGCAACGGGGTAGCCGTGCGCTCCAACCAGAACCTCATCACCGAGAACCTGCTCCCCCGCCGCGACCTGCTCCTGCAGACCAGCCTCGTTAACTACGTCACCAGGTGAGGGTGGGGCTGGCTCGCTTCCTGCCCTGTACGGCCGTTAAACCGCCCTCGTGCTCCACCCCAGAGGTGGCTGCATCCCAGCGCCGGGCCAGGGGTCCTTGTACAAACAGCCCTTTGTGCTCCACCCCAGAGGTGGCTGCATCCCGGCGCCGGGCGAGGGGTCCCTGTACAGACAGCCCCTCGTGCTCCACCCCAGAGGTGGCTGCATCCCGGCGCCGGGCGAGGGGTCCCTGTACAAACAGCCCCTCGTGCTCCACCCCAGAGGTGGCTGCATCCCGGCGCCGGACGAGGGGTCCCTGTACAAACAGCCCCTCGTGCTCCACCCCAGAGGTGGCTGCATCCCGGCACTGGGCCAGGGGTCCCTGTACAAACAGCCCCTCGTGCTCCACCCCAGAGGTGGCTCCATCCCGGTGCCGGGCGAGGGGTCCCTGTACAAACAGCCCCTCGTGCTCCACCCCAGAGGTGGCTGCATCCCGGTGCTGGGCGAGGGGTCCCTGTACAAACAGCCCCTTGTGCTCCACCCCAGAGGTGGCTGCATCCCGGTGCTGGGCGAGGGGTCCTTGTACAAACAGCCCTTTGTGCTCCACCCCAGAGGTGGCTGCATCCCGGTGCTGGGCGAGGGGTCCTTGTACAAACAGCCCTTTGTGCTCCACCCCAGAGGTGGCTGCATCCCGGCGCTGGGCGAGGGGTACTCCCTTGTAGTTTGCAAGTTGCATAACGTGTGCTGGGGGAGTGGGGGGTTCCTTCCTGCCCCCCCAGCCCCTCCCTCCCCACTGCTGACCCCCCCTTCTCTCTCCCCCGCAGCATGCGCCCCAACATCTTCCTGGGCACGCACGAGGGCTCGACGCAGTACAAGAAGTGGTACTACGAGCTGATCGTGGACTACGTGGAGCCCTTCGTCACGGCCCAGGCCACCCACCTGCGCGTGGGCTGGGCCATGACCGAGGGCTACAGCCCCTACCCCGGGGGCGGGGAGGGCTGGGGCGGCAATGGCGTGGGGGACGACCTGTACTCCTTCGGCTTCGACGGCCTGCACCTCTGGTCAGGTACGAGCCCCCGGCCCCGCCCAGGGCCTGCCCGCTTGGCCGCTTTGGCGGGCGTGCAAAGGAGCAGGCATGGCGGTGCCGGAGGGGGTGTGCCCAGGCCCCCTCTTGCACACTCGCGTGCTCTCTTTGGCGCGTGATTCTGCATGCCCTCCTTCTGCACCCGCCTATGCACGCTCTTGCACGTGCTGTCTTGTGCACGCTCTTTTCAAGCACAAGTTCTTGCACACTCGCTGCACACAAATGCCCCCATATGCATGCACATCATCTTGTGTGCACTGCCTTGCTCACTCATGCACGCTCTTATGCGCACCCTGTTTCTCTTTTGCACACTTCTGCGCACGGTGACATTCGCTCGCTTGTTCTTGCACACCTGTTCAGTGCACACTCGCTCATCCACTCTTGTTCACACATTCTGTTGTAAGTTCTCTTCTGCACACTCACTCATGCTCACACATTCTCTCGTGGGCGCTGTCTGACACACTGAGTCATGCACACTTGTTGAACACTGAGCCACGCACACGATGCACACACTTTCTCTTGCACGCTCTTTTGCAGTCTGATGTGCACACTGACACTCGTGCACGGCCTCTTGCACATTCGTTACTCAGGTACTTGCACAAACGGACACTCTCTCTCTCTGGCACACTTGCTCTTGCACACTTCTGCCTGCTCTTTGCACCCCGTGGGAAGCTGCACCGTCGGTTGCTTGACCTCACTTTGGTTCGGTATGAAATAGATTCAGGGGCCAAAATCGCCAATATCAGTTGGGGGATGGTGAAAAGTCAGTGAGGAGCTAGTGGAGGAACAGAGGCTCGGTACGATCCCTGTCGCCGGGAAGCCGTGCCGTGCAGCGTCGATACCTTCACCTTGTGCAGAAGGTTTGCTCCCCGGATGACACCCCGAAACCCACCTGTTTATACCCAACCCGTGGACGAGTCCAGGGTCTGCAACTAGATTTACCCAGCCAGCTTTCCGGCTCAGCTCTCCGGTGTCCCGGCGCACCCCTTCTCTGTCCTGAATGCAGGCGTCGCTGGCACCAATGGGCGCGAAGGCACCGCCCCCCCTTGTGCCAGGGCAGAACAGTCACCCGTCCGGGCTTCCTCCTTCGGGACGAAAAGCTCCCTGCCCGTCGCGGTGGGCAAACACCCGGGTGGCCCGAGCCGGTGCTGGGCTCAGCCCAGGCGTGCCGGGATCCCGAGACAAGCGTAGGCTGGATTGGGCTCTGGAGCGGCTGCTTGCGCCGAATGCAGACGTGTGGCCGCGTGGCGGGGACGTACTCGGCCAATCAGTTCCCAGGGCTGGCCAACCCTGAGTGCAAAGTTGTAAAAAGCGTTTCCTTGACGTCCCTCTTTGAACACCCGGCAGTGCCCATTTACTTAACATATAATTTAAAGGACTGTCCTTAAAGGGTTTGCTCTGAGATCCACCCATCTTTCTCTTGACACTTAAACAGAGAATTAAACAGAAAACAGAGGGAATTCCGGTCTAATAAAAAAAAAAAAACTAGTACAGATTTTCCCTACTCACACTGACTGCTACAGAAGGATCTCAATTCGACCTCAGCGCTTCATCGCACGCTATGGCTTCCACTCTGAGGAATTATGAACGAGAGGCTCAGTCCCGCCCACACACCCAACACCCAAGTGTATGAGACAGAAAATACTAACCGGTTAACCAAAAACAGAACCAGAACAGATAGTGTTTCCTTATCCTATTAGGACTCACCTTATCGGAGCACGAACCCCAGGGGCTGCGGTGAAGTCAGAAAGAGGAGCTAAGCACCCCGTTGGCGCCGTTCCTAGTTCGCCGCAGCCGTCCGGAGTCGAATGTCCGAGCTAGGAGGTCCCTTCGTGGTCGCCAAAAACTGTTACCGAAATATCGTGTCCGCCTAGCTGAGAGCCAATAACAGCCAGACAGGGATAAGGAAAGAGGTTACTTTATTCTGCAGAAAAAAGGAGAGTTTGTACCTTGATACAGAACTCTAATTTACACCGAAATTACAGGTCTTTTAGCCCTGGTCGTGTTAACATCTGATTGGTGGTTGCCAGACCTCGGATGTCTGCTATTTGGTCAGTAAAAACTGGTCTGGGACAGTGATTTCTGCCTTAGCGAAGGCCAATGTAAAAGCTCAGGGTCTTGCGTAGGCGAGGCTTCTACTTTCCCCTAGTGGCCTGTAATTGCCATAGCTGCTGGTTGTTAAGGGGGGTTCATTGTACCTTATGACTTTCACACTAGCCAGCATGCCTCGGCCAGCCCCCGCCGCCCCCGCCTTGCACCCGCGTTTCTCGGCCTTTCGCCGCGTCTTTTTGCCCCCGCGCCTTGCGCCCGGCCTCTCACCCCGGCCTCCCGTCTCCGCCCGCGCAGGTCGCGTGGCCCGGGCCGTGGCCTCGCCCGGCCAGCACACGCTGGCGGCCGACGACGTGGTGAGCTGCTGCCTGGACCTGAGCGTGCCCAGCATGTCCTTCCGCATCAACGGCTTCCCCGTGCAGGGCATGTTCGAGAACTTCAACGTGGACGGGCTCTTCTTCCCCGTGGTCAGCTTCTCCGCCGGCATCAAGTGAGCCGGGAGCCGGGGGGAGGGGGGGAGAAGGGAGATGGGGGCGGAGGGGAGAGGAAGGGGAGGGCAAAGAGGGTGCTGACCAGGGTGGGGAAGGGGCTGGCGGGAGGGAGCTGATGGGGTTGGGGGAGGGGTGGAGGAATAGGGGGCTGTGGTGGAGGAGAGGGCAGCTGTGGGGGGTGGGAGAATTGGCGGGGGGAGGAGCGGGGGTGGGGGCCAGCAGGGAGGGGGACCGCGGGGGGAGGTGAGGTCGGTTGTGGGGGGCGGGGTGGGAGAACTGGTTGGGGGAGGGGTCCAGCGGGGAAGGGGAGGGGGAATCCGGAGAGGGGGGCTGCAGGGGGAGGAGAAGGCGGATGTGGGGGGCGGGATGGGATAACTGGTTGCGGAGGGGGTCCAGCAGGGAAGGGGAGGGGGGCTGTGCGGGACAGGTCCAGCCTTCACCTCCCCCCCCCCCCCACAGAGTCCGCTTCCTCCTGGGGGGCCGCCACGGCGACTTCAAGTTCCTGCCCCCCCCGGGCTACGCGCCCAGCTTCGAGGCCCTGCTCCCCCGCGAGCGGATGCGGGTGGAGCCCATCAAGGAGTACCGGCAGGACGCGGGGAGCGTCCGCAGCCTGCTGGGGCCCACCCAGGTCCTGTCCCACACGGCCTTCACCCCCTGCCCCGTGGACACCCAGCAGGTAGCACCCCACCAGACCCCTGCCCTGGGGGCGAGGGGCCCCGCCTGGCCGGGGGGGGGTTTGGGGGAGGGGCCCCGCCTGGCCTGGGAAGTTCGGGGGAGGGGCCCCGCCTGGCCTGGGGGGATACAGGGGATGGGCCCCCACCTGGCAGGGCTGTGGGGAGCCGCCCAAGGCACGTTGCCCCCAGGCGCTGACCCCTCCCTTGCCAGGAGTCCCCGTGGGTGGGGGTCGGGACCTGCTCTGGGGCGTCCCCCCAAGGCAGGGCTGGCCAGGCTGGGGGGTGCCCCGTCTAACCCCCGTCCCCACAGATCGTCCTCCCCCCGCACCTGGAGAGGATCCGTGAGAAGCTGGCGGAGAATATCCACGAGCTGTGGGCGCTGACCCGGATCGAGCAGGGCTGGACCTACGGGCCTGTGAGTGTCCCACGGTACCCCGCTGTGCGCCCACGAGTGCCCCCCCCCAGTATCCCCCTACAGGCCAGTCAGTGTCCCACGTACCCCCCTACGGGCCAGTGAGTGTCCCACGTACCCCCCTACGGGCCAGTGAGTGTCCCATGGTACCCATCTGTGGGCCCACGAGAGCCCCCCTGTACTCCCCTATGGGCCAGTGAGTGTCCCACGGTACCCCCCTGTGGCCCACGAGAGCCCCCCTATGGGCCAGTGAGTGTCCCACGTACCTCCCTACGGGCCAGTGAGTGTCCCACGGTACCCCTCTGTGGGCCAGTGAGTGTCCCACGTACCCCCCTACGGGCCAGTGAGTGTCCCACGGTACCCCTCTGTGGGCCCACGAGAGCCCCCCTGTACCCCCCTATGGGCCAGTGAGTGTCCCACGGTACCCCCCTGTGGGCCCACGAGAGCCCCCCTGTACCCCCCTATGGGCCAGTGAGTGTCCCACGTACCCTCCTGTGGGCCCACGTGGGCCCCCCTGTACCCCCCTATGGGCCAGTGAGTGTCCCACAGTACCCTCCTGTGGGCCCACGAGAGCCCCCCTGTACCCCCCTATGGGCCAGTGAGTGTCCCACGGTACCCCTCTGTGGGCCCACGAGAGCCCCCCTGTACTCCCCTACGGGCCTGTGAGTGTCCCATGGTACCCTCCTGTGGGCCCACGAGTGCCTGCCAGTACCCCCCTATGGGCCAGAGAGTGCCCCACGTACCCTCCTGTGGGCCCACGAGAGCCCCCCTGTACCTCCCTACGGGCCTGTGAGTGTCCCACGGTACCCTCCTGTGGGCCCACGAGTGCCTGCCAGAGCTCCTTACAGGCCTGCGAGTGCCCCCCCCAGTGCCCCCCTACGGGCTCACGAATGCCTCCCAGCTCCCTCCTGTACCTACAGGCCCATGTGTCCCCCCTGTGGGCCCGTGAGTACCCCCCTGTATCTCCCTATGGGCCTACAAGTGTCCCCCACACCGAGCCCCTCTATGGGCCCCTGAGTGCTCCCCAGTCCCCTCCTATCCCTACAGGCCCGTGAGTTCCCCCAGTACCCCCCTTGGGCCCCTGCCTACCCCCACATCCATCCCTACTGCTTTCCACCTGGGAGCCCCTGCTCCGACCTCTCCCCCCCGCTGTGACTGGCAGGTGCCCCCAGGTGGGAGGGGGTGGGCACCTCTACCCCCCAGAACCATCCAGCCTGGCCCAGCCCCTGCACCCCAGAATCACCGAGCCCAGCCTGTGCCCCCAGAACCCCCAGCCTGTACCCCCAGAACTGCCCAGCCGGGCCCAGCCCCTGCCCCCCAGAACTGTCCTGCCCAGCCCCTGCCCCCTCCCCAGCCCCTTTCCCAGAACCCACTGCTGGTGCTGGGTGAGTGGGGGTTGGGAGGGGCTCGGGTGGGGGGTGTCAGGGGGTCGCTGACCCCTCGCCCCCCCATCAGATCCGGGACGACAACAAGCGGCTGCACCCCTGCCTGCTGGATTTCTACAGCCTGCCCGAGCCGGAGAGGAACTACAACTTGCAGATGTCGGGGGAGACCCTGAAGTGAGCGCGGGCGGGGGGGCAGGGCGGGGGGGGGGCTAATGTCTGTGGGGACTTGGAAACGTGGGGGAGGGTGGGGTGCCACATGGGGGAGGGGCTGGAGGGGACTGAGGATGAGGGGGGCTGAGACCCCTCTCCATGCTAGGGGGTGGGTGAGGGAGGGGCAGCTGGGATGGGGGGAGGATTGGGATGGGGGAGAGGGGGTGGCGGCTGAGTAGGGGGATGGGATGGGGGGGCTCATCTCTCGGGAAATGGCAGTGGAGGGAGGGGGGACTCATCTCTTGTGGGGGATGGGGTGGGGGGCTCATCTCTTGGGGGTGGCAATGGAGGGAGGGGGTCTTGTCACTTAGGGGTGGCAGCTGGGAGGGGATGGGGTGGGGTCCCATCTCTTGGGGGAGTGGCTGGGCGGGGGGATCGTCTCTCAGGGGGTGGCAGCGGAGGGAAGGGGTGCGGGACTCGTCTCTTGGGGGTGGGGGGATGCGGTGGGGGCTCGTTTTGGGGGTGGTGGGGCTGGAGGCTCTGTCGGGGAGCTGACCCCCCCCCCCTTGCTGTCTCCCCCCCCCCCCAGGACGCTGCTGGCCCTGGGGTGTCACGTGGGCATGGCCGACGAGAAGGCCGAGGAGAACCTCAAGAAGACCAAGCTGCCCAAAACGTGGGTGTTCCGGTTTGAGAGGGGGAGCCCCGGGGGGACGTGACCCCCCCCATGGAGCCGCCGGAGGCACCACTGGCCCCGGGATGTCGCCCCCGAGCAGCGCTTGGCCTGGGCCTTTGGGACCTTTGAGCCCCCGGGGGGACCAGATATATCGGGGGGAGGGAGCTGGGGCAGGGGTGTCACAGAGCCATGGGTCCAGTGCTGTCGGGCGGGGACCCCGTCAGTGTGCCAGGCCCCCCCTCCCTCCCAGGGTCACGCGCTGTCACTGGGGCGAGCCATGTGGACTCCCCGCCTCCTCGGGGCCACCAGCCCCGCCCCCCCACTTCACACCGGGAGCTCCCTGCCCCCGTAACCCAGCACCACATAGGGGAAACTGAGGCACACACAACGGAAAATTCCTGCTTCGTCACAGGGGGTGGGGATCCCCAGGCTAGATCACCCGGGGAGGGGAAGATACTGGGCTCGATGGGCCGGTCTGGCTGGGGAGGCGGGAGATGGAGGTTTGATTGGCAGGTCCTAGCGCAAAGCCCCGCCCCCCACCCCGGCAGGTACATGATGTCCAATGGCTACAAGCCGGCCCCGCTGGACCTGGCCCACGTCAAGCTGACCCCGGCCCAGAACACGCTGGTGGACAAGCTGGCCGAGAATGGCCACAACGTGTGGGCCCGGGACCGTGTGAGCCAGGGCTGGACCTACAGCATCGTGCAGGTAGGGGGCTGGGGCCGGGGGAGGGGACGGCTGGGAGGCTGGTGAGGGGGGCTGGGAGCCAGGACTCCTGGGTTCTCCCCCTGGCTGTGCCGCGTTCCCCATCAGTGGCCCAGGGCCGTGGTCCATCCCTGCTTCGCGAGTGGCGGGGTGGGAGCGACCTGGGTTCGGTGCTTTGAGATCCGCAGAGGGAAGGGCAGCAGCCAGTGACCGGAAAAGCCCCTCCCAGCCGGGCCCGGGCCATCGGCTGGGTGTGGACTGGCTTGAGAGCAGCTCTTCTTGGTTTCCCCCCCCCCCCGTCCCGTGTGTGTCCGTGGTGTTGGCGTGTCCGTGGCGTGCGCGCGTGTCACCAGGACATCAAGAACAAGCGGAACCCGCGCCTGGTGCCCTACAACCTGCTGGACGAACGGACCAAGAAGACGAATCGCAACAGCCTGTGCGAGGCCGTACGCACGCTGATCGGCTACGGCTACAACATCGAGCCCCCCGACCAGGAGACCGGTGGGTGCCCCCCGGGGCCCCTCCTCCCTCCCCACGGGCCCCCCTTCTCTCCTCCTGGAGCCCCTCCCCTGGACCCCTCCTGCCCTCCTCTGGGGCCCCCCTTCTCTCCTCCCCCTGGGGCCCCTCCCCGGACCCCTCCTGCCCTCCCCTGGGGCCCCTCCCTGGACCCCTCCTGCCCTCCTCTGGGCCCCCCTTCTCTCCTCCCCCTGGGGCCCCTCTCCCGGACCCCTCCTGCCCTCTCCTGGGGCCCCCCATTCTCTCCTCCCTCCGGGGCCCCTCCTCTGGACCTCTCCTGGGCCATCCCTTCTCCCCTCCGCTCCCCCTGAGGCCCCCTCCTGCCCCCCATCTCCCCTCCCCTGGGCCCCTCCCTCTTCCCCCTCCTGCCCTCCCCCGGGCTCCTCTTGTCCCCTCTGCTCCCCCGGGGCCCCTTCCCCCACTGTGGAGAGGGGGTAGTAGGGAGGGGGGTTGAGTGGTGGTGGGGTACAGGGCTGGTAGGGGGGGCAGGTGTGGGGGAGGGGGACAGGCCGGCCTAGGGGCGCGGGGTGACCCTGCCCTCGCCCCGCAGCGGCCCAGGGGGTGCCCACGGCGCACTCGGAGCGGGTGCGGGTGTTCCGGGCGGAGCAGTGCTACGCCGTGCGGGCCGGGAGATGGTACTTCGAGTTCGAGGCGGTGACCACGGGCGAGATGCGCGTGGGCTGGGCCCGGCCGGACGTGCGCCCCGACGTGGAGCTGGGGGCCGACGAGCTCGCCTACGTCTTCAACGGCCACCGGGTGAGTGGGGGAGGGGCTGGACTCCCCCCGCCCTCCCCCCGCCTAACAGGGACCCCCAGCCTGGTATCCGCCCGCCCCCCCGGGTCACCCAACGGGCCCCCCCCAGATCAGCCCAACAGGACCGGCCCATTGTCCCCCAGCCCCCTGGATCAAACCAATGGCCTGTCCTAGCCCCGTGTTCCCCCCTCCCTGCCACTCCGGGCCGGGTCCCGCCATGGGCCCATCTAGCCCGGCGTCCCGTCCCCTCCTTGTCCTGCCCTCTGGCTGTGCTGGGCCAGCGCCTCCCGCCCGCACCTGCCCATTGCGCCCTATGCCCCCAGCCTGGGCCCTGGTGCCTTTCCCGGCCCCTGACACCTTCCCCCCCCCCCCCCCTCCACCACCAGGGCCAGCGCTGGCACGTCGGCAGCGAGCCCTTCGGCCGCTCCTGGCAGCCGGGCGACGTAGTCGGCTGCATGATCGACCTGACCGAGAACCACATCATGTTCACGCTCAACGGGGAGATGCTGATCAGCGACTCGGGCTCCGAGCTGGCCTTCAAGGACATCGAGATTGGAGAAGGTGAGGGGCGGGCTGGCTGCCCGGACGCCTGGGTTCTCCCTGCCTCTGGGCTAGTGGTTACAGCAGGGGGGTCTGGGAACCAGGACTCCTGGGTTGTATCCCTGGCTCTGGGAGGGGAGTGGGGGCTAGTGGTTAGAGCAAGGAAGCTGGGAGCCAGGACTCCTGGGTTCTGTCCCTGCCTCTGGGAGGAGAGCGGGGCCTAGTGGTTAGAGCAGGTGGGGCTGGATGCCAGGACTCCTGGGTTCTCCCTGGCTCTGGGATGGGAGTGGGGGTGGGACTGGATGCCAGGACAGCTGGGTTTTGTTCCTGGCGTGGGCACTAACAGAGTCTGATGTCCCCTCTCTCCACCCTCCTTCCCCCTGTATGGGGGGCATGCTGACCTTGTGGGTTGGGGGCGGGCTGACCCTGTGGGAAGGGGAGGGCGTTGCTGTCCATGCGGGGTGTCACTGTGGGGGGGGGGGGCGGCACTAGGCCGTGCTGACCCTGCCGGGCCCTGCCCTGTCTTGCAGGCTTCCTCCCAGTGTGTAGCCTGGGCCTGGCCCAGGTGGGGCGGCTGAACCTGGGCCAGGAGGTCAGCAGCCTGCGGTTCTTCCCCATCTGCGGGCTGCAGGAGGGCTTCGAGCCCTTCGCCATCAACATGAAACGCGACATCAGCATGTGGTTCAGCAAGAGTCTGCCGCAGTTCTCCCCCCTCCCCGCCGAGCACCCCCACTATGAGGTAAGGGGCCAGCCGGGGGGAGGGTCGGCCCGGAGCCCCGCGGGGAGGGGGGAGCCGCCGGGAGGCTCGGCCCGGAGCCCCGCGGGGAGGGGGAAGCCGCCGGGAGGCTCGGCCCGGAGCCCCGCGGGGAGGGGGGAGCTGCCGGGAGGCAGGGCCCCGGCCTGGTTAAAAACACCCCGGCACATCCCTGCTCCGTCTCTGCGTCTCCCCGACCCGGGTCGTCCCCTCCTGACTCCTCCTCCGCTCCCCCCCCCCCATCCTCCGGGCAGGTGTCGCGCATCGACGGCACGGTGGACACCCCGCCCTGCCTGAAGCTGGCGCACCGGACCTTCGGCTCGCAGAACGCGGTGAGCGAACTGCTCTTCCTGCGGCTCAGCATGCCCGTGGAGTTCCACGAGAAATTCAAGTGCACGGCGGGCGCCACGCCCCTCACCCGCGCCCTCACCATCCCCGAGGAGGACGTCAAGGACGTGGACCTCGACTCCGAGTTCGAGGTGCTCCGGAAGTCGGCCGGGCGTAGGAGGCCGAGGAGGCCGAGAAGGAGAAGCAGGGGGGGGGCCTGCCCTCCCCCAAGGAGCCCCCGAGGACGGAGAAACGAGAAGGATGCGGCATCAGAGAAGAGCAAGATCAAGAGGGGGTGAGGAGATGGGGGGGGGCGGGAAATGGGATACGGGGCCTTTCCCCTCCAGGGGGTGCTGGCCCCGATCCAGCCCAAGACAGGGATCAGGGGGGCAGGGAATGGGGCATGGAGCCGTTTCCCTCTGTCTTACCCCAGGTCTCTAACGAGTGGAGCCCATCCCCCAGTTCCCACGGTGCCCGCCTGCCCCACACCGGACACGGGCTGACCGGTCTCAGGGGGGTGGGCACTCACCCCCGGCTCCCCCCCCCTTCGTCCGCCCCCAGCTTCCTGTTCAAGGCGAAGAAGGCCGCGTTCAGCACCCCGCCCCCGGCGGTGCCCACCGTGCAGCGCCTGGAGGAAGACGTGGTGCCCGACGACCGCGACGACCCCGAGATCATCATGAACACCACCACGGTACCGGGCCGCGCGGGCGCTGCCGGCCACACGGCCCGGGGCGGCGCTAGGGGGCGCTGTGCTGCAGGGAGCGGGGTGGGGGGCTCAGCAGGGGGCGCTCTCCCCGTCCGTGCTGACCCCAATGCAGCCCTGGGGGGCGCTGTGCTGCAGGGAGCGGGGTTGGGGGCTCAGCAGGGGGTGCCATGGTGCAGGGAGCGGGGGGCTCAGCAGGGGGCGCTCTCCCCCGTCCGTGCTGACCCCAATGCAGTGCTAGGGGGTGCCGTGGTGCAGGGAGTGGGGGCTCAGCAGGGGGCGCTCTCCCCAGTCCGTGCTGACCCCAATGCAGCACTGGGGGGGGCGCTGTGCTGCAGGGAGCGGGGTGGGGGGCTCAGCAGGGGGCGCTCTCCCCGTCCGTGCCGACCCCGATGTGCTCCGGAAGCGGGTGTTGCGGGGTGCGGGCGTGGACTCCCCTCTCTCCGGCTGCGGGGTTGTGCCAGCCGGGCTGACGGCCCCTTCCCCTGGTGCCCCCCCCCCCAGTACTACCACTCGGTGCGGATCTTCGCGGGCCAGGAGCCCACCTGCGTCTGGGTGGGCTGGGTCACCCCGGACTACCATCAGCACGACATGACCTTCGACCTGAGCAAGGTGCGCACCGTCACCGTCACCATGGGCGACGACCAGGGCCACATTCATGACAGGTGAGCGGGGGGGCGGCCGCGGGGGGGGGGCAGGTTGCGGAGCAGGGGGTGACCCAGGGAGCCGCCAGCCCTCGGGGACCTTGGGCTGGGTGGGGGCCAAGGAGGGGGCGTGTCACGGGGAGGTGGGGTGGAAGGCCCTGGCACGGGAGGCCATGGGGCAGAAGGGCCAGAGGTCCCGGGGTGGAGTTCATGGGCCAGAGAGATGAAAGGCCCACGGGTGTAAGGGGTGGGAGGCCACGGGACAGGAGGCCATGGGGCCGTGGGGCAGGGCTGTGGGACAGGAGACCATGGGGACGTGGGGCAGCGCCATGGGGATGTGGGGCAGGGACATGGGACAGGAGGCCATGGGGGATGTCAGTCAGAAGGCCATGGGGACGTGGGACAGGAGGCCATGGGGATGTGGGGCAGGCCCATGGGACAGGAGGCCATGGGGACGTGGGGCAGGGCCATGGGACAGGAGGCCATGGGGCCGTGGGGCAGGGCCATGGGGATGTGGGGCAGGAGGCCATGGGGCAGGAGGCCGTGGGGCCGTGGGGCAGGGCCATGGGACAGGAGGCCGTGGGGCCGTGGGGCAGGGCCATGGGACAGGAGGCCATGGGGACGTGGGCAGGGCCATGGGACAGGAGGCCGTGGGGCCGTGGGGCCACAGCTCTGGGGAGAGGCTTCTGGGGCAGGTGGCAGGAGGCTGCAGGGGAGTTCAGGGGCAGGGGGACCAGAGGCCGAGCGGTGGGGGGGCGGGGGAAGGGATCGTGGCGTAGGGGGCTGGGGGATGGGCGAATTACCCCTGGGCCCCCCACTCTCCTGACAGCATCAAGCGCAGCAACTGCTACCTGGTGTGGGGCGGGGAGTTCGTGAGCAGCGCCCAGCAGACCCGGGTCAGCACCGTGGACCTGGTGCTCGGCTGCCTGGTCGACCTGGCCACGGGGCTCATGACCTTCACAGCCAACGGCAAGGAGATCAACACCTTCTACCAGGTGAGCCGCACCCCCGGGGCACGGCCGGGGTCCCGTCCCCCCCCAGCCAGCGGGGCCGTGCCCTGGCTCGGCCCGGCAGTCAGCGCCCCTTAGCGGGGCCAGGCCCCGCGGGCTCCGGGCCCCGCGGGCTCCGGGCCGTGTCTCACTCCCTCTGTTTGGGCCAGGTGGAGCCAAACACCAAACTCTTCCCGGCCGTCTTCGTCCTCCCCACGAGCCAGAACGTCGTCCAGTTCGAGCTGGGCAAGATGAAGGTAGGGACAGCCCTGGGGTGTCCCCGCCCCACCCTCCCGGCACAGCTGGGCTCCCTCCACCCTGCCCTGCCCCCTGGCACAGTTGGGCACCCCCCAGCCCTGCCCCACCAGAACAACTGGGCTCCTCCACCCTGCCCAGCTGTGCCAGGGTGCGGGGGCGGGGCGGGGCAGGGTGGAGGGAGCCCAGTGGGTCAGACAAGGGATTGGGTCTCAGACTCCTGGGTTCTATCCCGACTCTGGGAGGGGAGTGGGTCTGGTGGTTAGAGCAGGGGGTGTTGGGAGCCAGGACTCCTGGGTTCTCTCCCCAGCTCTGGGAGGGGAGTGGGGTCTAGTGAGTAGAGCAGGGGGCGTTGGGAGCCCAGGACTCCAGGGTTCTCTCCCCTGCTCTGGGAGGGGAGTGGGGTCTGGTGGTTAGAGCAGGGGGGCTGGGAGCCAGGACTCCTGGGTTCTCTCCCCAGCTCTGGGAGGGGAGTGGGGTCTGGTGGTTAGAGCAGGGGGGGCTGGGAGCCAGGACTCCTGGGTTCTCTCCCAGCTCAGACACTGATTCTCGGCCTCTCTCCACCCATGGCAGAACATCATGCCCCTCTCGGCCGCCATGTTCCACAGCGAGCGGAAGAACCCCGAGCCGCAGTGCCCACCGCGCCTCATCATCCAGATGCTGACGCCGGTGACCTGGAGCCGGGTGCCCAACGAGTTCCTGGCCGTGGAGACGGCCCGCATCAGTGACCGGCACGGCTGGATGGTGGAGTGCGGGGACCCCCTGGTCATGATGGCCTTGCACATCCCCGAGGAGAGCCGGTGAGCGCCCCTTCCTGGCACAGGCCACCAGGGAGAGAGCTGGGGGGGGGGGGCAGGAACCCTGTCACCTCCCTCTCTGTGCTTGCACCAAAGCCCTGGAGCTGAGGGACCGACTCCATGAGCTGGCAGCAGTAGTAGGCTATTAACCCTTTGTATCATTTTCCAGTGGCCGGTCCACACACTGTCGGTGTCCCACGAGGGTCAGGCCTTTGGTGCAAGCTAGGGAACGGCCCTGCTTTCCTGCCCAACCCCCCGCTCCAGGGGCCGTTCTGTTCCCCCCCCCCCCCCAAGTGTGCTGCGTGGCTGACAAACAGCTGCCATGCCCCAACTCAGAGGTGGATGCATCTCAGTGGTGGAGGGAAGCAGTAAACTGAAGCACAGAGAGGCCGGGTGGGGTGGGGGGAATTACTTTCTCCAAGGATGATTCATTGTCTCACTGTCAGACCCTGGATTAGGGCTCATAAATCCTGGCTCCCAGCAACCCCCTGCACTAACCACTATAGCCAACTCCCCTTCCAGGGCTGGGGATAGAACCCAGGAGTCCTGATTCCAATCCCTCGACTCCTCTCCCCAAGCTGGGGACAGAACCCAGGAGTCCTGGCTCCCAGCAACCCCTGCTCTAACCACTAGGCTCCACTCCTCTTCCAGAGCTGGGGAGAGAACCCAGGAGTCCTGGCTCCCAGCCCCCTCTGCTCTTGCCCCTACACCCTCACTCCCCTCCCAGAGCTGGGGAGAGAACCCAGGAGCCCTGGCTCCCAGCCCCCTCTGCTCTTGCCCCTACACCCCACTCCCCCTCCCAGAGCTGGGGATAGAACCCAGGAGTCCTGATTCTAAATCCCTCGACTCCTCTCCCCAAGCTGGGGACAGAACCCAGGAGTCCTGGCTCCCAGCAACCCCCTGCTCTAACTACTAGACCCCACTCCCCTCCCAGAGCTGGGGAGAGAACCCAGGAGTCCTGGCTCCCAGCCCCCCCTGCTCTACTCACTAGACCCCACTCCCCTCCCAGAGCTGGGGAGAGAACCCAGGAGTCCTGGCTCCCAGCCCCCCTGCTCTAACCACTAGACCCCACTCCCCTCCCAGAGCTGGGGAGAGAACCCAGGAGCCTGGCTCCCAGCCCCCCGCTCTACCCACTAGACCCCACTCCCTCCCAGAGCTGGGGATAGAACCCAGGCATCCTGGCTCCCAGCCCCCCTGCTCTACCCACTAGACCCCACTCCCCTCCCAGAGCTGGGGATAGAACCCAGGCATCCTGGCTCCCAGCCCCCTGCTCTACCCACTAGACCCCACTCCCCTCCCAGAGCTGGGGATAGAACCCAGGCATCCTGGCGCCCAGCCCCCCTGCTCTACCCACTAGACCCACTCCCCTCCCAGAGCTGGGGAGAGAACCCAGGCGTCCTGGCTCCCCCCCCAACCCCCCTGCCCTCACCATGGGGCCCCGCTCCCCTCTCCCGGCAGGTGCATCGACATCCTGGAGCTGTCGGAGCAGCTGGCCCTGCTGACGTTCCAGCACCACACCCTGCAGCTGTACTGTGCCGTGTGCGCCCTGGGCAACAACCGGGTGGCCCACGCCCTGTGCAGCCACGTGGACGAGTCCCAGCTGCTGTACGCCATCGAGAGCCCCCACCTGCCCGGCCCGCTGCGGAGCGGCTACTACGACCTGCTCATGAGCATGCACCTGGAGTCGGCCAAGCGGGGCCGGCTCACCATGAACAGCGAGTTCATCGTGCCCATGACGGACGCCACCAAGAGCATCCGGCTCTTCCCCGCGGGCCGCCACCAGCCCGGCCTGCCCGGCGTGGGCACCAGCACCTGCCTGCGCCCGCCCCTGCACTTCGCCCCGCCCTGCTTCGTCAGCACCAGCCCCGAGCGCTACCAGCTGAGCCCCGGGCTGCCGCTGGCGGCGCTGAAGCTGAAGGCCCTGGCCATGCTGACGGAGGCGGTGCAGGACGGCGGGCAGCACAGCCGGGACCCGGTGGGCGGCAGCGTCCAGTTCCACTTCGTGCCCGTGCTCAAGCTGGTCTCCACCCTGCTGGTCATGGGGGTCTTCGGGGACGAGGACGTGCGGCACATCCTGCGCATGATCGAGCCGGCCGTCTTCGGGGAGGGGCGGCCGGAGGAGGAGGAGGAGGAGGCCGGGGCGGAGGCCGGCGAGGAGGAGGCCGAGGGGCTGGAGGAGGGGCTGCTGCAGATGAAGCTGCCTGAGTCGGTCAAGCTGCAGGTGAGAGACCCGCGGCGCGGAGCGGGGGGACCCTGGCCCCTGCCCGCCATTGCCTGAGGGCGCGGAGCGGGGGGACCCTGGCCCCTGCCCTCCATTGCCTGAGGGCGCGGAGCCCCCGCCCTCCGTCTCCTCACGGCACAGAGCGGGGGGACCCTGGCCCCTGCCCTCCATTGCCTGAGAGCGCGGAGGCCCCACCCTCCGTCTCCTCATGGCGCGGAGCGGGGGGACCCTGGCCCCTGCCCCCTGCCCTCCGTCTCCTCATGGCACGGAGCGGGGGGACCCTGCCCCCTGACCTCCATTGCCTGAGGGCGCGGAGCCCCCGCCCTCCGTCTCCTCATGTCGCAGAGCGGGGGGACCCTGACCCCCCTCCCCGTCTCCTCACAGTGTGTGGGATCTCTTCCCCTGCCCCCCCCCCCCGTCTCCTCACGGCGCGGAGCAGGGGAACCCTGGCCCCCGCCCCCCGTCTCCTCACGGCGTGGAGCCCCCATCCCTGCCCCCGCCCCCGTCTCCTCACGGCGCAGAGCGGGGGGACCCTGACCCCGTCCCCGTCTCCTCACTGCGCGGAGCGGGGGGACCCTGGCCCCTGCCCTCCATTTCCTCACGGCGCGGAGCGGGGGGACCCTGCCTTAGCCCCCCATTTCCTCACGGCGTGGAGCCCCCATCCCTGCCCCCGCCCCCCGTCTCCTCACGGCGCAGAGCGGGGGGACCCTGAACCCCGTCCCCGTCTCCTCACGACGCGGCGCTCCTGACTCCGCCCCCCATCTCCACAGTGCAGAGCTGGGGGACCCTGACCCCGTCTCCTCACGGCGAGGAGCCCTTGACCCCGCCCCTGCCCCCCATGACACAGAGTGGGGGGTTCCCCATCTCCCCACAGCATAGCTGGTCTGTCCTTATCCCCCGCCATATCCCTGCTGCCCCCTCCCCCCGGCGCTGACACCCCACTGTGCCCCGGCACTGACGCCTCCCCCCCCCCCCCCAGATGTGCAACCTGCTGCAGTACTTCTGTGACCGGGAGCTGCAGCACCGGGTGGAGGCGATCATCGCCTTCTCCGAGCGCTACATGGACCGGCTGCAGAGCAACCAGCGCCAGCGCTACGGGCTCCTCATGCAGGCCTTCACCATGTCGGCCGCCGAGACCGCCCGGCGCACCCGCGAGTTCCGCTCGCCCCCACAGGAGCAGGTACCGCGCCCGGCCCCGGCACAGCCCCTCGCCGGCCTCAGCACAGCCCCTCGCCGGCCTCGGCACAGCCCCTCGCCGGCCCCGGCACAGCCCCTCGCCGGCCCCGGCACAGCCCCTCGCCGGCCCCGGCACAGCCCCTCGCCGGCCCCGGCACAGCCCCTCGCCGGCCCCGGCACAGCCCCCCCCGGCCCCGGCACAGCCCCTCGCCGGCCCTGGCACAGCCCCCCGCCGGCCTCGGCACAGCCCCCCGCCGGCCTCGGCTCCCCGCCCGGCCCCTCGCCGGCCCCGGCACAGCCCCCGCCGGCCTCGGCTCCCCGCCCGGCTCCGCTGGCCCCGGCACACCGCCCGGCCCCTCACCGGCCTCGGCACACCGCCTGGCTCTGCCGGCACACCACCCGACCCCGGCATAGCGCCCGGCCCCTCGCCGGCTCCGGCACACCGCCTGGCTCCTAGCCGGCCCCGGCACACCGCCTGGCCCCTCTCCGGCCCCGACACACCGCCCGACACACCGCCTGGCCCCAGCACAGGGGCAGGGATGTGTGGGGAGGGAGGGACTGGAGCAGCCCGTGGGGCAAAAGGGCCAGGAGCTGGGGCAACAGCAGGTCCAGTCCCGGCCTGCTCACCCCCCCTTACCCCCATGCTCCCCACCCCTCACCGTCTCGCCACCCCCAGATCAACATGCTGCTGCACTTCAAGGACGGGCCGGATGAGGAGGAGTGTCCGGTGCCCGAGGACATTCGCGACGAGCTGCTGGACTTCCACGCCGACCTCCTGGGCCACTGCGGTGAGGGCCCCGTACCCCGACCTTCTGGGGGTCCCCCCACCCCACCCCCAGGGCCCTGACCCGCTGGGGGTCCCCCCACCCCCAGTGCCCCGTGCCCTGTCCCACCGGGGTTCCCCCCCCAGTGCCCCGCGCCCTGTCCTGCTGGGGGTCCCCCCACCCCCAGTGCCCTGTGCCCCATCCCACCAGGGGCCCCCCCACCCCACCCCCATTACCTAGGGACCCGCCGGGTGTCCCCCTCCCCCCACGCCCAGGGCCCATTCGTGCCTTGTCCCCCCAGGCATTGAGGCCGAAGGGGGGGAGGAGGAGGAGGAGGAGGACACGTCCCTGCGGCGCCGGCTGAGGACCCTGGTGGACAAGGTGCTGAGCTTCCGGAAGAAGAAGCAGCAGGAGGAGGAGCAGACCCCCGAGGAGGAGCCGGCGCCCAGTGAGCCGGGCGGGGAGCCGGGGGGGGGCTGGCTGGGGTGGGGAGCTGGGGGGTTGGCTGGGACGGGGAGCTGGGGGGCTGGCTGGGGATGAGAGCTGGGGGGGTTAGCTGGGGAGGGGAGCCGGGGGGGCAGGCTGGGGGGTTGGCTGGGGAGGGGAGCCGGGGGGCTGGTACCTATGGCATCCCCTCTGTGTGTGGGGTGGTGCCAGGCATGCTCTGCCCCCCATGCAGGGGTGTCATGCTGGGGCGGAAGGGACCCCCAGTGACCTCCAAGCCTTTTGTAGGGCCCCTGAGCTCTGGTTCCCATGATGCCCCAGTCTTGGGGTCCAGGCCCCATGGGGCTGCCCCTGCCCCCCCAACGGCCTGGCGCTGACCCCCCCGCCCCCCCCCCCAGGCACGCTGCAGGAGCTGATCTCCCACACCATGGTGCACTGGGCTCAGGAGTCCTTCATCCAGAGCCCGGCCCTGGTGCGCGTCATGTTCAGCCTGCTGCACCGGCAGTACGACGCCATCGGGGAGCTGCTGCGCGCCCTGCCCCGGGCCTACACCATCAACGCCGTCTCCGTGGGCGACGCCATGAGCCTGCTCGAGAGCCTGGGCCAGATCCGCTCGCTGCTCATCGTGCAGATGGGCCCCGAGGAGGAGACGCTCATGATCCAGAGCATCGGGTATCCCCCTTGCCGCCCGCGCCCCCCGGCCCTGGGGTCCCCTCGCTCCCTGCGCCCCCCGGCCCTGGGGTCCCCTCGCTCCCTGCGCCCCCTGGACCTGGGGTCCCCTCGCTCCCTGTGCCCCCCGGCCCTGGGGTCCCCTCGCTCCCTGTGCCCCCCGGCCCTGGGGTCCCCTCGCTCCCTGCGCCCCCTGGACCTGGGGTCCCCTCGCTCCCTGTGCCCCCCAGCCCTGGGGTCCCCTCGCTCCCTGCGCCCCCCGGCCCTGGGGTCCCCTCGCTCCCTGTGCCCCCCGGCCCTGGGGTCCCCTCGCTCCCCACGCCCCCTGGACCTGGGGTCCCCTCGCTCCCTGTGCCCCCCGGCCCTGGGGTCCCCTCGCTCCCCGCGCCCCCCAGCCCTGGGGTCCCCTCGCTCCCTGCGCCCCCTGGACCTGGGGTCCCCTCGCTCCCCGTGCTCCCCAGCCCTGGGGTCCCCTCGCTCCCCGTGCCCTGCGCCCCCTGGACCTGGGGTCCCCTCGCTCCCCATGCCCTGCGCCCCCCGGACCTGGGGTCCCCTCGCTCCCTGTGCCCCCCAGCCCTGGGGTCCCCTCGCTCCCTGTGCCCCCCGGCCCTGGGGTCCCCTCGCTCCCTGTGCCCCCCGGCCCTGGGGTCCCCTCGCTCCCGGTGCCCTGTGCCCCCCGGCCCTGGGGTCCTCTTGCCGGACATGCCCTGAGCCCCCCGGCCCTGGGGTCCCCTCACTCCCCGTGCCCTGCGCCCCCCGGCCCTGGGGTCCTCTCGCCGGACATGCCCTGAGCCCCCCGGCCCTGGGGTCCCCTCACTCCCCGTGCCCTGCGCCCCCCGGCCCTGGGGTCCTCTTGCCGGACATGCCCTGAGCCCCCCGGCCCTGGGGTCCCCTCGCTCTCCGCGCCCTGAGCCCCCCAGCCCTGGGGTCCCCTCGCTCCCCACGCCCTGCGCCCCCTGGACCTGGGGTCCCCTTGCTCCCCACGCCCCCTGGACCTGGAGTCCCCTCACCGCCCATGCCCCCCTGGACCTGGGGTCCCCTCGCTACCCACGCCCTGTACCCCCTGGACTGCACTCCCTTCACTGGGGACTCAGCCCCCAGCGTGGCTAAAGCCACCCGCTCCGCAGGGTCCATATCCCCCCGTCCCCTCCTCCCTCCGCAGAAACATCATGAACAACAAAGTCTTCTACCAGCACCCCAACCTGATGCGCGCGCTGGGCATGCACGAGACGGTCATGGAGGTGATGGTCAACGTGCTGGGAGGGGGCGAGTCCAAGGTGAGCGGCGGGTGCCCCGGCTTGCAGGGCCCAGTCAGCTGGTCACGCAGCCCAGGTCCTCGCAGGACCCCCGGGGTAACCCAGGCCAGAGACCTGCCCCCAAACAATTCCTGGGGCAGATCCTTTCAAAGAGCAGCCAGGCTTGACTGAAAAGCCCTGGGGTGCCCACTGGCCTTGGGGTCCTCCTGCTCTGCTGGTGCCCCATATCCCGCTGGCCCGGGCCTGGGATCCCCAGGGACCCCTCACCTGGTGCTGAGATGCAGCCACCTCTGGGGTGGGGCGCGGGGGAGGAGGCTCAGAGGAAGGAGTCTCGGCAGGGTGGCTCGGAGATGGGGCTGCTGCTGCAGGGCCAGAGGGGGCAGGGAGGGGACATACACACACACACACACACACACACACACACACACACACACCCCGCCGGCTCTGAGAGCTGCAAAGGAGCAGACTCCGGCCCGGGGGGGGGGGGCTGTTTCCCCAGGAGCAAAGGGGGGGGTTGGGGGCGGAGCTGCAGCAGAAGGTCGGGGCTGGCTGAACGGGGCGGGGGGGGAGGGGGGGGAGAATGTACCGGCATCTCCAACACCCTGTTCCCCCACCCACCCACCCCCCACCTCCCAGGAGATTCGCTTCCCCAAGATGGTCACCAACTGCTGCCGCTTCCTCTGCTACTTCTGCCGCATCAGCCGCCAGAACCAGCGTTCTATGTTCGACCACCTCAGCTACCTGCTGGAGAACAGCGGCATCGGGCTGGGTGAGCCCCGCGGCGGATCTCCCCATGGCGGCTGGCAGTACGGGGCTTGGGACACAGAGCTGGTGGGGAGCGATCTCATCCGGCAGGGGGCAGCAGGGACACACACACAGAGAGCAGGGCTCAGCCTCTCCAGCAGGGGGCAGCGTCTCACTCACACACACAGAGCAGGGCTCAGCCTCTCCAGCAGGGGGCAGTGTGACACACACACACACACACACACACACAGAGAGCAGGGCTCAGCCCCTCCAGCAGGGGGCAGTGTGACACACACACACACACAGCAGGGCTCAGCCCCTCCAGCAGGGGGCAGTGTGACACACACACACAGCAGGGCTCAGCCCCTCCAGCAGGGGACAGTGTGACACACACACACAGAGCAGGGCTCAGCCTCTCCAGCAGGGGGCAGTGTGACAGACACACACACACACACACACAGAGAGCAGGGCTCAGCCTCTCCAGCAGGGGGCAGTGTGACACATACACACACAAGTGTGCAAACGCCAGGCGGCTCCTCGCACGCTGCCCTGCTGGCGCCCGGCCCCCTTCCTGAGCCCCCGGGTGCTAACCCCGCGGCCCTGCCCACGGGCGGGCCCCTCTTCCCCCCTAGGCATGCGGGGATCCACCCCCCTGGATGTGGCCGCCGCCTCCGTCATCGACAACAACGAGCTGGCGCTGGCCCTGCAAGAGCAGGACCTGGAGAAGGTGAGTGGCGGGGCGGGGCGGGGGGCCAGTGGGGACGGGGGGTGAGAGGTTTGCAGGGTAGGGGACAACGCGCAACTGACCAGGGAGGGAGGGGGAGGGAGGATTTGGGGGGGGCAAGTTTGGGGCCAGATCCCTAGCTGGCGTAAATGGGCATCCTTTCACCAAGCACCGTCAGCCCCCTGCCCTTTCCCTGCCACCCCCGCTCCCTGGCGGCGTGGGGGGGACTCGTAGGCCCCCGCCCCACGGTCTGCGTGCTCTCTGCCCCCCCCCCAGGTGGTGATGTACCTGGCGAGCTGCGGCCTGCAGAGCTGCCCCATGCTGCTGTCCAAGGGCTACCCCGACATCGGCTGGAACCCCTGTGGGGGGGAGCGCTACCTGGACTTCCTGCGCTTCGCCGTCTTCGTCAACGGTGAGCGAGTCGGCACGGCGGAGAGGGGCGCATCCCTGTATGCGGAGCCCCCCCCCGGCTCGGTGCGGGACGGGTCGTGGTGCAAAGACACCCCCCCCCGGCTCGGTGAAAGGCGGGTCGTGGTGCAAAGACCCCCCGGCTCGGTGTGGGGTGGGCCATGGTGCAAAGATCCCCTGGCTCGGGGCGGGGCGGGTCGTGGTGCAAAGACCCCCCGGCTCGGTGAGGGGTGGGTCGTGGTGCAAAGACCCCCCCAGCTCGGTGAAAGGCGGGTCGTGGTGCAAAGACCCCCCAGCTCGGTGCGAGGCGGGTCATGGTGCAAAGACCCCCCCCGCCCCGGCTCGGTGAAAGGCGGGTCGTGGTGCAAAGACCCCCCGGCTCAGTGTGGGGCGGGTCATGGTACAAAGATCCCCCGGCTCGGTGTGGGGTGGGTCATGGTGCAAAGACCCCCCCCCCGGCTCAGTGCGGGACGGGTCGTGGTGCAAAGACCCCCCCGGCTCGGTGAAAGGCGGGTCATGGTGCAAAGACCCCCTGGCTCGGTGCAGGACGGGTCGTGGTGCAAAGACCCCCGCGGCTCGGGGCGGGGCGGGTTGTGGTGCAAAGACCCCCCGGCTCGGTGTGGGGCGGGTCATGGTGCAAAGATCCCCTGGCTCGGGGCGGGGCGGGTCGTGGTGCAAAGACCCCCCAGCTCGGTGTGGGGCGGGTCGTGGTGCAAAGACCCCCCCCGGCTCGGTGAAAGGCGGGTCGTGGTGCAAAGACCCCACGGCTCGGTGTGGGGCGGGTCATGGTGCAAAGATCCCCCAGCTTGGTGCAAGGTGGGTTGTGGTGCAAAGACCCCCCAGTGGGCAGGCCGGGAACGTGTCTCTTGCTAGGTGAGCCTGGCTTGGATGGAAGAGCCCCGGGAGGTGCCAGCCCTCCCGCCCCACGATACCTGTCCCCCTCCCTTGGCACCAGGAGCTCCCAGCCAGGTCTCCCCTGCCCCCGGTAGCTGCCCCCCTGGTCAGGGCTCCCCTCTCCCTGCACCCGCCCCGGGTCTGAGCGTGGTGCCCTCCCGCCCCCGCAGGCGAGAGCGTGGAGGAGAACGCCAACGTGGTGGTGCGGCTGCTGATCCGCCGGCCCGAGTGCTTCGGGCCCGCCCTGCGCGGCGAGGGCGGCAGCGGGCTGCTGGCCGCCATCGAAGAGGCCATCAAGATCTCGGAGGACCCGGCCCGGGACGGGCCCACCGTCAAGAAGGACCGCCGGCGGGAGCTGTGCGTACGGGAGCGGGTTCGCACGGGCAGTGTCGCGTGTGCGCGGGCACAAGGGCCGTGCAAGGGCACAGAGCTGTGGGCTTTGCCGCGGGGGTGCATGTACCTCGGTGGTAACCATGTGTCCTGGGTGTGTGTGTGTTTGCACAGTGCCGCCCCGCTCAGCCCCCCGTGAGCGCACGATCGCCCGTGGTGAGATCCACCCGTCCCTTCCACGGTCACACCACTAGCCCTGCAAGCTCCCCTCGCCCTGCGGCCCCCCTCAATCTTACCCACCCTCCTCTCCCCGGGCCCCACCTCGCCCTTCACCCCCCTCAATCTTACCCACCCTCCTCTCCCCGGGCCCCACACACACCGACCCACATGTGTGTCCTCCAGCATTCGTGTCTTCTCTGCCCGCACCCCGGGCCCCCCAACCCTGGCCTCGGCCCACGCCAGCACCCCGGGCCCCCGCGTGCCCAGCCCAGCGACGCGCTCTCCCTCCCTGGCGGAGGCTGGCGGGGAACAGGATCCCCGCCACCCCCTCACTGTCGCTCTCCGTGCCCCGGCAGGTTCGGGGGGGAGGAGACGCACGAGGAGAACCGGGTGCACCTGGGCAACGCCATCATGTCCTTCTACGCGGCTCTGATCGACCTGCTGGGGCGCTGTGCCCCCGAGATGCACGTAAGCGCCCGGGTGGGGGTGGGCTGGGGGCGCGGGGTGCCCGGCCTCCGGCAGCCGCTGCCCGCTGGGTGACGCCCGCGCTCTCTGCCCACAGCTCATTCAGGCCGGGAAGGGCGAAGCCCTGCGGATCCGAGCCATCCTGCGCTCCCTGGTGCCCCTGGACGACCTGGTCGGCATCATCAGCCTCCCGCTGCAGATCCCAGCCTTTGGCAAGGGTACGGGCCCGGGGCCTTTCCCCCCTGGGGGGCGGCTCCCATCGGCCCAGGGCGGGGGGCAGGCTGGCTTTGGGGGGCGGGGAATGGGCCTTGGGGCCTTTCTCCTCCAGGGACTGCCAGATCTGGTCTGGCCCTGGGGCGGGGTTGGGACTGGCTAGCTCAGGGGGCGGGAATGGGGAACAGGGCACAGGGCACAGGGCAGGCTGGCTGGGGGGGTGGAGGGGGCTGATATTTGGGGTCTCCGCTGGGAGACCAAGGAGGCTGAGCCCCTTTCCTCCCAAGGGAGACCCTGGAGACTCCCATTTTTGGGGGGCTGGGAGGGGCCGGGCAGCAGGACCCCAGCCCCTCCCCCACAGCCTGGCCTGGCTGAGCCGGTGCGCCCCCCCTCGTGTGTCTCCCCCCAGAAGGGAACGTGGTGGAGCCCCGGATGTCGGCCAGCTTCGTGCCGGATCACAAGGCGCCCATGGTGCTGTTCCTGGACCGCGTCTACGGCATCGAGAGCCAGGACTTCCTGCTGCACGTGCTGGAGGTCGGCTTCCTGCCCGACATGCGGGCCGCCGCCTCGCTCGACACCGTGAGTGGGGCAGGGCCGTGGGGCAGTCGGCCGGGATCCCCCCCACTGCCTGGGGGCAGGGCCGTGGGGCAGTCGGCCAGGATCACCCACACTGCCTGGGGGCAGGGCCATGGGGCAGCTGGCCAGGATCACCCACACTGCCTGGGGGCAGGGCCGTGGGGCAGCCGGCCAGGATCCCCCCCCCCCCCATGCCGGTGCCCCTCCTCCACTGTAACCTGCCTCCCCCCCGCTCCCCTCCAGGCTGCTTTCAGCACCACGGAGATGGCTCTGGCCCTGAACCGGTACCTGTGCTGCGCCGTGCTGCCCCTCGTCACCAAGTGCGCGCCCCTCTTCGCGGGCACCGAGCACCGCGCCATCATGGTGGACTCCATGCTGCACACCATCTACCGGCTGTCCCGCGGGCGCTCCCTCACCAAGGCCCAGCGCGACGTCATCGAGGAGTGTCTCATGGCCCTGTGCCGGTACAGCCGGGCGAGCCCCGGGATGCGGGGCCTGGCCCCACGGAGCCCCCTCGGGACGTGGGGCGTGGCCCCATGGAGCCCCCTCAGGATGCGGGGCCTGGCCCCACGGAGCCCCCTCGGGACGCGGGGCCTGTCCCCACGGAGCCCCCTCGGGACGCGGGGCCTGTCCCCACGGAGCCCCCCCGGGACGCGGGTCCTGGCCCCACGGAGCCCCCCCGGGACGCGGGGCCTGGCCCCACGGAGCCCCCTCGGGGACGCAGGGCCTGGCCCCCTGGCCCTCATTGACTCCAGCCTGACCCTAATCGGGGCACTGGACACATAGCTTGGCCCCTCAGACATCTGGGCTGAGCCCTGTCTGGACAGGGGGCCTGGCCCCATGGAGCCCCCCCGGGACGCGGGGCCTGGCCCCACGGAGCCCCCCCGGGACACGGGGCCTGGCCCCACGGAGCCCTCCCAGGACGCGGGGCCTGGCCCCACGGAGCCCTCCCAGGACGCGGGGCCTGGCCCCACGGAGCCCTCCCAGGATGCGGGGCCTGGCCCCACGGAGCTCCCTCAGGGACACGGGGCCTGTCCCCACAGAGCCCCCCCCGGGATGTGGGGCCTGGCTCCTTGGACCCCCGTT
Source organism: Chelydra serpentina (assembly GCA_037349315.1). Lineage (NCBI taxonomy): Eukaryota > Metazoa > Chordata > Testudines > Chelydridae > Chelydra > Chelydra serpentina. The sequence continues at coordinate 622,204 of JBAIAC010000203.1, forward strand.
GAGGCATGAGGCCTGGCCTCTCTAGGGTGCCCTGTCCTGATCCTGCCGGACCCGAGGCCTGTCCTCGCTGGGGGCCACTGGCTCTGAGTGGCACCCAGCCAGTTCTGTGGCCCTGCGGCCCCAGCTCCGACCGATGCCAGGGGCTGAGCCCCCACATCCGCGGCGGAGGCCATACCAGGCCTCCAGCCCTACTCGGGGCGTCCCCAGCCTCCCTGTCCCCCAGCTGCTGGTCGTCTCCCGCCCTGAAGCCTGAGGACTGAGACGCGCCAAGCAGGCAGTGCCGTTTGCCTTGGGGGATACCCTGCAGCGGGGGGTTCCGCAGGTTCACTATCCCCCCAGTGTGAGAACGCCTCTCTCCCACCCCAGGTACATCCGGCCCTCCATGCTGCAGCACCTGCTGCGCCGGCTGGTCTTCGACGTGCCCATCCTCAACGAGTTTGCCAAGATGCCCCTGAAGGTGAGGGGCTGGGGGGGGGCGGGCGTGCCAGGCTCGGTGGGAGAGAAGACCGGCCGGGGGTGGTAGGACCGGGCGCAGGGCGACAGCTGCTACCTGGGGGGCAGGGCTGAGATGCTGCCACGAATGCAGTGCAGGGGGGGGTCTGCCTAGTGTATGCCGTGCAAGGCGCGGGGGGGGGGGGGGGGGCTGGCCAGGCCGTGGGGTAACTATATCCCCCCCCCGCCCCCCCAGCTCCTGAACAACCACTATGAGCGGTGCTGGAAGTACTATTGCCTACCCACCGGCTGGGCCAGCTACGGGGTGAGCTCCGAGGAGGAGCTGCACCTCACCCGCAAGCTCTTCTGGGGCATCTTCGACTCCCTGGCCCACAAGGTGGGGGTGTGTGGGGGCGGGGGAGTGGGATACTATTGTGCGATTGGGGGAGGGTGGGGCCTGGGGGGGCAGGATGGGGGAGGGGTGATCGGGGGAGGAGAGGGAGGCCTGGGGGGGGGGCAGAACGAGGGAGGGAAGTGGGGGGATGAGGGCAGGATTGTGCGATTGGGGGAGGGTGGGGGCTGGGGGGCAGGATGGGGGAGGGGTGATCGGGGGAGGAGAGGGAGGCCTGGGGGGCAGAAAGGGGGAGGGAAGTGGGGGGATGAGGGCAGGATTGTGCGATTGGGGGAGGTGGGGGCTGGGGGGCAGGATGGGGGAGGGGTGATCGGGGGAGGAGAGGGAGGCCTGGGGGGCAGAATGGGGGAAGGAAAGGGAGGGGGGCTGGGGGCAGGGATCCGGCTGGGCCCCACTGACCGTGCCCCCCACTGCAGAAGTTCAAGGCGGAGCTGTACAAGCTGGCCATGCCCTGTCTCTGCGCCATCGCCGGGGCCCTGCCCCCCGACTACGTGGACGCCAGCTACTCCTCCAAGATGGAGAAGAAGGCCTCTGTGGATGCCGAGGGCAACTTCGACCCCAAGCCCGTCGAGACCCTCAAGTGAGGAGCCCCCGGACCGGGGTCACGGGGGTGGAGAGGGGCCCTGGGTCCCCCCCCCCGGGAGTGTCCCTCTCTCCTGACCCACAGCTCCCTGCCAGCCCAGCCCTGCCCCCCTCCAGACCCCAGCTCTGCCGGCGCCCCTCACTCCCAACCCTCAGTCCCCTGCTGTTCCCGTCCCAGAGCTCTGTGGAGCGGGCGCCCCCATTGGTGGGGCAGCGTCCCTTCGGGATGGAGTTTGTCCCCCCCCAGACCCTGCCCCCCAAAGCCACATGTGCCCAGGCCTGGCTTGGAAGCTCCACCCTGAGCGATACTCCCCACCCCCCACAGCGTCATCATCCCCGAGAAGCTGGACACGTTCATCAACAAATACGCCGAGCACACGCACGAGAAGTGGGCCTTCGACAAGGTACGGGGCCCGCGGCCCACAATGCACTGCTTCCCCCGCCCCTGCCAGCCCACAATGCACTGCTTCCCCCACTGGCTCACAATACACTGCTTCTCCTGCTGGCCCACAATGCACTGCTTCCCCCACCCCTGTTGGCCCACAATGCACTGCTTCCCCCGCCCCTGCCAGCCCACAATGCACTGCTTCCCCCGCCCCTGACAGCCCACAATGCACTGCTCCCACCCCCGCTGACCCACAACGCACTGCTTCCCCTACCCTGCCAATGCACAATGCACTGCTTCCCGCACTGGCCCACAATGCACTGCTTCCCCTGCCCCCATCGGCCCATAATGCACTGCTCCCCATGTGCCGGCCCACAATGCACTACTCCCACCCCCTGCCGACCCACAATGCACTGCTTCCCCACCCTGTTGGTCCACAATACACTGCTTCTCTCCCACCTGCCCACAATGCACTGCTTCCTCTGCAGGACCACAGTGCACTGCTTCCCCTGCCCCCGCTGGCCCACAATGCACTGTTTCCCCTATATGACCTCCCCATGACCCCCTGTGACTCTACCCTTGCCGTGAACCCTCAGGACATCCTGACCTCGTGACCTCAGTGTGACCTCTCCAGGTGCACACCCTGACCTCCGCCCTCTGTGTGACTTCCCTTGTTACCCCCCCCAACCCCAACCCCTCTGGGCGTGACCCCCTGTGACCTTTCCTCCGGCAGATCCAGAACAACTGGACCTTCGGGGAGGCGATCGATGAGGAGGCCAAGACCCACCCCATGCTGCGCCCCTACAAGACCTTCTCTGAAAAGGTACCCGCCCCTCCCCCTCCTGGCCCCAGCCCATTGCCCCCTCCCCCCACTCCAGCCAAACTCCCACAATGCACCTGCCGCGCTGCACAGGTTGGGGACAGAGACCCTGGGAACCCACTGGTTCCCCCCCACCCCCTTCCGTCTCCCCGGCAGTGCGGATTTCAGCCCCGAGTCCAAGGGCGGTATCCTGATAACCCCCACCCCCCCTCGCGACCAAGCCCTGAGCCAGCACCTGGCTTGGCCCCGCAGGACAAGGAGATCTACCGCTGGCCCATCAAGGAGTCGCTCAAAGCCATGATCGCCTGGGAGTGGACGGTGGAGAAGCCCCACGAGGGCGAGGAGGAGAAGACCGAGAAGAAGAAGACGCGGAAGATCTCACAGTCGGCCCAGGTGAGGGCAGCGCGGCTCGTGGGGGGGGGGCTCAGGACTCCTGGGTTCTCTCCCGGCTCTAGGAGAAGAGTGGGGTCTAGTGGTTAGAGCGGGGGAGGGGGGCTTTGGGGGGTCTGGACTCCCCAGCTCTGGGAAGGGAGTTGGGTCCAGTGGTCAGAGCAGGGGGCTGAGAGCCAGGACTCCTGGGTTCCTCCAGGGAGCAGGCTCCGTGGGGGGAGGGGAGCACTGAGCTGCCCATCCAGTGAAGTGAGCGGCGCCTGGGGTGGGTTTGTAGGGGGCCGTCGACGATGAGTTCACCCCCAGGGAGTGACTTGGCCGCTATGGCCAGCCGGACACTCTGAGGGCCACCCCCACCCCCTGGAATGAACCTGCAGCCCTCTAGCCCTATGGGTGCCGGGAGGCCGCACAGCGCGGGAATTCAGAGCTGGGTGAGTGAGAGCACCAGCCTGTGAACCACAGAGGATCCCCGCCAGCCGGGAGCAGTAGAGGGCCCATGACACACAGAGGGAGAGGCTCCAGATCCAGCCAGCATGGAGGTGCGTTTGGGGGAGGGGAAAGGTGGGGCAGTGATGGTGCGACCTGGGAGGGGGACACAGCCCCTCTGAACTCTAATCCCTCCCCCACAGGCGACCTACGACCCCAGCCACGGCTACAACCCGCAGCCCATCGACCTGTTGGGGGTGACGCTCTCCCGGGAGCTGCAGGTGAGACACGTTCCCCACCCCCGATCTGGGCCCTTTACCCCCCCTCCCCGGGCCGGCTGGCGTGGTGGTCAGGTGGGGGAGGGGTGGGCCGTGCTGGGATCGGCACCTCTGGGTGTGCCCCATGGAGTGAAACAAGTCACACTGTCTGGCTGGGTTGGCCCCATATCACCCCACGAGGGGATGAAGAGCTCACAACCCCCGTCTCTCCCGACAGGCCATGGCGGAGCAGCTGGCTGAGAACTACCACAACACCTGGGGGCGTAAGAAGAAGCAGGAGCTGGAGGCCAAAGGTGAGTGTGTCCATCTGTCCGTCCCCCCGGACACTCTCTGTGCCTTCCCCAGCTCAGACTCTGCCCCCGGCTGGGCCTGGCTGGGTGGGGGGCCTGGCTGACATCTCTCTCCACAGGGGGTGGCTCCCACCCACTGCTGGTGCCCTACGACACGCTGACGGCCAAGGAGAAGGCCCGTGACCGCGAGAAGGCCCAGGAGCTGCTCAAATTCCTGCAGATGAACGGCTACGCCGTGACCAGGTGGGGCGGGGCCCCGCCGGGGGGAGGGAGCGGGACACCTCCTCTCCATGGCTCACTGCGCTTCTGCCCCAATGGGATCCTTGGGCCCCCTTTCACACCCATTCCCATGGGCTGTCCATCAGGCCTCATCCCCACTTCAGGGGGGGGATTACCCCAGAGAGTCCATTGCCCCTGGGAGGCCAGACTGCCCCCCCACCCGTTCCCCCCCAAGGGTGGGATTGTCCCCTCCAGTCTATTCCCTTCCCTAGGAGTGGGTCTGTCACCATCTGTTCCCCTGGGTGGGGGGTCCGTCACTCTGTCTGTTCCCCCCCCGGGCAGGTCAGTCTTCCCATCTGTTCCCCCGGGCTGTGGCTGGAGGCGCCAGTGCCCCTGACCCTGCTCTCCCACAGGGGGCTGAAGGACATGGAGCTTGACTCCTCTTCCATCGAGAAGCGATTTGCCTACGGCTTCCTGCAGCAGCTGCTCAAGTGGATGGACATTTCGCAAGAGTTCATCGCCCACTTGGGTAGGGCGCACATACCCCGCACATGCGCCCCTGGCTTCCCCCTCCCAGTACCACTGGGGACCCACAGCGGCTTGGCCGCACCCTGTGTCGCTGGTGCGGGCAGTAAATCCGGGGATCGGAGGAGGGGCTGGGAGTCAGGACTCCAGGGCTCTGTGCCCAGCTCTGGGAGGGGAGTGGTGTCTAGGGGTTAGAGCAGGGGAGTTGCATCCAGGACTCCTGGGTGCCGGCTGCTCCCCAGGGGCTTGGAGGCATCTGCAGAAATATGGAAAAGTTGCCTGAACGTGTTAAAGCTTCAATCTACCCAGAGTCCCGGCGTCGGGGAAGGAGGAAAAATCCACACAGCCCCCCAGGTGCTCACAGCATCTTGTCTCCTTGCAGAGGCTGTTGTGAGCAGCGGGCGGGTGGAGAAATCGCCCCACGAGCAGGAGATCAAGTTCTTTGCCAAGGTAAGTTTGTCCAGACTGGTCTGTCCCCCTGCAGTCAAAGGGGGGCTCCTCCGGTGGGGAGGGGCTTCCTGAGCCATGCGGGTGTTAATGAGGGACTTTGATCCTGGAGAAGGGGTGTCTGAGCCATGGGGGAGTAGTAAGTGCTGGAGGCTGGGATATTGCTGCCTCTGTAACACAGTTCAGGCTGCCCGGTGTGTCCGTCCTTGGAGCTCCGGTGTTACCAGCTTTGGCAGGAAGCTCAGGCTGCCCGGTGTGTCTGTCCCTGGAGCTCCGGTGTTACCAGCTCTGGCAGGTAGCTCAGGCTGCCCGGTGTGTCCGTCCTTGGAGCTCCGGTGTTACCAGCTCTGGCAGGAAGCTCAGGCTGCCCGGTGTGTCCGTCCTTGGAGCTCCGGTGTTACCAGCTTTGGCAGGTAGCGCAGGCTGCCCGGTGTGTCTGTCCCTGGAGCTCCGGTGTTACCAGCTTTGGCAGGAAGCTCAGGCTGCCCGGTGTGTCTGTCCCTGGAGCTCCGGTGTTACCAGCTTTGGCAGGAAGCTCAGGCTGCCCGGTGTGTCCGTCCTTGGAGCTCCGGTGTTACCAGCTCTGGCAGGTAGTTCAGGCTGCCCGGTGTGTCTGTCCCTGGAGCTCCGGTGTTACCAGCTCTAGCAGGAAGCTCAGGCTGCCCGGTGTGTCCGTCCTTGGAGCTCCGGTGTTACCAGCTCTAGCAGGTAGTTCAGGCTGCCCGGTGTGTCCGTCCTTGGAGCTCCGGTGTTACCAGCTCTGGCAGGTAGCTCAGGCTGCCCGGTGTGTCCGTCCTTGGAGCTCGGATGTTATCGGTACCAGCACGTAGCTCAGGCTGCCCGGTGTGTCCGTCCTTGGAGCTCCGGTGTTACCAGCTCTGGCAGGTAGCTCAGGCTGCCCGGTGTGTCCGTCCTTGGAGCTCCGGTGTTACCAGCTCTAGCAGGTAGTTCAGGCTGCCCGGTGTGTCCGTCCTTGGAGCTCCGGTGTTACCAGCTCTGGCAGGTAGCTCAGGCTGCCCGGTGTGTCTGTCCCTGGAGCTCCGGTGTTACCAGCTCTAGCAGGTAGCTCAGGCTGCCCGGTGTGTCTGTCCTTGGAGCTCCGGTGTTACCAGCTCTGGCAGGTAGCTCAGGCTGCCCGGTGTGTCTGTCCTTGGAGCTCCGGTGTTACCAGCTCTGGCAGGTAGCTCAGGCTGCCCGGTGTGTCCGTCCTTGGAGCTCCGGTGTTACCAGCTCTGGCAGGTAGCTCAGGCTGCCCGGTGTGTCCGTCCTTGGAGCTCCGGTGTTACCAGCTCTGGCAGGTAGCTCAGGCTGCCCGGTGTGTCTGTGCTTGGAGCTCCGGTGTTACCAGCTCTGGCAGGTAGCTCAGGCTGCCCGGTGTGTCCGTCCTTGGAGCTCCGGTGTTACCAGCTCTGGCAGGTAGCTCAGGCTGCCCGGTGTGTCCGTCCCTGGAGCTCCGGTGTTACCAGCTCTGGCAGGTAGCTCAGGCTGCCCGGTGTGTCCGTCCCTGGAGCTCCGGTGTTACCAGCTCTGGCAGGTAGCTCAGGCTGCCCGGTGTGTCCGTCCCTGGAGCTCCGGTGTTACCAGCTCTGGCAGGTAGTTCAGGCTGCCCGGTGTGTCTGTCCCTGGAGCTCCGGTGTTACCAGCTCTGGCAGGTAGCTCAGGCTGCCCGGTGTGTCTGTCCCTGGAGCTCCGGTGTTACCAGCTCTAGCAGGAAGCTCAGGCTGCCCGGTGTGTCCGTCCTTGGAGCTCCGGTGTTACCAGCTCTAGCAGGTAGTTCAGGCTGCCCGGTGTGTCCGTCCTTGGAGCTCCGGTGTTACCAGCTCTGGCAGGTAGCTCAGGCTGCCCGGTGTGTCCGTCCTTGGAGCTCGGATGTTATCGGTACCAGCACGTAGCTCAGGCTGCCCGGTGTGTCCGTCCTTGGAGCTCCGGTGTTACCAGCTCTGGCAGGTAGCTCAGGCTGCCCGGTGTGTCCGTCCTTGGAGCTCCGGTGTTACCAGCTCTAGCAGGTAGTTCAGGCTGCCCGGTGTGTCCGTCCTTGGAGCTCCGGTGTTACCAGCTCTGGCAGGTAGCTCAGGCTGCCCGGTGTGTCTGTCCCTGGAGCTCCGGTGTTACCAGCTCTAGCAGGTAGCTCAGGCTGCCCGGTGTGTCTGTCCTTGGAGCTCCGGTGTTACCAGCTCTGGCAGGTAGCTCAGGCTGCCCGGTGTGTCTGTCCTTGGAGCTCCGGTGTTACCAGCTCTGGCAGGTAGCTCAGGCTGCCCGGTGTGTCCGTCCTTGGAGCTCCGGTGTTACCAGCTCTGGCAGGTAGCTCAGGCTGCCCGGTGTGTCCGTCCTTGGAGCTCCGGTGTTACCAGCTCTGGCAGGTAGCTCAGGCTGCCCGGTGTGTCTGTGCTTGGAGCTCCGGTGTTACCAGCTCTGGCAGGTAGCTCAGGCTGCCCGGTGTGTCCGTCCTTGGAGCTCCGGTGTTACCAGCTCTGGCAGGTAGCTCAGGCTGCCCGGTGTGTCCGTCCCTGGAGCTCCGGTGTTACCAGCTCTGGCAGGTAGCTCAGGCTGCCCGGTGTGTCCGTCCCTGGAGCTCCGGTGTTACCAGCTCTGGCAGGTAGCTCAGGCTGCCCGGTGTGTCCGTCCCTGGAGCTCCGGTGTTACCAGCTCTGGCAGGTAGTTCAGGCTGCCCGGTGTGTCTGTCCCTGGAGCTCCGGTGTTACCAGCTTTGGCAGGTAGCTCAGGCTGCCCGGTGTGTCTGTGCTTGGAGCTCCGGTGTTACCAGCTCTGGCAGGTAGCTCAGGCTGCCCGGTGTGTCTGTGCTTGGAGCTCCGGTGTTACCAGCTCTGGCAGGTAGCTCAGGCTGCCCGGTGTGTCCGTCCTTGGAGCTCCGGTGTTACCAGCTCTGGCAGGTAGCTCAGGCTGCCCGGTGTGTCTGTCCCTGGAGCTCCGGTGTTACCAGCTCTAGCAGGAAGCTCAGGCTGCCCGGTGTGTCTGTCCCTGGAGCTCCGGTGTTACCAGCTCTGGCAGGTAGCTCAGGCTGCCTGGTGTGTCTGTCCTTGGAGCTCCGGTGTTACCAGCTCTGGCAGGTAGCTCAGGCTGCCCGGTGTGTCCGTCCTTGGAGCTCCGGTGTTACCAGCTCTGGCAGGTAGCTCAGGCTGCCCGGTGTGTCCGTCCTTGGAGCTCCGGTGTTACCAGCTCTGGCAGGTAGCTCAGGCTGCCCGGTGTGTCTGTGCTTGGAGCTCCGGTGTTACCAGCTCTGGCAGGTAGCTCAGGCTGCCCGGTGTGTCCGTCCCTGGAGCTCCGGTGTTACCAGCTCTGGCAGGTAGCTCAGGCTGCCCGGTGTGTCCGTCCCTGGAGCTCCGGTGTTACCAGCTCTGGCAGGTAGCTCAGGCTGCCCGGTGTGTCCGTCCCTGGAGCTCCGGTGTTACCAGCTCTGGCAGGTAGTTCAGGCTGCCCGGTGTGTCCGTCCTTGGAGCTCCGGTGTTACCAGCTCTGGCAGGTAGCTCAGGCTGCCCGGTGTGTCTGTCCCTGGAGCTCCGGTGTTACCAGCTCTAGCAGGAAGCTCAGGCTGCCCGGTGTGTCTGTCCCTGGAGCTCCGGTGTTACCAGCTCTGGCAGGTAGTTCAGGCTGCCCGGTGTGTCTGTCCTTGGAGCTCCGGTGTTACCAGCTCTGGCAGGTAGCTCAGGCTGCCCGGTGTGTCTGTCCTTGGAGCTCCGGTGTTACCAGCTCTGGCAGGAAGCTCAGGCTGCCCGGTGTGTCTGTCCCTGGAGCTCCGGTGTTACCAGCTCTGGCAGGTAGTTCAGGCTGCCCGGTGTGTCCGTCCTTGGAGCTCCGGTGTTACCAGCTCTGGCAGGTAGTTCAGGCTGCCCGGTGTGTCTGTCCCTGGAGCTCCGGTGTTACCAGCTCTGGCAGGTAGCTCAGGCTGCCCGGTGTGTCTGTCCCTGGAGCTCCGGTGTTACCAGCTCTGGCAGGAAGCTCAGGCTGCCCGGTGTGTCTGTCCCTGGAGCTCCGGTGTTACCAGCTCTAGCAGGAAGCTCAGGCTGCCCGGTGTGTCTGTCCCTGGAGCTCCGGTGTTACCAGCTCTAGCAGGAAGCTCAGGCTGCCCGGTGTGTCCGTCCTTGGAGCTCCGGTGTTACCAGCTCTGGCAGGTAGCTCAGGCTGCCCGGTGTGTCTGTCCCTGGAGCTCCGGTGTTACCAGCTCTAGCAGGTAGCTCAGGCTGCCCGGTGTGTCTGTCCCTGGAGCTCCGGTGTTACCAGCTCTGGCAGGTAGCTCAGGCTGCCCGGTGTGTCTGTCCCTGGAGCTCCGGTGTTACCAGCTCTAGCAGGTAGCTCAGGCTGCCCGGTGTGTCCGTCCTTGGAGCTCCGGTGTTACCAGCTCTGGCAGGTAGCTCAGGCTGCCCGGTGTGTCTGTCCCTGGAGCTCCGGTGTTACCAGCTCTAGCAGGAAGCTCAGGCTGCCCGGTGTGTCCGTCCTTGGAGCTCCGGTGTTACCAGCTCTGGCAGGTAGCTCAGGCTGCCCGGTGTGTCTGTCCCTGGAGCTCCGGTGTTACCAGCTCTAGCAGGTAGCTCAGGCTGCCCGGTGTGTCTGTCCCTGGAGCTCCGGTGTTACCAGCTCTGGCAGGTAGCTCAGGCTGCCCGGTGTGTCCGTCCCTGGAGCTCCGGTGTTACCAGCTCTAGCAGGTAGCGCAGGCTGCCCGGTGTGTCCGTCCCTGGAGCTCCGGTGTTACCAGCTCTGGCAGGAAGCTCAGGCTGCCCGGTGTGTCCGTCCTTGGAGCTCCGGTGTTACCAGCTCTGGCAGGTAGCGCAGGCTGCCCGGTGTGTCTGTCCCTGGAGCTCCGGTGTTACCAGCTCTGGCAGGTAGCGCAGGCTGCCCGGTGTGTCCGTCCTTGGAGCTCCGGTGTTACCAGCTCCGGCAGGTAGCGCAGGCTGCCCGGTGTGTCTGTCCTTGGAGCTCCGGTGTTACCAGCTCTGGCAGGTAGCGCAGGCTGCCCGGTGTGTCTGTCCTTGGAGCTCCGGTGTTACCAGCTCTGGCAGGTAGCTCAGGCTGCCCGGTGTGTCCGTCCTTGGAGCTCCGGTGTTACCAGCTCTGGCAGGTAGCTCAGGCTGCCCGGTGTGTCCGTCCTTGGAGCTCCGGTGTTACCAGCTCTGGCAGGAAGCTCAGGCTGCCCGGTGTGTCCGTCCTTGGAGCTCCGGTGTTACCAGCTCTGGCAGGTAGCTCAGGCTGCCCGGTGTGTCTGTCCCTGGAGCTCCGGTGTTACCAGCTCTGGCAGGTAGCGCAGGCTGCCCGGTGTGTCTGTCCTTGGAGCTCCGGTGTTACCAGCTCTGGCAGGAAGCTCAGGCTGCCTGGTGTGTCCGTCCCTGGAGCTCCGGTGTTACCAGCTCTAGCACGTAGCGCAGGCTGCCCGGTGTGTCCGTCCCTGGAGCTCCGGTGTTACCAGCTCTGGCAGGAAGCTCAGGCTGCCTGGTGTGTCTGTCCCTGGAGCTCCGGTGTTACCAGCTCTGGCAGGTAGCTCAGGCTGCCCGGTGTGTCTGTCCCTGGAGCTCCGGTGTTACCAGCTCTGGCAGGTAGCTCAGGCTGCCCGGTGTGTCTGTCCTTGGAGCTCCGGTGTTACCAGCTCTGGCAGGTAGCTCAGGCTGCCCGGTGTGTCCGTCCTTGGAGCTCCGGTGTTACCAGCTCTGGCAGGTAGCTCAGGCTGCCCGGTGTGTCTGTCCCTGGAGCTCCGGTGTTACCAGCTCTGGCAGGTAGCTCAGGCTGCCCGGTGTGTCTGTCCTTGGAGCTCCGGTGTTACCAGCTCTGGCAGGTAGCTCAGGCTGCCCGGTGTGTCCGTCCTTGGAGCTCCGGTGTTACCAGCTCTGGCAGGTAGCTCAGGCTGCCCGGTGTGTCTGTTCCTGGAGCTCCGGTGTTACCAGCTCTGGCAGGTAGCGGGATGGCGGGGGGGCGGAAAGGGAGCAGAGCCAGGTTGAGGTAACACCACTGTTACTCTCACTCCCCGTCGTCCCCACTCACCCTCTGTCTCCTGGGTGTTGTGCCCGGCCGAGGATGTGATGTGGGGGTGGGAGGGTGTCTCGTTGTCCCAGGTCACTGTCTGTTCCATGTTTTGGGGGAGGTCACATCTTCTCCCTGGGGGGGCCCTGACAGTCACCCCCAGCCCACGAGGGTGGTGGGCGGGGGTTCAGGGGTGCTCCCAGCCATGGTGAGTGTCCCCCCTCCACTGACCCACCTCCCCCCCCCCCCCCAGATCCTGTTGCCTCTCATCAACCAGTACTTCCACAACCACTGCCTCTACTTCCTGTCCACACCCGCCAAGGTGCTGGGCAGCGGGGGCCATGCCTCCAACAAGGAGAAGGAGATGATCACCAGGTGAGTGGGGAGTGAAGTGGGGTGTCCCTGGGCAGGGGTGGGGGGCCATACCCGGGCGTCACCCTCAGTGCAGCCTGGCCTTAGGTGTGCATCGGACCAGATGCCTCCATCCAGCCACGTGGCAGCCAGAGGCTTAGCACGCCCCCCGCCCGCTCTCCCCCGCATGGTGACTCAGAGCTCCAGGTGTGGGGCTCTGCTGGTGCCCCTCACTCCTGACCTGCAGCCTCTGCTATCCCAGCCCTAGACTCCCCCCCACCTCCTCTCTGCCAGTGCCCCTCACTTCCAACCCGTAGCCCCTGCTATCCTAGCCCTGGGCTCCCTATCCCCATGTGCTGTTAATGGGGGATTGATGAGAGCCCCATTGACCCTCCCCCCTTCTCTGCCCCCTATCTCTGCCCCTTGTGCACTCGTCCTCTGCAGTGTCTCTCTCTTTCACTCTGTCTTTTCCTCTCTCCCCCTCTCCCTTCAGCCTTTTCTGCAAGCTTGCGGCCCTGGTCAGGCACCGGGTCTCTCTGTTCGGTAAGCGCCCCTCGCTGTGGGGCTGGGCTCTCCGGGGGGAAGGGCGGGGGGCGCCTGACCTTGCCCATCGCCTAGCCCCGAGGGACGGGGGCTGGGCTGGGCTGAGCCAAACCCCAGAGGGAGCAGCTGTCACCCATCCCAGATTGCCCTGGGCTCGTCGGGCGCTGTCCTGCCTCCAAGTCCCAACCCCTTTCTCTTCCCGCTTGTATCCCTGCCCCCCACGCTGTGGCCCTGCTCCTCTCCCAGTCTGTGCAGGGCAAAGGCCAGGTGTCTCTTGGGCCCCTCTGCCTGGATCCCCCTGCCCCAGAGGCCTGGCTCCCCACTGGGTGCCTGAGCAGGATCTCTCCCCCCCCAGGCACGGACGCTGTGGCCGTGGTGAATTGCCTGCACATCCTGGCTCGCTCCTTGGATGCCAGGTGAGCTCCTCGGGCTGGGTCCCCTCCCCGGAGTGGCTGGTGGGGCTGGTTATACAGGGACCCCTCGCCCAGCGTGGAGATGCATCCCCTCTGGGGTGGGACACGGGGCTGGTTACACAGGGACCCCTCGCCCAGCGTGGAGATGCGTCCCCTCTGGGGTGGGGCACGGGGCAGGTGACACAGAGACCCCTCGCCCAACGTGGAGATGCATCCCTTCTGGGGTGGGACACGGGGCTGGTTACACAGGGACCCCTCGCCCAGCGTGGAGATGCGTCCCCTCTGGGGTGGGACACGGGGCTGGTTACACAGGGACCCCTCGCCCAGCGTGGAGATGCGTCCCCTCTGGGGTGGGACACGGGGCTGGTTACATAGGGACCCCTCGCCCAGCGTGGTGATGCGTCCCCTCTGGGGTGGGACACGGGGCTGGTTACACAGGGACCCCTCGCCCAGCGTGGAGATGCGTCCCCTCTGGGGTGGGGCACGGGGCAGGTGACACAGAGACCCCTCGCCCAGCGTGGAGATGCATCCCTTCTGGGGTGGGACACGGGGCTGGTTACACAGGGACCCCTCGCCCAGCGTGGAGATGCGTCCCCTCTGGGGTGGGACACGGGGCTGGTTACACAGGGACCCCTCGCCCAGCGTGGAGATGCGTCCCCTCTGGGGTGGGGCACGGGGCAGGTGACACAGGGACCCCGCCGCTGAGCCCCTGTCGCGGCAGGACGGTGATGAAGTCCGGGCCGGAGATCGTCAAGGCCGGGCTGCGCTCGTTCTTCGAGAGCGCCTCGGAGGACATCGAGAAGATGGTGGAGAACCTCAAGCTGGGCAAGGTGTCGCAGTCCCGCACCCAGGTGAAGGGGGTGGCCCAGAACATCAACTACACCACGGTGGTGCTGCTGCCCGTGCTCACCTCCCTCTTCGAGCACATCGCCCAGCACCAGTTCGGGGACGACGTCATCCGTAAGGGCGGGCTGAGGCCTCAGGGAGGGGGAGCCGGGGAGGGGAGCGCCAGGGAGTGGGGGGCGCTGGTGGGTACCAGGGGAAGAGGGAGGGACTGGGGATTCGGGATGGGGGGCCCCCAGGAAGGGAGTGAGGGGGGCAGGGGATTTGGGGGGGTAGGGGCAGCAGGGGGAGGGGTGCTAGGGAGTGGGGGGCGCTGGTGGGCACCAGGAGCAGAGGGAGGGACTGGGGATTGGGGACGGGGGGGCACCAGGGAAGGAGTGAGGGGGGCAGGGGATTTGGGGGGGTAGGGGGCAGCAGGGGGAGGGGTGCCAGGGGTGGGGCCGGACCCCCAGCAGCCCAGGCCCCATACAGTCCGCGCCGCCCACGTGACCGGCACCAAGGGGCAGCGCTGGGCACCTCCCCACCCCACACGGGGCCACCCGAGCCCCTGGGCAGCCGTTTCCATGGTGAATCACCGCCAAAAGGGCCCCTCCCCCACCCTAGTCAGGGCCTTTTGAGGGGGGGGGTGTGTGGGGGAGTTAGCCCCCCAGCCAAACATAGGGGATTGTGGGAGAAGCGATGCCCCCCTCCCTGATCTGCCCCTTTTCCCCCTCCCCCAGTGGACGACGTCCAGGTCTCCTGTTACCGGACCCTGTGTAGCATCTACTCACTGGGCACCACCAGGAACCCCTACGTGGAGCGGTGAGTTGGGGGGCTGGGGTCGGGGGGACATGTCAAGGGCAGCAGAGACCCTAGGGAGCAGCAGAGGACAAGAAGGGAGGACGGAGGTGGAGGGGGGAGGCACAAGCAGCGGGTGCAACAGGGTAAATGGGGGCACAGCTGAGATGATGGGGGGGTGCAGTACGGAGCACAGCCGGGAGATGGAGCTGGGGGGTTCGGCGGGGAGGGCACAGGGGCGGTGGAGCTGGGGGGTTCGGCGAGGAGGGCACGGGGCGGTGGAGCTGGGGGGTTCGGCGGGGAGGGCACGGGGCGGTGGAGCTGGGGGGTTCGGCGGGGAGGGCACAGGGGCGGTGGAGCTGGGGGGTTCGGCGGGGAGGGCACAGGGGCGGTGGAGCTGGGGGGTTCGGCGGGGAGGGCACAGGGGCGGTGGAGCTGGGGGGTTCGGCGGGGAGGGCACAGGGGCGGTGGAGCTGGGGGGTTCGGCGGGGAGGGCACAGGGGCGGTGGAGCTGGGGGGTTCGGCGGGGAGGGCACAGGGGCGGTGGAGCTGGGGGATTCGGCGGGGAGGGCACAGGGGCGGTGGAGCTGGGGGGTTCGGCGGGGAGGGCACAGGGGCGGTGGAGCTGGGGGGTTCGGCGGGGAGGGCACAGCAGGCGGTGGAGCTGGGGGGTGGGGGACGACGGAGCCGGGCCGCGGACGAGTGTCCGGCTGAAGGGTCTCTGATCCCCCCACCAGGCAGCGCCCCGCCCTGGGCGAGTGCCTGGCCCGGTTGGCAGCTGCGATGCCCGTGGCCTTCCTGGAGCCGCATCTGAACATGCACAACCCCTGCTCCGTCTACACCACCAAGTCGCCGCGGGAGCGCGCCAGTGAGTGGGCCCCTCCACGCCCCGTCAGCCCCCCCCCACGCCCCGTCGGCCCCTCACAGACACAGGGGCGGCCCCCCCACGCCCTGTCAGCCCCTCACAGACACAGGGGCGGCCCCCCCACGCCCTGTCAGCCCCTCACAGACACAGGGGCGGCCCCCCCACACCCCGTCGGCCCCTCATAGACACAGGGGCGGCCCCCCCACGCCCCGTCGGCCCCTCACAGATGCAGGGGAGGCCCCCCCACGCCCCATCGGCCCCACTCTATGGCTCCACCCCCCGTTGGGGATGTCCCTGGGGCTTGGGGGTTCCCATGTGACCCCCCCTTAGCACCACTGTGGGGCTGTCCCTGGGGCTCAGGAATTCCCAGGGGCCCCCCCCCCATAGGGTCTCCCCTGTAACTCTGCCTGCCCCGTGGGATCCCTGAGTAACGCTCCCTCCCCATGGGGCATCCCTGGGGCTGCCTCCCCCCACCCCGGTGCTCACGCCTGCCCCCCACAGTCCTGGGGCTGCCCAGCTGCGTGGAGGAGATGTGCCCCGACATCCCAGAGCTGGAGCGGCTCATGAAGGAGATCAGCGGGCTGGCGGAGTCGGGCGCCCGCTACACCGAGATGCCGCACGTCATCGAGGTCACGCTGCCCATGCTCTGCAACTACCTGCCCCGCTGGTGGGAGCGGGGCCCCGAGACCCACCCCGAGGGGCCCTGGTGCACCCAGGTGACCTCCGAGTACCTCAACACCCTGCTGGGCAACATCCTCCGTATCATCGTCAACAACCTGGGCATCGACGAGGCCTCCTGGATGAAGAGGCTGGCAGGTACCGGGGGCGGGGAATGGGGCCTTCCCCCTCTCGGGGGCGCTGGCCCTGACCCGGCCCCAGGACAGCGACTGGCTGGCTCGGGGGCGGGGAATGGGGCCTTCCCCCTCTCGGGGGCGCTGGCCCTGACCCGGCCCCAGGACAGCGACTGGCTGGCTCGGGGGCGGGGAATGGGGCCTTCCCCCTCTCGGGGGCGCTGGCCCTGACCCGGCCCCAGGACAGCGACTGGCTGGCTCGGGGGCGGGGAATGGGGCCTTCCCCCTCTCGGGGGCGCTGGCCCTGACCCGGCCCCAGGACAGCGACCGGCTGGCTTGGGGGCGGGGAATGGGGCCTTCCCCCTCTCGGGGGCGCTGGCCCTGACCCGGCCCCAGGACAGGCACTGGCTGGCTTGGGGGTGGGGAATGGGGCCTTTCCCCTTGGGGGGGTGCTGGCTCTGACCCTGGTGGGTGGCTGGCTCAGGGGGGCAGGGAATGGGTTGCAGGGCCTTTCCCCTTTAGGGGGTGCTGGCTCCCATGTGGGGGGCTGACTGGCTCAGTGAATGGGACACGAGGCCTTTCTCCTCTAGGGGGCACCAGCTCCAATCCGGCCCCAGGGCGGGGGATGGCTGGCTCAGTGGGGCAGGGAATGGGGCGCGGGACCTTTCCCCGGGGGGGGGGGGGGACCGGCTGGCTGGCTCACCCCCAACCCGCTCCCCCCCCCCAGTCTTCGCCCAGCCCATCGTGAGCAAGGCGCGGCCCGAGCTGCTGCGCTCGCATTTCATCCCCACCATGGAGAAGCTGAAGAAGCGCTCGGGGAAGGTGGTGGCCGAGGAGGAGCAGCTGCGGCTGGAGGCCAAGACCGAGTCGGAGGACGCGGAGCTGCTGATCCGTGACGAGTTCTCCGTGCTCTGCCGGGACCTGTACGCCCTCTACCCGCTGCTCATCCGCTACGTGGACAACAACAGGTGGGCGGGGCCCGGCCGGGAAAGCCACGGCAGGGGCGGGGCCTGGCCTGGGAGAGCCACAGCAGGGGGCGGGGCCTGCTGCATGTGCCACAGGAAGGGGTGGGGCCTGGTCGAGGCATGCCATTGAAGAGGGCGGGGCCTGCTGCATGTGCCACAGGAAGGGGCGGAGCCTGGCTTGGGAGAGCCATGGCAGGGGGTAGGTCCTGCTGCCTGTGCCACAGGAAGGGGAGGGGCCTGCTCATGCCACGGAAGGGGGTGGGGCCTGCTGCATGTGCCATGTGAGGAGGCGGGGCCCAGCCTGGGAGAGCCACGCCCCCTCAGAACTCCAGCAGCTCCAGCCTTGGGTAGCAGGGTCCCTGGTTCAAATCCTGCCACAGCTTGGAATGCCCCCTGCCCCCCCCCCCCAGAACAGGGGGCCCTGTCAGCGCCAGGCGGAGGTGGGGCATCTCCTGATGGTGCCCTGTGCGTCCCTAGGGCCAAGTGGCTGATGGTGCCCAACTCGGACGCCGAGGAGCTGTTCCGCATGGTGGGCGAGGTGTTCATCTACTGGTCCAAGTCCCATGTAAGTGGGGGCGGGTGGGAGGTGCCAGGGGCAGGGGCGGGGACAAGTGGGGAGGTGCCAGGAGCCAGCAGCGGGGACGGGCGGGAGGTGACCCCAGCTAAGCAGGATTGGGGCTGGGTCCTGCTCGGACGGGGGATCCCCGAGGAGCACTAGGGGGCGCTGGGCTGCCAGAGGTGGGGGCTCCGTAGGCGGTGCTGACCCCAGTGCCCCAGCGTGGCAATAGGGGGCGCTGGGCTGTAGGGAGTGGGGCGGGGCCCCAGCAGGGGGTGCTGTGCTTGGGGGGCGGGTCAACTCTAACCGGGGTCTCTGCTCACCCTGTCCCCCTCCCCCAGAATTTCAAGCGGGAGGAGCAGAACTTTGTGGTACAGAACGAGATTAACAACATGTCCTTCCTGACGGCCGACAGCAAAAGCAAAATGTCCAAGGTGAGGCCAGGTGGGGCGCAAAGGGGGCCCTGCCCCGGGGGGAGTCACGCCGGGAAGGGCCACCTGGACGCTGCCTGACCCGGCTCCCCTGCAGCCCCTGCTCCAGACGTGCGAACGCTCGTGTGACTCCGGGCGCCGATGTTCGGCGCCGAATCTCGTCCTCAGGGCCCTTGGGTCCGGCCGGGTGGGCAGAGGGGGCGGCCGCGCTGTAGGGTGATCTGCAGGCTGGTTCCCCGCCGGGCCCGGGGAGCCCAGAGCTCACGGTGCCGGCGGAGAACGGGGGCCGAAGGGCGCGGATCGAATGAGCCATTCGCCTTGTGTGTGGGGCTGACAGCGGACTGCCCGGGAACTCTGAGCCACCCTGATCTGGGCTATGGGTGCTGGGGGGTGGTCCCACGAGCCCCCCCAATACAGTCTACAGGGTGCTGTCCTGCCACCCCTAATCTAACCACCAGGGGCACCATTCTGCCATAGCTCCCCATGTAACCTCCAGGGCGCCGTCCTATGAGCCCCCCCCAGCCCCCCGGATCTGCGCTGGGGGCACCGTGCCCTGGGCGGCCCCGCTCTCATCCCGGGCGGCCATGGGGTCTCACAGCCCCTCTAACGTGTCTCTTCTGTCTTGTCTCCCCTTCTCTCCCGGCCGGGTTCCTTTAGTCTGGAGAAGGCCAGGTAGCGTCTCACTTCTCTTCGGCCGCACAGAGACCGCATGGCGCCTTGTGTCTGTGTCTGATCTGCCAGCCCCCCGCTCTTCCCCCCCCCCCACAGCGGCGGGGTCCACCCCAGCCCGCTCCCTGTGCCCACGGCACCCTGCGTCGCCTCCCAGGAGCCGGCAGCCGGGGGCTGGGCGAGCGACGGTGCCCGCCGCTCCCGGCCCGTCGGCTGTCAGCACACCCAGCCCTCCGGCCCCCGGTGTACTCGGCCCGGCGGTGCGGCCCTGCGCCGCCTTCCCTCTGCCAGGGGTTTTCACCAGCGATGTGGGGCCCAGCGCGGGGGATTTGTGCCCCCACCAGCGTTTGCCCCTTGCCCCCCGCTGTCTCTCAGCCCCGAAGCCGCATGCGCCAGGCCAGCTCTCTCTGGCGCCTGATCCGAACCGGTTTGGTTCCTCTGGGCTCTCGCTGTGGAAAGCTGCGGAGTGGGGGGGGGAGGGTTCTGCCCCCCCTCCCCCGGATCACGGAGCTCATAATCACTCCTCGTGACATCCCAGCCAGAGGGGGTGGGGGGAAGAGGGGGTGCACAGGGATGTCGCGGCAGATTATGCTGCCCTGCCTGCCTGCCGGGCTGCGTGTGCCGTGGGGTGGGGTGCGGCGGTTGGGGGGTCGGGGGGAGCTGTCTGCGCCGTCCCCTCCCCGGTTCCTTCCCCCTCCAGGGGTCTGGCTCCCCGCCTCCATCTCTCAGCTTGGCAGGGGCCGCCCCGGGAAGAGCTGTGGTGTCTCCGCCCCCTGCCCGGGCCCGTGACACGCAAGGGGAGCCCCTTCCCCACCATCCTCTGCCCCATCAGCTCCCTCTGCCCCTGTGTTTCCTGGCGGCTCGCCGGGTCCACTGCCCTCCGCTGAGGTGACCCTGGGCTCCCGAGGCCTGAGCTCACTGGCCGTTCCCAGGTGAATTGGGGGAGCCCTGAGCCCCCCGCTGTACTGGGGTGGGGGGCGATGCGGCCCAGGCTAGCCTGGGGCCACGCTCGCACAGAGGGGCTGGACCGGGCCGCGGGTTCAGATCTGGAGTCGTCACTTGCACAGACAGATTCCTGAATTGTCAGCGTCCGTGACTGAGCGATCGTGTCCCCTGGGGGGGACGGCCCCCCCAGTTGAGGTATCCTAGTCCTTGAGGGTGCCCCCGCCCCCGAATTCCCCAGGGGTTGCCCAGCCATCTTTGCTCTTTCACCCTTTTCAAAGTGACCCCCTGCTCCTCCCCTCCCCCCATGGAGATGGGAAGCCCCACCCCCTTGGGAAGCCCCACCCCTCGCGGCAAACCCCACCCATCCAGTTTGGTGGGGTGGGGCTAGCCAGGTACCCCTCTCAGGGCGGGAGGGGCGCTGCTGTGGCCGGACGCTTCTGCCTTGGCATGTTGGCTGGAGGCAGAGGAACGGGGGGGCGGGGGGGGTCGCAGCCAGGGGCCCCCCCTGACACTCCCCGCCCCGTACTCCCCAGGCGGGCAGCTCCGAGCAGGAGCGGACCAAGAAGAAGCGGCGGGGGGATCGCTACTCCGTGCAGACCTCGCTCATCGTGGCCACGCTGAAGAAGATGCTGCCCATCGGCCTCAACATGTGCTCCCCCACCGACCAGGAGCTCATCACCCTGGCCAAGGGCCGCTACGCCCTGGTGAGCTGGGGGAGGAGCCTGGGAGAGCTGGGGGAGGAGCCTGGGAGAGCTGGGGGAGGAGCCAGGGTAAGCAGGGGGAGGAGCCAGGGAGAGCTGGGGGGAGGAGCCTGGGAGGGTGGGGGAGGAGTGAGGGTAAGCAGGGGGAGGAGTGGGGGAGGAGTTTGGTGAGCAGGGGGAGGAGCCAGGGAGAGTGGAGGAGGAGCCAGGGTAAGCAGGGGGAGGAGCCAGCGGTGGAACCAGGTGGGGCTGTTGCCCTTGCAGGTGCAGTGAGTCGGGGGGTGGGGGGTTCTCTGGGGGGCTGGGCCAGAGGGGTGGCAACTAGCAGCTGGGGGGGCCATCTGGGCAGCTGGGGGGGCCATCTGGGCAGCTGGGGGGCTCCGTGCGCCCATCCTGGGTGACGAACTCTGCAACCCCCCTCCCCAGAAAGACACCGACGAGGAGGTGCGGGATGTTCTCAACAACAACCTGCACCTGCAGGGCAAGGTGAGCTTCTCCCCCCCCCCCCCTGGCCGGCACCCCCCTCTCCCCCCTCCCGGGTGCCATGGGCCAGCCCCCCTTTCTCAGCCCCCCGGGCAGCATGGACCAGCCCCCCCTTTTCCTCTCTGGTGCCGTATGTCAGCCCCTCCCCCCGCCCCAACTTCCCCCGGTGCCACAGGCCAGCTCCACCTTGTCCTCCCTCTGGGTGCCACAGGCCAGCCTCTCCTTCCCCCCGCTCCCCCCCGGGCACCATGGGCCGGTCCCCCTTTCTCAGCTCCCCGGGCGCCATGGGCCGAGGCGCCGTGTCTGACAGCCCCTCCCCCGGCAGTGCGAGAACCCCGCGTCCATGCGCTGGCAGCTGGCCCTGTACCGCGAGATGTCGGGCAAGGCCGAGGACGCCAACCGGCCCGAGAAGATCGTGCGGCGGGTGCAGGAGGTGTCGGCGGTGCTCTTCCACCTGGAGCAGGTGAGGGGCTGTGGGGTGGGGGAGGGGCTGCGGGGTGGGGAGGGGCTGCGGGGCGGGGGAGGGGCTGTGCCGTGGGGCCGGCGGTGCTCTCACGCCCCCCCCCGTCGCCCCGCAGACCGAGCACCCCTACAAGTCGAAGAAGGCCGTGTGGCACAAGCTGCTGTCCAAGCAACGCCGGCGCGCCGTGGTCGCCTGCTTCCGCATGACGCCGCTTTACAACATGGCCAGGTCAGTGCCGGATCTGCCCCGGGCCAGGGGATCCGCACTCCCCAACCTCCCCGGCCAGGGGATCCGCACCCCCCAACCTCCCCGGCCAGGGGATCCGCACCCCCCAACCTCCCCAGCCAGGGGATCCGCACCCCCCAACCTCCCCGGCCAGGGGATCCGCACCCCCCAACCTCCCCGGCCAGGGGATCTGTGACCCCTCAACTTCTCCCCAGCCAGGGGATCCGCACCCCCCAACCTCCTCGGCCAGGGGATCCGCACCCCCCAACCTCCCCGGCCAGGGGATCTGTGACCCCTCAACTTCTCCCCAGCCAGGGGATCCGCACCCCCCAACCTCCCCGGCCAGGGGATCCGCACCCCCCAACCTCCCCGGCCAGGGGATCTGTGACCCCTCAACTTCTCCCCAGCCAGGGGATCTGTGACCCCTCAACTTCTCCCCAGCCAGGGGATCCGCACCCCCCAACCTCCCCAGCCAGGGGATCCGCACCCCCCAACCTCCCCGGCCAGGGGATCCGCACCCCCCAACCTCCCCGGCCAGGGGATCCGCACCCCCCAACCTCCCCAGCCAGGGGATCCGCACCCCCCAACCTCCCCGGCCAGGGGATCTGTGACCCCTCAACTTCTCCCCAGCCAGGGGATCCGCACCCCCCAACCTCCCCGGCCAGGGGATCCGCACCCCCCAACCTCCCCGGCCAGGGGATCCGCACCCTCCAACTTCTCCCCAGCCAGGGGATCCGCACCCCCCAACCTCCCCGGCCAGGGGATCTGTGACCCCTCAACTTCTCCCCGGCCAGGGGATCCGCACCCCCCAACCTCCCCAGCCAGGGGATCTGTGACCCCTCAACTTCTCCCCAGCCAGGGGATCCGCACCCCCCAACCTCCCCGGCCAGGGGATCTGTGACCCCTCAACTTCTCCCCAGCCAGGGGATCTGCATCCCTCCAACCTCCCCGGCCAGGGGATCTGTGACCCCTCAACTTCTCCCCAGCCAGGGGATCCGCACCCCCCAACCTCCCCGGCCAGGGGATCTGTGACCCCTCAACCTCTCCCCAGCCAGGGGATCTGCATCCCTCCAACCTCCCCAGCCAGGGGATCCGCACCCCCCAACCTCCCCGGCCAGGGGATCTGTGACCCCTCAACTTCTCCCCAGCCAGGGGATCCGCACCCCCCAACCTCCCTGGCCAGGGGATCTGTGACCCCTCAACTTCTCCCCAGCCAGGGGATCTGCATCCCTCCAACTTCCCCGGACAGGGTATCCGCACCCCCCCATTTCTCCCCGGCCAGGGGATCCGCACCCCTCCCCAACCTCCCCGGACAGGGTATCCGCACCCCCCAATTTCTCCCCGGCCAGGGGATCCCTTCCCCCCAAACCCGGCCAGGCCTCTGATCTGCCCCTTCCCCCAGGCACCGGGCCTGTAACATGTTCCTGGAGAGCTACAAGCTGGCCTGGATCGTCACGGAGGAGCACGCCTTCGAGGACAGGATGATCGACGACCTGGCCGTGAGCTGGGGGGGGGGGGGGTTCGGGGGGGGGAGGTCTTTGAGCTTTCCACACCCTGCAGCCAGGACGCCTGGGTCCCATCCCTGCCTGGGTGCCAGGACGCCTGGGTTCTGTCCCCACCCAGGTGCCATCCGCGCCCGGGCACCGGGTTCCATTCCCTCCTGCTCCCTGCTCTCACCATCGCCCCGGAGGCTTGGGGGCAGCAGGACGTCTGCGGTGGGGGGGTCGTGGGGGAGGGAGTGATGGAGGAAAGGGTGGAAGGGGGGCAGGGCAGGCTCCCGGGCCCATGGGCTGGGTGTGGGGAAAGCCGGGCACACCAGGCTCGGCCGGGCGGGTTCACAGCTGCTGACTCTCCGCTGTCCTGCTGTGGGGAGTAGAAACCGGGCGAGGAGGAGGAGGAGGAGGAAGAGCAAATGGAGAAGAAGCCCGACCCGCTGCACCAGCTCATCCTGCACTTCAGCCGCACGGCGCTGACGGAGAAGAGGTGGGGGCCGGGGGGCGGGGGCAGCGTCCGCACCTAGCAACCCCAGCCTGGGGCGTGAATCGGCTGCTGGTCCCCAGAGTGGCGGGAGAGCTGGGAGCCAGGACTCCTGGGTTTTATCCCCAGCTCTGGGAGGGGAGTGGGATCTAGTGGGTAGAGCAGGGGGCTGGGAGCCAGGACTCCTGGGTTCTCTCCCCAGCTCTGGGAGGGGAGTGGGATCTAGTGGGTAGAGCAGGGGGCTGGGAGCCAGGACTCCTGGGTTCTCTCCCCAGATCTGGGATGGGAGTGGGATCTAGTGGTTAGAGCAGGGGGCTGGGAGCCAGGACTCCTGGGTTCTATCCCCGGCTTCGGGGGTCCAGGCGTGTGGTCTTGGTTCTGACTCTGGCCCGTGCGCTGCCTTTCAGCAAACTGGACGAGGACTATCTGTACATGGCCTACGCCGACATCATGGCGAAGGTGAGTGACCCCAAGTCCACACCAGCTTCTCACAGCACGTTTCACACCCCAGCAGTCCCGGCTCCACCCACCACCCCTGGCTCCTCCCAGCACACGTCCCACCCAGCACCCACTTCCCTGCCCAGTGTGCCCCCCCATTTCCCCTCCCCTTCATTTACTGAGGTTAGTTTGAGCATTCTCGGGAGAGCCCATCAGACTCATGAGTGGATCCAGATTCGAACCCGGCTCTCTGGGTATTCAAGCAGCAGAGGATTTGAATCCTTCCCTCCCCGGACTCCAGATCTGTGCCCCCCATCCCTCCCCAGCCTCACACCAGATTTGCAGTAACGGATAGTTTACCCTTCCCCCACACCTTCACACACTTCTGCTCCTGCTACTCTGGAGTGGCTGAAGGAAAGCCCCCAAGTCACAGCCCTGTGGGCAGTAGTAACAATGTAGTAACTTGAGAGTAATGGCAAAATATCTTTGGAGTAGCAATGGCGTAGCAGCTGTATAATATTTTTGGAATGGCTGTGTGGTGTCTGTGGAACAGAAATGTAGCAACAGTGTAGCACCAGGGTAGTGGCTTTGGGGTACTACACTGTTGTGTAGTATCACTGTTGCTCTGTGTAGTATCACTGGAGTAATGGTATTGTATCTTCAGAGTAATAATGTAGTATCTCTGTAGAGTAACAGTGTACTGACATTGTGGTATGTCAGAGTGACAACGTAGTATCTCCAGAGTACCGGTGTAGTATCACTGGAGTAATGGTATCGTATCTTCAGAGTAATAATGTAGTATCTCCCGAATAATGGTGGTGTGTCTGTAGAGTAACAGTGTACTGACATTGTGGTATCTCCAGAGTGACAACGTAGTATCTCCAGAGTACCGGTGTAGTATCACTGGAGTAATGGCATAGTATCTGGATTGAAGCGGGGGTTGGTATTTGGCTCCCAACACCCCTCACTGTAGCTTCCCTCTCACTCCCAGAGCTGTCACATTGAAGAAGGTGAAGAGGAAGGTGGTGAGAAAGACGAGGAGGAGGCGGAAGGGTCCTTTGAGGTAGGTGATCCCCTCCCTACCTCCGGTCCTGGCCCCAGCCCCTGCCTGCGCTGACCCTTGTGTCTCCACCCCGCAGGAGAAGGAGATGGAGAAGCAGAAACTGCTCTACCAGCAGTCACGGCTGCACAACCGCGGGGCCGCCGAGATGGTGCTGCAGATGATCAGCGCCTGCAAAGGTGAGATCGGACCCTCGCCTGGGGAGGGACAGC
This sequence comes from Chelydra serpentina, assembly GCA_037349315.1. NCBI lineage: Eukaryota > Metazoa > Chordata > Testudines > Chelydridae > Chelydra > Chelydra serpentina. The sequence goes on from JBAIAC010000203.1 coordinate 647,085, forward strand.
GGGGCGGCCTGATGCGGGGGCTGGCAGGTTGGGGGGTGAGGAGCGTGTGAGCCTCGTGCCAGGCCGGTAACCAGCGTTGCCTTGGTTGTCGTCAGGGGAGCCAGGCGCCATGGTGTCCTCCACCCTGAAGCTGGGCATCTCCATCCTGAATGGAGGGAACGTGGAAGTGCAGCAGGTACGGCTGCGCCGGCATCGCTCCTCGGGCCAGACCCCCAGCACTTTGCTCAGTCCTTACGCAGGCAAAGCTCCCACCGAGCCCAGGAGTAACGGCTGAGTCCAGGCCGAGGAGCATGGCCTCATGCTGAGTAACCATCCAGTCATGTCCAAGTAACACGTTAGTAACTACTGAGTGCCAGGTGAAGGAGTGTGGGGTAAAGAGGGCTTATGCCCTGAGTAACAAGGGGAGTATGCAGTGAGTAACAGCTGAGTAATGAGTGAATGTGCACTGAGTAATGATGGAGAAAGTGCTGCGGAATGGCAGAGTAATGATGGAGTAAGTGTTGAGTAACTAATAGGTACACACTGAGTAATGAGGGAGGATGTGCTGAGTACAGTTGACCAGCTAACAGGCATGCAGAGTAACAAGGGAGGGAGGGCTGAGTAACGAGGCAGGACAGGCTGAGTAACTAACAGGTATGCAGAGTAATGAGGGAGTACAGGCTGAGTAACAGGTGGAGTAACGAGGGAGAACAGGCTGAGTAATGGGCTGAGTAATGAGGGAGAACGGGCTGAGTAATGTGGGAGGACAGGCTGAGTAACAAGCTGAGTAACGAGGGAGGACAGGCTGAGTAACAAGCTGAGTAACGAGGGAGCATAGGCTGAGTAACGGACTGAGTAACGAGGGAGCACGGGCTGAGTAACAGCTGAGTAACTAACGGGTATGCAGAGTAACGAGGGAGGACGGGCTGAGTAACGGGCTGAGTAACGAAAGAGGGCAGGCTGAGTAACAGCTGAGTAACTAACGGGTATGCAGAGTAACGAGGGAGGATGGGCTGAGTAACGAGGGAGCGCAGGCTGAGTAACAGCTGAGTAACTAACGGGTATGCAGAGTAACGAGGGAGTCGTTCTGAGTTGCCGCTCAGGGCCGCTGCCTTTGCCCCGCAGAAAATGCTGGACTACCTGAAGGAGAAGCGGGAGGTGGGGTTCTTCCAGAGCGTGCAGGCCCTGATGCAGACCTGCAGGTGAGCGGGACTGTCCGGCGTGTGTCCCCTTCTGTCCGTTGGTCCCGGCCTGCGGCCCACCCTCCCCCCAGGCCGAGCTGCTCCCTGCCGGCCTCCGTTTCCTTCCTACGTCCGGCCCGTCTCCGTCTCTCCTTTTACCCCCCCTTTGCTGCCAGCTGTTCCCCCCCCTCACCCTGCCCTGTTCCCACGGGGAGCCAGCCATGGGGGGGACCCCCAGGGGAATCAATCTCCTTTACCCAGAGCAGCATTCAACAGCCCTGCTTCCCCATCGGCCCCCTGCTCCGTACCCCCAAGGGGAGGGGGCTGGACTGTGTTACGCTGTGGGCCCCTCCCCTGTGTTGCCCTATGGGGTGGAGGGTTGATGTTGATGGCAGGGTCACCCCCCTCCCCGGCCTCTCCTGACCCCCATTTCTCCCTGCAGCGTCCTGGACCTCAACGCCTTCGAGAGGCAGAACAAGGCCGAGGGGCTGGGCATGGTGACAGAGGAAGGAACAAGTGAGTCCACGTGGTCCCCACCCCCGTCACCCTGGCTGCCCCCCAATCCCTCCCCCCGGTCCAGACCCCCTCCCCCCCAGATCCTGCAGATGTCTGCCTCCACCATCCCTCCCCCCGGTCCAGACCTCCTCCCCCACAGACCCTGCAGATCTCTGCTCCCCCATCCCTCCCCCCGGTCCAGACTCCCTCCCCCCCAGATCCTGCAGATCTCTGCCCCCCATCCCTCCCCGGCCCAGACCCACACACACACACATCTCAGCCCCAGATCCTGCAGATCTCTGCCCCCCATCCCTCCCCGGCCCAGACCCCCCTACACACATCTCAGCCCCAGACTGTGCAGATCTCTGCCCCCCACCCTCTTGGCCAGGGGTGCCGGGGGTGGTGTGGTGCTGCCACAGCGAGTGCGTGATGGCCTCGGGGGACCCCGGGCCCCAATCCCAGCAGCCCCTGGGTCAGGGTCACTCACGCTAACGAAGCACCTAACGGCCGGTGCTGGGACTGTGGCCGCTGGAAACTGAGTTAACGAGCCTGATCCTGAGCCGGGGCATTTGGATCCGCAGGTCCTGGGTTCAATCCCCTCTCAGGGTGGGCAGCGGGGGCTGGGAGGGCAGGCTCTGGGGGCACCGCCTGGTGGGGGTGGTGTCTAGGGCAGGTTATGGGGGGGACGGTGAGATGAGTCGGGGCCGCCCTGCCCCCACGGGAATTCCTGGGAGGGAGCTGATCTTGCGATGGCTGGATCAGACGGTCTCACGGGGCTGGGCCCATCTAGCCCGGCCTCCCGTCTCCGCTGGGGGAACCCTGCCGCTCAGGGCTGATGGGGCGCCAGGGCCCCCTCCCCCTCCTTCCGCCGCAGCCCCTCCCCGCCCTCGGTTTGTGTTCACAGCTGCCGTGTGGTTGCAAGCTCCCTCCCCCCAGAGTGAGGCGCTGCTATTAATCCGGATTGTAATAACGCCCCTCCCACCCCCCGCCCCGGCCAGGGCGGCCCCGACTCCGCATTAATGGCGTTAATCTGGTTTTAATCATCTCCTTTTCCTTTGTGCTGTGACGTCTTGCGCTCACCTCCTCTCTCCTCCCCTTCTCTTCCTTCCCCCCCCCTCCCTATCTCACCGGCGCCCCCAGTCATCCGTCGGGAGAATGGTAAATAACCCGCGTCTGTGGTGGTTTCTTTTTCCGGGCATTTTCTTGGTCTGTTTCCTAACCCGGCGGGCTTGTCCCGACGCCAATGGCTGATCAGAACCCCCTGCCCCCCACATGGCCCTGCCCATCCGTCACGGGGTGGGGAGTCGCAGGCGCGTGTGTTGGGGCCAGCGGGGGAGGGGAAGCTCCGTCTTTGTTATTGTAGGGTTGCCTGTGCTCACGTGTTTATTGGAGGGAGCTGAGGCTGGCCTCGTTGGTTTGTTGTCATAGGGTTGCGGGGCTGGGGGAGGAAGCACAAGCTAAGCACGCCGGTGGTGTTATTCTAGGGTCTCTCAAGCACGGGGCTGTGCTCACGGGTCGTTGTGTTGCACGTGGGTGCCAGGCTGCTCTGTTTCCGCACAAACGCTCGGGGTTACTTGGCCGCGCACGCTCACTTGTTATCATAGCGGGGGCCTGGGCGCTGCCGGGTTGCGTACGTCGGCTTGTTATGGTAGGGTCGCCCCTTGCGGAGTCTGCATTGCTCTCCGTCCAAGGGAGCAGCTGGAAACGCTGATTTCAATCAGTGCCGTGAATCGGGCTTTTTAGTGATTTCCCTGCCGAGGGCTTGATTCCCATCAGCTGGTGACCATGCGGCCACGGCGATGGGCAGCAATATTGAGCCTTTTCACGGCATTCGGGACTTCTTCTGCTGGTTAGCACAATACGCCCCAGCTACAGGAGTTTGTTGACGATTCATGCGGCTTAGCTTGCCTGGAGGCAGAGTCTGCCATTCTACGGTTGTGATTATTTCGGAGAAGGGCCAACGGCACCTTTCTCGTTTGCTAGACGACGACTCCGTTTTTCTGGGTGATTTGCGCCAAGCCCCATTTGGGTGGAAATGTTCAACTCAGTGACAATTGCGCAAAGCCAGCCTTTGAATGAAAGCAAACAGGCTGGAAACGTTAAAAATTAAAAAGTTTATCTGGCAGCGTTTTGCAGTGAAAACTAGCTGATCTATTCAGCAAAGGAAGCATCTGTGGCTAGTGAAATGTAGCGGCCATTTCTGGTTACCATGGCCTTCAGGGTTGTAGAACTAGTAGATCTCGTCCTCTCCGAGACTGGGGAAGGACACAGTCTCCCAGTCGGTCGCTGAACTTTGGGTGGCCTGGCCAGTGAATTGAATAAACTGTTCAGTTGTTGAATAAACTGAAATGGCTAAAATATTCTCTCTGCCCTGCCCGAAGCCAGTTTAGCCCATCGGCAGACTCCGATTCTTGGGACTCAGCCGGGGACTTGCACCAGTTCAATGCTGCGACTTGCTGGGAAATTTGGCAGCAAATATGGACGGGCTGAATCTTCGTTTCTGTATTTGGGTTCAAATGTTTTAACAGTTTAGGCTGTGACGTTGGTTATCACTTTACAATTTAATTTTAAATAGGTTTATTGTTAAAAAATAAACCTGTATTTAATTTAAATTTTTTAAAAATCTGATTTAAATTTTAAAATACCCTTTGATTTTTTTTTTAACCATCAAGGTTATCCACTCTGTTGCACATGCTGGTTTGTTATGGTGGGCAGACTGAGCAGGGGTTGCTGGTTTGTTATGGTAGGGTCTCCCTGGGGCAGGGGGGCGGGGTTGTTATGGAGGGCAGACCCAGCCGGGGGTGCTGGTTTGTTATGGAGGGCAGACCCAGCCGGGGGTGCTGGTTTGTTATGGAGGGCAGACCCGGCCGGGGGTGCTGGTTTGTTATGGTGAGCAGACCCGGCTGGGGGTGCTGGTTTGTTATGGAGGGCAGACCCGGCCGGGGGTGCTGGTTTGTTATGGAGGGCAGACCCAGCCGGGGGTGCTGGTTTGTTATGGAGGGCAGACCCGGCCGGGGGTGCTGGTTTGTTATGGTGGGCAGACCCAGCCGGGGGTGCTGGTTTGTTATGGAGGGCAGACCCAGCCGGGGGTGCTGGTTTGTTATGGTAGGGTCTCCCTGGGGCAGGGGGGCGGGGTTGTTATGGAGGGCAGACCCAGCCGGGGGTGCTGGTTTGTTATGGAGGGCAGACCCAGCTGGGGGTGCTGGTTTGTTATGGAGGGCAGACCCAGCCGGGGGTGCTGGTTTGTTATGGAGGGCAGACCCAGCCGGGGGTGCTGGTTTGTTATGGAGGGCAGACCCAGCTGGGGGTGCTGGTTTGTTATGGAGGGCAGACCCAGCCGGGGGTGCTGGTTTGTTATGGTGGGCAGACCCGGCCGGGGGTGCTGGTTTGTTATGGTGGGCAGACCCGGCCGGGGGTGCTGGTTTGTTATGGAGGGCAGACCCGGCCGGGGGTGCTGGTTTGTTATGGTGGGCAGACCCGGCCGGGGGTGCTGGTTTGTTATGGAGGGCAGACCCAGCCGGGGGTGCTGGTTTGTTATGGAGGGCAGACCCGGCCGGGGGTGCTGGTTTGTTATGGAGGGCAGACCCAGCCGGGGGTGCTGGTTTGTTATGGTGGGCAGACCCGGCCGGGGGTGCTGGTTTGTTATGGAGGGCAGACCCGGCCGGGGGTGCTGGTTTGTTATGGTGGGCAGACCCGGCCGGGGGTGCTGGTTTGTTATGGAGGGCAGACCCGGCCGGGGGTGCTGGTTTGTTATGGTGGGCAGACCCGGCCGGGGGTGCTGGTTTGTTATGGAGGGCAGACCCGGCCGGGGGTGCTGGTTTGTTATGGTGGGCAGACCCGGCCGGGGGTGCTGGTTTGTTATGGAGGGCAGACCCGGCCGGGGGTGCTGGTTTGTTATGGTGGGCAGACCCGGCCGGGGGTGCTGGTTTGTTATGGTGGGCAGACCCAGCCGGGGGTGCTGGTTTGTTATGGTGGGCAGACCCGGCCGGGGGTGCTGGTTTGTTATGGTAGGGTCTCCCTGGGGCAGGGGGGCGGGGTTGTTATGGAGGGCAGACCCAGCCGGGGGTGCTGGTTTGTTATGGAGGGCAGACCCGGCCGGGGGTGCTGGTTTGTTATGGTGGGCAGACTGAGCAGGGGTTGCTGGTTTGTTATGGTAGGGTCTCCCTGGGGCAGGGGGGCGGGGTTGTTATGGTGAGCAGACCCGGCCGGGGGTGCTGGTTTGTTATGGTGGGCAGACCCAGCCGGGGGTGCTGGTTTGTTATGGAGGGCAGACCCAGCCGGGGGTGCTGGTTTGTTATGGTGGGCAGACTGAGCAGGGGTTGCTGGTTTGTTATGGTAGGGTCTCCCTGGGGCAGGGGGGCGGGGTTGTTATGGAGGGCAGACCCAGCCAGGGAGCTGGGGTGACTGCTGTGTCGTGCCGTCTCCCCCCTCCCCGGGGTGTGTCAGGCTCGGGGGTTCTGATCAGCTTTGCGGGGGAGGGGGAGAGTGTTTCCGTGGCTCCACGTGGCATGACCTGCAGCTTAGGCCCCGCCCCCAGCCGCCTGGAACCAGTGCCTGCCGGGCGCGGCCTCTCCCGATCTGCACCGAATACTAACCGCACCCCTTACCCCCGCCCCCCGCGCTGGAACCAGGGCCCTCCGGTGCCCTCGCCATGAGCCACGTTCCACGCTCTCCTCGGGGACTCGCCCGCCCCCTCTGATACCCTGTCACGGACCCCTCCTCCTCCCCTAGCCCGCTCCGGTCTCTTGGGGCTACGGGCATGAGCAGGGCTGAGCGACCCTCTTATTGACCAGATTCCAGCCAGCTCGACAGCAGACTCTATCCCAGCGGCGTCACAACGGGGCGTCTTCGTGTAACCGATGTGGCGTCTTTGTAGCCTCCGAACCGGTGACGAGCAATGTGCCGTCTCTGTAGTAACACTGGTGTCTTCCTTCTTCGGGTGCGTGTTCATGTCAATTCCAATCAGGTGCGCACACGCTGGATGATTTCCCCCCTAGCAGTGTCCGTAGGGTCGGTCTGGGCGCCCCCGGAGTCGCGCCTTCATGGCACCCAATATGGGACCCTGCCGACCCACCTCCTGCTCAGTTCCTTTTTGCCGCCTGCTTTGCAGTATCTATCCTAGTGTACATAGTTATCGAAGTAGTTATAGTTAGCACAGTAATTATAGGTTTCCTTTGGAGGTAGGGTGACCAGATGGCCCGATAAAATCGGGACCGTCCCGATTTTTCATCTTTTGTCCCGCGTCCCGACCGATGCTTGGTCGGGATGCCTTTTGTCCCGATTTCTGGTTTTCTTCCGTTTTTTTTTTCTTTTGCTCAACAACTTCAGGAGGGAAGTCCCGATTTTCGGGTCTTCTCATCTGGTCACCCTATTTGGAGGTGGTCTTCCCCCGACATCTTCCCCTGGCACCGGGGTATGTCTCGGTCCCCAGGCTTTAAACCGTGCTCGGATTTCGGCCCCGGTTGGAGCCTGACGCGGCCTCAGGTGCCACGTCCTCGGTGCACAACACGCCGGGGCTGTTGATGTGGGAACCGGTGCTGAGGAAGGATTCAGTCAGAGACCCTTGGCGCCGCCACGGCTCCGCCCACGGGCAGGTATCGGTGAGGCCGATCTTCCCGGCCATTTCCAGTACCCGAACCTCGGGTTGTTGCACCTCACGGCGTGCGAGCTCCACGGCTGAACCCGATGGAGCTTGCCTGCTCAGACCAGGTTAGACGAGTCCTCCTGGGCAGTAGGAAACGCTCCACCAGGGCTACCTCCCTTGCCAAGTGGACGAGATTTTTCAATCTGGATGGCGCAGCATCATTCATCCCCGACGCTCGTCTCGGTGTCACGAATACTGGACTATCTTCTCCATCTCAAACAGCAGGGGTTGTCCACGTCGTCAGTAAGGTTTCACCTGGCCCCCATTTCAGCCTTCCATCCAGGTGCAGAGGGACCGTCAGTCTTTGCCAATCCTATGGTCGGTCGTTTTCTGAAAGGTCTCGACGGGCTGTTTCCACACGTCAGGCAGCCGATCCCACCTTGGGACTTTAACTTGGTCCTTTCCAAACTGACGGGGCCGCCATTTGACGTTCTCCCTGCTCTGTCTCTCATACAAGGTGGCGTTTCTGGTAGCAATAACCTTGGCCCGGAGGGTGTCTCATCCTTACACGGTGCTCTATAAGGACACGGTGCCACTCAGGCCTCACCCGGCTTTTTTCCCGAAAGTCGTCTCCCATTTTCACATCAGCCAGGACATCTTCCTCCCGGCGTTTCAGCCTAAGCCGCACTCGAGCGGCAGGGAGCAGACGCTTCACTCGTTGGACGTCCGCAGAGCATTCGCCTTCTGCATCGAGAGAACAAAGCCCTTCCGAAAGTCCATTCAACTCTTCATGGCTGTGGCGGACAGAATGAAGGGTCTTCCTGTCTCCTCTCCGCGGACTTCGTTGTGGGTCATGTCCTACATACGTGAGTGCTACTACCTAGCAGGGGCGCCTACTCCTTCAATCACTGCGCACTCCACCACACTTTCACCATGCACCATGTGATCGCCCGCCAGGCCCAAGACAATGACGTGGCCTCTTGTAGAGCGTTGCTGCAATCAGAGGACAACTCCGACCCCACCTCCTGAACTTGGGCTTATGAGTCACCTGATTGGAATGGACATGAACAAGCACTCGAAGAAGAAAAAACGGTTACTCAGCTTCTCGTAACGGTTGTTCTTCGGGATGTGTTGTTCATGTCCAGTCCGATACCCACCCAGTAGCTGGCGAGAAGGAACCGAGGGGTTGGCGGGTCAGCAGGGTCCCATATTGGGCCCCACGAAGGCGCGACTCCAGGCCGACCCTACGGACGCTGCTAGGGGAAAAATCTTCCAGCTGTCACGCACACGGTGCATGCGCACACCTGATTGCAATGGACATGAACAACACATCTCGAAGAACAACAGTTACGAGAAGGCAAATAACCGTTCTTTGTAGCAGCACCGTAGCAGTGATGTATCCTCAGAGAAACTTTGTGGTCGCTTTCTAGTAAAGCTGTGGCATCTTTGGGGTGTCAATGAGATCGAATGTTCACAGTATTGTGGTGTCTTTCTAGAAATGATGTGGCGTCTCTGTAGTATCTTTGTAGTAACAATGTGGTGTCCTGTAGTAACAATGCAGTAGTATCTTCATAGGATCTTTGTGATGGTTTTGTAATAGCTATGTGGTGTTTTTGTAGTCTGTTTGGAGTATCAGTGTGGTGTCCTTGGAGTAACAATGTAAGAGTATTTTCATAGTATCTTTGTAATAGTATCTTCAGAGCATCTGTGTAGTAACAACATAGTAACAACCCTTGCTGCATCTATGTACTAATATTGTAATAGTAACTTTGTAGTATCTTTGTGTTAACAGTGGGGTCGTGACTTTGTAGTATCTGTGTGGTAGTATCTGGGTAGTAACAATGTAGTTCTTTTGCAGTGTCTCTGTTCTAATATTGTGGTAGTAGCTGTGTGGTAACAGTATATTAGTATCAGTGTAGTATCAATGTAGTAGCATCTCTGTTCTAATATTGTGGTAGTATCTGTGTAGTAACTTCAGTAAGTGGTGGTTTGGGAATCATAGAATATCAGGGTTGGAAGGGACCTTAGGAGGTCATCTAGTCCAACCCCCTGCTCAAAGCAGGACCAATCCCCAATTTTTGCCCCAGACCCCTAAATGGCCACCTCAAGGATTGAACTCACAAACCTGGGTTTAGCAGGCCAATGCTCAAACCACTGAGCTATCCCTCCCCCCAGGATCATAACTGTCACACACACACACACACACACACATACACACACGCGTCTCTCTAAACAGTGCAGCGGCAGACACAATTGGGGACAAATCTCCCTAGCTACCTAGACCTGGGTGAGACGACCTTTGGTGACCTCTTCCTGCCCCCCAGCGCGATGATCCCCAGTGATCAGGGGAGAGGACGGGGAAGTCAGCAGTGGGGAGAATCCCAGCCGCGAAAGGAAGGAAGTGACTTCATGAACGGTGGAAAAGGGGCTGGTCATTAATGCCGCGTGGGGCGATATGAATTTTCCCCGGGGGCCAGGCATACAGCCCCTGTCCCCAGTGGGATTCATACCAGCATTAATGCCCAGTGCCGCAGTATGGCTGGTGTGACTGACCCTTTGCCACTAATCCTGTTAACCAGCCAGGAGTCACATCCAGCTGGGGCCAGATGTGACAGACGTTACTCATTACTGGACTACCCCTGCGTTATTCCAGAAGTACTCTGGTTTTACTCCTAGTTACTCTGAATTTACTCTGACTTTACTCCTCATTACCCTGACTTTATTCTGATTTTACTCCTAGTTACCCTGAATTTACTCTGAATTTTCTTCTAGTTACCCTGACTTTACTCCTAGTTACCCTGACTTTACTCTGACTTTACTCCTTGTTACCCTGACTTTACTCTGACTTTACTCCTAGTTACTCTGACTTTACTCCTCGTTACCCTGACTTTACTCCTCATTACCCTGTTTATTCTGACTTTACTCCTAGTTACCCTGACTTTACTCTGACTTTACTCCTCGTTACCCTGACTTTACTCTGACTTTACTCCTCGTTACCCTGACTTTACTCCTCGTTACCCTGAATTTACTCTGACTTTACTCCTAGTTACCCTGACTTTACTCCTCATTACCCTGTTTATTCTGACTTTACTCCTCGTTACCCTGACTTTACTCTGACTTTACTCCTCGTTATCCTGACTTTATGCCTACATTACTCGGACTTTACTCTTGCAAAACTCCCACCTGTCTCTTTGCCTGAGTTCAGATGTCAGGATTTGGCCCTGACAGAATTTTTTAAATAAGCACCACATGGCTCCCCAGTAAACCAGCCAGTAATGTTAATAATGGTCCCTCTCCCCCAATCCCTTCCCCTCCTCCCTCTGAATTCTCTTTATCTCCCGCCCCCCCACCCCCCGCCTGCTGCACTGGCCAGGCAGGGACCCTGCCAGGACCAGCTCTGCTGGCCCCAGGATGTCGGGGGTGACGATATTGTTCTCCAGCTGGTAAAAAGAAACAATATCCCGCCCGCCCCATCCGCCACAGGTGACAACTCAGAGGAGCCCTCCGGGTCCCTAATGAGACGCATGCTGCCTGAACCCACTAACCTGAGCTGAATCCTGCAGGCCTTGCTCGGGCTCAACTCCCATGGGAACCAATGGGCCAGATCCTGAACTCTTTACTTGGGGGTTACTCCCTACTTACTCATGGTAGGGGTTACTCACTCCTTACTCAGGGTGGGGGTTACTCCCTCTTATGACCTCCGAGTGTTGAGCCCTGAGCAAGGTGGTGCCCCCGTGTGCTGTGGCCCAGAGTGTGAGCTGCCTGGCCGCTACCGGCCCCATCTCCCCATGCCCCCTGCGCATGCTAACCCAGGCCCCCTCGCCCGGTCGCGGCTGCTAACGTTGGCCAGTTCTGTCTCTCCTGCCCCCGCTCCCCTTGCCCCGCTCTAGGAGAGAAAGTGATGGCGGACGACGAGTTCACGCAGGATCTCTTCCGGCTACTGCAGCTCCTGTGTGAAGGCCACAACAACGGTATGGCCGGCTGGCTCGGCATGTGGGCCCCACGGAGCCCAGAGACCGAGGGGGGGGGAACGTGGGGGCGATGGGGGGGTGAATGGAGGGGGGTGCGGCTGGCTGGCTGGGTACTCTGTGGGCAGCGGGGCAGGAGGGTGGGGGCTCGGGGTGCATGGGGCGGGCTGCCGGGTGGGCGCATGGACAGGTAGGGCAGGTAGATGGAGGATGGGAAGCCGGGGATGGATGAAGAGGCAGGCGGAGGGTGGGCCCTGCAGATGGGTACGTGGCTGTGGGGGTGGATTGTGGGTGGCTCCCTAGATCGATGGGTGGGCGGATGGGCAGTGGGCGCTATGGATAGGTGGGGGTGGCGGGCGCTGCGGGTGGGGGGCAGAGGGCGGCTGGGAACATGGAGGGCCAGAGGCAGAGTTCCACGCATGACCAAGACTCTGTGGGTGGCGAGCAAAGCCCCCAGCCGCTGCCCACGGGCCGCCTGGCACAGCCCCTCCTGCCCGTCCCGGCGCCCCCCCCACGCCAAGGGGTCTGGGCAGCGCTTGGCAGCGGGGCGGTGAGGGGGCCCAACCCAGCGTCTCCCCCCTCCCCCCTGCAGATTTCCAGAACTACCTGCGCACACAGACGGGGAATACGACCACCGTCAACATCATCATCTGTACCGTGGACTATCTGCTGAGACTGCAGGTCAGCCCCCCCGCCCCCCCCAGCTGCCCCCCGCCAGTGGGCACCGGCCCCCGGAGACCCCTTCCCACCAGGCAGCCGCCCCCTGCAGCCTTCCCCCCCGCTCCCCCCAGCCGGCCCATGGCACAGAGTACGGTCCCCGCTCAGCCAGCTGGCCCTGCAGCCAGTGTGTGTGTGTGGGGGGGCCTCAGCCCCCGGATCAGCACTAACCCCCCTGCCCCCCTCCCCAGGAGTCCATCAGCGATTTCTACTGGTATTACTCGGGCAAGGACATCATCGACGAGCAGGGCAAGCGCAACTTCTCCAAGGCCATGGCCGTGGCCAAGCAGGTCTTCAACAGCCTGACAGAGTACATCCAGGTACGGCCCGGGCACTGCCCACCCGGCGCGGCCCCCGGGTGCTGCTTCACACCCCACCCCAGAGGTGGCTGCATCTCCGTGCCGGGCAATGGGTCCCTGTATAACCAGCCCCCGTGCCCCACCCCAGAGGTGGCTGCATCTCTGCGCCGGGCGAGGGGTCCCTATATAACTAGCCCCACGCCTCACCCCAGAGGTGGCTGCATCTCCATGCCGGGCGAGGGGTCCCTGTATAACCAGCCCCCGCGCCCCAGCCCAGAGGTGGCTGCATCTCCGCGCCGGGCGACGGGTCCCTGTATAACCAGCCCCCGCGCCCCAGCCCAGAGGTGGCTGCATCTCCGCGCCGGGCAAGGGTCCCCGTGGGCAGCGAGGGCAGGTTTGGGTTCTGCGGCTGGCCAGCGACGCGCTGGTTGTCACTGTTGCTGACTCTGTCTCCCTGCCGCAGGGCCCGTGCACGGGGAACCAGCAGAGCCTGGCGCACAGCCGGTTGTGGGACGCCGTGGTCGGCTTCCTCCACGTCTTCGCCCACATGATGATGAAGCTGGCTCAGGTAACCGCAGCTGCCAGCGCGGGGCACGTGGGGGGGCGTCTGTCTCCCCCTCTAGGGGTCGCCCGGCTCCTTGGGGCTCGCCGGGCTCGGGAGCTAGGGGCAAGCATTCAGTGGCCAGCCGCAGATGTGCCCTGGCCAGTCTCCGAGGACGTCGGTAGCCACCCTGGCCCATTCGGTAGCCAGCTGCTGCAGGTCCATTTCCGCCGCCTGGAAGGGGGGACCCTCCGTCTGGGGCAGCTCCTGCGAGCGTTCGCGTCTAGTGGGCGTGTCCGCTGGGGCTGGGCCCCCGACATGAGTCCCGATCCGGGGCAGGGCTCCCCTCCTGTTCTGATCCAGGGCTGAGCCCCACCACCGGTTCCGCTGGTTCTGATCCTAGGCTTCCCTGCCCCCATCGCTGGTTCTGAGCCAGCCCTCGCCCGCCCCCCCCCGCCCCGCCCCGCCGGCTCTGCCCCGCTGGTTCCGATCCGGCGTGGGGGGCAGAATGGAGACCAGAGAGCAGGATTTGGGGTTCAGCTGAAGTGCTCCACGATCTTAACCCCTCCCCGCCCACAGTGGGTCTCGTCGTGGCCGTGTTGGGGGGAGCGACTTTGACCCCTTTCATTGCCGCACTAACCCAGATCGCTCTGTGCCCTGCCTGTCCTCCCCTCCCCCGAGCCGTGGCAGCAGCTTTGGGTGTTCTCTGACCGACCCATTTTTGTATTTCCCTGTCTCGCCTTCCTTTATGAGCCGCGCCCTGCTCAGGATGCCCAGCAGAGCGGGGCCCACAGGGCTGGCACCCCACTCCCCCTCTGGGCCGGGCGCAGCTCCCCGCGCAGCAGGGCAGAGGTAGGGCCCCCCCATGCAGCCCTGGCAAAGGGACACTCCAGGCCCAGCGCCGCTGCGGGGCAAAGTATGACAATGACTGAGGGGAAGGGGGGGAAGGATCCAGTGATGGGGGGGGGGGTGAGCAAGCAGGACTCTTGTTCGTCCAGCTGTCCATCCAGCCATCCTATCATCCACCCAGCCCTTCATCCATCCATCCATCCATCCATCCTCCTACACCCCCATCCATCCATCCATCCATCCATCTTCCTACACCCCCATCCATCCATCCATCCATCCATCCATCCATCCATCGGAGGTGTAGGAGGATGGTGTACACCCCATCCATCCATCTTCCTACACCCCCGTCCATCCATCCATCTTCCTACACCCCATCCATTCATCTTACCCCCCTTATCTATCCATCCATCCCTCTGTCCACTTCCACCCTCATCCATCCATCCATCCTCTTATACTCGCATCTGTCCATCCTCTTACACCCCCATCCATCCATCCATCTTCTTATACCCCATCCATCCATCCATCCATCCTCTTACACCCCCATCCGTCCATCCTCTTACACCCCCATCCATCCATCCATTCATCTTTCTATACCCCATTCATCCCTCCATCCTCTTCCACCCTCATCCATCCATCCATCCTCTTACACATCCATCCATCCATCCATCCTCTTACACCCCCATCCAGCCATCCTCCCACACCCCCATCCATCCATCTACCTGCCCACCTCTCCATCCTTCCTTCCCTCCTGCTTGTCCTCACGTCCATGGTACCAGCACCTCTGCCCCTCACAGAAAATAGATTCACATATAATTTCGAGTGATGCATTCCAGTGGTTAGAGCAGGGGGGCTGGGATCCAGGACTCCTGGGTTCTATCCCTGGCTCTGGGAGGGGAGTGGGGGCTAGTGGTTAGAGCAGAGGGGGCTGGGAGTCAGGACTCCTGGGTTCTATCCCTGGCTCTGGGAGGGGAGTGGGGGCTAGTGGTTAGAGCAGGGGGGGCCGGGAGCCAGGACTCCTGGTTGTGTGTCTGCGCTCCAGACTCCCCTTAGCTCAGTCCTTTCCCTGCTGCCCTGTAGACTCTGTTAGTTCTGGAAACCCCAGCCCCTGTTGCTGCCCCCTCCTGCCAGGCCCAGCTTGGGGGTTGTGGGGCCGGACCCCCCTTTCAGCCCAGGCAATAAAGGAAGGGGCTGGACAGCGGCCAGCACAATACAAAAATGCCCTTAAAAATGTTGCTGAATAACATTTTTATTCTGATGTGTGACAGATGAGCCAGCCGGCCGGACTCCGAAATGGCGTAAGAACCTGTGTGTGGCACGCGCCATCTCATGCCCACGCTCGCCCCGCTCCGCTGCCTCCCCTGTCTGCTCCTCTCCTCTCCTCGGGCTCCCGCTCTGTGCCCAGTCTGGTCCTCCTGCCTTTTCCTGGCCCCCTTCCTTGTTCTCCCTCTTCCCCCTTCCTGCCTTCCTTTTGCCCACTCCCACCCAGGCCAGACCAAACTAACAGTGCCAGCCCAGTGCCATAGGCAGCTGCCCCCAGCTTGATCCCCCCCCAGCTCCCCAGGCCTGAGCCCCGGTAACTAGGGCCCTAGGAAAGCCATGTTATTAGTGGGGATGGGGGGGATTTATTTATTTTTTTATTTCGTTTTTTTTCCATTTTTGTAAAAAACGAATTCCGTCTCTATGGGCTTTTAAAATCAGAATAGCCTGATCCACCGACAACAGTTAAGTCGCCTTACTAGAAAGGCGTAAAAACCGTCAGAATTGGAGGGCAGCGGGAAAAAGTGATTTTCCAAAAAGCAAATCCTACCATTGACCCGAGACCTCCTGCCGCTCGGCTCGGCAGCGTCGGGTCACAGTGACCCGTTCCAGATCCCGTTCTCCAGGAGCGCTCGGGAATAGGGTCACACGGATGTCGCTGAATTAGTAACACTGTGTGTGTGTGTATTGGGGGAGTGTGTGGGAGTAGGGGACACCCCGACACCAGCCTCCCCCCAACCCCCGGCTCTGCGCAGCACAACAAATCTAGGGGGCCCCGATCCGGAGCAGCTTGACTGTGGGAGGGGGTCCCAGCACCGGGGAGAGCTGGATTCCATGGGGCTTTCATAGGGCCCCACATAACGATCATAGAATCTCAGGGTTGGAAGGGACCTTAGGAGGTCATCTAGTCCAACCCCCTGCTCAAAGCAGGACCAATCCCCAATTTTTGCTCCAGATCCCTAAATGGCCCCCTCAAGGATTGAACTCACAACCCTGGGTTTAGCAGGCCAACGCTCAAACCACTGAGCTATCCCTCCCCCAGAGTCCCAGGTGGCCCCCCTCCCCCACCCTGCTGCTTTCGGACCCAGTGCGGGCAGGGGGGTCTGACCCCCGTGGGTTACCCCACCCTGAGTCCCTGATCTAGGGCGGGTGGCCCGTAGCTGAATGCGGGGGAGGGTGTCCCCTGGTCACAGCCCTGCAGCTGTGGGGCCGGGCCGGAGGAGCCGGGCTCATGGGATTTCCCTGGCGGGAGCGAGGCCCCGCCCTTCCTGGGCAGGGGCGGGGCCAGAGTTGTGTGTGTCCTGTAATCCCTCTAGGAGAGCAAGGGGGGCAGACAGACCCCTTCCTGAGCCTGGGGGGGCCCGGGCGCCTCCCAAAAAAGTGCAGGGGGTTGGTCTGGCCTGGGTCCCCCCCCTCTGGTACCTCTCCCACCTTCCGTGTAACAATCTCCCCCTCCCCGCCCCCCGGGTATCTCGGAGGAGCTGGGCGAGCAGGCTGGCGCCACGCTTGGCTGGTGCTTCTGTTTGCTCTGAGCTCTGGGGGGCGGTCCCGTGTCCTGGTGGGGGTCTCCAGCGGGTGCTGATGTGGGGGGGGGGCAACGGCGGCTGCTGGGTTGGCTCTGCCCCCTCCAACTGCCCCCTCCTACTCCCGAGTGCACCAGGAAAAGGGCCACGACTCCAGGAGCGTGTGGCTGATGGGGGGAGGGGAACGCCACCCCCTCGAAGCGGCCGCACGAGCATCACCAGGCGTGCGCGGACCATCGCACGCCCGTGCGCGCACAGTCCCGCCGGCCAGTGCCCGCCAACGTAGAACATGATTCAACAGGGCCCCGCATCGCACAGGCCGCTGACCTAAGCGCACGAGATCTCACAGGCACGCACCTGTGGGCTCACACCGGCACCCACGCACAAGATGTAGTGCACCGGCCTCAGATCACATGCACAAGAGCGCGTGGGCAAGACCTCGTTCCCACGCAAGGACGCGCTGCACCAGAGCGCATGCCCACGCGATCCCACGCCTGAGAGCTTACACACCCACACACGAGCTCTCGCACGCCCACACGTGCACGAGGGGGACACGCATGCAATCACATGCACGAGGGCTTGCGCACACATTCCTCCCTGGGGCCGAAGTGGGGGGCGATCTCCTCCACCCGTATCCGTGCTGTACGTTGTGCTGCGTCACCGGGGGGGGGGGGGGGAGGATCTCTGCACCCTCTCTCGGCTCCCTGCTCTAGAACAAGCTGCGGGGGGCGGGATGGGGGCTGGAGCCTCCCTGCAGGCATCTTTGGGGGATTTGGGGGGGTGTTTTTCCGCACCCAAACTCTCTCTTTGTTGCGCTGCCCGTGAGGACCATTTCCGGAGCAGGCTGTACCCCGAGGTAAGGGGGGGAGGGGCGCGGCTCCCCCTCCCCCGCATGCTCCCCGCGTAACCCCAGCCTGGGGCAATCCACGGCCCCAGCCCGTCGCTCTCCCTGCACCGGGACTTGCGGGGAGCTGATGGGGCGTCTCTGTGACTGCAGCGCCAGGCCCTGGGGAAGGGGCCAGAGGGGGGGACCCTGCCCAGGGCAGGGTCGAAGGGTGTCCCGTCCCCCCCCTCCCCCAAGTGTGCGGTGCGGTCCAGACCAGGCATCCGGCCACAGCCCCAGCTGGCCCGGTGCAGGGCGGCTTCAGCTGGGGTCGGCCCGGCCCACCCGGGTGCGTCGGAGCAGTCGGGGGTTCGGCGACTCAGAGGCTCCAAAGTCCCCGGCGCTCGGGCCTGGGGAGCGTGAGGCTGGGCAGCCCTGGGCGCTGCCAGGCGCGCACGTGGGGCCGCGGGCACAGACCCCGGGCGAGGCTCACGGTGCCCAGGCTGGGGTCACGGGTCTGGCTGGGATCTGAGTTCGGGGCATATCCCTGCTCTCCCCTTGGCCCATAGGGCAGGGGGGCTGGGGCCCCGATCCTGCTGAGTCAGGGAGCGCAGCTTGCAGCCAGACACACTGATGAGGAGAAAGGGCCGTGCGAGGGCAGGGGCGTGCATATGTGCCGAGGGGGCTGTGCGAGGGCAGAGGCATGCTATGGGTGGGGGAGCCGTGCGAGGGCAGGAGTGTGCATTATGTGCACTGGGGGCGTGCGAGGGCAGGGGCAGTGCTATGTGTGGGGGAGCCGTGCGAGGGCAGGGGTGGTGCTATGTGTGGGGGAGCCGTGCAAGGGCAGGAGCATGCGTATGTGCAGCGGGGGCGTGCGAGGGCAGGAGCGTGCTATGTGTGGGGGAGCCGTGCGAGGGCAGGAGTGTGCATACATGGGGGGAGCCGTGCAAGGGCAGGAGCGTGCTATGTGTGTGGGGGAGCCGTGCGAGGGCAGGGGCGTGCATATGTGCAGTGGGGGCGTGCGAGGGCAGGGGCGGTGCTATGCATGGGGGAGCTGTGCGAGGGCAGGGGCGGTGCTATGCGTGGGGGAGCCGTGCGAGGGCAGGGGCGTGCATATGTGCAGTGGGGGCGTGCGAGGGCAGGGGCGTGCTATGCGTGGGGGAGCCGTGCGAGGGCAGCAGCGGTGCTATGCGTGGGGGAGCCGTGCGAGGGCAGCGGCGGTGCTATGCGTGGGGGAGCCGTGCGAGGGCAGGGGCGGTGCTATGCGTGGGGGAGCCGTGCGAGGGCAGGGGCGTGCATATGTGCAGTGGGGGCGTGCGAGGGCAGGGGCATGCTATGCGTGGGGGAGCCGTGCGAGGGCAGGGGCGTGCGTATGTGCAGTGGGGGCGTGCGAGGGCAGGGGCGGTGCTATGCGTGGGGGAGCCGTGCGAGGGCAGGGGCGGTGCTATCCATGGGGGAGCCGTGCGAGGGCAGGGGCGGTGCTATCCATGGGGGAGCCGTGCGAGGGCAGGGGCTGTGCTATGCGTGGGGGAGCCGTGCGAGGGCAGGGGCGTGCATATGTGCAGTGGGGGTGTGCGAGGGCAGGGGCGGTGCTATGCGTGGGGGAGCCGTGCGAGGGCAGGGGCGGTGCTATGCGTGGGGGAGCCGTGCGAGAGCAAGGGTGGTGCTATGCGTGGGGGAGCCGTGCGAGGGCAGGGGCTGTGCTATGCGTGGGGGAGCCGTGCGAGGGCAGGGGCGTGCATATGTGCAGTGGGGGCGTGCGAGGGCAGGGGCGTGCTATGCGTGGGGGAGCCGTGCGAGGGCAGGGGCGTGCGTATGTGCAGTGGGGGCGTGCGAGGGCAGGGGCGTGCTATGCGTGGGGGAGCCGTGCGAGGGCAGGGGCGTGCGTATGTGCAGTGGGGGCGTGCGAGGGCAGGGGTGGTGCTATGCGTGGGGGAGCCGTGCGAGGGCAGCAGCGGTGCTATGCGTGGGGGAGCCGTGCGAGGGCAGAGGCGGTGCTATGCATGGGGGAGCCGTGCGAGGGCAGGGGCGTGCATATGTGCAGTGGGGGCGTGCGAGGGCAGGGGCATGCTATGCGTGGGGGAGCCGTGCGAGGGCAAGGGCGTGCGTATGTGCAGTGGGGGCGTGCGAGGGCAGGGGCGGTGCTATGCGTGGGGGAGCCGTGCGAGGGCAGGGGCGGTGCTATCCGTGGGGGAGCCGTGCGAGGGCAGGGGCGGTGCTATCCATGGGGGAGCCGTGCGAGGGCAGGGGCTGTGCTATGCGTGGGGGAGCCGTGCGAGGGCAGGGGCGTGCATATGTGCAGTGGGGGCGTGCGAGGGCAGGGGCGGTGCTATGCGTGGGGGAGCCGTGCGAGGGCAGGGGCGGTGCTATGCGTGGGGGAGCCGTGCGAGAGCAAGGGTGGTGCTATGCGTGGGGGAGCCGTGCGAGGGCAGGGGCTGTGCTATGCGTGGGGGAGCCGTGCGAGGGCAGGGGCGTGCATATGTGCAGTGGGGGCGTGCGAGGGCAGGGGCGTGCTATGCGTGGGGGAGCCGTGCGAGGGCAGGGGCGTGCGTATGTGCAGTGGGGGCGTGCGAGGGCAGGGGTGGTGCTATGCGTGGGGGAGCCATGCGAGGGCAGCAGCGGTGCTATGCGTGGGGGAGCCGTGCGAGGGCAGAGGCAGTGCTATGCATGGGGGAGCCGTGCGAGGGCAGGGGTGGTGCTATGCGTGGGGGAGCCGTGCGAGGGCAGGGGCGGTGCTATGCGTGGGGGAGCCGTGCGAGGGCAGGGGCTGTGCTATGCGTGGGGGAGCCGTGCGAGGGCAGGGGCATGCGTATGTGCAGTGGGGGCGTGCGAGGGCAGGGGCGGTGCTATGCATGGGGGAGCCGTGCGTGGGCAGGGGCGGTGCTATGCGTGGGGGAGCCGTGTGAGGGCAGGGGCTGTGCTATGCGTGGGGGAGCCGTGCGAGGGCAGGGGCGTGCATATGTGCAGTGGGGGCGTGCGAGGGCAGGGGCGTGCTATGCGTGGGGGAGCCGTGCGAGGGCAGGGGCGTGTGTATGTGCAGTGGGGGCGTGCGAGGGCAGGGGCGGTGCTATGCGTGGGGGAGCCGTGCGAGAGCAAGGGCGGTGCTCTGCGTGGGGGAGCCGTGCGAGGGCAGGGGCGGTGCTCTGCGTGGGGGAGCCGTGCGAGGGCCGGGGCGGTGCTATATGTGGGGGAGCCGTGCGAGGGCAGGGTGGTGCTATGCGTGGGGGAGCCGTGCGAGGGCAGGGGCGGTGCTATATGTGGGGGAGCCGTGCGAGGGCAGGGGCGGTGCTATGCGTGGGGGAGCCGTGCGAGGGGAGGGGTGGTGCTATGCGTGGGGGAGCCGTGCGAGGGGAGGGGTGGTGCTATGCGTGGGGGAGCCGTGCGTACGTGGGGGGGAGCCGTGCGAGGGCAGGGGCGGTGCTATGCGTGGGGGAGCCGTGCGAGGGGAGGGGTGGTGCTATGCGTGGGGGAGCCGTGCGTATGTGGGGGGGAGCCGTGCGAGGGCAGGGGCGGTGCTATATGTGGGGGAGCCGTGCGAGGGCAGGGGTGGTGCTATGCGTGGGGGAGCCGTGCGTACGTGGGGGGGAGCCGTGCTGGCCCGGCAGGAATCTCTCCTGTCTCACGTCGCTCCCCGTGTCTCCTCAGGACTCCACCCAGATCGGGCTGCTGAAGGAGCTGCTGGACTTGCAGAAGGACATGGTGGTGATGCTGCTGTCCCTGCTGGAGGGTGAGGGGCTCTGGGCCGGGGCTCGAGATCCCCCCCCCAGCGTGAGCCGCGTCCCCCACCCGGGCCGGGAATCCCAGCCTGGCGCGTGCGGGCGCCGTTCAGGGCACCACAGCCCCTGTCCCTCGCCCTGGTCCCTCGCCCTGGTCCCTCGCCCTGGTCCCTCCTCTCTCTCTCTCTCTCTCTCTCTCTCTCTCTCTCTCTCTCTCTCTCCTTCCCCCCACCCCGTCCGTCCGTCCGTCCGTCCGTCCATCCGTCCCCACACGCATCTGTCCGTCCATGCCCGTCGGTCCGTCCGTCCGTCTGCATGCGAACCCCTCTGTCTGGCCATCGCCACTCATGCCCTCCTGGCTGGCTGTCCATCCGTCCCTCCCGCCCGCCCGCCCGCCCGCCCGTCTCCTCCCCACTCCCGCCCGCCCGCCCGCCCGCCCGCCTAACCCTCTCTCCCCCCCCCCCCCCGGCCCAGGGAACGTGGTGAACGGCACCATCGCGCGGCAGATGGTGGACATGCTGGTGGAGTCTTCCAGCAACGTGGAGATGATCCTCAAGTTCTTCGACATGTTCCTGAAGCTGAAGGACGTCGTGGCCTCGGACGCCTTCCAGGACTACATCACGGACCCGCGGGGGCTCATCTCCAAGAAGGACTTCCAGAAGGCCATGGACAGCCAGAAGCAGTACACCCCCGCCGAGATCCAGTTCCTGCTCTCCTGCTCCGAGGCGGACGAGAACGAGATGATCGACTACGAGGAGTTCGCCAACCGCTTCCAAGAGCCGGCCAAGGACATCGGCTTCAACGTGGCCGTGCTGCTCACCAACCTCTCGGAGCACGTGCCCCACGACGGCCGGCTCAAGACCTTCCTGGAGCTGGCCGAGAGCATCCTCAACTACTTCCGGCCCTACCTGGGCCGCATTGAGATCATGGGGGCCAGCAAGCGCATCGAGCGCATCTACTTCGAGATCAGCGAGACCAACAAGGCCCAGTGGGAGATGCCCCAGGTCAAGGAGTCCAAGCGGCAGTTCATCTTCGACGTGGTCAACGAGGGGGGCGAGTCGGAGAAGATGGAGCTCTTCGTCAACTTCTGCGAGGACACCATCTTCGAGATGCAGATCGCGGCGCAGATCTCGGAGGAGGACGCGGGGAAGGAGGAGGAGGAGGAGGAAGAGGGCGAAGGCGGGGAGGGGAGCGAGGCGGAGAAGGCGGCCGGGGCGCCCGCGGAGGCGAGCTCGGCTTTCGGGGAGTTCGTGGACGGGGTGCTGGACTTCTTCCGCCTCTTCACCTACCGCAACCTGCGCCGCCAGGTCCGCCGGCTGAAGAAGATGACGGTCAAGGAGCTGGCGGTGGGCGTCAGCTCCTGCATCTACGCCGTCCTCCTGGGCGTGCTGCTCTTCTTCTCCGGCGTCCTCAAGGGCCTCCTACTCCTCCTCTGGAACGTGCTCTTCGGCGGTGGGCTGGTGGAAGGCGCCAAGAAGCTCACGGTGACCGAGCTGCTGGCCAGCATGCCCGACCCCACGCAGGACGAGGTCCATGGGGACCTGGGGCCGGCCGAGGACGGGCAGGAGGCAGCCGAGGGCGGGGAGGCGGCCGAGTTCGTTGAGGCCGGCAAGGAGGAGGCCCCGACGAGACGGGGGAGGTCTTCAGCCTGGAGATGAAGAAGGATCCTGGGCATTACCGAGCGACCGCCCCCGACGCCCCCGGGGGGCTGGGGGATATGGGGGACACCACGGCGGTGGAACCGCCCACCCCCGAGGGGACTCCCATCCTCAAGAGGAAGCTGGGGGTACGTTGGGCGTTGGGGCAGGGCTGGCCTTTTGACAGCAGTCAGGACTCCTGGGTTCTCTCCCCGGCTTGGGGGGCGGGGGGACTGGGAGCCAGGACTCCTGGGTTCTATCCCCAGCTCTGGAAGGGGAGTGGGGTCTAGTGGTTAGAGCGGGGGGGGCTGGGAGCCAGGACTCCTGGGTTCTATCCCCAGCTCTGGAAGGGGAGTGGGGTCTAGTGGTTAGAGCGGGGGGGGCTGGGAGCCAGGACTCCTGGGTTCTATCCCCAGCTCTGGAAGGGGAGTGGGGTCTAGTGGTTAGAGCGGGGGGGCTGGGAGCCAGGACTCCTGGGTTCTATCCCCAGCTCTGGAAGGGGAGTGGGGTCTAGTGGTTAGAGCGGGGGGGGCTGAGAACCAGGACTCCTGGGTTCTATCCCCAGCTCTGGAAGGGGAGTGGGGTCTAGTGGTTAGAGCAGGGGGGGCTGGGAGCCAGGACTCCTGGGTTCTATCCCCAGCTCTGGAAGGGGAGTGGGGTCGAGTGGTTAGAGCAGGCGGGGGCTGGGAGCCAGGACTCCTGGGTTCGATCCCGTTGGGTGGCGTTACAGACAGGTTCCCAGCCCAGCTGGGCCGGCACTCAGGCCTGGTATCGGGTCTCTTGTCTCGGGGCGGGAGGGGGGCTGCTTCCCACATACCATGGGCCCCCCTTTCCTCCTGTCCGGGGTCCCTGACGCGGGGTCTGTTGTGTTGCTCCTCAGCTGGAAGGGGAGGAGGCCGAGCTGGAGCTGGAGCTGGAGCCGGAGCCGGAGCCGGAGCCGGAGCAGATTGAAGAGCCGCCTGCGGAGGCTGAGAAGGCCGAGTGAGTGGGGCTCGGGGGAGCTGCAGGGAGTGGGTCTCCTGGCAGGGGGTGATGGGGCCTGCGAGGGTGGGGGTGTAGCTTAGGCCATTAGGGCAATGGCGGGGAAAGCCTGCCCCACCCATCCCCCACCAGTGTGCCCCCCGCCCCGGGGAGGGGGCTGCTCACAGGCTGGGAGGGCAGTTTTGGGCAAGGGAAGGGTCTTGGCATGGGGGGGAGGGGTTGAATAGGTGAGGAGGGGAGGGGGCGGATACCCCGCCTGGCCCACTGACCACGGCCCCGCCCCCCTGCAGCACGGAGAATGGGGAGAAGGCGGGGCCGGGGGAGCCGGAGACCCCCGAGGAGCCGGCGGCCGAGGCCCCGAGGAAGCACCGCAGGAAGTCGGCCACCCCGCGGGAGCGCAAGGAGGAGCCGGCCGACGGCAGCTTGGAGTTCTGGGCCGAGCTGGAGATCCAGAGAGTCAAGTTCCTGGTACCGTGGGGCTGGGGGAGGGAGGGAGTCGGGCCGTGGGGCAGGGAGGGGGAGGAGAGGGGAGGGCCCCCGCAACCGCCCAGCCATGGCGCTGACCCGCTCTGTCCTTCCAGAACTACCTGTCCCGGAACTTCTACAACCTGCGCTTCCTGGCCCTCTTCCTCGCCTTCGCCATCAACTTCATCCTCCTCTTCTACAAGGTCCGGGCGCCTGGGAGGGGGGTCTAGGGGTTAGAACGGGGGAGCCCAGGACTCCTGGGTTCTCTCCCTGGCTCTGGGAGAGAAGTGGGGTCGAGTGGTTAGAGCAGGGGGAGCCAGGAGCCAGGAGCCAGGACTCCTGGGTTCTAGCCCCAGCTCTGGGAGGGGAATGGGGTCAAGTGGTTAGAGCGGGGGAGGGCTGGGAGCCAGGACGCCTGGGTTCTATCCCTGGCTCTGGGAGGGGGGTGGGGTTAGAGCAAGGGGAGGCTGGGAGCCAGGATGCCTGGGTTCTATCCCTGGCTCTGGGATGGGGGTGGGGTCTGGTGGGTTAGAGCAGCGGAGGGCTGGGAGCCAGGACGCCTGGGTTCTATCCCTGGCTCTGGGAGAGAAGTGGGGTCGAGTGGTTAGAGCAGGGGACTAGGAGCCAGGACTCCTGGGTTCTATCTGTGGCTCTGGGAGGGGGGTGGGGTCTGGTGGGTTAGAGCAGCGGAGGGCTGGGAGCCAGGACGCCTGGGTTCTGACTTGGGTCTGGGGGGGTTGGGGTGTGGGGTTGGAGGGGGTGTGGCTCCCCCTGGCCCCGCCCCCACGCTGTCCCTGCCCGCGTAGGTGTCGGACTCCCCGCCCGGCGAGGAGGAGCTGGAGGACGCCGGGTTGATGGAGGAGCTGGCGGGGGGCTCGGGCTTCGGGGCCAGCGGCGAGGGGGCCGGGGAGGACGAGGAGGAGGACAGCGTGGTCTACTTCTTCCTGGAGGAGAGCACGGGCTACATGCAGCCCACGCTGCAGTTCCTGTCCATCACCCACACGCTGGTCGCCTTCCTCTGCATCATCGGCTACAACTGCCTCAAGGTGAGCCCCGGGGGCCCCGCCCACCCGCCACGGGGCCACGCCCTCCGCGGCCGGAGCCACGCCCACTCGCCATTTGGCCCCCGCGCACTTGCCATGTGGTCACGCCCAGCTGCTTGCCATAGGGGCCCGGGGCCACGCCCATCCACCATGTGGCCCCGCCCATTTTCCATTTGACCACACCCAGCTGCCTGCTATGTGGCCACGCCCACCCACCACAGGGCCCCACCCACCAACTACGGGGCCCCGCCCACCATAGGCTATGGGCATAACCCTGGGCGGTGCCCACCCATTATAGAGCCACGTCCCCTTCCCCCCCACACACACACCCCGGCCTGCGGGGGGGTGCCCCAGACCAAGGGGCCGTTGGGCTGGGAGGCTGAGGGGCCAGCATGTGTGTCCCCCCCCTCAGCCAGGACCCCCCCACACACACCCCATCCTCCCCTCAGCCGGGAGCCCCCCACGATGCCCTGACCCCCCCCCACGACGCCCTGACCCCCCTCTCCTGGCAGGTCCCGCTGGTGATCTTCAAGCGGGAGAAGGAGCTGGCCCGGAAACTGGAGTTTGACGGGCTCTACATCACCGACCAGCCCGAGGACGACGACATCAAGGGCCAGTGGGACCGGCTGGTGCTAAACACCCCGTGCGTGGAGGGCTGGGCCTGGCGGGGGGGGGGGGGGGCGGTCTCTGGGTCTGGGGCGGGGATCCGGAGCTCCTGGCGCTGGCGCAGCCCCTTCCTTGCGTCAGTGACCGTCCCCCCTCGTCACACCTGCCCAACGACCCCCCCCACCCTTATCCCACCCCAGAGACTTAAGAAAGGCCCAGGGGAAACTGAGGCACCCACACAGTATTCAGAGAAACCAGTAAGAACATTCCCACTTTGTCACGGGTGGGGGGGCTGATGCTGTCCCCCACCCTGAGCGTCTCCCCACTGGGCCCTTCTGGGCGACTCGAGGTATGGGGGGAGCCTTCCCCCCGTCAGCCCCCTGGCCTACCTCTGTACCACACCCACCCCCAGGCCTGGAGGGGGAGCAGAACCCCACCCCGGGGCAAAGGGGGCCCCCAGCACTGCCCCCTCCCAGGCCTCCCCCCTAACGTTGCCTCTCACCCCCTCCCCCAGGTCCTTCCCGAGCAACTACTGGGATAAATTCGTCAAGAGAAAGGTAAGTCCCTCACTGACCCAGGCATGGGGCACGGGACCTTTCCCCCAGGGGATGCCGGATCCCATCCGACCCCAGGGGGAGCACGGGGCCTTTCCCCCAGGGGATGCCGGATCCCATCCGACCCCAGGGGGGGCACGGGGCCTTTCCCTCAGGGGATGCCGGATCCCATCCGACCCCAGGGGGGGCACGGGGCCTTTCCCCCAGGGGATGCCGGATCCCATCCGACCCCAGGGGGGGCATGGGGCCTTTCCCCCAGGGGGCACCGGCTCCCATCTGGCCCCAGCAGGGAGCACGGGGCCTTTCCCCCCGGGGGGCACTGGGCCCACAGGGCCCCCGCATGGGGAAGGGTGAGACAGGGCTGTTCCCCCAGGGTGTGCCAAGGCGGGGGCCTGGCTGGCTGGGGGCGGGGGATCCAGGCCCTTCTCCCTGTGCATTTGCTCTGGGGGTTCCCCCTGCCCCCCGCAGGTGCTGGAGAAATACGGCGACATCTACGGGCGGGAGCGGATCGCGGAGCTGCTGGGCATGGACCTGGCCAGCCTGGAGATCAGCGCCCAGAGCGAGAGGAAACCCCCGCCCGACAAGTCCCTGCTGACGTGGTGAGGGGCTGGGGGGCGGGAGGGACTGGTGGCGAAGGGGATCGTAAGGCCTGGGCGGGCGGGAGGCTCAGGGAACGGTGGGGGATCCAGGGGGTTGGAGGCTCGGGGGGAATCTGGGCAGCGGGAGGTTTGGGGGGGCATCTGGGGGGCGCGAGGCTCGGGGTGGGGGTCTGGGGGGCAGGAGGCTCGGGGTGGGGATCCGGGGGGCGTGAGGCTCGGGGTGGGGATCTGGGGGGCAGGAGGCTCGGGGTGGGGATCCGGGGGGCAGGAGGCTCGGGGTGGGGATCTGGGGGGGCAGAGAGGGTGGCCCGGCTCACCCTGCCACTCCCACAGGATCACATCCATCGACATCAAGTACCAGCTCTGGAAATTCGGCGTCATCTTCACCGACAACGTGAGTGCGGGGCCCGGGGGCGTGGGGTCATGGGATCCGTGGGGAGAGTTGTGGAGCCCGGGCGGAGGGGGGGTTGTGGGGCCTGGAGGGGAGGGGAGTCATGGGACCCAGCGAGGGGGGGTCGTGGGGCCTGCGGGGGAGGGGAATCATGGAGGCGGGGGGGGGGGGCTTGTATCAGGGCCCCTCCCTCCCCCAGCTGCCTGAGATGGGGGTGGGCCAGGACCCGATGCCGGGGTGAGGGGCCCAGCGGTGCCGGCGGAAGGGCTGGGTCTTTCCTCGCACGCTCAGCCCTGGCGCCGTGGCCCGTCCCTGCCCCTAGGGCGGGGAGCTGGGGGGAGACCCAGGGGTGCCCCCGTCCCAGCCCCTGTCTCCTCCCCCGCAGTCCTTCCTCTACCTGGTCTGGTACACGGTCATGTCCCTGCTGGGCCATTACAACAACTTCTTCTTCGCCGCCCACCTGCTGGACATCGCCATGGGCGTCAAGACGCTGCGCACCATCCTCTCCTCCGTCACCCACAATGGCAAGCAGGTGGGGCCGGGGGGGCAGCCGGGGGGCACCGCGCGGGTCTGGGAAGGCAGGGACGCTGCCCGGCGGTGGGGCCAGCTGGCCGTGCCCGCCCCCAGCTGGCGATGAGGGTGGGGGCAGTGGGGGGGCAGGCCGGGGGCTCTCCGGCGGCAGTACCATCCCCCCCCGCCCCCCGAGCTGGGGATGATGGTGGGGGCGGGGTGGGGGGCAGGCCGGGGGCTGTCCAGCATCAGTGCCAGCCCCCCTGCTCCCCCAGCTGGGGATGAGGGTGGAGGCAGTGGGGGGCAGGCCGGGGGCTCTCCGGCGGCAGTACCATCCCCCCCGCCCCCCGAGCTGGGGATGAGGGTGGGGGCGGGGCGGGGGGCAGGCCAGGGGCTCTCCGGCGGCAGTATCAGCCCCCCCTGCTGGCAATGACGGTGGGGGCGGGGTGGGGGGCAGGCCGGGGGCTCTCCGGCGGCAGTACCAGCCCCCCTGCCCCCCCAGTTGGGGATGACGGTGGGGGTGGGGTGGGGGGCAGGCCAGGGGCTCTCCGGCAGCAGTACCACCCCCCCCTACCCCCCCAGCTGGCGATGACGGTGGGGCTGCTGGCCGTGGTCGTCTACCTCTACACCGTGGTGGCCTTTAACTTCTTCCGCAAGTTCTACAACAAGAGCGAGGACGAGGACGAGCCCGACATGAAATGTGACGACATGATGACGGTGAGCGGGGGGGGGGGGGGGGGCTGCTCTGTAGGGGGGGGGCGAGGGGCACGAGAGGACCCAGTGTGTGTGGGGGGGATTGCTCCGATGGCGTCTGCTCAGCCCCCCGAGGACGGTGGGTCCCCCCCCGTCGGGCGCCCCTCACCCCCCTGTGTCTCCCCCCCCCAGTGCTACCTGTTCCACATGTACGTGGGGGTGCGGGCGGGCGGGGGCATCGGGGACGAGATCGAGGACCCGGCCGGCGACGAGTACGAGCTTTACCGCGTGGTGTTCGACATCACCTTCTTCTTCTTCGTCATCGTCATCCTGCTGGCCATCATCCAGGGTGAGCGGGGGGGGGGGGGCTGGGGGGTGAGCGGGGAGGGGGGATGGGGGTCAGTGGGGGACTGGGCTTGGGGGTCAGCAGGGGGCATTGGGCTGGGCTTGGGGGTCAGTGGGGGGCTGGGCTTGGGGGGTCAGCGGGGAGGGGGCGTTGGGCTGGGGGGGGTGAGTGGGGGGCTGGGCTGGGGGGTGAGCGGGGGGCTGGGCTTGGGGGGTCAGCGGGGAGGGGGCATTGGGCTGGGGGGGGGAGTGGGGGGCTGGGGGGGGGAGTGGGGGGCTGGGCTGGGGGGTCAGTGGGGGGCTGGGCTGGGGGGTCAGCAGGGAGGGGGCATTGGGCTGGGGGGGGGTGACCGGGACAGGACGCTGTGCCTGGGGCATCCTGTGAGCTGCGGGGGCTGAGGTGGGGGGCGCCCGGACCCACTGATGTGTGGGAGAGGAACGGGGGGTTGGGTAACTGGGTCCCTGGGTGCTGCCCCCTGGGTGACGCGGGGGGGGCCCTCGCCCCCCCTCTCTCTGCCCAGGCCTGATCATCGACGCCTTCGGGGAGCTGCGCGATCAGCAGGAGCAGGTGAAGGAGGACATGGAGGTGAGTGACCCCCCCACACACACAAACACGCCCCCCCCCAGTGTGACACACCCCTCCCCCACTCACCCCCACCCCAGGGCAGGCACCCAACCCCTCTGTGATCTCCCCCCCCCCCCGCCACGCTGGGTCTGTGGGAGCCGCTGGCTCAGCCCCTGGGTGGGTTCCCAGCCAGACCCATATCTGGGGGGCAGGCGCTGGGCCTCGGAATGGGGGCGGGGGGAGTAACTCGGCTCTGTGCTGTGGAGCGGGAGGGGTGGCCCCGGCCTGGGCAGCCACCCCCGAGCCCCTTGGGGGGGGAGGGGGCGCGGGAGCCAGGACGCCTGGGTTCTCATCCCTCTCCACCCCACGCCCCCCCCAGACCAAGTGCTTCATCTGCGGCATCGGCAGCGACTATTTCGACACAACGCCGCACGGCTTCGAGAGCCACACGCTGGAGGAACACAACCTCGCCAACTACATGTGAGCCGGGGGCGGGGCCTCGGCGGGGGCGGGGCCAGGGGCGGGGCAACCGCGGGGGAGGAGCCCGGGGCGGGGACAAGATCATGCACGCAAGTGACACGGACCTGGGGGTGGGGCCAGCTGCATGGGAGTGACAGGGGGTGGGGGGGTCCCAGTGGGGCATGTTAACCCCTTCCTGGCCCTGCAGCTCCCAAGTCATTGCCATGTGTGACGCTCATGGGGTTAAATGGGGGGGGTCTGTGCCCTGAGGTCTGACCCCCCCCCCTCGCTCCCCCAGGTTCTTCCTGATGTACCTCATCAACAAGGACGAGACGGAGCACACGGGCCAGGTGAGCCCCCCCACACCACCTGGCAGCTGGGGGCACCGGGCCCAGGGTTGGCCCCACAGAAGGAGTGGGATATGGGCTGGAGGATCCCATGGGTCGGCCCCACGGGGGAGGGGGATACGGGCTGGAGGATCCCATGGGTCAGCCCCATGGGGGAGGGGGATACAGGCTGGAGGATCCTATGGGTCGGCCCCCCCCCTCAGGGGAGGTGGATACGGGCTGGAGGATCCCATGGGTTGGCCCCACGGGGGAGGGGGATACGGGTTGGAGGATCCCATGGGTCGGCCCCACGGGGGAGGGGGATACAGGCTGGAGGATCCTATGGGTCGGCCCCACGGGGGAGGGGGATACGGGTTGGAGGATCCCATGGGTCGGCCCCACGGGGGAGGGGGATACAGGCTGGAGGATCCTATGGGTCGGCCCCCCCCCTCAGGGGAGGTGGATACGGGCTGGAGGATCCCATGGGTCGGTCCCACGGGGAGAGGGGGATACGGACTTCAGGATCCCATGGGTCGGACCCCTAGGCTCTGAGAGGGGCCATCTGCCCCAGGTAAGGATTGGGGTCTGGCCGAGGGTGCTGCCCCCGCCAGCCCCCCTAACCTCCCCGCCCCCCGGCAGGAGTCCTACGTCTGGAAGATGTACCAGGAGCGCTGCTGGGATTTCTTCCCCGCCGGCGACTGCTTCCGCAAGCAATACGAAGACCAGCTGGGCTAGAGCCGGCTGCGACCCCCCTCCCCGGCACGGACCCTCCCCGTGCCCCATAGGGGGGGCGCCAGGGCTAGGAGGCGGCTGGTCCTTGGGGGGGGTACCGCTGCTGCTAATCTCCCTCCCCCCCCCATGACCCCTCCTGCTGGCATCTCCCCCCGGCAGGGCCAGACACTGAAACCCACCCGCTGGGCCAAGGGGGGGCAGTGTGTGGGTCAGAGGCCAGGTGGGGGTTGGGCAGCCACTGACACCCCCTGGGCCCAACTTTATCCCCGCCCCCATCCCTGCCTGTGGGTGTTCCTGGGGGGGGGCTGATCCCAAGTGCCTTTTTATAGCTGCCCCCCCTAGTGCTGGGGGCGGGACTCGCTGTCGCCCCATCAGGGGGCTGTGCACAGAGGCTGTCGGACACCCCCAAACGCGGGGGCGGGGCAGAGACTAGGGCTGTTTTATGCTGCGGGGCCTGCAGGGGGCAGCGCTGTGCCCACCCCAACCCCCCCCCCCCCCCGTTTCCTGATCAATAAACGATAGGTGATCGATTGCTGCACCCGCGTTGAGCCACCTCCTTCCTGCAGCTGCGGGGAGCGGCCCAGATCCCCCTGCCCGGACGCCTGGGTCCGGTCGCTGGAGGGGGATGGGAGCCCGGACGCCTGGGTTCTGTCGCTGGAGGGGGATGGGAGCCCGGACGCCTGGGTTCTGTCGCTGGAGCGGGATGGGAGCCCGGAAAACAGCCAAGTCGGGATTTTCCTACTTTTGGGGGGCTGTATAATTACAAACACGGTGTAGAAAAAAGGGTGGAACAGCGACACCCCTGAGGCGCCCTGAGCCCCCGCCAGTCCATGCAGTGTGGGGGTGTGCTCAGCCCCCCCCCCAGTTCATGCTGTGGGGGGGTGCTCAGCCCCCCCCAAGTCCATGCAGTGTGTGGGGGGGTGCTCAGCCCCCCCCCCAGTCCGTGTTGTGTGGGGGCGCCAGGGGCTGATTCTCCGTCACCGCCCACATGGCTGGGCGGGTCCTTGGCCCGGGGGGGGGGGATCTTTGGGGAAGAGCAGCTTCTTGGGGGGTGAGTCCGACCCCCCTCACGGGTGGGGCTGTCACTCCTGCACGTAGAGGTTGCTGTGGGTGTCGTCCATGGGGCGCGTTTCCAAGACGACCGTGCTGGGCGGGGGGGGAAGAAGAGGGGGGGTCAGGCAGCAGATGACACCTCACAGCCCCCCCGTCCGCATGAGCCAGGGCCCCAGATTGGATTTGTTCCACCAAAATCTGGCTAGGTGGGGGACCCCTGCCTAGGGGTGCCTGGGGGAGGGGGTTGAGCCCTACCTGTGAGTGCCCCAGGGGGAGGAGGGGTTGACCCCTACCTGTGGGTGCCTGGGGGGGGGGATTGACCTACCTGTGGGTGCCTGAGGGAAGTTGACCCCTGCCTGTGGGTGTCCGGGGGAGAAAGGGGATTGACCCCTTGCTGTGGGGGGCTGACCACTACCTGTGGGTGACTGGGGGTGGGTGGGTTGACCTCATGCTGTGGGTGCCTGGGGGGGGGTTGACCCCTACCTGTGGGTGACCGGGGATGGGTGGGTTGATCTCATGCTGTGGGTGCCTGGGGGGGGTTGACCTCTACCTGTGGGTGACCGGGGGGAGTTGACCCCTACCTGTGGGTGCCCAGCAGGCGGAAGGTGCAGCGTTGGTCCCGCAGCTCCTTGATCAGCTACGAGAGACGTCACGGCATTGGGGTGGGGGGGCCACTGCAGGGAGGGGCCACCACAATGACCCCCCCATCCCACAGACACGCCCCCCCCTCCTCCCACCCATTGCCCCAGATCATCCCCCCCTCCACCTCCCTGGCCCTGTCCGGCCCGGCCACCCAGGGCTGGGGGTGGGGGTAGTGCCCGGCTCGAGGAGTGTTCCCTTGGGGGAGGAGGCCTCAGCACGGAGTGGGGGGCTGGGTTGGGGGGAGCCGAGTCCATGGCCAGTCAGGGCTGGGGGAGGGGTGAGGGGGGGGGGTGTCGTACCTGTGCCGACGCGAAGTCCCACACCTGAACGCCGTGGCGCCAGAATGCCTGCATGCAGTTCTGCCCCAGCGCTGCGGGAGAGGGGAGCCGGGTCAGCCCGCATGCCCCCCCCGGTGCCCAGAACCCCCCATCTGCCCCCCCTCCAGCCCACCCCCGGTGCCCAGAACCCCCCATCTGCCCCCCCTCCAGCCCACCCCAATGCAGCGTCCAGAGGGCAGTGCACAGGGAGCCGCGGCGGAGATGCAGCCACCTCTGGGGTGGGTGGGCTGGATACCCAGGGCCCCCTCACCCGATGCCGAAATGCAGCCAGCTCTGGGGTGGGTGGGGCTGGTTAGATGGGGGCCCCTGGCTGAGACGCAGGCCTGGAGGGGGGTGGCACCATCTGACAGCCCCCCCCCCCGCCCCCACAGCCACTGGCCGGCGGGGAGAGGAAGTGTGTGTGGGGGGTGCTCCCCATGGAGCGGGGGGGGGGAAGGGAGCAGCCCCTCCCCCATCCATCCCCATTCACCTATGGTCTCCACGGCGACGTCGAGGGTGATGTCGGGGGCCCGCAGCTTCTGCGCCAGGGTGCCCTGCAGGGTGACGATCTTCACGCTCCCTGGGGGGGGGCAGAGCGGGGGGGGGGGCGTCAGTCAGGGGCTGGCGCCGGCACCCCTCCCCCACCCAGCCAAACCCTCAGCCCCCCCAGCATACGTGGCCGATGACCCCCCAGCCCCCCAATGTGCATGGCCTCCTCCCCCCCCCCGCCCCCCACGGCGCCAACCGGACCCCCCCACACACACTTACTGTCCAGCAGAACCAGCACCGTCTCGCTGTCCACCTGGCTCACCTGGACCGGCCCGGGGCAGGAAACGTCTGGAAGAGACGGAGCCGGGCTGAGCCGAGCCGAGCCGAGCCGGGCCGGGGGGGGGGGCTGGGGCCCGAGGGGAGGGGGCCGCACCATGCCCCAGCCACGCAGCCCTGGCACGTGTCACCCCCTCCACTCTCTCCCCCACACCTGGCACGCGGCAACTGCAGCCCCCAGGCCGGGGTATCGCCCCCCCCCCCGAGGCTGCCACACAACCCCCCCCCCAACCCGACACAGACCCACCCCACACTGCCCCTGCCCCCGCAATCAGCCACCCCACACAGCCCCCCCGCCCCCCCCCGAATCGGCCCAGCCCCCGCGGTGCCCCCTTACCGGCGCCGGCGTGGGTGAACCAGGAGGTGAGGGAGTTGAGGTTGATGGTGTGGAAGTGGACGGGCTGGGCGGGCGAGGGGCCCGGGCTCACCCCGATGCACACGGCCGGGTACTCCTCGCCCGGCGCCACCAGCATCTCGAAGACGGGCAGGGGGGTGGGCAGCGGGAAGTCGAAGTGCTGGGGGGGGACACACACGGGTGAGGGGGGGCAGGGCCCCGGGCGCCCCCAGCCAGAGACAGCCAGGGAGAAAGTGGCCCCCCGGGGCCCTGACCGCTGGAGGGGCCAAGGCCCCTATGGGGTGCTGGGAGCACGGGGGAGGCGAGGGCCCGAGCAGTGACAGCCCCCAGCCTCCACCTGCTTTACCTGCCTCCCCCCACCTCACCGCCCCACTCCCCTCACCTGCCACCCCGCAACCCCCCATATCACACACCCACACACCCCCTTACCCACCGCCCCCCACCTCACATGACCCCCCACCCCCCTTACCCGCCATCCCCTGGTCCCCCACCTCACACCCTGCCACCCCCCAGTCCCCCACCTCACCTCCCCACCCCCCCTTACCTGCCACCCCCAGCCCCCCATCTCACCCCCCACCCCCTTACCGGCCACCCCCTAGCCCCCACCTCACACCACCCCCCACCCCCCTTACCTGCCACCCTCAGCCCCCCACCTCACCCCCCACCCCCCCCCTTAACCGCCATCCCCTGGTCCCCCATCTCACACACCCACACCCCCCTTATCTGCCACCCCCAGCCCCCCATCTCACACCCCCCCACCCCCATTACCCGCCACCCCCAGCCCCCATCTCACACCCCCCCTTACCTGCCACCCCCAGCCCCCCATCTCACACCACCCCCCCCTTACCCGCCACCCCCAGCCCCACCCCTTATCCAACCCCCCCCCCGGGGGGTCCCTACCTTCACCAGCATGAACTTCTGCATGGGTTCGTACCACTGGAGCAGAACCACGCTGGCCTCCAGCGCCCCGCACAGGTAGTGGCAGCCGGTGCGCGCGTGCCGGGCTGTGGGGAGCAGGGGCGGCGTCAGGGGGGGGCGGGCTCAGCCGGGGGCTGTGGGGAGAGGGGCTCGGGGGGGGGGCACGCGGTCTGGGGGGAACAGGGGGCCCATGCTGCGGGGAGCGGGTGTCCGGGGGCGCAGGATGGCACAGGGGGCACAGGGGGATCCGTGCGGTTTGGGCAGCATGGGGGGGTCCGGGGGGGGCCCGGGGGGGGCGTTACTCACCCACACAGCAGGCCCGGCAGCCCTTGGTATCGGGGATCTTCGTGGAAGTGGCGTTTTTCCTGCGGAGGGAGCAGAGCGCAGCCGGCTGAGGGGGGAGCAGCCGGCGGGGGGGGGGAGCCTGAGGGGCCTCCCTGGGGGTCACCAGCCGACGGGCACAGGCCGCGGCTGGGGACTCGCCCGCTCTAGGACGGGGCGGGGGCTGGGCGCTGGCCATGCAGGGATGTGGGAACGGGGTTCTGCCCATAGACAGCCCCCCCCGGACCCCTAGAAACACCCCCCCGATCCTAGCCCAGCCCCCCCATGGAAGGGCAGGGGTTTGCCCTCATGTATTGATTGTCCCCCCTGCTCCATTCCCCCGCCCACCCTCAGCCTCTCTCCGCGCCCCCCTGCGACTCTGCCCCTCCCGACCCCGCCCCCCAGCCTCTCTCCGCCCCCCGGCCCTGCCCCCCGGGGGCGCCGCGGTACCTGGGCAGCAGCCGGTGGGGGGCGATGTGAACGCCGGGGCGCTGCTCCCTCTTGCTCTGCTCGTACAGGCTGGTCAGGCTGTGGGAGTAGAGCTGGGGGGTCTTCCCTGCAGGGGGCGGGGGGGGGGTCAGCTGGGGCCGAGCCCTCTGGGAGAGACTGGGACCCCCCCCCCAGCTGTGCCGGTGCCCCTCACTCCCGACCCGCAGCCCCCTGCCAGCCCAGCCCCGGGTGCCCCCCGCACCCCGCTCTGCCATCCCGCTCTGCCGGTGCCCCTCACTCCCGACCCGCAGCCCCCTGCCAGCCCAGCCCCGGGTCCCTCTCTTGCCATCCGCCCCCCGGCAGAGGGTGGACGGGCCCCGCTGGCCGGGCTCTGGACCCCCAGCGGCTCACCCGAGATGGACATGAGCACGTTGCCGATGGAGTAGACCCAGGAGGTGCGGCTGTGGTAGAGCTGCGAGAGAGGAGACGGGGTCAGCGGCTCTGCCCGGCCCCCGCCAGGGGGCGCCAGCGAGCCCCTGCCCCATACCGGCCGTGCCGGCCAGCCCTGCGCCCCCCTCTGTTCCCCTGCCCCATGGGCCGCACTGCCCCTCCCCCTCACACCCCATAGGCCATACTGCCCCCTGCCCCTCCCTCCTCGCCCCATGGGCCACACTGCCCCCTTCCCCTCCCTGCCCCATAGACCATACTTCCCCCTCCCCACCCAGTGGCCCATATTGCCCCATTCCCCACCTTGCCCTATAGGCCATACAGCCCCCTGCCCCTGGGCCATATTGCCCCATCCCTCTCCCTCCCCGCCCCATGGGCCTTACTGCCCCATGCCCCACCCTGCCCTATAGGCCATACAGCCCCCTGCCTCCCCTCCCCTCCCCTCCCACTCCCCGTCCCATAGGTTGGCTGCCCCCTCTAGCCGCCCCTTCCCCAGGTGAGTGGGGTACTGCCCCCCCCCAGCTCTCACCAGCTCCAGCGTGGCCTCCGGCTCGCTCCGGTTCAGGGTGAAGATCCCCTCCTCGGCCCCGAGGATCAGGTGTGGGTCTGGAAGGGAGGGGGAGGGATTTGGGGCACCGGTGGCGGCCGGGCGGGGGGGAGGAGGAGATTTGAACCTTGTACTGCCCGGACCTCGCTGTGGGAAGGGCACTGACAGGGGGGGTCAGGGGGTGGAGGGATCCAGGCAGAGGGGGCCCCCCTGCCATGTAGGGTGACCAGACAGCAAGTGTGAAAAATCGGGACAGGGGGTGGGGGGTAATAGGAGCCCATATTAAAAAAAAACCCAAATATCAGGACTGTCCCTATAAAATCGGGACATCTGGTCACCCTACCCATGGGTGCTGGTCCCCCCATGCCCACCCCCTACCCTGGGAGCCCCACTCCCTGCCCACCACCCCTTGGGCACCCTGATCCTCTGCCCACCCCCCACGTTGGTCCCTCCCTCTGACTGCCCACCCAGCGACCCCAGTGCCCCTCCCCCCCGGCACCCCTACCCCCCTGGGGGCCCCATCCCCCACCTGACCCCCCCCCAGCGCCCCATCCCCCCATGCCCCCCCTACCTTGGGTGCTGGGGTGCGTCCAGGTGGCGGTGGCCGCGATGCGCAGGGGGCAGCCGTTAAAGACCTTCTTGAAGAGGGATCCGTCCTGGGGGGACGAGCAGCGACGGGGGCTGAGCGGCTCCAGGCCCTGGGGCCCCCCCCACGACCTGCCCAGTGACCCCCACACACACCTCTCACTCGGGGGGGGAGGGCGTCGCTGGGGCCGAGCTGTTGCCGGGATTACGGAGAGCCCGAGACGCGGACACGGCGCAGCGGGGCGCTCCCCCCTGCCCCGGGCGCTGGGTGGGTCCCCTGGGTGGGTCCCCTGGGTGGGCCACCCCCCCCAGGCGCTGTCTATAGCCGCCCCCCCCAGGCGCTGTCTATAGCCGGGGGCTGTGCTGGGGGGGTGTCTCACCTGTCTCCGTTTCTTCTCTGTCTTGGGTGGCAGGACGGGGGGCTCCTCGCTCCGGGGTCCGGGCCACAGGGTGGGATCTGGGGATGGGGTGAGGGTCAAAGGGTGCCTCTGTCGCTCTGGCCTGGCTCCCCGAGCCCCAAACACCCGCCCCACGGAGAGGTGCCAGGAGGGCTGCACTCAGCCTGAGTGACTCCTGAGCCCCCCACCCTGGCCTGGGAGCCCCTCACTCCTGACCCGCAGCCCCCCAGCTCCACCGACACCCCTCACTCCAGACCCACAGCCCCCTCCCCCCATTGCCCCTCACTCCCGACCTGCAGCCCCTGCTAGCCCAGCCCTAGGCTTCCCCCAGCCGTGCCAGTGCCCCTCACTCCAGACCCACAGCCCCCAGATCTGCTGACACCCCTCACTCCCAACCCCTAGCCCCCTCCCCCGATCACCCCTCACTTCCGCCCCGCAGGCCCCGAGCAAAAGCCCTGTTCAGCTCCTGCTCCCCACCCCCGCGACTCACCTGAGCTGGCCGAGAGGTGGGAGCGGCGGGGGGCGGTGTGCTGGGCGGGGGGCGGGGTCCGGCTCCCCACGGGCCCGCTGGAGCACCGCACCAGGGAGACCGGGGTGCCGGGGCGCTGCAGGAGCTGGTCCCCGGGCTGGGGCCGCGTCTCCTTGGCGGGCGTCTCGTCGGACCGGCTCCGGAACTTGGGCTGCAGACGGGGGAGGGGGAGTCAGACGGAGACAGCAGGAGAAGGGGGGCGTGGGTCTAGAGCGGGGTACTGGGGGGGATACCTGGGTGGGTGGGTCTGGCGGGGGGGCGGGCTATGGGCTGGCGGGGTGAGTCTAGGATGACCAGACAGCAAATGTGAAAAATCGGGACAGGGGGTGGGGGGTAACAGGAGACTATATAAGAAAAAGACCCAAAAATCGGGACTGTCCCTATAAAATTGGGACATCTGGTCACCCTAGATGGGTCTGATGCATGGACAGAACGGGTTAAACATCCTGCAAAATAAAAAACCATCAAAAGACGGGGTGGGGGGGGAAGGTAATGGTTGTGTTTTTGTGTATTTACATATGTAGGAGTAGGGTCAACAATGCAACCGACAGTCCCTGTCTAGGCTGTATTCTGATAGTTCAGAGATCAAAAGCGCATCCTGTCATGTAAATGATTTGTCAACACGGGATATCTCAGTATGCATCTCTCTTTGCCATGTACTGCGAATGGTGGAGGAACAAGCAAATGGCCTTGTGTTAATCCTATAGCTAAGTACTGGTGAGGGACCCCTTCAAAGTCTTGCTTCGTTCCCCGAGGAAAGCCCAACATGTCAAAGGACATGACATGGTATAAAAGACCCTTAGGTCCAGATCCTGTCATCTCAGATCTGCTTAGGCTTCATCGGGGGAAGTTTGAGTCGCAAGACTGAGGTCCCGGCTAGGCTGGAACGTCCTGAATGTGAGATTTGGGCATCGGACTATGACCTATGAACTCTTCCTGAAAGAACTCTTTGCGGGTACGAAGCTCAGCATCTCGGCTATGAATCTCCACCTCGATGGATTGAACGTGTGCCTGTCTGTATATCCGTCTTCTCACCAGACTCTCTCTCTCTTGCTGTTGTTTTTTTAATGAAGTTTAGTTTAGTTAATAAGAATTGGCTGTAGCGTGTCTTTGGGTAAGATCTGAAACATTCATTAACCGGGGAGGGGACGTGTCCGATCCCTTGGGGTTGGCAGAAGCTTTTCTTTTATATGATGAATCAGATTTTCCCAGAAATCATCATATTTGGCGTGGGTACCGGGATGGAGGCCTGAGGCTGGATCACTTTGAGGGAACTGTGTTGTTTGGACTTCCGAGTAACCAGGAAGGTAATAAAGAAGCTATGGGCTGGCTGGGGAGTGGATCTGATGTGTGTGGGGGGGGTCTATGGGCTGCCTGGGCCCATGGGTCTGAGTGGGGGAGCACCGGGCTGGCTGGGGGGGTGGGTCTGATGGGGGGGGACTGGACAAGCTTCCCATTGCTTCAGCCCTGGCATATCCTATGCAGCCTCCCCCCTCAGCGCCCCCCCAGGGGGCACTCACCTTGGGGGGCAGTGGGGGCGGCACGTCAGCGTCGGCTGGCAGCGTGGACCTGGGGGCAGAGGACAGTGGTCAGCATGGATCCGCCTGGGAACAATTGACCCGAGGCTGCCCCCCTCCCACGCCTGGCACCGGGAGCCCTCGGATCCCCAGCCCACCGGGTCCCACACCCTGGCCAGGAGTCCACTGTGCTGGGGGGCCAGGCCCCACCTGCCGGGCTCCTCTGCACCTTCCTAGGAGCCCCCCAACCCCACAGAACTGGGCATGACCCCCAGGCTCCCCACTACCTACATACCCCGCATGGCCTGGCCCAGCTCATGTCCCTGGTGGCGGCTCTCGGGGCATCGGGCAGTGCCAGCCCGGGGGCACTCGGCCCAGGCCGCCTGCCGCCCTGTGAGCCGGGACAAGCGACGGAGCCCCCAGCCCCACCCTCCGGAGCCTGATGCTGGGCGGGGGGCGGGGGGGGGGGGGGGGACACGTACCTGTCCGGGTCACAGCTGGTGGGGCTGCACGACGGGACCAAGGGGAAAAGAGAGAGACCATGAGCCACTGACCCGACCTCACGTGGGTTCCCGGGGGGGAAAGGGGGGGGGAAAGCCGCCAGCTGCAGGGGAGATGGAGGGCAGGGCCACGGGGGGCGCGCAGGGGTAATGCGGGGACAGGGCAGAGCCGCCGGCTCAGGGGGGCAGACGCCCAGCCCCATGGCAGCCCATGCTACACACGGTGCAGCCCAGGCTAGGATGGTTCTGTCCTCCCGAAAGCTGCCGGGCAGAATGGTGGGATCCATCTTAAACCTGGGGCTTTCCCATTTAGAAGGAGGGGTGGGGACCCAGAGAGACAAAAGATCCCCGCCTTGTGCCAAAGCCATAAAAGGGCATGGAAGAGAACAAAGGAGGCTGCCAGGCATGAGAAAACCCCTAGTTATGACCTGAGCTGGAGCTAACAAGGACAGTACCAGGGGAAAGGATTTGGGCCCAGACTAGGAAGGAGTCTAGTCTGTGAAAGAAGCTGATTGGAACATCTCTACGGGTGAGATTTACCTGGATTCAGTTTCGTAAGGTATTAGGCTTAGACTTGCGTGTTTTTGTTTTATTTTGCTTGGTGACTTACTTTGTTCTGTCTGTTATTACTTGAAACCACTTAAATCCTACTTCTTATGCTTAATAAAATCACTTTTGTTTATTAATTAACCCAGAGTAAGCGATTAATACCTGGGGCGGGGGGGGAGCAAACAGCTGTGTATATCTCTCCATCAGTGTTATAGAGGGCGGACAATTTATGAGTTTACCTTGTATAAGCTTGATACAGAGTAACACGGATTTGTTTGGGGTTTGGATCCCATTGGGAGCCGGGTGTCTGGGTGCAGGAGACAGGTGACCTGCCGAGTGGTTTTCGGTTAAAGCCTGCAGCTTTGGGGGCGTGGATCAGACCTGGGTCGGGGTTGCAGCAGGCTGGCGTGTCTGGCACAACCGGGCAGGGATCTGGAGCCCCGAGCTGGCCGGGAAAACGGGCTCAGAGGTAACTCCAGCACGTCAGGGGACAGTCCCAAGGGGGGCTCTGTGACCGAACCCGTCACAGTTCTGTCCTCCCAAAAGCCCTGGGGGGTCCCCGGGCCGCGGCCGAGCTGAGCCCCCTTGGGGGGAGGGGCCCCCGCAGCTGGACGAGCCCCGGGGGTGGGGGGAGGCACCTACATGTCCACGTCGTCGTAGTCGTTGTCCGAGTCCGACGCGTTGACCCTGCGAAGGAGCCGGAGCCTGAGTCGGAGTCTGGCCAACGGCTGGTGTCGGGACAGCCCCAGGGCCAGCTGGAGCAACGGCCTGGAACGGGGCCCTGGACCAGGCCGGCCTGTCTCCCCCTCACCCATTGGGGCCCTGGGTCAGCCCATCTCCCGCCCCCAGCGGGGCCCCTGGGCCGACCAGTCTGCCCCACACCCCCAGCAGGGCCCCTGGGCCGGCCCGTCTCCCCCCTCCCCCCAGCGGGGCCCCTGGGCCAGCCCGTCTCCCCCCTCCCCCCAGTTGGGCCCCTGGGCCGACCAGTCTGCCCCACACCCCCAGCAGGGCCCCTGGGCCAGCCCGTCTCACCCCTCCCCCCCAGCAGGGCCCCTGGGCCGGCCTGTCCCCCTCCTCCCTTCTACGGGGGCCCTGAGCCGGCCCATCTCCCCTCCTCCCCCCCAGCGGGGCCCCTCGGCCACCCCGTGTCCCCCCTCCCCCCAGCA
Organism: Chelydra serpentina; assembly: GCA_037349315.1. Classification (NCBI taxonomy): domain Eukaryota; kingdom Metazoa; phylum Chordata; order Testudines; family Chelydridae; genus Chelydra; species Chelydra serpentina. The sequence goes on from JBAIAC010000203.1 coordinate 689,021, forward strand.
GGGCCCCTGGGCCGGCCTGTCCCCCTCCTCCCTTCTACGGGGGCCCTGAGCCATCCCTTCTTACCCCACCCCCTGCGCCCTGCAGCAAGGTTCCCTTGGTCCAACACCCCCCCACAGCGAGGCCCCAGGGCTGCCCCCCCCCAACGGGGCCCGGGGCCGTTACCTGGCACTGCCCATGGAGCTGGGGGCGCTGCTGCTGGTGCCGTAGCTGAGGTCGAGGCAGATCTCCTGGGCGTGGGGAGACGGGAGACGCAGGGTGAGGGCTGGGATTCACGCCAGCCCCACTTGCCAGCCCGACCCCGGCAGGTGTCCCCCCCCCCCACCCACGCCGGGTCATTCAGCTCCAACCCTGGGCACCCTACCCCCGGCGCCACGCCCAGCGCCAGGGGCTGCCGAGTCGGGGCGTGGGGAGGAGGCGGGGGCTGGCGGGGGGGCCCTGGAGGGTGGGAGGGGCCGCGACGGATTCCCAGGCAAAGGATAACAGCCACACTGCCGGTGCCGGCTAGCGGAGCTTCCCCCGGAGGGGCTGGCGCGCGGGCAGCACCTACCACGTGGCACGGAGGCGTCGGCTCCTTCCAGCGGGTCCTGATCTTGATGGGATGCACTGGAACAAGAGACGGCTGAGACCGGACGCACGGGCCTCCGGGGGAGCAGGAATGGCTCCCGCCCGCCCCCCCCCCACTCCCAGGCGCCTGCCAGCGGGACCCTGCCTGGCCGTCCCACCTGGCAGCCCAGAGCACCCCGCACCGCTCGGGAGGGCATGGTGGGGTCCCGGCAGCGAGGAGGGGGACACGTGGGGGATCCAGCGGAGGGGTGGGGCAGGGGGAACACACAGGGGGGGCACAGTGGGTTCTGGGCGGAGCGTGCATGGGAGGGGGGTCCCAAGAGGTGGGGCACGGTGGGGGAAAGGATACAGGGGAGGGGCAGGGCAGGGGTCTCAGCAGGGGAAGGGGCCCGGTGGGGGGAAGGGTACAGCAGGGGGAGGGGCACGGTGGGGTTCCCAGCGTGGGGGGTCTCAGCAGGGGGAGAGGCCATGATGGGGGTCCCAGCAGGGGGGACATGTGGGGATACAGTGGGGTCTGGGTGGGGGGGGCTGCACGGCAGGGGGGGTCCTGCAGAGAGAGGGGCAGGGCAGGGGTTCCACCAGGGGGGTCCCGCAGAAGCACAGTGGGGTCTGGGGGGGGGGCTGCATGGCAGGGGGGGTCCTGCAGAGAGGGAGCAGGGCAGGGGTCCCAGCAGGGGCACAGTGGGGGCTGGGTGGGGGGGGCTGCACGGCAGGGGGGGTCCTGCAGAGAGGGGGCAGGGCAGGGGTCCCAGCAGGGGGTCCCACAGGAGCACAGTGGGGTCTGAGTGCGGGGTGGGCTGCACGGCAGGGGGGGTCCTGCAGGGGGAGGGGCAGGGCAGGGGTCCCAGCAGGGGGTCCCACAGGGGCACAGTGGGGGCTGGGTGGGGGGGACTGCAGGGGGAGGGGCAGGGCAGGGGTCCCAGCAGGGGGTCCCACAGGGGCACAGTGGGGGCTGGGTGGGGGGGGCTGCACGGCAGGGGGAGTCCTGCAGAGAGGGGGCAGGGCAGGGGTCCCAGCAGGGGGTCCCACAGGGGCACAGTGGGGGTTGGGTGGGGGGGACTGCAGGGGGAGGGGCAGGGCAGGGGTCCCAGCAGGGGGTCCCACAGGGGCACAGTGGGGGTTGGGTGGGGGTGTGCCCAGCAGAGGTTTCAGCGGGGGGGTCCCAGCGGTGGGGGGGGGGGTCCGGGCAGGGGAAAGTACAGCAGGGGGAGGGGCCCGGCGAGCTCCGGGGGAACGTACGGTTGATGTCGGAGTTGCTACGCTCGGCCGGGGCGTGCCGGTGGGTGGAGTGGATCCGCTGGGGCACCGGGGGTGGCAGCTGGGAAAACAGAGGGGGGGTTAAGTGGGGGGGGGTCCCACCGACACGGCCCCACAGCCCCACGCACCCTCTCGGTCTCCGAGCCTGGCGCGGGCAGCCCGGGGGGGCAGGGCCAGTTGGGAGCCGTGTGCCCCCCCCCCATGCCCCACGCCCCCGGGAATCTCACCTCGGCCTCCTCCTCCTCCGGCTCGCAGCACCGGGGCAGCTTCTCCGGGTTCTGCACCTTCTCCAGCAGCTCCAGCGTCAGGCTCCGGCTCAGGCCAGGCTGGGCCACAAACTGGTGCTGGGGAGGGAGGGACGGGGGGAGTGAGGGGGGGGTGAGGTTGGGGGGCAGCCGGCCCGGGGCCGGGCCAGCCGCTTCCCCCCACCCCCGCCCCCCGGGGGAGCGGCTGGGCCGGCGGCCAGCGCCCACCGAGACGGGCCCCCGCCCCCGCCCGCCCCCTACTCACGCTCAGCATCTTGGTGGCGCCCGGCCGCTTCTTGGGGCTCTTGGTCAGCGTCACCTTCACGAAGTTGTGGAAGGCCGGAGTCCTGGGGGGGACACAACCGGGAAGCTGAGGGCTGTGGGCAGGGAGGCCAGGCCCAGCCCCCGCCTTGACAGAGGGGAAACGGAGGCACGGAGTGGGGACCCAACCTGACCCAGGTCACACAGCAAAGCCGTGGCAGAGTCAGGGAGAGAACCCAGGAGTCCTGGCTCCCACACCACCCCTACTCTAACTAGTAGACCGCACTCCCTTCCCAGAGCTAGGATGGAACCCAGGAGTCCTAGCGCCCAGCCTGCCCCGCAACTCACCAAGCCCCAGCAGAACCTGATCCCAGGACCCCGGGACCAGACCGGCAGCTCCCACCCTTGGCAGGGGGCTGCCCCTCCCTGGATTTAACCAGCTCCCGCCCCTCCGGGGGGGGGGTCCCCCCCCACGCTGGCCCAGCCTCAGCCGCAGCGGAGGGCAGCAGGCGACGGGGCTCGGGTCGGTCCTGCGACCTGTGCCACTCACCACTTTGCCTTGTCTTTTAGCTTCGGCGGCTGGTAGCCGCTCTTGGACATCAGGAACAGCACCCTGCGGGGACACAAGGGGGCGCCGGACCCAGGCGCGGCGGAGGTGGGGCTTCATTAACCGGTAGGACTCCCTGCTGCAGGGCGGGGGGGGGGGGGGGGGAACCATTCGCAGGCTCCAGAGCCCCAGCTCTTAGCAGGGTCAGGAAGGGTGGGCGGGGTGGGGTGCTACAGCCAGCGTTGAAGCCGGGAGGCCGGGTAGACGGGCCCGTTCCAACGCGCCGAGACCCCGGGCGGATCAGGGACGGGAGGTGGATCAGGGACGGACAGATGGACGCGGTGCCCCCCACACGCCCCGGCCGCTCCACCCCAGGCCGGTTTCTGGCTCGGTTTCGGCTCCCGCGCCCCCCAGCCGGGGCCCCGGGGGCGGGATCCAGATGCCGCATGAAAGGGCTTCCTAGACAGCCCCCCCCCCCCCCCGCAGCCTCTGTGCAGGGCGAGGGGGGAAACCGCGCGGCCGCCTGGCTCTGCAGGGCGGGGGCCGGCTCGCTCCCTCCCGGCCACCCGGACGCCTGGGTCCCTCAGCTCTGCCCCCCCCCCCCGCCAGTCCCTCCCTGTGCCCCGCAGCCATCGCAGGCCCGGGGTGGCGCCGGGGGGAGCTGGCCCCGGGGGGCGGGGTGGGAGCCGGGAAGGGGCGGGGCTCCCCGCGGCAGGCCCCGCCCCCCCGGGCCCGGCACTCACCGCAGGGGGTGGACGTCGAACATGGGGGGCTGCAGCTCGGCCAGCTCCACCGCCGTGATGCCCACGGACCAGATGTCGCACAGCTCGTTGTAGCCGCCTTTCAGCTCCACCGCCGCCACCTCGGGCGCCATCCTGGCACGGGGAGAGAGCGGGGGAAGGGCCGGAGGTGGGCAGGCTGGCGGGGGGGGGGGGGGTCTGGGGATGGGCAGGCCTAATGGAGGGGCTGGGGGCCGGGGGACATTTCTATCCTGTTCCCCCCCCCTTAGCCCAGAGCCGCCCCCGAAACCAGCCCTGCCGGCTGATCTCGCGCCGGCCCTGCGTGCGCACACACACACACACACCATACACCTGGGGGACACACACTGTGCCCCCCCACACACACACCTGCGACACACACACCGTGCCCCCCCCACACACACCTTTGACACACACACACACCGTGCCCCCCACACACACACCTTTGACACACACACACACCGTGCCCCCCACACACACACCTTTGACACACACACACACCCACACACCTGTGACACACACACCATGCCCCCACACACACACCTGCGACACACACACCGTGCCCCCACACACACACCTGTGACACACACACACACACACCTGCGGCACACACACTGTGCCCCACACACACCCCTGTGACACACACACCGTACCCCACACACACCTGCGACACACACACCATGCCCACACACACACACCTGCGACACACACACCGTGCCCCACACACACACCTGTGAGACACACACACACCTGCGACACACACACTGTGCCCCCCCACACACCTGCAACACACACACATCCCCCCCCCACACACCTGTGACACATACACACACCTGCGACACACACACCTGTGACACACACACACACACACACCTGCGACACACACACCTGTGACACACACACACACACACACCTGTGACACACACACGCCTGGGACACACACACCTTGCCCCCACCACACACACATCTGGGACACACACACCGTGCCCCCCCCAAAAACCCGTCCCCCCCTACAATCCCTCCAGCGTGGCAGACCCCGGCAGCCTGGAGACCAGCCCCTCGGTGGGCGGCACCGTGAGCCCCTGCACCCCCCTTGCAAGCAGGCCGGGGCTGAGCCGAGCCGGACACCCGCCCCGCCGGTACCAGTAGGGGGTGCCGATGAAGGACATCCTGCGGGCGAAGGTGGCGCTGATCTGGGCCGAGATCCCAAAATCCGCTGTGGGGGAGGGAAGGAAAAGCTTGGATTGGCCTCGGGTGAGTATCCCACACGGCACCCCCCAAACCCAACCCGGGCCCCCCACCCCCGCGCCCAGCAGCCCGTCCCGGCACACCCCCCAGACACCCCCCGGACCCTCAGCCCCCTATCCCAGCGCAACCCACCTGCATCCTTGCAGCGCTACTGCCCCTAACCATGCCCCATAGATCTCCCAGCTGCCCCACAGCCCAGCCCCGGAGGCCTCCCTCCCTGGGGAAGAGCCCGTAGGGGGCCAAACCAGGACCATCACTCACCGAGTTTCACTTCCCCGTTGTCATTGATGAGGATGTTGGCTCCCTGTGGGGGGGGGGAGGAACAGAGGAAGCTGAAGGGGGCTGTGGCCGTGGGGCAGGGGCTGGGGTCGCGCATGGGGAAGGTCCCCAGGGGCTGCAGAAATGGTTTGACCCCTTGGAGGAGGCAGGTTCGGCGCAGATGCGATCAGACTTGGGCAGGCTGCGATTTCCGGGGGGCGGGGGGGCGCGGCCACCGCCACGTTGCTGAATACCCCCCGTGGGGCAAATCACAGTCTGACCCAGCCCAGTGACGGCAATGACACAGTGCTGGGAACACGCTATCGCCACACGCCTCATCCCCAGTGACATGCAGTAACACGCTATCCCCACATGCCTCATCCCCAGTGACATGCGGTAACACGCTATCGCCACACGCCTCATCCCCAGTGACATGCAGTAACACGCTATCACCACACGCCTCATCCCCAGTGACATGTGGTAACACGCTATCGCCACACGCCTCATCCCCAGTGACATGTGGTAACATGCTATCGCCACACGCCTCATCCCCAGTGACATGCGGTAACACGCTATTGCCACACGCCTCATCCCCAGTGACATGCGGTAACACGCTATCGCCACACGCCTCATCCCCAGTGACATGCGGTAACACGCTATCGCCACACGCCTCATCCCCAGTGACATGCGGTAACACGCTATCGCCACACGCCTCATCCCCAGTGACATGCGGTAACACGCTATCGCCACACGCCTCATCCCCAGTGACATGCGGTAACATGCTATCGCCACACGCCTCATCCCCAGTGACATGCGGTAACACGCTATCGCCACACGCCTCATCCCCAGTGACATGCGGTAACACGCTATCGCCACACGCCTCATCCCCAGTGACATGCGGTAACATGCTATCGCCACACGCCTCATCCCCAGTGACATGTGGTAACATGCTATCGCCACACGCCTCATCCCCAGTGACATGCGGTAACATGCTATCGCCACACACCTCATCCCCAGTGACATGCGGTAACACGCTATCGCCACACGCCTCATCCCCAGTGACATGCAGTAACATGCTATCGCCACACGCCTCATCCCCAGTGACATGTGGTAACATGCTATTGCCACACGCCTCATCCCCAGTGACATGTGGTAACATGCTATCGCCACACGCCTCATCCCCAGTGACATGCGGTAACACGCTATCGCCACACGCCTCATCCCCAGTGACATGCGGTAACACGCTATCGCCACACGCCTCATCCCCAGTGACATGCAGTAACACGCTATCGCCACACACCTCATCCCCAGTGACATGCAGTAACACGCTATCACCACACGCCTCATCCCCAGTGACATGCATTAACATGCTATCGCCACACGCACCAGCCCCAGTGACATGCATTAACATGCTATCGCCACACGCACCAGCCCCGGTGACATGTGGTAAACACGCTATGGCACAACTGCAACACTCCGTCGGCACAGTCCTGGTAACATACAGTAACACGCTACAGCCTAACTACCACACGCCCCAGCCCCGGTGACATGCAGCAACACGCCATGGCCTAACGCCAACGTGTCCCCAGTCCCGGTGACAGGCGGTAACACGCTACGACCTACGTGATCAGTATATTGGTTTTAACCCAAGGGCCCAGCCCAAGCTCCCGGCCGCCGAAGGGAGAGAATTTGAGCAATCCCAGGTCCTGTCTCTAGCTGACGCTCTTTTTTGTGGGTGTCTCTCCAGCGTGGGAATCTGCCTGCTGCCTGGTCAATTTCACTTTCTCTTTATAGTCAGTTTCACTCCGGGCTCTCAGCCCCCCCTGCTGTGTGTGTGTGGGGCGGGGGGGGGGAGTTTCCTATGAACAACCCAGGAGGGCTCCCGTTTCCTATTGATTCGGTTTGGGAGCCCCAGCCCCCAGCTTGAAACGCTGGGCCTAGGCTCAGCCGAGCACGTCCCTTCCCCCTGGTGGATTTCCACCCGAGGGAGGTCTGGAATTCCCAGGCCGGGCGGCGTGACCAGCCGCGCTCTAGATCCGTAAGGAAAGGGCTGCCCGGAGCCTCCCGTTGCGGCTCCTTCGGTTGCTACCTGTTGATGCCTATCTCTTGGTATCGCCGAACGGGCCCCTGCATCTCTGCCACTTAACCACAGCAGCCACGGCGCCTACGTCCCTAGCCAGCCAACCGGCCTCCTTCCAGCCACAGCCTCTGGACCCGCTCACCACCTGCCTGCTCTTTCCGCCACAGCGGCGCTCGAAAGCGCGTCTCTCTCGCCGACAGCCGCCGGGCCAAGACAAGGCACTGACTGCCCAGGCCTTGCCTCTCTGCTATCCTGGGACCCACACGGCTACACCGGCGCCGCATCGTCTCGCGACCTGCCCCCAAATCCATCCATCCGGCCACCGGACCCAGCCAGTCCCCCTCCGGCCTCTGCTTTCTCCACTGCGCTCCATCCCAGAGCCAGTGAGCCAGTCCAGGCCCCCTCTGCCCCCGGCCTGACCTCCTTACCTTGATGTCTCTGTGGATCTTGCCTTGGGTGTGAAGATAAGACAGACCCTAAAAGCACAAACGAGAATGGGGTGTTTAGCCCGGCCTGAGTGGCCCCCACCCGGCCTCCATTCAGTCACCATTGTTAGATGGTTAAAGACAGGGTTAATGGTCGAATCCCAGAGGGGGCCACCCCCTGGGAGGGCCTCTGAGCTGCCCCCCAGAGAGCTGAGCTGCCCCAGGTTTGAGGCCAGCGTGAGGCAGCTTCCCGCACTCACCTGCAACGTTTCTCTGCAGACGTAGGCAATTTGCTGCTCTGACAGGGGGCCAGTGACTGTAATGGAAAATGGATGTGGTTTATTAGGTGTATTATGGTAGTGCCTAGACACTCCACTAAAGCCCGTCATCACACTGGACACTGCCCAGACCCCGACCGAGATCAGGGCCCCGTCACGCCGGGTGCTGCCCAGACCCCGGCCGAGATCAGGGCCCCGTCGGGCCGGGCGCTGCCCAGACCCCGGCCAAGATCAGGGCCCCGTCGGGCCGGGCGCTGCACAGACCCCAACCGAGATCAGGGCCCCGTCGGGCCGGGCGCTGCCCAGACCCCAACCGAGATCAGAGCCCCGTCAGGCCGGGCGCTGCACAGACCCCAACTGAGATCAGGGCCCCGTCGGGCCGGGTGCTGCCCAGACCCCAACCGAGATCAGGGCCCCGTCGCGCCGGGCACTGCCCAGACCCCGGCTGAGATCAGGGCCCCGTCAGGCCGGGCGCCGCCCAGACCCCGACCGAGATCAGGGCCCCGTCAGGCCGGGCGCCGCCCAGACCCCGACCGAGATCAGGGCCCCGTCGCGCCGGGTGCTGCCCAGACCCCGGCCGAGATCAGGGCCCCGTCGGGCCGGGCGCTGCCCAGACCCCAGCCGAGATCAGGGCCTTGTCAGGCCGGGCGCCGCCCAGACCCCGACCGAGATCAGGGCCCCGTCAGGCCGGGCGCCGCCCAGACCCCGACCGAGATCAGGGCCCCGTCGCGCCGGGCGCTGCCCAGACCCCGACCGAGATCAGGGCCCCGTCGCGCCGGGCGCTGCCCAGACCCCAACCGAGATCAGGGCCCCGTCGGGCCGGGCGCTGCCCAGACCCCGGCCGAGATCAGGGCCCCGTCGCGCCGGGCGCTGCCCAGACCCCGACCGAGATCAGGGCCCCGTCACGCCGGACGCGGCACAGACCCCAGCCGAGATCAGGGCCCCGTCGCGCCGGACGCGGCACAGACCATGCTGTTACCCCTCCCACCAGACACAGCAGCAATCTCAGCTGCTTTTGGTTCTTCACTTTGGAGCTTCTGGTGCCCCCCCCCCCCAATCCCCCCGCACAGGAGGCTGCCCCTGCTCCGAGCCGGCAGCGCGGGGCTCACGTCCTTTTCCACGCGGCCCGGAGCACAAGCCGCAGGCTCTGAGAGCAGCCGTTCACCTGAGAGCCCAGGCAGGGTTCAGTGGTTAGAGCACAGGGCTGGGCGGTAGGAGGCAGGACTGCTGGCCTCTCATTGGCTCTGGGAGGGGAGTGGGGGCTAGTGGTTAGAGCAGGGGGGGGGGCTGGGAGTCAGGACTCCTGGGTTCCATCCCTGGCTCTGGGAGGAGAGTGGGGGCTAGTGGTTAGAGCAGGGCGGGCTGGGAGTCAGGACTCCTGGGTTCCATCCCTGGCTCTGGGAAGGGAGTGGGGGCTAGTGGGTTAGACCATGGGGGCAGGGAGCCAAGACTCCTGGGTTCTATTCCTATGTCTGCCATGACTCACTGTGGGAGCTGGGTAAGACCTGTCCCATGTATGTGCCTCAGTTTCCCCTTCCGTGCAATGGGGGTAAATGTACTGTTCTAGCTGGCAGGACGCTGGCAGGGCTGGTTCTGTGCCGCAGGGCCCGGGCGCAGACGGGGCTATCGACGGGCAGGGGGCTTCCTGCGGCCTGGCTGGCGCGACCCTGGCTGGGCAGGGGAGGAGGCTTTGGTGCTCAGTTCTCCCAGCAGCGCTGTGTGGGGAGAGGTTTGCCGGTGCCATGAGGGGGTGGCGCGGCGCCCACCCGGTGCCACCTTACCGTGGTAAATGTCCTGCAGAGATCCGGCCCCACAGAACTCCATGCAGATCCACAGCTTATTCAACCTACCGGGCCACAGAGACGGAGGGTTAATGCAGGGCCTGGAGGGGTGGGAGGGCAGCGGGGGCAGGGCCTTCGTGTCCTGGGCCAAGGGGCCCCCCCCGCAACCCACCACAGGACCTGGGGGTGGGGACTATGCACCTGCCCCAGGACCCTCCTGGTGACTCCAGAGGCAGGAAGGGCAGAAAAGGAGGGGAAGCAGCATGGGGGGAGGGGCTCCAGAGGGGGAGAGGGAGTGAGGGGGGGAGAGAGCTAGGGAGAGATGCGAGGGGGGGGGGGCAGTGGGGAGAGCTGGGGGAGTCGGGAGAGATGGTGGAGAGGAAGCCGGGGGGGGGGGATTGGGCAGTGGGGAGAGATGGGGCAGCTGGGGGGGGTGGGGAGAATGGGGCAGCTGGGGGGCAGTGGGGAGAGATGGAGGAAGGGACAGTGGGGAGAGATGGGGCAGCTGGGGGTGGCAGTGGGGAGAGATGGGGCAGCTGGAGGAGCAGTGGGGAGAGCTGGGGTAGGGGCAATGGGGAGAGCTGGGGTAGGGGCAATGGGGAGAGCTGGGGGAGGGGAAGCCAGGGGGCAGGGCAGAGCTGGGGGAGGGGAAGCCAGGGGGCAGGGCAGTGGGGAGAGCTGGGGGAGGGGAAGCCAGGGGGCGGGGCAGAGCTGGGGGAGGGGAAGCCAGGGGGCGGGGCAGTGGGGAGAGCTGGGGGAGGGGAAGCCAGGGGGCGGGGCAATGGGCAGAGCTGGGGGAGGGGAAGCCAGGGGGCGGGGCAGTGGGGAGAGCTGGGGGAGGGGAAGCCGGGGGGGGGCAGAGCTGGGGGAGGGGAAGCCAGGGGGCGGGGCAGAGCTGGGGGAGGGGAAGCCGGGGGGGGCAGTGGGGAGAGCTGGGGGAGGGGAAGCCAGGGGGGGGGCAGAGCTGGGGCAGGGGAAGCCAGGGGGCGGGGCAGAGCTGGGGGAGGGGAAGCCAGGGGGCGGGGCAGAGCTGGGGGAGGGGAAGCCGGGGGCGGGGCAGAGCTGGGGGAGGGGAAGCCGGGGGGGGGCAGTGGGGAGAGCTGGGGGAGGGGAAGCCAGGGGGGGGGCAGAGCTGGGGCAGGGGAAGCCAGGGGGGGGGCAGAGCTGGGGCAGGGGAAGCCAGGGGGCGGGGCAGAGCTGGGGGAGGGGAAGCCAGGGGGCGGGGCAGTGGGGAGAGCTGGGGGAGGGGAAGCCAGGGGGGGGGCAGAGCTGGGGCAGGGGAAGCCAGGGGGCGGGGCAGAGCTGGGGGAGGGGAAGCCGGGGGGGGGCAGTGGGGAGAGCTGGGGGAGGGGAAGCCGGGGGGGGGGCAGTGGGGAGAGCTGGGGGAGGGGAAGCCGGGGGGCGGGGCAGAGCTGGGGGAGGGGAAGCCGGGGGGGGGGGGGCAGTGGGGATCTCTCACCGAATGTAGCTCCCGTAATAAGCCACGATGTTCTGGTGCTGGCAGGTTTTCACGATGAGGATTTCCTGCTGGATCGCGGCGCAGTCGTCGTCTGGGGAGCGACAGCAGCGGTTAGCACCCGTAGTGCGGCGCTGGGGGGCGCTGGGCTGCGGGGAGCGGCCCTGGTCCCCCCCCCCCCCCTCGCCATGATCCCCAGCAAACCCCCTCCCCCGCAGCCCGGGGGGGGTTAAAGCTCCCGGCCCCCCAAGGTACCGCAGAAGGGGGCGCTCGCCCCAGAGGCACAGACTGCCCCGCTGGGGGGCAAAGGGGAGCCCGGGCTCCAGCCCAGGCCTCTGGGCACCAGCCCGGCTGGGGACTGGGCCGGTCCCCCGTCGTGCCCCGCGCTGGGGAGCCAAGTGTGACAGCCACGCGGGGGGGGCGGGGGGAGGAAGCCGGGAAGGATGTTGCCGGCCGCTGTTACGGTAACTCGCCCGCCGGCAGCTCCCTTCCCGCCAGCTGCAGCTGCTGCGTGCCAGGAGCTCCCCATCGGGGCAGTACCCGGGGGGCTGGGCGCGGGGCGGGGCCTCCGGGAGCCGTGGCCCCAATAGCGCCCTGACCCTGGCCTTGCCAAGGGGGCGTTCGCCCCCCTCCCCGCCATGGGGGATACAGGGTGCAGGGCCAGGCCCCGGCCCCACGGGGCGCAGAACATCCGCCCCACGCCACCGGGAGCAGCCTGGGGGCAGCTCAGCATCTGCTGAACTCTCAGGGCCGGAGAACGGATCTGAAAGGGGGTCGCAGGGCTGGAGACCACAGAGAGACACAGACAGACGGGGCTCCAGGGTCAGACAGACAGACAGACGGGGCTCCAGGGTCAGACACACAGACAGACGGGGCTCCAGGGGCTCAGACAGACAGACAGACGGGGCTCCAAGGGGTCAGACACACAGACGGGGCTCCAGGGGGTCAGACAGACAGACGGGGCTCCAGGGGGTCAGACAGACAGACGGGGCTCCAGGGGGTCAGACGGACAGACGGGGCTCCAGGGGGTCAGACAGACACACAGACGGGGCTCCAGGGGGTCAGACAGACAGACGGGGCTCCAGGGGGTCAGACAGACAGACAGACGGGGCTCCAGGGGGTCAGACAGACAGACGGGGCTCCAGGGGGTCAGACAGACAGACGGGGCTCCAGGGGCTCAGACAGACAGACAGACGGGGCTCCAAGGGGTCAGACAGACAGACAGACGGGGCTCCAGGGGGTCAGACACACAGACAGACGGGGCTCCAGGGGGTCAGACGGACAGACGGGGCTCCAGGGGGTCAGACGGACAGACGGGGCTCCAGGGGGTCAGACAGACAGACAGACGAGGCTCCAGGGGGTCAGACACACAGACGGGGCTCCAGGGGGTCAGACGGACAGACGGGGCTCCAGGGGGTCAGACAGACAGACGGGGCTCCAGGGGGTCAGACGGACAGACGGGGCTCCAGGGGGTCAGACAGACAGACGGGGCTCCAGGGGGTCAGACACACAGACAGACGGGGCTCCAGGGGCTCAGACAGACAGACAGACGGGGCTCCAAGGGGTCAGACAGACAGACAGACGGGGCTCCAGGGGGTCAGACAGACAGACGGGGCTCCAGGGGGTCAGACGGACAGACGGGGCTCCAGGGGGTCAGACAGACAGACGGGGCTCCAGGGGGTCAGACGGACAGACGGGGCTCCAGGGGGTCAGACAGACAGACAGACGGGGCTCCAGGGGGTCAGACGGACAGACGGGGCTCCAGGGGGTCAGACAGACAGACGGGGCTCCAGGGGGTCAGACGGACAGACGGGGCTCCAGGGGGTCAGACAGACAGACGGGGCTCCAGGGGGTCAGACAGATCTCTGGTTACACCCGGCCCGAAGCAGCGGTCGGCTGGGGACCTTCTCCCGCAGTGGGACCTGCCCTCCCTCACCTGACTCCATCTTCACAATCTTTATGGCAGCCAGCTCGCCGGTGCCTTTGTTCTTCGCCTGCAGCGACACAAAGGGAGAGAACGGTCAGGGGGGAAACGGCCATCGCAACGGGGATCTGCCTGGCCGGCGGAGGGTCCTGAACTGTCGTTCTGTGCGGCCGTTAACCAGCCCCTGCGCCCCACCCCAGAGGTGGCTGCATCTCAGCACCGGGCGAGGGGTCCCTGTATAAACAGCCCCTGCGCCCCACCCCAGAGCAGCACAGCACAAGCTCGGTGGCTGAAGGCCTGGGCTGGGACCCAGGAGATCGCGGTTCTATTCCTGACTCCCCGCAGACGCTGGGGCAGGCCACGTCATCGTGGTGTGCCTCAGTTTCCCCCGTCGGTGACGTGGGGATGATCATCTTCCCCTGGCTCCCGGGGGCGGGGGTGGGGAGGTGTTTGTGCAGTGCCCTGACACCATGGGGATGGGGGCCATAGGATGTGCCTACCCACAAATCCACGTCACAGTGGCTGGTGCCAGGACCTACAGCAGCCTACCACGCAGGAGGGGTTGTACTTACGGTCCGGGGGTCCCTCCCCACCACTGACTCCGCTATGTCAGTAGGAAAATCACAAGCTATTTCTCGACTACAACCACCTATTTTTCCCCCCCGATAGCCACAGACACACGTGTGCATCTAATTTAATCAAGGAGAACTCCAGGCAGGACTCCTGGGTTCCCGGGAAGGAGAGGGGTCTAACGGTTAGATCAGGGAGTCGGGGTGCCTGGGTTCGACTCCTGATTTGGGGGAAGGAATATAGTGTTATGATTAGCGAAGGAGGCCGAGAGCCAGGACTCCTGGGTTCTATCCTGGCTCTGGGAGGGGAGCAGAGTCTAGTGGTTAGAGCAGGGAGGGACGGGGAGTCAGGACTCCTGGGTTCCATTCCCAACTCTGCCACTGATATGCTGTGCAGCCGTGCGCAAGTCCCTTCCCTGGTCTGTGCCTCAGTTTCCCCAGCAATACAACAGGGATGGAAAGCGGCAGCAGAAGGGCAGAATCCTTCGCCTCCCTGGGAGACCAAAGGCAGCAGGAATGCTGCCACGCACCGGGCCAGATCCTCCCCTGGCGTGGGGCCTGGCTGCGGTGGGGGGTTGCCCAATGCCCCCTCCTCAAGTCACCCCTGCCCTGCCCCACCCGTGCCTGTGGGTACCAGCACAACGGGGCGTTCTGAGCAGGGAGGCGGCCATATCTGAGTGGCGCTGAGACCCCGCTAGGTCCCAAGGCCACTCGCTCAAATTCTGCCCTGGGAGGGATTTACGTGATGCCCCCTCCCACTGTTTCCGGTGCCCGTGGGAGCGGGGGGGCACCCCGGGCTGAGCCCTTAGCAGGCCAGGCAGCTTCCCCTGCCTTTCAGCAGCTGCTCACAGACACACACACCACCCCCCACCCCCACCTGCTCCGGTGGGAACCACCCCGCAGCGCCTCTGGTTTGAACTACAGCCGGGATCCAAAACCGAGCCCCTTAGAGTGCCGCAAACGAGGCCTGCGGCTCTCAGCCGGGGGCAGGGTCCCCTCAGGGCGCAGCAGCGTGAGCCCCCCATGCACTCGCAGCCCCCCCCCCGCCCCCCCAGTGCTGCCGTCACACGGAGACAGGGGCGTTTCTGGGGACACGGTCAGTCGAGTGTCGCCGTGGCCCACGCCAGCCGGCAGAGCTCACCAGAAGCAGGGAATCTGGCGGCTGGGCCCAATCCTGACCGTACTCCCGCTCCCGCCCCTCACCACAGGGCCCCGGCTATCCCCCACCCCTCACCCCCCCCGTGGGAGGGCTGTCACCTCTCCTCGCTCAGAGCAAACAACTCGCCACTTCTGCTTTTTATTTTTACTGAGCCGTTGACGAGGTGGGGAGGGGTACGGGGGCCGGGGGGGGGTGTCTCTTGGGGAATCGGCCACGGAGCCCGTCACCGAGGGGCAGTGGTTCAAAGCCAGGGCGGCTCGGCAGCCGGCCCAGCGTAAGGCCCACGGGCAGCCTCCCCTTGGCCGCTCCTACAGGGCATCCCCCTCGGCAGGGGTGCGCGTCAGAGGGACAGTCCCCTTCTTCCTTCCGTGGGACGCCCACACGCCAGCGCCCTGCTCCTCGCCCGACCAACGCAGATGCTCCGAGCCTGGGCCCGGCAGCGGCCCAGCCAGCTGGGGCCTGGGCGGGGAGCTCCTCGGAGCAGGGGCTGGGCCCCGTTGTGCCAGGCACTAGAAAGCCGCAGGGCATTAACCCCCCTGCTCACCCGCGTGGCTGGGATAACGGGCCCGGGGCTGCCCTAGGAGTGCAGCATCCGTACAGACACCCTGGCATACAAAGCCCAGCAGCAAAGCGCTCCCAGTGCGGACACGGCTCTCCCGGTGTAACGGGGCTTAGACCGGGGCAGCTCTTCCCGTCCGGCGCTACATGACCCTCGCCAGGTTGGGACAGGGCCGAACCCCGGCCTGGCCCAGTGTGGACACCGCTCTCCCGGTGTAACGGGGCTTAGACCGGGGCAGCTCTTCCCGTCCGGCGCTACAAGACCCTCGCCAGGTTGGGACAGGGCCGAACCCCGGCCTGGCCCGGTGCGGACACGGCTCTCCCGGTGTAACGGGGCTTAGACCGGGGCAGCTCTTCCCGTCCGGCGCTACAAGACCCTCGCCAGGTTGGGACAGGGCCGAACCCCGGCCTGGCCCAGTGTGGACACGGCTCTCCCGGTGTAACGGGGCTTAGACCGGGGCAGCTCTTCCCGTCCGGCGCTACATGACCCTCGCCAGGTTGGGACAGGGCCGAACCCCGGCCTGGCCCAGTGTGGACACGGCTCTCCCGGTGTAACGGGGCTTAGACCGGGGCAGCTCTTCCCGTCCGGCGCTACATGACCCTCGCCAGGTTGGGACAGGGCCGAACCCCGGCCTGGCCCGCGCCCGGGCCCAGCGCATACCAGCAAACCTGGACCTCATTCTACGCTCCCTCCCCAAGCGAAATCAGCCATTCTCTGTTCCCTTGTACCCCCGTCTGGCTCTCTCCACCCGGGGTCTCTGCTCTTAGCTTGGAAGATCCTCTTTTGGCCTGTCTTTGTACAGCACCGAGCACAGTGACGGCCTGGGGTGCCTAGACACTATCGTAACACACCTAATAAATACTATTCTCAATAGTGTAACTGCATTAGGGGCATTAGCGGCTTCTTCCCGCCCGCGACGGGCAGAGCTGTGCCTGCAGAACGGAGCAGCGCCGTCCCAGCCTACGCCAGTCTGTCGGACGTTTGTGGGCAGCAGGCCGGGCCTAGGGATGCCAGGCGGATGCAGCTGCCAGGGAGACCCGAGGGAGCTGGGCCTCAGTCGGCGCGTGGCCGCTTGCAGAGAACGGGTGTGTTCGGGGCATGCATCCATCTAGCCACGGTACTTCTACAGCCCCCGAGGACGGCGGTGCCTGAGCGCTGATCCTCACGGGCCCCCATGAGGCAGGGCTGTTACCCCCACAGGGCAGATGGGGGGAAACTGAGGCACAGAGCGGCTAAGTGACTTGCCCAGGGTCACACGGGATGCCTGTGGCAGAGCAGAGAATTGAACCAGGGTCTCCTGAGAACTGGGCCAACCTTCCTCCACCCCCTTTCCTCCTCCCCCGCCAGGGGCTGGTCCCGGCCGTGTGCTGAACCCTCAGCCACGTGTGGGTGTGAACAGGGCAGGGAGAGTTCGAGAAAAGGTGTGAAGGGAGGTGTGGAAACAAGTGTATCGGTGGGTGGGAGAGTGGGTGGGTGTTGGGGGTGAACTCACGTCTCTCCTGGCTTGTGAGTCTGTCTGTCTGCCAGCTCCCATGTGTGCCTCTCTCTCAGCCTGATTGTGTCTGTGGGTGTGTCTAGACAACCCGCAGGGGAAACACTCTGCGTGTGTGTGTGTGTGTGTGTGTGTGTGTGTGTGCGCGCGCACGCGTGGGGGAAGAGCTCTGGGCCCGTGTGTGTGCGCGCGTGGGGGAAGAGCTCTGGGCCCGTGTGTGTGCATGGCTCATGCAGAGTGTGTGCGTATGTCCCCTACAGCGTGTGCATGTGTGTGTCTGTATGTCTATGGGTGTGTGTATGGCCCATGCAGTGTGTCCGTGTGTGTGTGTCTGTATGTCCGTGTCCATGGTCCATCCAGTGTGTGTGTGTGTGTAGGACCCATGCAGCATGTGTCCCTGTGTGTATGCACAGCCCATGCAGTGTGTGTGTCTGTATGTCCCTGTGTGTGTGTCTGTATGTGTGTGTGCACGGCCCATGCAGTGTGTGTGTGTGTGTGTGTCTGTGCGTGCATGTGGCCCGTGCAGTGTGTGTGTGTGGCCCATGCAGTGTGTGTGTGTGTGTGTGTGTGTGGCCCGTGCAGTGTGTGTGTGTGTGTGCGTGCGTGTGGCCCGTGCAGTGTGTGTGTGTGGCCCATGCAGTGTGTGTGTGTGGCCCGTGCAGTGTGTGTGTGTGTGTCTGTGTAGCCCGTGCAGTGTGTGTGTGTGTGTGTGTGTCTGTGTGTGTGTGTGTCCTGTGCAGTGTGTGTGTCTGTGCATGTGCGTGGCCCATGCAGTGTGTGTATGTGTCTGTGTGTCTGTGTGTGGCCCGTGCAGTATCTCTCTCTCTGCACACACCCCGGGTGGGCGGCCAGATGGGGAAGGGCTCCTCCGGCCCTGTGGTTCTCTGGGCAGCAGCCGGGTTTCCTGCAGGAAACTCCTTAGGAGCAGTTGAGATAGTCCCTGCCCCCCCCCCCGGGCCCCCAGGGGGACCCAGCCGTGGCTGAACCGCAGACCCGGGAGCCAGCCATGTCGGCCCGTGCCAGCCCCGGAGGGACAGGGTGAGACGCATCCAGGACAAGGCATCCAGCACCCAAGGGTGCAGCCCAGGGGTCCCCGAGGCACTTGTGCGACCCCAGGCAGGAGCAGCCCAGCGGGCTCCCCTCATACTGTGCCGGCGTGAGACCCCAGGCCCCCACGATCCCCCTCCCCGCCCAACAGCCTCACGTGCTCGGTACCGGCCCTGTCCCCTCCCTGTCCTGACAGCTGCTGTCTAAGGCCCGGCGCGCCCCCGCATGCCCCCACCTCGGCCCCCCGACCCCGGGGCCTGTTCCCACGTGACCTGGCCCCAGCGGTCACCTCCTGAGAACAGAGTGCCTCCCGCGCATGCCCTGTAGTCCAAGTGGGCAGAGGCCGGGCACCCACCGCGGGTGGTGGTGGTGGAGGGGGGTGGTGTCTCCGTGGCCCATCTTATCCTTGGCTTCTCGGCCAAAGTGGGGGCTGGCCAGCGGGGGCGCAGGTATGGCCGAGCACGCCGAGACCCAGCAAGCTCGCTGCAGGAATGCAGCCGGCCCCTCTGTGCCAGGACTTGGGGGGATCCTAGCCAGGAACCCGCCCAGCCCCCCACCATTGACCCCACCCCCCTCCGCTGGCAGAGGCTGAAATCCCTCGCCCTGCCCGTGGAGGGGGGCGCTCCAGCGTTGAGGTGGGGGGGACCTGCGACCTGCTCTGGGGAGGAACAGGGTCCAGGGACGCAGAACGGGCACCCAGCGCTCCCTCTGCGCCAGGGCCGTGCACAGAGCCGCGCTGCCAGAACGCTCGCCCCGCCAGGAAAGGTGGCCGGGAGTTCCCCTCCGGCTGCTGCAGCTTGCAGTGTGGGCGCCGGCTGCTAGCAGACGCTGCAGGGCCCTGCACGTTCACCGCGAGGAGCGTGGGGGCTGCAGGAAGGCTCGGTGCAGGAATGCAAACTGGGGTACTGGGGGGGGAGAGGGGGCTGCAGGGCAGGACAGGCAGAGCTTTCGTGGGGGGAGCCCAGGGCTAGGACAGCAGGGGGCTGCGGGTCAGGATTGAGGGGCACTGGCAGAGCCGTTGTGGGGAGAGCTCTTAGCCCCAATGGCCAGGCTCCAGCTCCCCCCAGCTCAGCCCTACGCCTACACGGCGTAGGCACAGCATCAATGCCCAGCCACACCAACCCCACAGGGGCCGGGGGGGGGGGGGGGGGGACGACCCACGGAATGAGACAAACGAGGCCCCTCAGAGCCCTGGCCTGCCCAGACTGGCTCCACCGGCCCTGGTGCCCCCCGTTTTGCCACTGCCCATCCAGGACGGCCTCCCGGCCACTGCCGGCGGCTGCCCTCTGCCACACCCCAGCTGGGCCGCGCTGGGAGCAGGGCTCGTTCCTGCTCGGGCCGGCCCCGGGGCTGGCTGGGTTCCTGGGTCCGCTCCGGCTGCATGGGGCTGCTGTCCCATGGGAGGTGCCGGCCGCCCTCTGCTGCCCACGCTCGCCCGCCTCCACCCAACAGGGCCTGCCTGGCCCACTCCAGCTCCCCCTAGGCTAGGGCAGCTCCCTCTCCTCCCTGAACCCTAGAGCCCCAGATCCATCCCCACCCCGCAGGCTGGGCCTGGTGCTGCCGTCCCCTGTGACACACACACACACCCCCTCCCCACCGCGCCCCTTGGCTCCTGGCTCATTTCGGGGCCCGGGCCACTCCTGCCCCTTTATATCTTTACCCGCCCCACGGCTTTGCTCCAGCCAAGCCCAGCAGCTCTCTGCTCCCATTCCCCCGAATTGTCCAGGCAGGCACAGCTCTGACACGGCCTCCCTGTATCTCTGCCTTAGTGGCTATCCAGCAACGGGTAAGCAATCCCTGTACACGCAGCGGCCCTGCTCCACCCCAGAGGTGGCTGCATTTCAGTGCTGGGTGAGCAATGCCTGTCTGAACAGCTGCCATGCCTCTGCAGAGGTGGCTGCATTTTTTTGAACGGGGTGAGCAATCCCCATATAAACAGCTGCCACGTCCCGCCCCAGAGGTGGCTGCATTTCAGTGGTGCGCGAGGGATCCCTGCCAAAAACAGCTGCCACGTCCCACCCCAGAAGTGCCCACATCTTCGCTTGCTTTCATATTTGAAAATCACACCCCCGCCAGCTATTGTTCTGTCGAATGTGGTTACGTTTTAACTCAAACCCACGTTTTCTACATTGCAGCCCCTGGGCCTGGTGACCTGGGGCAGACTGAGGAGTGCAATCTGCCCCCTGCTCAGCTGACGGCGTTTCACACCCACTCTGCACTGGTGTCAAGGACTGTGCGAGGTGCAGGGAAACCGGGAATCCAGCTCCTAACGCAAGGCCACGGCCTCGGGCACGGCTCGTGTACCCCAGCTGGGGAGCTGACTCATTAACTCACTCCTGATTGTCACCAGTGGGAGCAAGGAGAGAACTGGGGCTAATGACCATTGCCTTGTAAAGACACTTCCCTCAAAAGGATCTCACACCCTTCTGTATCTTCACTCCACCCTGCCCCAAGCCTGCAGATTTAGCTGCAACAGCTCAGGCTGGGACTCGCAAAGCAGCCTGCATGACCGGGGTCGGTCGACTAACCCACCCAGACCTGCCTCAAACTCCTAGCCGCCGAGACTAACGGATAGCAAAAAGCAGCTGAACCAAGTGAACAAACGAATAAATAAAGCAGGCTTGGCTCTTCGGCGCTGGGTGCAAAACCACATCGATCTCCTTGTGCTATCGGCCGCATCGCCCACTGTCATGGCGACACTTTCATTCTAGCAGGTGCAGATCCTAAATCTTCTTTGCTCGAGCTCAAGGCTTGCGCCCTGCCGGGTGCCGGGGCATGGAGCTCACAATGAAGCTATCGCAAATACCACGTTGACACCCCCCCCCCCCGCTCTCCCCCGATAATCCCCATCAGGGTCCTGCCCATGGGGCCTGACTCTCCCCACGGCCCTGCACTGAGCGTTATGCCGGGGGCTAGCAAATGTGACCGATCTTCTTTAGCGTCATGCTGCAGCCACTCTGCATGAGAGCACCTGATGCAAATGTCACTGACCAGGTGTAGGGCACCGAGGCTCTGACCCAAGCCCTGCAATGTACAGGAAAGCAATCGCAGCGGGTCCTCAAAGTTACCTTATAAACTTCCCCGTATGTCCCTCCGCCAACTCTCTGCAGCAGCTCAAAGTCGTCCTGGGGATTTCGGGTGGAAATATCCAATGCCAACCTCTCTTGGACATCCATACCTCGGCCTTTGCCCGCAGCCTGACACTGCAGTGCTCAGCGCCGGGCGAGTGTGTGTGTGTGTGTGTGTGTGTGTGTGTGCGTGCGCAGCGAAGCAGTGTGTGATCCGGGGACCGATAACGTTCTCTAGCTTTTATTTCCTGATTTGAACCGTCAGAGCGTTGTGTGAGCCCAGAGGGCCCCCTAGACAGACTGTAGGATCCGTGCAAGCGCAAGGCAACCCAGGCCAGAGTCCCAGGGGCTCAGAGAGCGGGAACTGGTACCTACATAAAGCAACTAATGATCATATTCCTGGCGACTCAGGGGCGCGGGTGGATTTTGGAGAGCCCATCCAGTTGATTTTGTAAGCCAATAAACCAGTAAAGGGCTTTGAGATCTGCTAACAGTTCATGCGATTGGTCCGTCAAGGGAGAGAATTAATTATTCCAAGAGGAGGGATAAGAAATCACGCTTTGCACGCGTCCCCCAGAAATCTCCCAGCACTTTGACAGAGTCGGGCTGGCGGCACTGTTCCCGGTCTACGGAGGGGGCACAGTGAGGGGCCGTGACTTGCCGAAAGCGGCAACAGCAGAGCTGGGCGGGAGAGCGCATTGGACTCCCCAAAGCCCCACCACGCTCCAGCCACTAGGCCCCGCTCCCCTCCCAGAGCGGGGAAGAGAACCCAGGTGTCCTGACTCCCAGCCCCCCTGCCCCACGCTGCTGGCCTGTGGCCCTCAGACCCCGTCCGTGCCCAGGGCAGGGCCGGGCCGCGGGAGGCCGGGGGAGAGGGGGTGTACCTGGGTCTGGGGTCAGAGGATCAGAGGGTGAGAAGGGAGGCGAGGGGGGCAGAGGGGAGGGGGGCAGGAGGCCAGGCAGAGAGGGGCTGGGGGGGGTAGAAAGGGGAGGTGGCAGGTGGGGGGATGGGGGAGCCACAGTGGGGAGGGGGCAGGGGAGAATATGGGGCGGGGCCGCAGGGTGGGGCGATATGGGGGCGTGGCCTCTGGGTGGGGGCGTGGCCGCGGGGGTGAGGGACGATATGGGGGCGTGGCCGCAGGGTGAGGGACGATATGAGGGCGTGGCCTCTGGGTGGGGGCGTGGCCGCTGGGTGGGGCAGGGCCTCAGGGTGGAGGAGGATATGGGGGCGTGGCCGCAGGGTGAGGGACGATATGGGGGCGTGCCCTCTGGTTGGGGGCGTGGCCGCTGGGTGGGGCGGGGCCTCAGGGTGGCGGAGGATATGGGGGCGTGGCCGCAGGGTGGGGTTGATATGGGGGCGTGGCCGCAGGGTGGCGGATGATATGGGGGCGGGGCCAGAGGGCGGATATGGGGGCCGGGGGCGCCGCGGCCGCGGCTCTCGCTCCTTGGCGCGTGCGCCCTTCCCACCATGCCTCGCGAGGGCGGCCGGCGGAAGCGGAAGTCGACGGCGTCCCGGCCGCCCGTGCCCCTGGCCCCGCCCCCTCCCCGGCCCCTCCGCACCATGGCGCTGTTCGAGCAGATGCGGGCCAACGTGGGCAAGCTGCTGAAGGGCATCGACCGGTACCGCGGGGCTGGCGGTGTGGGGGGGTGGGCGGAGCAGGGGGGCTGAGGGGGCTGGGTGGGGGGCTGGGAGCAGTGGGGTGGGGCTGGCTGGTGGTGAGGGAGGATGGGCGGAGCAGGGGGGATGAGGGGGCTGGCAGTGTGGGGCGCTGGGGCTGGGGGATGGGGGGGCTGGGAGCAGTGGGGGGGCTGGCTGGTGGTGAGGGAGGATGGGGGTAGCACGGGGGATGAGGGGGCTGGCAGTGTGGGGGGATGGGACTGGCTGGGGTAGTGGGGGGATGGGAGCAGCGGGGGGCTGGCTGGTGGTGAGGGAGGATGGATGGGCGGAGCAGGGGGGTTGAGGGGGCTGGCAGTGTGGGGGGATGGGAGCAGCGGGGGGGCTGGCTGGCAGGCAGTGTGGAGGGATGAGGGGATGGGGATAGCGTGAGGTCTGGCTGGTGGTGAGGGAGGATGGGCGGAGCACGGGGGTTGAGGGGGCTGGCAGTGTGGGGGGATGGGAGCAGCGGGGGGGCTGGCTGGCAGGCAGTGTGGAGGGATGAGGGGATGGGGATAGCGTGAGGTCTGGCTGGTGGTGAGGGAGGATGGCGGTAGCGGGGGGATGAGGGTGGCTGAGGGGGTTGGGGCAGCAAGGGGGGATGGGGCTAACAGTGTGGAGTGGTGCCCGATACAGGTTGGCTGCTCTCGGAGCAGGTGCCTGGGATGGGGGGCAGAGGAAAGGGCTGGGGCTGGCTGTAGTTGGGGCTGGGTTTTGAGGTGGCAGGGGCTGGGCTGTAGGCATTGTCTGGAGGGGGTGTCTAGTATGGGCAGAGGAAGGGCCTGGGGGCCAGTGGCTGGGTGGGCAGGAGCAGGGAGCCTTATGAGGGTGGAGGGGAAGCAGGGCTTGGTGGGGGTGGCTGAAGGAAATGTCTGGAGGCGGGGGTCTGGTGTGGGGGAGATGATTGCCTGGGGGTGGCAGGGGACCTGTCCAATGCTGGATCCCCCGGGGGGCTTTGCTGAGTGTCTCACCAACCCCTCTGCATTCCAGGTACAACCCCGAGAACCTGGCCACCCTGGAGCGTTATGTGGAGACCCAGGCCAAGGAGAACGCTTACGACCTGGAGGCCAACCTGGCCGTGCTCAAGCTGTGAGTGGAGGGGGCACCCATCACCTCTGCATCATGCCAGGGGGCAAGACCTGTGCATGATCATGCAGAGCTGGGCTGGTGACATGGGCATGTTTGAGGGTTCCTGGCTAATGCTGGGCCCCACCCGTTACAGGGAGACGCCCCAGTGCAAGTGCCCATCTCTGGGGCAGCACAGAGTTGCTGTGATCACTAACCTAGTGCTTATGTGGCTATGAACCCCGTGGAGCCAGCCCCGTTACTAGCTGGTCAGAGACGTGGTTAAAGCTCAGAGTAGTTATTCAGAGCGGGGCGGTTGACTAATCGCCACCAAGGGCTGGGAGTTGAAGCTCACCAGGTTGAGGCTGGAAATGGACATTTTTAACAGGGAGGGTAATTAGAGTAATTGGCAATTGGAACACCTTACCAAGGGCCATCACAGACTCTCCATTGCTGGCAATCTTGAAATTGGGACCGGCTGTTTTTGTAAGAGATTCTCTAGGTCAGGGAGGAATTGACTTAAGGCAGTCCTGCGCCCTGGGCTATACAGGGGGGCAGATGATCACAGTGGTCCTTTCTAGCCTTAGGCTCTACGAATGATGCGCAGCATCTCCTGATGTGCTCCTGATGTCTGTGTGATGATAAATCTGGGTTTGATGGGCGCCCCAGGGCTGCTGACCTCTTCTCTCTGTCCTCAGGTACCAGTTCAATCCTGCTTTCTTCCAAACCACTGTCACGGCTCAGATCCTGCTCAAAGCCCTGACCAACCTGCCACACACAGACTTCACCCTCTGCAAGTGTATGATTGACCAGGCTCACGTATCCTTCCTGGGGCACCCAGCCTCTTTCTGGCATGCCCCCCCTTACACCCCGCGGCCTATCCAACTGCCCTGGTCTCTGAAGGGCTCTCCCCACAGGTTGGGGTGGCGCAGGCAATGATGGGGTGCATGCCCTCGCTCTGGCCTCGAGGGGACCCCCCAGCAGTGGGAAATAAGTTCATGATCCACTGTCTCTTGGCTTCTGAGGGAGACCAGGAGCGAGTGGTGGTGGCTTTAGGTGATGTGAACAGGGAGCTCCTTCAAGATAAGCCAATGAGCGGTGGTTGGCTGGTGAGGACGCTCTGTACTGACTTGGATCAGAACCGGCGCCCTAGAGGGGGAGGAGCCTCGCCTCCCATTCCCCTGAGCCGGCCAGTCCACCTGTGCGTCGTTCTGTTGCGTCTGTTTCAGTTCCCCTGGTGGGTGCTTGGCTTTCTCTTCTCCTTCCCTCCCGGCTGGGCCCGACCACAGGGAGCTTTAAGCTTCTTCCTGCCAGCAGGGCTTGAAGAGGGAAGTGTCTGCTCTTCGTGGAGGCACCGGGATGCTGCTCTCCATCCCCCTGCAAGCCCACTGGCCTCGTTCCCAGAGATGAGCAGTAACGAGTGTCAGGGACGGGGGTGACTTGCTCTTGTGCTCCTGCCCTGCTGGCTCAACGTCCTTCCCCTCCCCCACGCGCGTTTCCCTTGACCCCTGCACCTCAGCAAGAAGAGAGGCCGATCAGGCAGATCCTCTACCTGGGGGAGCTACTGGAGACCTGCCACTTCCAGGCCTTCTGGGTGAGTGTCCCCTCCCCCGAGATCTTATTGGGCTTCACCAGCCTTGCACCTCCTAGCCCGCCTCCTCTCTGAGGGGGAAACCAGCCCAGCAAGTGACTTCAGCTCAGCGAGTCTGCGCAGAGCTAGGAACAGAACCCAGGAGTCCTGGCTCCCTGCCCCCGCCCTAACCCCTTGGCATCATCCCTCCCAGAGCTGGGACTAGAACCAGGAGTCCTGGTCCCTGTCGCTGCTTTAACCATTAGTGCACACTCCTTTAATGAAGCAGAGGTTTGCAGTTGGACTCCCTGGGACACCCACCCAAGGGCTTCTACATCACTGCGTAGACTGATCGCTGGATGGGCTCGGGAGGGAATTAACCACCTTGGATGTCCACTGGTCACCTTTAGAACAACCCAGAACAGAAAGGGAGGCAGACTCCTTTCTCTGCAGCATTGGTCTCTGGCCACTGAACTAGTCGGCCCGTTGCCTTGTCCCCCGTGGCCCTTGCTGCGTCCTGCAGCCCCCTGGCTGGTGACTGTCCTGTGCTAACGCCGAGTCCTTCCTCTGCAGCAAGCCCTGGATGAGAACATGGAGCTTCTGGATGGGATCACGGGGTTCGAAGACTCCGTTAGGAAGTGTAAGTCTGGCTAATAACGTCACACTCTGCCCCGGTGCGCCGTTTCCTGATTGCAGTGTCCCCTTCTCCCCTTCCCGTTGGGGATCAGGGACCAGTCACCAAATCCCTTCCGGTGGCCGGCGCGTCGGCTGGTAAGCCGGGGCAGGGGAGTTTTGGGCTGGATGTTCCGACGTTTGTCCCTATGGGATCCGGGTGCTGAACCAGGGCTTGTTCACTCGCCGTGTCTCATGGCCTTCTAATGGGGCTTGTGCCACCGGGGGCTAAACCCTCCCTCTCTCCAGCAGGTGGGTCAGGTTCATCCCCAGCCATGCTGGGGTTGGGAGGGGGGTTGGTCGTGTGGAAATAGCAACCTCTGTCTCTCCTGTGTCCTCACGTAGTCATCTGCCACGTGGTGGGGATCACGTACCAGCACATCGACCGGTGGCTGCTTGCTGAGGTGCTGGGAGACCTCTCAGGTAAGGCCCTTCGGTCCTCCAGAGCCCCCCGTGGGTGCCCCCCGCGCTCGCTGTTTCCTTGGCAGGTCTCCCAGCCCTGCTCTGAACTAGCTCAGCAATGACGAGCATTACTCACAGGGCTTCTCCTGCCCATGGTATTACCCCACTTAGTGCACTGCAGGCTGGGAGCAGACAGTCCCTGCGGGGGAGAGGGGGAGGTTGGCTGACCTGGAGGCTCGTGGGTTGAGAGGAGAAGCTGTGGGAATGATGAGTGACCGATAAGTAGGCCCGGGACTGAGTTCGGCTGTGCTGTAGCAAAGAACAGAATCCCTTCCTGTGTACCCTCGGCTGGGGATCTCTGCTCCTGTATCATGCAGGGGGCCTGACTGGGTTTGGAGAGGAACCGGGGGCTCCTTCCCGCCAGCCCCGGGATCTCAGCTGGCAGGTTAAAAG
The DNA here is from genome assembly GCA_037349315.1 of Chelydra serpentina. Lineage (NCBI taxonomy): Eukaryota > Metazoa > Chordata > Testudines > Chelydridae > Chelydra > Chelydra serpentina. The sequence continues at coordinate 715,814 of JBAIAC010000203.1, forward strand.
GGGAAGACCCAAGGTAGCAGGCAGCCCTGCTGCAGATGCGTGGGGCTAGAGGATCAGAGTTGGAGCAGCACCCCAGCCTGCCTGGGGCTAGGTTGCTGGGTTCCTGTGTCAGCCAGGGCAGCTTCGCTTGGCTGAGACTGGCCTGGCCTGGGGCGACGGCTCCGCTCAACAAAGCCGGGAGCCCATCTGCTCAGCCTCCCGGCCCCTCTCTCTGCAGACAACCAGCTGAAGGTCTGGATGAGCAAATACGGCTGGACAGAAACGGAGTCAGGCAAGATCTTCATCTGCAACCAGGAGGAGAGCATCAAACCCAAGAACATAGTGGAGAAGATCGACTTTGACAGTAAGTGCCATGTGCCCGGCTGGGCTCTGCGTCGGGCCCCTCGCTGGGATCACCCAGCTCTCACTGGCTCCAGTGGGGGCCTTGCTGGAGTAAGGACTGCCCGTGGGAACCGGCAGTGGCTGTTACAGGCTGTTAATCAGTGGCGCAGCGGGGAAAGGATCCATTGAGCAAGGGTTTATTTCCATCCTTCCTCTGTTTGCAGGTGTCTCCAGCATTATGGCTTCCTCTCAGGATGGGGCCTCCGTCACCGCCCTCCTCGCTGCCCCGCGAGAACTCGCTCGGGAGTTCTGTTGTTCGGTTCCCTTAACGCCAGTCCAACCTCGGCCAATAAACGCGCGTCGTTGACTCTGTCTCCGGCCTGTCTCCTTTCTTCTCTGTGCGGCCTTGAATGTTGGGACCTGGGGCTGATGGGCAGCAGGCAGAACCCCAGGGGTGTAAGTGGGGCCCCAACCAGCACAAGATCCCTGAGGAGTTGCTCGTTGCAATCAACCCCACCACAGAGGCTGTTGGTTCTAACACATGGTGGGAATTGTCAGCCAGGTGGCTCCAAGCAGTGGGGTGGGACGGCAGGGAGCAAGGGGGGCTGCTTTGGGGCTGAGAAAAGGGCTCTGCCCAGCTCTTGGCTCTGCCCCATCTGCGCTGCCCCACCCTTGCCTTGTCCTTTCTGCCTGGAGGGACCCCACTGAGCAGAGCTCAGTCCGAGGCCCGTTGGGGCCTCATGCGAACACAAGGGGGCCATTAGGGGCGGACACAGCAGCTGCCCATCACTGCCCGATGGCACTCAGGAGGGGAGAGCTGGGAGTGGGGATGGGAAGTGAAGGCTGGCAGCTTCCTACAGCCAGCACTGGGCTGCAGGGACTGTTCTGCGTTGCAGGGGAGCTCTGGGGCGCTGTGTGTGACACGCCTAATATCAATGCTCGTTGCCTGCAGTTCTCTGAGGGGGAGCCCTACGCTGCGAACGAGAGTGAGCGGGGGGGCCGAGGGACTTGCCAAAGGCTGCGCAGCTGGGAAGAGAACCCAGGAGTCCTGCTCCCTTCTCAGGCAAGGCTGACACCAACCCCTGCTGTATCCTGTGGCTGAACAGCCTGTGGAAGGAAGCAGCAAGGAGCTGTTTCCAGGGAGGGGTACAGTGGAGGCAGGGGCTGGTGTTGCTCCCACCTGCTCGCTGGGCTGAGCACCAGGGGGGTTCTGCCTTCCCCCCCCACGCTGGCTCGATTGCAGAGCCGTGTCCTGACCGCTAGGTAGGACCAAACACCCACTGAATACCGGCCAAGCGGCCGGGGGAGCCGGATGTCTCCTTGGGGAGCTGGAGCAGCCCTACAGCCAGCCTAGAGCGGGCAGAAACTGACCTCATTTGGGGGGTGGCAGGAGCGGCTTTGAGGACTCCTGTTTAAACAGCAGGACTCCTGGGTTCTGTCCTTGGCTCTGGCAGGGGCATGTGGCCTGAGAGCTGGAGCAGGGCCCATGGGAGTGAGGCCGCCTGGGCTCTATTCCCGGGGCTAGGAGCAGCTTCCCCCTCTACACATTGCCGTCTCTTAGCTGGTCCTGGGCTGAGTGTGGTGGCTGGTCCTTGCAGCTGCCTGCCTGCTGTGCCCAGTGCACCCATGGGGGGCAGCAGCGCTCCGCGGCAGGCTCCGGTGAGCATCTGGCTGGTGCAGGAAGCATGGGCGGGAGCGTGCGGCTTGTTCACTCTCGGCCTGCCCATGGCCTCGGACTGGGCCTTGGGCTGGAGGCTGGTTTCTGGGTTGGGGCTGGAAGTCGGGGGGGGTGGGGGGGAGCTGGTCTCTCCCCGCTCCGCTCGCAGGGAGGTGTCTCCTCTGTCCCCCCCCGTGGGAATTTTTCACTGTCTCAGCAGCAGGGCGAGGGCGTCTCTGCCCCACGCTGCTGGGTCACTGCCTCAAACCCCGGCCTTGGCCGGGCGCGGAGCTAGCAAAGGCAGGGGCCGAGACGTCCCCTAGCCCCCCCCCCCCGTGCTGCAGGCGCTGAGGCTGCCAGACTGCGCTGGGGCAGAGGGAAGGGGGACCCCAGCCACGCAGCAAGGGAGCGAAGAACCAAAGCTGAGCGCGGTCACATGGGGCTGTTAAGGGGCCGCGCTCTGACTCCAGCCCAGCCAGCGGCCCCAGTTCCTGCCCGGATCCAGCGTGTGGAACTGACACGCCCACCTAGGCAAGGCTGTAGTGTGCGTGAGGGAGATGCTTACAAGGTTGGGCCTGCACTGGGGGCCTGGCTTTGCCGCAGACACGCTGGGCTGACACACAAGCTTTGTCCTGCCAAGGCCCTTTGTCCAGCTCTGCGGGACAAAGGCCTTTTGTCTGGTGCTTTTTATAGCTGGCACCGTCCGGCTTTGCTGGGAGCATCCGTGTCCTGTTACAATGTCGACTTCCTCCTGTTGTTTCCCTCTTTCCCCCGCATGCTAGGGTGAAGCTGTCTGGGATCCAGGAGAGCTGGCTGGCTCTGGCCTGGGGCTTACCCCCTTGTGTTCATCTCCACAGAGCACTGTCCCCGTCTCCTCCGCTATGGGCGAAACGGGAAAGGCAGCGGCTTGATTCTGCGAGGTGAGGACGCCAGGAGGTGTTGGTTGCGGGGGGGAGTGCCGCTGGCTCAGGCTTGTGGGCGTCATGGGCTGGCCCAGCCCCCAGGGTCCTGGCTCTGTGATCAGCTGGCGGGAGCATTCCTCCAGCGAGAATGCGGAGCGCTCCGGAGGTGTAACGGGGACACGCTGCTGGGATTTGTCTTCCTGAGGCTGGAGAGATGTTGGCAAAGGGCATGGGGACTTGGAGAGCGTGGGTGTGTTGGGGGGGGGGAGCCAGGGGGACGGGACTTGCAGCATGAAACTGAGAGCATGATCCCGTCCCATCTGCACCCTGTGGGCGTAGCGTGTAGGGAGGACAGCAACATCAGGCCTAGGCATGGACAGACGGACACCTCCTCCCTTTGTCCCCGGGTACTGTGCTGCTGTCCCACGGTGCTTAGTGTGGTGTCGCGGGGGCTGTGCTGATACATGGGGTTGTTGTGGCTCATATTGACGTGAGGGCTCCAAACCAGCCCAGGTGCTCCACCGCTGGGAGGCGCCCACTGGATCTTTAATGACCAGGAGAGGTCAGGACCTCCAGTGATTCCAGTCCTGCTCCTCTTGCAGGGCTGCCCCTGGCCAGGGCTGCGTAATGATGCTCCTGCCTGGGGTGTCTGTGGGCAGCGAACTTTGGGACCTGTGGATCTGTTATGTGAGCTGAAATGACAGCCCTGTTTTCTGGGAGGCAGTAGCGGACTCTCAAGCCTCTATATGCATTAGAGGGGGAGACACAGGTGGGGTGTGTTAGCAGGGGCCACACACTGCCAGTGAACGGGAGTGTGTGCGTGTACAACGGGCTGAGTGTTTATATGAATGTGTGCGCCTGGATGTGAGTGAGTGTGTAGGTTCGTTTCCCAGGCCTGTTTCTCTCCCTGTCCTCCCAGCTCCAGTCCCGCGCTCGGTCCCATTCACTCCCTCTCCCTGGCCCCCGAGATGCTGCCATCCTTTTTGTGAACAGGGGCTCGGGCTCTGGGAACACGCGGTTGGTGAACCCGGGTGGGAGCTGAAGGCAGCGGGGAGGCATGATCCGGGCCAGCCCTGCATGCGTCTCAGCCCGCCAATTATTCCTCCCCAAGCGAGTGATGCCATTTAGCGGCGGGTTTTCTCAAACTGAGGGTCCCCCACCCAAAAGGGGGTCGCAAGACCTATGGTAGAGGGGTCGTGAGAGCAGCAGCTGCTGGCCGGGCGCCCAGCTCTGAAGGCAGCACCGCCAGCAGCAGCGCAGCAGTAAGGATGGCGTGGTATGGGGGGCGGGGGGTCATCGCAGCCCAAATATTTTCAAAGGGGGTCCCAGGAAAAAAAAGTTTGAGAACCCCTGGCTAGCATTTAGTGCAGAACATCCGGCCTGCCCCTATTAACAGCGTGGGGTGGGAGGGAAGTTAAGATGATTGTTGCATGCCGGTGAGTCACGCAAACCCCCCTCCCCACCCATGCTCTTTCTTCTCTTCCCTCCCCCCCCCCCCCCCCCCCCCCACGAGAGCAAGCTCCCTCTTATGATAGAGGAGTCCAAGCCAGCATCTAAATATATATGTCGCAGGAATGTTCAGCATCTCGCCACTCAGGAAATGGGAGGGCATAACCCTTGCTTCATATTTGCGGAGCTAAGAAATAAAACAAAAATGTGGGTGGGGGGGGGAATGTTGATAGAATTTCAAAATGGAGAGGGGGGGCGGGGAAGAAGCAGCCAAATCTGCGGGTCTGGTTCGTGGCCAATTCCCAGCTATATTGGGGGGACTTTGCATCCAAAAAGAGCTTTATTTGGCAGCTTTCTGGAATACATCCCCCTTCTCTCCTTGTCAGCTATGATCTCACCGGACAGCACCTAACCCCTTGAACGAGGTTAAATATTCAGTGGGGAAATGATTGCGGCCGCTCTTTGGTTAGCTAGGACGGAAGGGCTGCTGCACGTTGGAGGTGCTCTGGACACCAAGGTGAGAGCAGCATTAGAACTCCGGTCCGCCTGCTCCAAAAGCCTAAGCCTTGAACTGAAGGAGAATCTCACTTAGGGGTTAGCAGGATAGGGCTTATGACACACTGTTTGGATTCCATCCACTAGAAGGCAATGGTGTGTACATGTACACACAGACACACTCTCCAGCTGGTTTATGACATACTCCCCTAGACAGCACTCACAAAGATAAGGATAGATCTGATCCTTGAGTAGCGGGGTCCCCAGGGGATCTGACCCTACTCCTGACTTCAGTCTAAGCAATCTGGGGCTCCCAAGAGGACAGATCCCACCTCTGACACCAGTGTAAGAATCCATTGCCATCTCGTGGGATGTTGCCCTTAAACCTGAATGCAATTGGCTCTGAGCGGTCTATTTTCCTCCTGCTTGAACGTGAACGCGCCATCACCTTTGGCCCTCGAGCGCCATTGGCTGGGATGGCTCTGGTGCCCTTTTCTCAGGGCTGAATGAAAATAAACCTCCTTAGGGTCGGTTTTTGGCCTAATTCAGCCTCCAAGACAGGCTGTGAATGGGGTCAAAGAAATGTGAAGCCCGGCGCTGAGCTATCGAAAGTGACCAATGAAATGAAATGTTACAAACGCGATTACATTGGAGCAGGACGCACGAGACCTGAGCTCCCCCGTCAGCTGCTTCGTGTGCGGCAGAGGCTAACGGCACTGGTTAGGGGAGGCCCTGGGGCTCCATTCATTCCTTGCACGTTCCTCACGTCTGCCCAGGTAGCTCCGGCTCGCAAGGAACAGTGTTGACTTTGTTCCCGATCCCAGAGGCCTTCCTGAAGCTTTGGCCCAAGTTCCATGGGTGCCGTAATAGAAGTGGGAGCAGCCAACGAGGCTTACTGTGTCGGCTTTCCAGATGGAAAGAAAGAAAGAAAGAGGCTGTAAATGTTTTTCCATTCCTGACGATCTGCTTTTCATTATGTCTAGCCCTGGCTCCACGTCCTTCCTAGCCCAGTGCACAGATCTCCTCAGCCAGAGCAGGCTTTGGGTTTGGTTTCAGACCTGAATTGGGGCTCAGAGCTGGGTCTAGGCCGTATTTGGTTTGTTTCCTGAGATACCAACCCCACGTGGCAGAAATGTCCCGTCATTTGTTGTTCCTCCAGGGCACCAGCCACATCCCGGTCGGAACCAGCAATGGGTCCCTCTTTGTTGTGTAGCCAACCCAGGACTGGCCCCTAGGGGTGGAGGCGGGTCCCTCGCTCCACACTTTGCAACAGGAAGGTGCTGGTTTCATCCCCTCCGATCGTTTCCAGCCATGGCTTTTCCATACTGATTGGCAGAGAAGCGCTCTCCTGGGAGCCCAGACTCCCGCCTGGGCCCCCAGCTCCACCGTCCAGCTCACCGGGCTGCCTGCTTGAATCGCAGCTGGCTCCAGCGGGGCTGCGGCTGACAAACAAGGAGGGCTCTCGAAGTGACCTCTGTGCCCGTGCTGGGCATCGAGGATCCTCTCACGACGGAGGATGAGTCAAAGAGCCTCCCCTGCCCCACTGCATGGTCTTTAGAGCAGAAGAAGGGGGGAGACTCTGGGGCAAGCCAGCCCTGCAAAACAGGCTGTGGGTCAAACAACATGCCCCGTGGACTGGATGACTCAGAGGGCTTTGGAGGCGCTCCCTGGTTAGAATCGAGCAGTGATCTTTTCTGGACCCTGAGAGAACAGAGGGGGTTGTAGCGTAAAAATTCAGCAGCATAACTAGCCCCCTTGGTTGACCAGCCACAGAGACTAAACGGGGTCCCTCCAAGGAAGAGGAGGATCACTGGTCTTTGTCCTGCCCCTGCCGTCGGATCCAGTCCCCGGGGCTATCCATCCAGCACCTCTCGCCAGTCGTTGCTACAAGGGTACCCGGTGTCACAATCTGGGGTGCAAGCCAGACCAGTGAGAGATTAGTCACCACTTGTCCTGTTACCCTGAGTGCTCTGCTGCCCTAGCTCCTTGTCTGGGTGCTCCCAGCCAGCATACACCCAGTGTCTGTGTGTCTGCTTGTTACACCCCTGCCACGCTCTGAACTCCACCAGCCTTGGTGGCTACTGGCCAAGTGACCCCAACCCACCCCCAGGCCCGAATTTCCCCAACACCATCTGCCCTGCAATGTCCAGACCTTTCCTGAATACGTTCGGGTCCGTTGCACCTTTAAAGAGACAAAACCACAGCGGCTTGTTGCCTTAACTGGAGTTAACAGTCGCCTCAATTCAAACTCAGCGCTGGACTGGTTTAGATCAGGGGTCTCAAACACGCAGGCCGCAAGTGGCCCGTGGAGTTATTTCCTGTGGCCCGCCATAGCTCCCCCCCGCCTCCGCCCCTCCGAGCGTGCGCATCCCCACTCCTCCGCTTACCTCCCAGCGCTTCCCGCTGCCAAACAGCTGTTTGGTGGCGCTTAGGATTTTCCAGGAGGGAGGAGCAGGGACGCAGCGCGCTCAGGGGAGGAGGCGGGGCTGGGCTGTGGATTTGGGGAAGGGGTTGGAATGGGGGCAGGGAAAGGGTTGGAATAGGGGGATGGGGAAGAGGTGGGGAAGGGGCAGGGCCTCAAGGAAGGGGTGGAGTGGGGGTGGGGCAGAGGGAGGGGCTTTTGTAGCTTTGTATTAAAAAGTGTCAGTGATGCGGCCCTCAGGCCAATGTACTAGTCCTCATGTGGCCCTCATGGTGATTTGAGTTTGAGGTCCCTGGTTTAGATTAAAAGTAAAATACATTCATTAACAGAAGAACTTGGATTAAGTGGTACCAAGTAGCAGGGATAAAGGTAGAGATGGTTACAACCAAGTAAAGGGAAAAGACTGAAACTTAACCCAGCAAGACACAGTCTTGGTTCAAGGTAGATTTCTTCCCAATTTTTCTTTTCTCCAGCCATGGCTGACTCTCTTTCAGTCAGTCAGGGCCTTCCATAGAATTACAAGGTTCTAGTTTCCCTTATCTTCCTAGGTGAAAGATCTTTGCCTAAGCAGGTTTCTCACCTACATTCACTTCCCAGAGACTTCCACCCCCTTGGCTGAAGGACCCATCTTTCTCAGCTCGCCACAATGGCTTCTCCTCTCTCCTTAGCTCTTCCCAAACTCACTGTTTTGTCCCCAGACTCAGGATGACCTCATGCTGTTCTTCCCATCCCCCTGCTGATTCGTACAGAAACGGGGCCTGTCTCTGCCTGATGACCACAAATATACACTCCTTTGTCTAGGGCAGACTGGGTTGCTGCATTGCTTGCCAAACCCATTTTAGGAACGACCAAGTTGGGTGAGGTCATTTCTTTTATTGGAAGAAGTCAACCACGGATGGGCCTCTGTGTCCCACCCAGCTAATGCATCATGAAGCCTTCGGGTATTATACACCTGGCGCCGCCGCTCCATCCCTGCTGGGAGGCAACAGCGGGACCTCTGCCGTGTTTTTATGTCCTGAAAGCAGTGACATTAACACAGCATAATCTAGGGGAGGAGCATTTCTGTAGCTGATGCTCGATACGGCCCTTGCAAGCCCTTGGCTGTAAAGCAGAAGTATGGGCTGAATGCCTCATGCTTCCCAAAGCACATGAGCATGTGTCAGTGAAGTCAGCGTATGCTTGTGAATGGGTGTACGCCCACACGCGTGAAGCGTGACTGTGCGTGTGATGGGACTCTATTTTTGAGTGCGTGTGTGAGGGAGAAGGGTGTACGAGAAACATGACGGTATTTATTAATCTACTTATGGGCCTCCTACGAACCCTGTTACCGCAGTATCACAATCATCTTCACAAACCCCCGGTGAGGTAGGGCAAGGCTCCTACCCCCATTGTACAATGGGCAACTGAGGCACACAGAGGCTAAGTGACTTACCAAGGTCACACAGTGCCTCCGTTTCTCCATCGGTGGCTGAGCAGAGAACTGAATGAGGGTTTCCCCAATGCTAAGCCGGTGCTCTAACAGGAACATGCATGTGTTTGTGAGTCTGTGTGCACGCATGAGAAATAGACTCTGCGTGTTTGTGAATCTGTGTGTGTGTGTGTGCAGGGTGCACCAGTGTGTGCGCACGCAAAGGGCCATGACTCCGTCAGAGGCACAACAATGTAGTTATGAATACATGTGGGTGACAATATGGGGCTTTGGGTAAAATTTTGCCTACGCCTCGTTAATGCTTATGACAGACACATCAGGGTATAAACCTATTCCAAGGGGCGACCTCGGAGTAAAACCCACCTGCCCTCCCAGCCACTCAGGGCTACCACCATGTCTCGGCTTATTGTCATGCCACAAACGTGCCCACTCGAAGCCCGCATGGGTCCAGAATGCAGCCATACAGAGTTTGCCGTGAACCCCAAGGGACTGGTCAGAGCTTCATTCCTGGGCCAGCAGCCTCAGGGTAATTGCTGGGATAGAGGGCAAAGACGACTGCTCCGTCACGGAGCCTGATCACGGGAAAACCGCTTCCTTTCTAAGTGCAAACTGCGGTTACAAATTAGGGAACCTGTGGGCGAACCAAGGTTTTTTATATTAAGGCAGTTCCCCTCTCATTACGGCTTGGAGCCAAGCGTGAGCTGGGTAGGCTACTCGGGAGCAGGGCGATTTCTATTTATAAGGCTGATGGCTGCTTCCGCCCATTGTTCCAGAAGAAGGCAGCTCCCAGGATTCATGCTGGGGCTGGAGGGCAGAAATCAGTCAAAACGGCAAGTGGAATTTTAATGACAATTTTCCATCCCGTCATTTTTCCTTTGCTCTCCATGGGAGACTTATACACAAGAGCGACATGGTAAGAATTAATAGTAAATACCACAAACGGCCTGTACTCACCATTGACCTTGCTGAATGGAATCAAAACTGTCCAGCTGTGCATCATAGGGCCTATACTGACAATTGCTAATGGAGATTCCCCTTCTGCACGAAAGGCTAGGCACTGGGGTTTCAGAGCACAAGTTTCTGAGTTCTGTTCTTGCCTGGCTTGAGACAAGCTAGATTAATGAATAGAACAGGGAGCGAAGAGCACAGCTGGGCTTCGTCCATCCTCCGAACAGTCCCCACTTTTCTCTGGTCCAAATACTTCTCTGCTTTCTCGCTGCGGCATGAGCTCAGCCGTGCCAGCATGGGGCTGAGCCGTTCCATTTGTGCTCATTCTTGCCACCAGTCTCTTCTCGCACATATTGCGGTAGGACTTTCTGCAGATGCCGTAGATCGGACGCTACGCTGGGAGCCAGGACTCGCTATTCCAACCTCTGCCACGGCCGCGTCGCCCTGTGTAAGGCACGTGCCTGCTCCGTGCCTCGGTTTCCCCGTCTGTCCACTGGGGTTCGTGGTACTTGGCCTCCCTCGCAAAGTGCTCGGAGACGAAACGCTCTAGAGCGGAGCTCAGGGTTATTACGGCGCCTGCTGACCCCTGGCCAGAAATGGCTCGGAAGGGGCCTCGAGGTAGCGGCCGTTCCACCGACAGGATGGCGGGTGTCGGGCCCACCTGCAGACAGCACGTCCCCTTGTGGCGCTGCCCCTCACGCCGGCTCCCCAAGGGGCTGGCTGCGATGCCCCGGCTGAGCGAGGCCGGTGAGGGGCAGCGCGCCCCCCGGTGAGGCCAGGAGGGCTGAGAGTGGCACAGGAGGGGCGCTCACCACCCCGGGGCCCCCACATGGGGCAATGCCTGTGTCCTGCCCCCACACACACCAAGGGGTGGAGGGGGCACAGACTCCGCCCACGATATGAATATTCATGAGGATGAGAAAGTAGACGCTCTGCCGTCATGAATATGCAGAATGCAAACATAATCACCACCCACCATATAAATATTCATGGAGGTGGAGGGGGCACACACACACCCTTCCCCCATTATTTGAATGCCCATGAAGGGGTGGAAACACTATTCTGAATATTCATGAGGGAGGTTTAAACTCCACCCACAATATGAATATTAATCAGTGGTCACCGCCCCCGCCCCCACTACATGAATATTAACAAGGGGTTAAACTGCATATATATATTCATGAGGGAGGAGGAGGGTCTAATCACACTATTAATATTAATGAGGTGAAGACAACGCCCCATGCAACCATTACACGGGATATGAATATTCATGAAGCACCGTTGTCACGCCCACAATATGAATAGTCATAAAATATCAACCCGCGCCTCTCATATGAATATTCATGACGGAGGACAGGCTCCATGAACAATATGAATATTCATGAGAGGGAGGCAACGCCCCACGCCACACGTACAGAGGGAATTGATTGTCATTGGCCACACACACACACTGAATATTCACGAGGGGAGAAGTAGGCGCGTGGCTCTCAGGTAGCCGTTGCGAGGAGATGCGCAGGCGCAAAGAGGAGACATTGGGGGGGAGCGGGAAAGATGCACGCAGGCGCACTGCCGCACAGTCAGACCACGCCCCCCCGAGAGGGCGGGAGAGGCAAAGGGAGGAGAGAGCGCAGGCGCGGGGGAAAGGGCCCGCGGGGAGGGCCGGGGTGGAAAGAAGGCGTATTCAGCGCCTGCGCAGTGAGATTTTTTGAGCCTGGCTGACGGGGTGAGGTCACCCTTCGCGCCGGCCGGGCGTACGACGCAGGCGCCACGAATCTCCCCGGCTCGGGGGCGGGGCTTGCTGCGTGCCGCGCTCGGGCGGGGCGGGGCCTGGACTCCGCGCAGGCGCCGCGCGCGCCGGCCCCGCCCCCCCGGGGGCGGGGCGGCTCCTCCCCTCAGCCGGAGCGGTGGGTCGGGGCGCTGGGCCGGGAGCCGCGCGGAACATGGTGGATTACCACGCAGCGGGGCAGCCCTATCAGTACGGCGGCAACGGGCCCAGCTCGGGCGGCGGCATCGGCGACTACATGGCGCAGGAGGACGACTGGGACCGGGACCTGCTGCTCGACCCCGCCTGGGAGAAGCAGCAGCGCAAGGTGAGGCGGGGGCGAGGGGGTCGGGGCCCGGGGGGGGCGAGGGGGAGTTGGGGGGCTGAGGAGCGGGGGTGTCTGGGGTCGGGGGGCTGAGGAGGGGGGGTGGGGTCGGGGGGACTAGGGGAAGTCGGGAGGCTGAGGAGGGGGCTAGGGGGAGTGGGGGTGTCGGGTCGGGGGGCTGAAGAGAGGGGAGGGGGGGTGTGGGGTCGGGGGGCTGAGGAGGGGGGGTGTGGGGTCGGGGGGACTAGGGGAAGTCGGGGGGCTGAGGAGGGGGGCTAGGGGGAGTGGGGGTGTCTGGGGTCGGGGGGCTGAGGGGGGGAGCGGGGGTGTCTGGGGTCGGGGGGCGTGAGGAGTGGGGGTGTCGGGTCGGGGGGACTAGGGGAAGTCGGGAGGCTGAGGAGGGGGGCTAGGGGGAGGGGGGCTGAAGAGGGGGTGTCTGGGGTCGGGGGGACTAGGGGAAGTCGGGAGGCTGAGGAGGGGGGCTAGGGGGAGTGGGGGTGTCTGGGGTCGGGGGGCTGAAGAGGGGGGGTCGGGGGGCTGAAGAGGGGGGGTCTGGGGTTGGGGGCTGAAGAGGGGGGGAGTGGGGGGTTGGGGGACTGAGGCCGGGGAGCTGGGGGGGAGTGTGGGTGTCTGGGGTCGGGGGGACTAGGGGGAGTTGGGGGGCTGAGGAGGGGGTCAGGGGGGCAAAGGGGCTGTGGGGAGATGGGGGTCGGGGGTGAGGGTCTCTGGGGAGGCTAAAGGAGGAGGCCTGGGAAGGAGGGTCTGACTGGGCTGAAGGGGGCTCTGGGTATGGGGGGGAGGCCTGCTGTGGGGGTGGGGAGTGCTCTGGGGGTAGAGGGGGGGTGGCCTGGATTCAGGGGGCTCAGGGGCTGAAGGGAGGGGGCTGTGGGGAAAAGGGGGGCTGAAGGGGGAGGCCTGGGCTGAGGTGACTGGGAGGTGGCTTGGATGGAGGGGGCAGACCTGGGCTAAGCAGAGGTGCAAGGAGAGGGTGGGCGTCTGGGGTGAGGAGACCGGGTTGGGGGGGTGTCTGTGTGTCTGAGGGAAGCAGTGGTGTGAAAGGGTGCCCTACCGCGTGGGGAGGGAGTGGCTCTAGGCATTGGGGACAAAGAGCAGGCTCCGGGGAGGGGTGGGTGACAGGGTTAGGGGTGTGGGGGGGGGCTGGGTGTGTCTGGGGTGTGAGGGCTGGGGCTCAGTCTGGGAGATGCCTCAGCACAAGGGGGGGCTCCATGAAGTGGGCACTTATAAGTTTGGGTTGTGGGTCCTGACTGGAGAGTCTCTAGGAGGGGATTGGCTGAGTGGGGGGTTAGGGACCTGCTACTGGGCCCTGCCTGGGGGGGCATCAGGCAGGTGAAGAGAGAGCTTGGTCTTGGGGGGGAGGGTGCTTGTTGCTGACTTTGGGGGGCTGTGACCTGCGAGAAGCAACAGTGTTGAGTAAGAGGGAGATTCAGGAGGGGCGGGGTTCTCTGCAAGGAATGAGGACCTGCTGTTGAACCTAGTCTGGAGAAACATCTGCACGGGGCGAGGCGGGGTTGGACAGCTATAAAGGGGGAAATGGCCCTGGGTGGTGGGGCAGAATATAATGGAGAGCATGGGTGCTTGTGGGAAAGAATGGAAGGGGATGGGATGGGCCAGGGTGTCAGTAGGTGTTGGTTGCAGGAGGAAGCAAGTGTCATGGGGGTTGGGTGGGGCAGGTTGATATGTATGTGATATTGGGTGCCGAACAAATTCCTAGTCACTGCTTTGAGGTGCTCCCCTTTGAGTAATCTACCGTGGGTGGGGAATGCTGTGAGCCCTGGAAGGGAAGTGCCTGTTTCCCAAGCTCCTTCCCTGGAATCTCCTTGGGGAAAAGCTTCCTCATTACAGAGATCTCACTGCAGAGCCACTGGGAGCTGTTGACCTAAGGAGTTAGTGGCTCTGTTTAGAGCTTCTGTAACATATCCCTGCCGCACAGTGGCTCTCAGCTGCCCCTTTGAAGCCATCTTCTCCGCTGGCTGAGCTTCCTTGCTCTTGTCTGGTCAGCGGAGAGAGCCAGGAATGGAGTGACCATGGAGGTGAAAGCTCCAGTCTGTATGCTTTCCTTGTGTGTCTAAATAGTTTTGTGTAAAAATTGACTGGCCCCTCAGCCAAGGTCTTGGCTGCTGCACCAGCTATCTCTACTAATACATAAAAATGCACCTATTGTGATTCTCTAGCTGCATGTACAAAAACGCTACAGTGCACAGACATTCATTAATAGGCACATGGTCAACCATGGACAGCCATAAAAATGCAGAGGCTCAGTTACCCTGCCTCATATAATCATTCCTGAGGGCAGCTGTATGTCTGCTAGCAATAACTGATGTGGTTCTCAAGTATCAGAGGGGTAGCCGTGTTAGTCTGGATCTGTAGAAGCGACAAAGGGTCCTGTGGCACCTTATAGACTAACAGAGGTATTGAAGCATAAGCTTTTGTGGGTGAATACCCACTTCGGATGCAAGCAGTGGAAATGTCCAGCATTTCTGTGGTTCTGTGAATCCTGCTGGGTTTCAGGAATCCTTCCTTCCATTTCTGTGGCCTGGGATTTGGAAATATTTGCTTGGGTGGACTAAATTTGCTGTGATGGCATCAAAATCCTCTCTGGTTTGTTCAGCGTTAAAGGTACATTGGGGTAATTGTCGTCAGATTCACACATGGCTGAGCTCTGTGCTTCAGGCACTTTTTTGTGCCTGATGCATCTAAAACCGTGCACACATTTTAATGTGTGTGACACTTGCAATTCATGTAGCTTTTGCTTTCCTCAGGATGAGAGGATATATTTGAATGAGAACCCACTTTACAAAACTACACCCTTAAATTTAGCAGGTCCTGTCTTGCAATGGCTGCAACTGTGAATTCAGTCAGCTGAAGTCAGGAAGTATTAGGACTGCGGCAGTATTAACACTTGAGTTCTTACATAAATCCAATCTCCCTCCCCCTCTCATCTAATTTTCTATTGGGAGTTTCACAAAGCTGGGTAGGGCACATCTTTTTTCCTCTCTCCCTTCAAGTCATAGAGGACTCTGGTAATTACAAAATCTTATCACAACAGGGCAACACCTTGCTTACAAGATTCAGTTGATTGTGAAAAATATGTGCCATTTTCTCTGCCAGTTTTTCCAGAACCCTGGAAATGTAGCAATCATTGAGCCCTCTGACCTATAGCTGATTTTGCATTCATGTTGGTTAATAATTTGAAGATTATTTGTGTTGTGTTTCAGATTTGTTTCTTTAGGCAGGCGGCGGAGAATTCAAGGTGGCCATCTGCTATTTTGTTTAATTATCTTAATTGCATGCTATTTAAGACAGAGCTAAGATAAGAATATATCAGAGCAAAATTCAAGGAGGTGGAGGAATTTTTAGACTCCATGCTGGCAAGAGAAGAAACTTTCAAAGGGAGTATTTTGTTCTAAATGTAACAAGTATGTGTTTGTCAAAACTATGTAACAAGTCTGTGCTGTCAAGCTTTGTGAGTTTAGGCTGAAATCAAATGGAAGGTATTTTAAAAATAGCCAGTAAGCTGTTTCAACAGTGTGTAAAAGCCAACTGACATTGGTAATGATTTTTCCACATTTTGAGGATAGTGCAAATGGCTCACTTTTAAATTATGCTGATGCATAACTGTTAAGATTCTGCCCCCTCTCAAGCATTGAACAATAGCTTAGTTCCACTTAGAACACCTGGCTAAAGGTTTTATCACTGTGACGTGGCTGTTCTCATGGGAGTATGCTATTAATGCTGACTGTTTCAGGGTGTGTGATTTCCATGATGTAGAATCGCATGAAGCCCGTCCTATATTCTCTCCCTCTGGATCCATTTGTCCTTCACAATTCATTGGAAACTATTTTACTATGATACGAAACAAGCAAAGTCACCTTTTTGAAATAGGGCTACAGCTCTGCAATCAACTGGAAATTGTTTTAAATACATCTAAATTCCTCTAAGAATTGTGTGTTAAGAAAACTTGATCCTCCAAGGCCTTGTTGATACTGAGCTTTGAACCACCCTTCCAGCTAAACGGGCTTCAAATATGGATTGACTGATGTGGATAAGACCAGTCTCTCGAATCAGTTCTCAGAAAGTCATGTTTCCGGTCAAACATTTTTTGAAAGCTATCTTAGCAAATCTACACTACACAGAAGTGTTGATTTTAATAATGCTGGCATAGTTAAGCTGGCAAAATCCTCCTAATGTAGCTGTAATTATATAGGTATGAAATTGCTTATACCAGTCAGGGAACCAATATAAGCCAGACTACTGTAAGCAGGCTTACACCTGTATAACTGCGTGTGTAGTAGGGCTTGTAAGTAAAACTTTGCTGGACACCAGGCCTTAGACACTGTGGCTCCATCTATGCAGCTCAGATCATGGTTGGAACTGTGTTTAAACCAGATCCAGGCTTTGTTTTCAAAAGCCCAGTGTAGACAAGGCCTTGGTGTGGGCAAACCAGAGTGAGACTTGACCAAGCAGGGTGATTATGATGACATGATCATGCGATGACACAGTTTGGCCCTGTTCATATAGGCAATATCAGGGCACCCGTAGCTTGTTTTATGTAGTAAAAGATGAGAAGTTGCAGAACTGACTGGCTTGGCCTTAAATGTGGCTGGTATTTTTTAAAGTCACTTTGGTTATTAGATGCTTAATTCAATTAGGACCATGTTAAGAGCATGTCGTAAGAGAACTATGGTGACGGATGGGGAATGTCAAAGCACAATCTAGACCAGTGGCTCTCAACCTTTCCAGACTACTGTACCCCTTTCAGGAGGCTGATTTGTCTTGTGTACCCCCAAGTTTCACCTCACTTAAACATGACTTGCTTACAAAATCAGACATAAAAATACAAAAGTCACAGCACAGTATTATTGAAAAAGTGCTTACTTTCTCATTTTATAATTATAAAATCAGTTGAAATATTTATATTGTACTTGTATTTCCTTGTATAGAGCAGTATAAACAAGTCATTGTCTGAAATTTTAGTGTGTACTGACTTCGCTAGTGCTTTTTATATAGCCTATTGTAAAACTAGCCAAGTATCTAGGCAAGTTGATGTACCCTCTGGAAGACCTGTGTGTACCCCCAGTTGAGAACCACTGATATAAACTGATATAAGACCAAGAAATGGGGAGGGGAGATTAGTGAGCACTGTGATCTTGATATTTGAACGGTTCAGTTTAGTGTTTCATATTCATACCTTGTAGCGAATGACAATGCTGATGTATACACAGCATTGCATGCTATTTTGGCTGTTGTACTGACTTCTGAAAGTTTAGAGCATTGCCCAAAGGTATCTAATCCTTCCCCCTTTAGATAGCTCATCTCATTTTGTCAGATTTCAATGTGAGTTGCTGCAAGCTTCACTCAAACTTTGAGGAGATAACAAAATGTAGTTAATACTTCCTTTTACAAAAATAGCTGGCACTTCTAAAATAGCTGGAATGTTTTGCTTGGAAAATCACAAACAAGTGTTAAGCTAGTGTTTGAGAGCTGAGCTTTCTGGCAGCTGTGGAAGGACAGGGAATCCGGGAGAAAAACTACATTTACTTCTGCTTTGAGCTTGTGCTTGGAGAGCTGATATCAGCTTTGATTAAAATGAGGTGGAATAAGTTTGTGGCCTAACTTTGGTGGATACGTGTCCACTATCATACAACACACTTGTGCCCAGGACTGAAATAACAGGGATATACGGCTTGAGTGTTTGGTGGTAGGGACAGGACCAGGTTATTAGGAAGGTTGAGATGAAATAGCAAGTTAGGAATAAAGTGTGTGGGCGTGGATTTGTGGGGATTGGGTGCATTATAAGAATAATAGGGAGCACTGAAAATCAAGGATGAGGCGAATTGGAAGAAATTAGGGGATAGTGTCAAGGACCAAAATAACAGGCTTTGGCAGTGCAGCAGTTCTGAATTATGTGCATGGGCAGAGCTCTGTCTGGAGAAACTTAAATAGTATAGTACCTGCTACCAACTTAAAACTCACTGCATTTACTCATATGCCTGTTCTCAGTGATTTTATTTTCAATGTTTTCATTCTTCTATCAACCAATTTAAAACCTGAAAACCATGCACTTTTGCTGCATGTGAAAATCTCTTTAAAAATATATGTATCTTATATCAGTGGTTCTCAACTGGGGGTACACACAGGGTCTTCCAGAGGGTACATCAACTCGCATAGATACTTGGCTAGTTTTACAATAGGCTATATAAAAAGCACTAGCGAAGTCAGTACACACACACACGTGCATATATATATATAAAAATATATAAATATAAATAAATGGAGATATGCCAATCTCCTAGAACTGGAACGACCTTGAAAGGTAATAAAGTCCAGTCCCCTGCTTTCACTAGCAGGGCCAAGTACTGTCCCCTGACAGATTTATTTTTTTTGCCCCTGATCCCTAAATGGCCCCCTCAAGGATTGAACTCACAACCCTGGGTTTAGCAGGCCAATGCTCAGTGGTAACTGAAATGTTTGACCTATTTATCTGAACTGGTGGAGAGCCAGATTCTTGTAGATGGTGCCAAATCTTGCAATCTGTGGAGGTTTGAAGAAGGTATTTCTAACGGGCAGGACTGAATTGATGCTAAGCTTTTTCAGCTCTCTCTCTTCCATGCTCTGTCCTGCTTGCAGCAGTTTATTTTTATATATATATATAATGTGTGTTATTTATTTAGGCATTTGTGTGCTTCATTATAATCATAATGAAACTGCTTATTCTTAATGTTAGAGTCAAGGTGGGTGAGGTAATATCTTTTTTTGGTGTTTACACAGAGCTCTTCTTCCGGGCTTTCTTCGGGTGACTTGAAGGGCTCTGTATAAGCTTGAAAGTTTGTCTCTCTCACCAACAGAAGTTGTTCCAGTAAAAGATATTACCTTACCCACCTTGTAGCCATCTTGGTCCCAGAATATTAGCGAAACAACGCCACTGAATAGTCTTAATGTTAACATGTGCCTGGGCAGTGCTTGTATTTCAGCAACCTAATGTAACTTACCAAGATGCACAAAGGAAAACTGTTTGTCTGATCTTCATTTGAGGTGGCTAGGTTTGCTCAGTAAAGAAATGCTGAATGTTCTTGCAGGTTATGTTTAAATTGGCATGCTAGTGGAAGTACAAGGTTCACTGATTTCAGAGTAGAAGCAGCAGTTTCAAATTCCAGTCTGCTCAAAGGCTTAAACTAGTTTAAAAAAAAAAATCCTTTACCCTCCCAAAAATAGTTCCTGCTTCTTTCTCAAAGAAATCTTTGCTGTATTTCATTGCATCAGTACAGAATAAGCTTCTTAACCAGTGGTTTCATCAAGACCATAAAACAGAGAACTCAGCATCTAACTTGTTGAAATACTTTTGCTGTGTGCCCTTAAGTTTTTTCTTGCAGCGCAATGCTTGAAACAACTGACTGTACAGAGAAGCAGAGAAATTAGCTCTGCTGAATGTTAATGGTTAGCACTTGTATAGCCGTTTACTTCAAAGTGCTGTACAAAAATTAGAGGCAGTTTGGTCTAGTGGATTGAGCTCAGGACTAGAAGCCAAGAATGGATTCTGCCACTGGCTCACCGTGTGGCCTTGAGCAACACTAAAGGCACAAGTGGGTACTAACCCACCAAAGCTTATGCTGAAATAAATTTGTTAGTCTCTAAGGTGCCACAAGTATTTCTTTCTTCTTTTCTTTTTGCTGACACAAACTAACATGGCTACTACACTGAAATGTTTATTTAAGAGAGCCACAGAATCAATAGCATGAATCAGAAACACGCTTTCCTCTATAGGATGCTTTCAGCCATTATTGGTTTGTTGGTCATGTTCATTCATTCAACCATCTTGCATTAATGTCAATCCTTATACTTTTAGTTAGTTTGCTTCATGCCATTTCTACACCTGTAGTTAGTAGTGGGCCCGAGAGTTCAAATTTGTCTGGAGTAGTATATCGGTGTGAAGTGCTTCAATCATTTCTTTAAATTGCTCATTCTGTGCTGCATTGACAGTGATGATTTTTTAGTATCAAAGAAGGTTGCAACATGCAAAGTTCAAGACTTTGCCTTTCAGTTTTATGGCATAATCAGACTTGATTTTTGACAATTTTGGGGTGTCAAAGATGAGCCTAGACCATTCCCATGTGAAGCTGATATTGAAGAGTAGCTGGAAGGTTTGGAACAGAGGTATGAGTTATGGCTATGTTTTGATGCTGTTGTCATCAAAAGTCTCATTTCCAGGTTGATGAGTCATCAGTCTTCCATTTCAATAGACAGTTTCATTCAGGAGCAAATTTGAGCTTGAAAAATGCAAAGAAACTGATTTTTCTGCTGCTCTTGAGACTTTGACTTCCTGTTTAACTTGTGATGTTTACACTTTACTGTCCAAGAATGATCTAATTCCATTATTTCAATTCCTTCAATTGCTATTTTAGGTCTGGCAACTTGAGTCAGATACATTCATACACTGGTGTGTGATCACTGAATACTAATCACCAACTTGCAATATTGATCAGCAGGTTTCATATTTCCTATATTTGAAGTGAAAACCACCACTTATGTTCTGTCTGCATCAAATTTAACACCACATTCATTAAACACATCTACAGTAGAACTCCCATGGGTGCCATCACTGGTGCTGCTGGAAAACTTCCTGGAAAATTCCCTAGTGTAGATAAGGCTCCAGTGAATTCAACAGGGAAGACTGAAAAACAAGATGAGCTAGGAAACTTTATACATAACCACAGGAACGAGTGCTTTGTCCACCTGCTAGAATTTGCTAGATCCTAGCAAACCAAGTCATCTAGCAGTTCACTACTCCACCCACTCCCCTTTCTTCAACATCCAAAGGCTGAGCAACATCCAGAGTGACAGAATAGCACTCTGACTGTTCTCCCTGTGCTTTTAAGGAGCAGCGGTCATTGTTTCTGTTGATTCATCGCTAGGAACAGGCTTCTCCTATGTCTCTTCTAATGCATCAGTAACAATTGAATGGCTTTGAGCTCCTGGCTGACCTGATGTACATTGGCAAGAAATTAAATAGAAGTCCCACGTACGGTGATTTGGTGGCTGAGGCTTTCCTCTTCAGAAGCCACTTTTCTCTTTGAAAGAGGAAAAAGCTGCAAGTCTCATCTACCGAGCAAAGAATGTTGACTACAAGGAATCTGTTATAGTGAAATGCAAGTCATCAAGGCTTGCTGGTCCTGAGAGGGGAAACTCTAATACAAAATATATATAGGGAAGGTAACATTGAAACTCAAATATTTTGTTGTAAGGATGGTGAAGGATGTAGTAAAAGTGGCAAACACGGATTGTGATACCTGCCTCGTGTATTATTGGTCTGTTGAGCAGCTATGGAAAATTCACTTTGTGTTGCAGCTCCCTGCTTCTGACTTGTTTGTAATGTGCAGTTCCACTGTTTAAACATATCTCATCTGTTTTTGTTTGAACGGGGGCAGAGGGGGTTGCACTAGTGAATTCCTTGTAAACATAAAAAGACATCACCATACTGGTAACGTGCTAGCCTGAACTCAGTCATGTGTCTGAACTAGAAGGAGAAGCAGAAATGGCAGTGGCAGGCCACAGGGCTACTTGGATTCCAGCAAACACTGCAACACCACAGGGAGTCCCTGACATTTAAACACTTCAGCATGCTATAGAAATAAAACTGTCCTGTTAGAGGGTTTACAGTGGATTAATACATTGCTCAGTGTGAATACTGACTCCTGTAGTGAAAGGGCAAGGGATGTTACAGTTCAGCAAAAGACTACATAAGGCCATTTCACTGGTAGTGAATAGGTGTATATCTGTGTGCATACACAAGCCATCCAAACAGTTGCGGTTTTACTGCTGGTATGTGTCCAGTCTCCGGGGTTTCTGTGCTGGAATCTCAGCTATGTGACATTAACAGCAGGGCAGAATCTGTCTGCATCCTCTGCATCGTTTTCCAAGCACTAGCAAACAAAAAGCAAATGAGTGCCAGTATTCAGCCTTAATGGAAATGTATATCCTAGCCATATGTTCCCCACACTTATTTTCTGTTGTTGATGTTGGAGAGATCACTATTTTCACAAGAAGATCATCTCTTTGAGTGAGTTCGTGAAAGCCATCTCCTTTGCTGTGCTGGAAAGCAAAGTTGGAAAACACTGAGGCTTGTTTTACAACTTAACTTGGTTTTCTTGTTCTTCCACGAGCTTGGACTGTAAATCCAAATTGTGTAACATTGGATTTAGCTTCCAAGGTTTTAGGCTTGGATACGTACCATTTTTGTACAAAAGCTACCTGCGTCCTTGAGCTGGTTTGAAGGGCATGCAAATGATTCAGTCTTTATTAGGTTGTCGTGTAACCAAGATTTAAACTTCCTTTGGACCAAGTTCAGAATGTAAACATCCCATTGATTCCGAAGGTGGTTACATTTTTGTATTGTCTCGATTTAGATGCCCAGTTACAAACCACACATTATTTAGTCTACAGTATGATGCTGTGGTGTGTACGAGAGAATGTTTGTGAAGGATTACTTTACCTAACTGTGCCTTCGCACTCTGCATCGATAGAGTATTTTCCAGATTGAAACAAGTGCATATGCATAACTTCTGAAGAGAGGATTAAATTGAAATAAACAAAAGCTGTACTCCAGACAAAGAACCTAGGACTTGCATAAAGAATGAAGAGATTGTGAACTCCCTTATCAATCATAGAATAGCAGGTATTTGTTTCTTCTGCTCCTTGCCTCACCAGATGTTTCATAATGGTTTTATGACGCTACGAATATGATGTAGGAGTGGCTACTTGTTCAACTGTTAGATTCTCAATCTTTCTCTAAAAACATTCAGCTATAAAAGAGTTCTGGGTGATGGAAAACTTTGCAGTTTGTTGAGCACCCTCAGCTCCCATTGCTTTGATGGGATCTAGGGGTGCTTAGCACCTCAAAGAATCAGGCCATAGGAAAACGTAATGCATGGTGGGTTGACCTTTGAACCATTCTCTCTGGAAGAAGTTACCCACTGCCTGTTTTAAATAGTGGATAATCCTTATTGTACTGTCTTCACATATCTTCATCTGTCACCAGTAAAACAGGTCCTCGTGTCAAAGGTATGCTGGAAACATAATAGCAGTTATGTTGGCAATCGTCATGCCAAAGTCTTGTGAAAGAATGTTGAAATTCAATCTTGAAGAATGGTGCTCTTACAATGACTGCATTTTTGCTTTGAGTCTCAATATCCCATACATCTTGCTGACCAAGTGTAATAGTAGTGATCCATACAAACGGTGGTTTGATGTAACCGTCAACTATGTTATCGGTGCCCGAGAGGGTTCACAAGATGTAAAAGGTTTCACTAGGAGTCCATGTCTCGGGACATTACAGCAGTTCGTATTTAGCTATAAGAACTACTTAAACTGAATAATGGCTTACTTTCTAAATGCATGAGAGGATTGCAGAATATTAAACCAAGCAACAGCTTAATTATACCTCCACACATGAGGCATCTACTTTATTAGAGGAGTTGACAAGTATTGGGTTTAATAGCTAGCTTTATTATGCTGGATGATCTGCTGAATGCCTTGTGATATGACTACGTACCTAGTAGAAAACTAATGGCATTTTACTCCACATGGCACCTGTCTATATACTAGGTCTTTTAACAAGGCTATCTGATTCCCACTTGGCTCAAATTCCTTTTGCCTACAGTGGGAACACATGCTTCTTATTGTAATGCCTGTGTTAAAAGAAATGCCTCAGTCTTGCTCAGTTCGCATTGCTGTAAGACATGACTTACCAAGTACCATCTGTGGGTGGGGCTTTGGGGGGCGGGAAAGTTCATAGTTTAAAGCCGGGATCTCAAACTGAAATCACCCTGAGGGGCCACATGAGAACTAGTAAATTGGCCCGAGGGCCGCATCACTGAAACCTTTTCATACAATGATACAAAAGTCTAGTCAAAAATGAAGAGTAATAGAGTATTCTATTAAAAGTTAATGTATTCACTTTTTAAAAACTGTAATGCAAAGAGGGGTTTTAATCAAATACAAACACTCAGTAATGTTTGGAGCTTGGCTGCCGGTGAAGTCGGCACCCATGGCGGGCCGCAGGAAATAACTCCGCGGGCCGCATGTGGCCCGCGTGCCGCATGTGGCCCGCGTGCCGCGTGTTTGAGACCCCTGGTTTAAAGCCTGACTCAAGGCTGCAAAGGCTGGAAATGGCCTGCTGGGGTTCCATATTTGTCACAATGTTTCTAAATCAAATGCGTTTTGTTCACAAGTAAAAAGCATTTTCTGATTTCCTGCCCTGCTAACGGATCTGCAAGTCAAGCTGGATTCTCCCCTCTGGATCTGTAGTAAAGATTCTGCAGGCCGAATCAAACGGCTGACTCCTGTGCAACCTTACTGGCTTCAGTAGGCATGTACAAGTGTAATATATTGGAACGTAATAAACTTCTCTCAACAAGGAGTTGTGCTGTGTTAGATTTATAGAGGCAAGTCAGGGCTGGTCTATACTAGGTTGACATAGCTACATTGGTTGGAGTGTGAAAAATCCACATCCCTAATTGCCGTAGCTATGCTGCCGTAATCCCCAGTGTAGATGCAGCTATGTTGATGGAAGAATACTTCTGTCAAGCTACCTACCGTCCTTCAGGGAGTGGGTGGCTTAGGCTCAGTAGTGTAGACATACCGTCAGCTGAAAGCTTTTCACTCTACTGGCAGAAATACGGTTCCTGCGCAAACAAATATCAAATTAGACTTTCAATGCATTCAGGTGCCACTTTTATACATAGACGTTCTTGAACCTTTGCTGAAGATGTAGCCAAGTAAACAAGATGACCATTTCTGACAACTGCGCTTGGGATCAAATCTCTTGACTGTCAAGGGTGAAGAGAGTTGTAAGACCTCTTCCAGTGGGGAGGAAAAATGGGAGCAGTATAACTTAAATATGGTCTGTCAACCTAATTCACGTTTTTTCTTAGAAAAATAACTTCACTCAATGAGCATTTCTTTTTGTTTGGAGAATAAGAATATTTAGTTAGTATTAAACTAGGAAGGAGAAGAGAGGTGTATACTAGTACTCTGTTGTAGATATAAAGAGTTAAATCAAATGCTTTATTTAAAAGATGCAATAAGTAGCTGTTCTGGTAGTTGTCCAGCAACAGGAAAATATAAAACAGATACAAAATTCATGTTACATTAGTGTCATTAACTTGAAACTTGTCACATGCTTTCTGTGACAGGATGGGAAAGGGTTATGAAATTGTAGGCTGAGACTTTCAAAGCTGCCTCTGGAATAATCGGGCGTCCAGATTCTCTCTAGATAGCCTTGAAAATCTTTAGCTACTTGGTGAGTTTTCTCCAAGTTCTGCCTACATTGGGGTAAAAAAATAACAGAACAAAAGGCTCTTTGTAAAGCATCTAGCAGTGTGGCCCTGGCCTCTAGGATGCTACCATAATACAAAAAATAGAAGGCCGTAGACTTGAAAATAGATATTTATATGAGCTGTTTGGTCACTTCAGAGAGCACTTACTGAGATGGCTAAGGGCTTGTCTATGCTTAAAAGGCTGAAGTGAAGACACTACCTACGCTGATGGGACGGCTTCTCCCATCAGTGTAGGTAATTCACCTCCCATTGATATAGCTACTGCCTCTCAGGAAGAAGTCCTCCTGTCTGCATAGCGCTGTCTACACCATGAGCTAGGTCAGTATAACTGTGTTGCTCAGGGGTGTGGACTTTTCCACACTCCTGAGCAATGCTGTTATACCAACATAAATTGCTAATATAGTCCAAGTCTAAGGCTTTCAAGCCTGGTAATGCACCCGTGTGAACTTAGAATCATAGAATCTCAGGGTTGGAAGGGACCTTAGGAGGTCATCTAGTCCAACCCCCTGCTCAAAGCAGGACCAATCCCCAATTTTTGCCCCATATCCCCAAATGGCCCCCTCAAGGATTGAACTCACAACCCTGGATTTAGCAGGCCAATGCTCAAACCACTGAGCTACCCCTCCCCCTTGCAGACTCTTAATGTTTTTGGTGTTGAAATTGGGATTTAAATATAGTATAAAACTCTCCTGATTTTAAGGTTTCTTCTGAATGAGAGGACTTGGGTGAAGGGGTGGCTGAATGGAAACCTTTGTGGGATTTCTTTGGAATCCTAGATAGTCCTTGTCGCAATACAGCAGTAAACTTCTGTGGTAGGTTGCTTATTGCAAACTAATTGTGGGGCAAAATGCTTCAAGCCTTGCCCTTTTAAATGGTAAAAGCTTTTCATTCTCTCCTGTTCAGTAACTTTTTTAATTCTTCAAGGTCTTGCAAAGGATGCAAAATCCTGCAACTCTAACAGATCATTTGAGAGTCTGGTACGCATAATAGTGAGCGGTGGTGTCAGTTACTTATATAAACAAAACTTCAGTCAATTCAGGAGTGAATTCCTGCACATGATCATCTTACTTGAAAGCCTCCATCTGTTGTTCTTGGTTTCTTTTCCTTATAAGTGGAGTTCGTTTGCAGAAAACGAGGGTAACGAGTTCTGTCAAGATGACTGGGATGGGCCACTTGTCATGGTCAAGGTGCATAGCAAACCTGAAATTACAAGTTTCACAGTGATTAATAAAACATTACCCCGCTGCATTGCTGAGCAAGTTATTGGAGAAACTGATGTATGCAGGTCACTGTACAAATGAATCTGAATTCTTTGTGGCTACAACAGAGGGGCCATACATTTGTCTCCTTCCTTTGACTTTGTCATCGGTCTGAGCCTCTTTACCATGTAAGAACACTATAGCAACAGCAACAAACTTTAAGGGCAGCATCAGTTCACAGGACAGGTAGAACAACTTTTTAGAAGGATCAGGTTTGAATACTCCCAGAGCTGAGAGTCTTTGTTTGTTTTGATGAAGGTTCTCATCTTCTTCAATGTTAGCTGGTATTCAGTAGTTTGTTGCAGTGAAAGAAACAAAATCTCACCATTGAATTGGAGAAGAAAACAACTGCCAGCAAATCAACTGACCCATCAGCCTACTTCTCCCCTTGTGGGAACTAAATCTAAACTTGCTTATCTAGTCCTGTAGTTCAGCTGTAATAGCAATCTCACTTAGAGGAACAACTTCTAAAATTCCCTGAAGGATAACTTTGACCTACTGTTCAAGCAAAAGTCGTACTTTTATTGACTGTCCAGTACACCAGAGCAATAGTGAGCAATAAAATTCACAATAAAATAAAAGAGAAGAAATAAGAACAGGCGCTAGGAAAGGGGGGGAAAGGAGTTGAGTAAAAGTATGTGGAATGGAATAGTATGCTAGCCTAAATAATGCTGTAAAAGTGGTTGCAAGGTTTAGGTGTTGAAGTCATTGGTTAAGTCTGGCATAACTTTGACCATGGGAGAGCCAAACAGTAATAAATGGGATTAGAAGAATCCTGCATGAAGTTGGTGGGACACATCTTAAGTGTGACTTCTGGGTTTTTATAGTACAAATACGCTTCACTAACTCATTTGGGTCAGGATTATATACATAGCTGGTTCAATCAAATAGACTTGATCCCAATCGGAAGCTATTATAATCATGCTCTTGTGGCAAAAGCACAATCAGATCTAGATTCTATTCCCAGCTCAACCAATAATTGCTCTGATCTTGGGGAAGTTACTTATCCTTTCTGTACCTCACTTTCTCTCTGGAAAGGGGGATTATTCATGGATTCTAAGTCCAGAAAGGACCACCGTGATCTTGTCTGACCTGTACAACAGAGACTACAGAACTTCCCAGGATAATTCCTATGGACTAGAGCAGATCTAGAAAAATAATCAGGGGATTAATATAATGGTGTCCATAAAATGCATAGAATGTATACTATACCTTCTTGATTTTAAGACTTACATTATCTGTAAACAACTATTCCATCTGGGAAATGCTTTGAAGAGATGAAATGCTGCTGTTGCCTGTCTTGTTCAGTACTGTGCATCTAAATACAATAACTTCAGGATTTCATGTTGACATTTCATTTAAGGCTCCATGTTCTCTGCTTGTCAAGCAGAGTAAAACCTTTTTTATACACAAAATGGCAGTTGCCCCTCTTCACAGCCAAGATCTAGAATAGTGGAGTCACTAGTTAGGTCTTGGATTACCGACACTTCGTTTTTTACTGAGTGTACTAAAACATTTACTAATATATTGCCAGGTAAGCTAAGCAGTGTGAATGGGTCAAAATAGTGAACAGTGTATCTTGTGGTGTTCACTTAAATGATCATTAGCAAAATTCACCAATTTGCAGTGAGTTGCCCAACAGTGTGAATTAGTAAAGTTCTAATATATCCTCAGTCCCATGCTTTCTGGGGAAAACTCCAATAGCCTAAAGCCTATTCTACTAAATCTTTCATAGCTTTGAATTAAACATCTGGCTATCTTTCCATAGCGCTTTGTAGGGTAAATCTGGACGTAGTTTATTTCAGAACTCAAGATGGCTAAGGCATAAATTGCTGTCTTATACTGATTTTAACACTTCTTTTTGGGGGAGGGGAGAAAATTATCTTAATTTCCCATGACATAAATGGGGCAAATGTATATTTAGATCTAGAAATCTGTCACTGGAAAAAACATCTTGAGGAAGATTGGACATGCTGAGAATTTGGGAGCACAAAAATAAACTTTTAATAGCTCTGAATGTCTGCTTCTATGCCTCTAACTGGTAATTAAGCAATCAAATGACAAAGCAAGCATACCAAGGTTTGAAAGAGGTGTCGGTTCAGACATCCGTTCATCCCTAACTGGAATATACAGTACATATTACATCTATTAGACTATAGTATGAGTCATCTTCAATGGTGTCTTCATATGTTTTGTATGGCTTCTCCTTTGGATGAAAAACATACCCATTGCAATAGCATACAAATATCAAAATCCACCGCTGCCTTGTTATAATGGATGCCTAGGCATTTAGCTAGAAGTAAAGTGATTGTGAATGTGCTTTCCGCAACCTTCATGGATCTTGTAAAATCTTTCCCTTTAAATATTCATATTTGAAGTTTTAAAGAGAGCGGCATTAAACCGGTAAGAATTAAGTTGAGAACCTGTAATTTACATCTCAGCCCTTTTGCCTCCAAAGATTTTGCTCTCAAACACCTAATTGTATCTCTCTTCTTCGCTACATCTCTACTGATAGGCTAGGGAAGTGGAATCTGCAACATTGTAATGAGTGTCACTTAAATGCTAGTTACAAGAATAAACTTGCTAAGTGACTTGGCCAGCAGCACTAAGTGCTACCCACGTGGGCATGTCTGAGCTCACAAGTGCCTGTGGATTCAAGCTTCCTAAGGTAAAGATATTGCAACGATTCTTCTTATGAGGAAGAATAGCAAATATCCACGAACAGGTGACTTCAGATGCAGTCAGGCTGTGCATAAAAATGTGTATCAACTGTAGAGAGGGGAAGTGGTTACAAAAACCTTGAAGAGGTGGGACGTAGGCTCATAGGGAAGTCTCTGAAACATCAGCCCACCTCAGGCCTAGCCCATGTCACTTACGCCACACAGCCTGTAGTAGATCCTGTATATTTATGGTAAAGCGTCCTTGCTAATGGAATAGCCTTGCTGCCTAATTGACTGACCCTCATAGAATCTTAGAAATGTAGGGCTAGAAGGGACCTCGAGATCATCTAGTCCATCCCCTGTGCAAAGGCAGGATTGGGCATACCTAGACCATCCCTGACAGGTGTAGGCTTAACACGTTCTTAACTGCCAATGACAGGGACTCCACAACTTCCGTAGGTCATCTGTGTTCAGTGCTTAACTATCCTTAAAGTGAAAGGCTTTCTTAATATCTAACCTGAATCTTCCTAGCTGCAAACTCAGCTGATTTCTTGTCCTACCCGTGTGAGTTCTCAAAACTCAGCCTGTTCTAATAATACAGCTTCACATCCTCATCATCAATCCAGATACTACATGGGTTAGTTAATTCCTTCTTCCCAGCTAAGTGTGAGACTTGACATTAGCTCTGAATGTTACATAAATGTGCCATTTTCCAGTAATGTGAAAGTTACTCTTTACTCAGGTACCCCTTGAATGACACTTTCATTCTTAGGTTTGGATGATTTGTCTGAAATGGTTATTCAGGAACTCAAAATCGCTTAAGCTTTCTGTTCAAGCTTCTACAACTTGTATGAGCGGTTAGGTTTGTCTTATCAAATTTAGAATCATAGAATCTCAGGTTGGAAGGGACCCTAGGGAGGTCATCTAGTCCAAGCCCCTGCTCAAAGCAGGACCAATCCCCAATTTTTGCCCCAGATCCCTAAATGGCCCCCTCGAGGATTGAACTCTCAACCCTGGGTTTAGCAGGCCAATGCTCAATCCACTGAGCTATCCCTCCCCCTACATAACCACTGTGGGCTCTCAAAAACAAGTTGGAAGAGAGAGTTGTAAAATCATCAGTATCTCAATCCGATATCTTGCCATCAGGTTGGTTTATGGCTACCTCAAACTGTTCTGAACTGTTCTTTTCCTGCATGGGGAGAATTGGTTTTGTTCGAGCAGGCAGGTTACCTAAACTAGCAGAATTGAAAATGCTATGCCCAGACAGTCTTACAACTTAAAGGTAGGTGAACCTGATCTGAGCTGTCACAAGGCTCTGTTATAAAGATGGAAGACTTAAGTCATTCTGTAAAGTGTAGCAGGAAAACAGCAGCAGCATTTTTTTAGGTGCTGCCTGTCCTAGACTCCCTCCCTCCCACTCCCCTCGCTTCCCCAAAGGCCATTTCCTGCTGTCATTCCTCCTCCAAGTTAGCTTCAGTCTCACCAAACAAAATCAAATCAACAGCCTAATAAGGCAAAAGAATGATGAGAATCTCCCTGGCCGGACCTCTTCCTCGTTTTTCTGTGTGGCAGCAAATTAGGAGAATCTTACCGGAAGAGCGACAAGTGACTCAGACCAAGATATAAAGCATCCATTCACTGCCCCAGGAAATTACTAACCAACCTCTGATGGCTTTGGGCAGCAATACCCAGCTGACACTAAACTGCTTAAATCAGAATTAACAGCCATAGTCTCCAAAACTGGCTGCTACTTCAGTTTCTTTTATACACTGTATTGAAAGACCCAGGCTGGCTAAATGTGCTGAGTACTAATTTGCCTACTTGCTTGAAAGAGAGCTTGAAAGGGACTGGTCATTAACATAAGTTCAAGGAAGGCGACATCAATCACAACTGGAAATCCACAAATCACAACACTTCTAGTAATTCTGCCTGTTTCCTTTGCCTAGGTGAGTTTCTAATTAGCTTGAAAGCTCATTAAAGCTTGTCTCAACTCTGGAGCTAAAGCATAGGGAAATGGTCACACACACTGCATCTGATTCTAATCAAGCCAGTGTCTATAACACCTTTCATCCAAAGGTCTCAAAGCACTTTACAAACATTAGTTAATCTTCACAACACCCTCTGAGGTGGTATTGCAGATAGGAAGTGTGAGGTAGAGAGGAGACAGACCTGACCAACATCACACAGTAAGTCAGTAGTAGAGTTGTAAGTAGAAACCAGTGTTCTCTTCCTAGGCTACTGTTCTAGCTACTAAACATCACTTTCTCTACAACTCGAGATAAACCTTGGGTCTCCTGACTCCCCATCCTATGCTTTAGTCACAAGATCCTCCTTCCTCAAACATGAGGTTAAACAGTTCTCAGGAGTCCAGTTCCTCTTAAGCCAACTTGCAGAAGTTGGTACATTGAGTGTGCATTTTTCCAATTGGTTGCAAAGTTGTAAGAAAACTGATGCCCAATAGCATGAAACTGATGCCCTAAATTAATCTCACTATCCAAGTAGTCTTTATCTCTCTCAGCTACCTGTTTATCTGGAAGGCCATGTCTTGTAATAACTGTCTTGGTGGGACAGTTATGTAAATTAATTGCTAATTATCAGTGAAGAGTGAGGTAATGTGTAACTGATTTTTACAGATGTGCAATTAAGGAATATGTTGAAAAATGTCTTACTCTTATTTTGAGGCCTCTGATTAATATTGCGGAGACCTCTACGAACAGGCTGATAACTTGGAGCACAGGAGCGGTTTCCTGTCTTAAGAGCTTGCACAGGAAGTTTGTTAAAGATAAGGTCGGTGATCCTGCCAACGGGGAGGAAATTTAATTTTTTGAAGCAGCAGCTGTAGCTCTACTGTGTTAGACCTAGAGCTTGGCTAGGGTTTGTAAAGCCTGTTTGGTAATCCAGTTTTACCTTTAATCACTTTGGCTAACCTTCCGTTAATAATAATCTTAAATTGTCTTGTGAACTGGTAACCCATCCTCTCAAATCTTGCCTCTGAGTGTATCACTGATTCCTAATCATGTCACTTGCACGCCTTTTTCCATTGGTGGATTTTTGATCTGCAGTCAGACTACGTGGAAAATCCTCTTTATCCCCTCCTGATATCTCCCAAACGGAGAGATCTTAAATTACAGAAATCCATGGCTTCTGCCTGATTGAAAGGCACCTGAGCTGGAATCCAAAGATATTTGAAACATTGTTTCACTTGATAAGACTTAGTGGTCAAACTAGTAGTCTGTCATGGATTAAAAACCTGTTGGCAGTGTTCTGACCCCACAATGCGCTGCCTACAGGGGTCTCTCCGTTGGGACACTGGACAGTGTGTGTGACGAAGTGGACATTTTCTGTAACATTTTTATAATTCCTAGGCAAGCCTCGGTTTCCGTCTCGACTTTGTGCTGTGACCGGGGGGCGTGGAAAGGGTTACGCAGTGCAGAAGAGAGTCGGCGCCTATGGCGGGCCGCAGGAAACGGGCCGCGTGTTTGAGACCCGTGGTGTAGATCGTCAGTGTTACTGACCACATAAGGAATAGTTACAGGTGTTTAATGTGAAGAGGAGTTTTAATAAAATATCGTTTTAAAAAAGTTAATACATTGATTTTTAATAGCGTACTCTTCATTTTTTCCCTTTTTTACTATACTTTTGTATCGTTGTATGAAAATGTTTCAGTGATGCGGCCCTCGGGCCAATGTACTAGTCCTCATGTGGCCCCCGTGGTGGTTTGAGTTTGAGATCCCTGATATGAATGGATCTTAGTTTGCATGAATTCTTCTGTCTTCAAGAAGTCAGCGGAAAGTCTGCTCTCAAACACACTTGCCTTAAAAGGAAGGTTACAAAAATATGAAAAAAAAACTATTCATGTCTTGTGTCCACATAAAATAAGCAAAACTGTGTGCACACCAAGTTGCATCAATCAATAGCTAAACAAATTCAAATTCCCTCTAAACAAAATACATGGAAAATGATGGCTTTCTATCTGCATATCCGCTCTGTTTACATTTTATGTCAAGAGTAGTGTGTAACAGTTGTTAGTATGCATACAGACTTGATCCAAATCACTAGATTTTACAAGCAAGCGGCATGATCAGAGTCCAAGACTAGAAGCCAAGAACTCTTGAGTGCTAATCCCTCTTCTTATTGAGTCCCTCTACAACTTTGGGTGGTAGGTACCTTATGGTTTGACTCTTAATGAAAGCTAGCTAGTATCCACAATTTACATTGAAAACAATGTCCGTTGAGGGCACTGAGCAACCTGCATATCAGGCACTTAACTTCTGACTCTATTTGCCCATGTGAGAAATGGGGATAAAGTCTGTTGTAAAGCAGTGTTGGCATCCCTGACTCTGTGGCCTTTGATGTGTGCACACGCTGCAAACTTTTCATGTGCCTCCCCAACACGCCATAAAGTCTTCCCTAAACATAACTGCTTGTCAGGCAGATACTTGGCTAAAACAGTGTCTTATTTCAAAGGTCAAATTTAGAGCTCTGGATTGCCAGGTGGAGTAAATTCCACTGCATAGGAGACACCCTGAAAACCTGTAAGAGGCCGATACAACTTGACTCACTTCAAAACTTTTTTTAATTTGGTAGAGAACAAAGTTTATTTTTTTAAAAAGGTTCCTTTGAAGTCTCTCAAATCAAAAGGTGCAGTTTATGAATGGATCCATGTTTCCATATCCTGCGTATTTGAATGGTCTCTACATTTCACAGCTGTGAATTCAGACAACAGTCTCTGCATGCATTGCTTGCACTCTCTAAAACCAAACTCACAATGCCAGTTTTGTGTCTTCTGGCTTTTCTTGCTACCTTTAAACCTTGGATGTCATCTTGTCACTTGACAAAGAGAAATGTCCTCTTGTGTCACTTGACAAAATCAAGTCACTGTGACACAACCGCCACTGCCACATCAATTCACTGTGGGGCCAAAACTTGTTTTGTGTTAACCCAGCCAATGTTTGTTTATGGTGGCACCAGTCTTTTAGATCAGATTAGGTTATAAGCCCTTCTAGCGTCCATGGAAATGCTTCCAGTATTTCTCAACCTCTTAATACTGTATCAGAGAGGTAGCCGTGTTAGTCTGGATCTGTAGAAGCGACAAAGGGTCCTGTGGCACCTTATAGACTAACAGAGGTATTGGAGCATAAGCTTTCGTGGGTGAATACCCACTTCATCAGATGCTTGCATCCGAAGAAGTGGGTATTCACCCACGAAAGCTTATGTTCCAATACCTCTGTTAGTCTATAAGGTGCCACAGGACCCTTTGTCGCTTCTCTTAATACTGTGACTATGCTACAACAGAAAAGTTGTGGGACCGCCTTCCAACTAGCTATAAAGAGGGCGGTTATGAATCCCTGAAACCTGGTAACTCATCAGGTTGAGAACCTATGATTTAGTGTACTCAGTTCACACTGCACAAACTACTGTTAATTCCATAGCCACCTCCTCCCCCAGAACAAAGGCAGCTTTGATACAATGCCTGGAAAGCACTTCTCCAGGGCCTCACTGGGAGGGAAATTCTAGGAGCACATGTAGACTCTGCAGTTCCTGTAATGTTTAGTCACAACATAGTGTTCATGTGGCAGCTCTTTTGTCCACAAACTGCTGCGCTGTGAATTTAGATATATTATTAAATCTTACTCATCTTGTTATTGTGCATGCTCAGTAGTGTCTGCCCACCTTCAATATCGGTAATTTGAATAGTGTTGCCACTGGCAGAAACGTATAGTTACTTTGAGATTGGTCAATGTTTTCAAATGATGATTTTAATGGTTACTGGCTAGTTCACACCCTTATGAACCTCTACCAAATACTTGCCCAGTTTGCTGCTGTTTGGGGAGGCAGAGTTCATAGAATCATAGAATCTCAGGGTTGGAAGGGACCTCAGGAGGTTTGTAAAGCGATCAATGATGTGTTGAACCTTGTTTACATTAAGGTAGCTAATGAAACCTTTATTCCTTAGTGACAGAACTCTAACCCTAAATGCCCCAGCTACACCCCAAAACTGTGAAGGAGCATATTTGTATATGTGGATCTCTGTTGAAACCCTGACAGGGAAAATAGTGTTTACTCCCTACATATATTTAGTGACAGGTGCTGCCTTCTGGGTGTTCCTAACTACACTCCTCTTCAGACAAGCAAGAACAAGAAGTTGAATTATTAATGTCTGAATAGAAAGTACTTTCCTAGGTCCTCAACCTCTGCTGAGGTGTTGTCCCGGTTTTGTTGGTTTCAGGACTCGAAAAAAACCTGAAGCAGTCATAAATACATTGATGAACATGCTTGTGGTTGATCTGTCTGGAACGCCTCACAGCATGAGGGCTGGAATTCATATTGCTATCACGTATACTGTATGACAGTATACATATGAAAGCATTTCTATTAAAGGTCTTCACTCTTTACACAAAGCACATGCAGCCGACTTCTCACACTTCACTGCCATCCGTGAGACTAAAGTGATCTAAAATGTTGTCTGCTTGCAAACTGTCTTGTTCACTAATTTTTAAGTGAGGACTGGACCTAGTATTGTCATGCCAGTGGCTAGTTCAACATTTTACAAAGCTTTCTCCCCAGAAATTGTATGGTGGTGAGCAAGAGAAAGCTAAACAAATTGGAACTGCACTATTTAACCACGTAACTTGTGGAGTCTTAGTGCATGTTGTCATTGTTACATCTTCCCCGGTGGACAGCACAGCGGATTCACTTTGTGATATTGTACAAATTCTAGTGCTGCTAGAACATTCATGAAGAGGACCTAACTTTGGGGAGAAGTTGTCTCCAAACTTCATGGATGGTGCAGCACCTTACCCTATGTGTTGCTACCTTTCTGCTATGGTTAGAAAACATTTTGGGTTTAAACAGAGAATCTTGCATGGTCCCTGTCTACACTGGAGCTTCTAAAACTCATTTTCTGCACCGTTGGGCCCCGTCCAATCACCTAGGCCAAATGTCCAAACCAGATTAGCATGAATTGGGTTTTTAACTAGTCTGGCAAACTTTGGTTGAATCCCATTGTAGCTGGAAGCTTGTAACTTTGATTTACAGCAGAGATATGGTAATTGAGTCTGGCCCTTTAATTTTAAACTTAATTTAATTCATTGTCTAGGTTAGAATTTAAAGGTACCTTAACACATTATACCACTTTGTAAAAGTCTAGTGTGGGCAAGGCCGCATGTTGTTTAACATGTGATGAGCTGGTCCAGTTGGCTTGAATTCATTCAGCTTCGTACATGTTAAAGCAGACACTGCTTTGTCTACATTAGAGATTTAAAATATATTCGCTAACATGTTCTAACACACTTGTTCTCCTCAAACCAAACAAACCTTATTAACTGTTCTTTGGCTACATGTTGTGACAATGTTAGGATTTAACATTAGCTACACATCAAAGCCAGTGTGCCCATTAAGCTGAATGAAAAGAGCTGGTGCTGTTTTTGAGAGTAAAGGTTACCTTCTGTCAGAATGAGGGGAATGTAACAAAGCGAATGCTAAACTTTGAATAGTATAGTAGGAAAATGCTAATCTTTGGATTTCTGGGTGTGCCAACAGTGATTGAGCAGGGAATTCCTGTTGTTTAGAGAAACTGATGTGGTGAAAACTCCTGTTGATTGCAGATTGACGACAAATATCTTTCAAAACTAGTATCATAGTGTCACGGAGTGCGGGGGAATCAGCGCCTGCACCCCTCTTCCCCGGATTCACTGGGAGTCTCAGCAGCCAGTAGAACAGAAGGTTTATTAGAGATGCCAGGAACACAGTCCAACCAGAGCTTGTAGTACCACCACGACCCCTTAGTCGGGCCCTTCCGGGGGGCAGGGAACTTAGACCCCAGCCTGGGGCTCCCTGTGTTTTACCCCACAGCTCCAAAAGGGGGGCAGGGAGGCCAGACCCTGTCTGCGCCTCCCTCCATGTTCCCCAGCCAGCCCAAACTGAAACTGTCCAGCCCTGTCTTCCCCTTTGTCTGCTTCCCGGGCCAGGAGGTCACCTGATCCCTTTGTTCGAACACCTTTAGCTCTCACCTTTGCAGGGGAGGGGGCCGGGGCCATCAGTTGCTAAGAGACAGAGTGTCAGCCATTCTCTGTGTCCAGACCCCTCTGTAACACTCATGCACCCTTGTCCCACCACCTAGATACTCAAGCACTACATAGGGAAACCGAGGCACCCACACAGTACTCAGGGAAACCTTAACAACAGTCCTAGTTCGTCACACATAGCTCATTCCAAAAGCACTTCAGACTGGTAGCAGATTGTGCTACAGGATATGTAAAGTAAACAGTTTTTGTCCTATGCCATTCCTGAGCCTGGAAGTGCTACAGTTGTGTGGCCCCTTTCATCTTGGAAGGCTTAATGGCCTCACTGTTTCCTATGAAATGACTTTGTGACTTGAAAGCTTTGTAGCCAGACTGACTCAGATGTAGAATGACATCGCTCCCCTGCCCCTAAGAAAGGCCTGAGTCAGTTGGAAAGGCCACAGTACAACTCTTTGAAGAGCCACGGCTATTGCCTGCAGGATAATGGCATCCTGTTAACCATGTTTACTGTTACTTGTGCAAACTGAACTTCCAGCTCATCTTTTATTAGTTGTGTAGGCGCATGCAGCCTCGAGCCAGAGGTGTCAGGAAATCATTGGGTTTTGTTTACCTAAACATAAACTGAAGCTAAGCAGACTCCTGTGTAGTTTAAAAGGGTTGCCTTATATTTGGGTTAGGCATCAGGATTCGTTTCTCATACAGTACATCTCCCCGTACATGCACTAACACATCCTCCTGTGAAGCAAGTGTTCTCTTCATTCCCTGTCGGTGTCCATGTCTTCATCTGTGATTTGCCCCAGGCCACAAAGGGAGTGGATGCTAAAACCAATATTAAAACTCGGGGTTCCTGTCTTTGAGTTGTTTCTATGTATAGAGCCTGCGTTGTTGCTGAGACTGGTCTTCCCTTTCTGTCCCCTTTTTCCCCTCAGCCTTAATGTGAGTCTATTTGTACTGGGATTCTGCAGGGCTTTCTTCTCTCGGTTGTCTGTGCTGTAGCAGGATTTTGGCCTGCTTCACTGATGAAGCACATCTGGAGATGGATTGAATCACAGCAGCTGGCTGTCTGTCTGATTTGGATGTCACTGGTTTGGATAGTGAATCTGCGCTGTCTAGTGATGGTGAAAGAAGGGTTAAACAAATGCCTCTGCTTTTAGAGTCTCTAACTCCAGCTTGCATTTGGATGTGCCAGAGCTTGTTTTTGAAGCAAAAGCTCGTAGTGAATGGCATTAGTGATAGACTGGAGAACTGGCTGCCATCCCAGTCCATGTGTCCGCACAGCCTCTGCACAAACCAGCCCTAACCCAAAAGGCCTGCTCTCCTCCGGAGGCAAAAATAGACACAATTAGAGGCCTTTTCCTTTCAAATGCAGCCTTGTTAATGTTGTTGCATGTGTGGTTTGGGGGTGGGTGGGAAGAGGGAAACACAACTTGTTCAACAGAGGCAGCAGACCCATTAGCAGTGCAGTCAGGAGCCTTTTAAGACACATTTGTTCCAGCAGAAGACGGTAACAGTAACTGAGTGAAGACGTAAACAGAGTTCAGGGTCAGGGGATTGAAATGGAAAACTCTTGATTACCTTCGAGCTGTATAGGTGGTAGCAGCTGCCTCGTTTGCACCACACCGGCGCAAAAGGACCGTGAGGGCTACATGCTGCCAATAGACCAGTTACCAAAGGCACTTTAACCTTCAGCAGCAATTGGCAGAAGGACAGCTAGGGCTGAGAGTAGGAGAGGCATAGGCTTGTGGTAATGTGCCTCAGATACATTGAGTGGGGTTTAGGGCCTTGACTGTACTGATTAAATGGAAGCTGGGAATCTAACTGCCGTTAGGTTTCAGAGTGGTAGTGGTGTTCGTCCGTATCAGCAAAAAAAATGAGGAGTCCTTGTGGCACCTTAGAGACTCGCGCATTTATTTGGGCAGAAGCTTTCTTGGGCTAGAACCCACTTCATGAGATGCATGGAGTGAAAAATACAGTAAGCAGGGTGTATATATATTACAGCACATGAAAAGATGGGAGTTGCCTTTAGTCATGCACCTTATCTCTCTACCGTCACTGCTAATTATCAGGCTAACTGTCTAAATGGCTTTCTCCACTTATCTGACTGATCCAGTCAGTAACTGTCAGAAGGTGGTGTTCTTGGCATCCGTCACTCCCCTGTTAACTGAATGTAATGTCGGGCCTTGGTACGGTTCCTCACAGAAGAAACTGGCCGCTGGGCTGTGATCCAAAGTCAGAGAGTTTATCAGACTCTGCCTGCTCCCCTCCCTTCAGAGGGCTGGCTCAGTACCTGCTTGGCTGGTTTCCTGTCTAAAAGTGTCTGAGGTTCTGGCCAGCCAGTTCACGGGGAAGGCGGGAGGGTGGGCGGGCACCCGCTGAACAGTAATGTGCTTAGAAAAGGGAGTGCTTCTGTTAAGAGATGTTGGTAATCGGCAAGATTGAAAAAGGAAATGAAGCATGCACTAGGTGTAATGGAGTTTCGGTGAATGTATCTGAAGTGGTATGCTTTCACCACCAGAACCTCAGCTCCACTTGGGGATATCTTGCTTCCTCCTGTTACATAGTAGATGGCATAGGGAGCTAGGATCCAGGCCCTAGGGAGCAAGGATTTTCACCTCATAGCTATTCTTCCTTCTCCCTCCTCCCACTTCTGCCGTGAGCTGTCTGGAATACAATTATGCCTGGGTTAAGGGACCAACACAGTTGTTCCAGTAAAAATTGTAGTGTAGATGGAATCTAACCATGGACTGACCAAGGCTTTAACCCATGTAAGAGGACTCTTGAGTAAATATTAGGTGTAGACTCAGACCCATGTAAAAAGCGGTCCCATGACTTGATATAAGCATAGTGTTAAGGAGTATCTGGGTTTCTATCGAGTCTGGTGGCAGCAGGGAAAGAGAGCCCAAACGGCTTAGAACAGAGTTGGAGTCTCTTGAGGAAATAAGCTTATAGTGGAGTTCTCTTTTTAGAGAACTCCGCTTTTAATTGCTCAGCTCCTGCTCTTTAACGATTTTTAAATCTTATTGGCTGTTTTCAAAGTATTTCTATAATGAGCACTGGGTGAGTCCTGCCAGAGAGTAAGTCTAGCTTGTCAGACTCTTGCATTAAGGGTGGGGTTCCCCTGAAGGCAGTTAAAACATTGCTCAAAAGGTATGGCCAAGCTAGCTGGCTCTTTTGCATCTACTTTGGGAATCAGCAGCCTTAAAAGCATTAAAGGAGCAAAGACTATAGTGAGGACATCTGAAGCTGATCAGAGAGCCTTTTCTGTACAATGGTTTGACAGTTACTTGGAGCAGAAAGCCAGTCTAATGTGTAACACAGAGTTAGAGAAGTAGCTGCTCTTAGAACGAATATCAGACATGGAATAGTCTTTGCGGTGTTGTGTATTTGTTAAAACTGTAACGAGACAAACTACCGTTGCAGTGAACCCGAGTAGTAAGACTAGCCCTCGAGTTGGACAGCAGGGCTAGAGTTCTGAATCCCAAGTGTATTTTAACCCATGTGCCAAACATAGCTTGAATTAGTCAGAATATTACGTGGAAAAATCTGTTCGCATTTTGAATTTTACTCCTTTCTTGTACTTTTTTCTTAGGGGTTTTTGATGGGCAGTGGTTCCCTGTCTTCTCGGGTCTGATTCAGATTTTGACTCTCCTTTTCCATGTGCTTGGAATAATTTAATCGGAGATGTCTTGGTGAGAGCACTTAGGGTTTTTTTGATGGCCACACATACCATGACTTGGCAGGCTGTGGTGCAAGACTGCTTCTATTTCCCACCTTGTTTGATGATGAAATTTAGGTAAGGGTGGAATGGTATGTCTAGCAAACTTCGGGCAGCTTTCTCTAGTGGAGCTCTGAATAGAAAATACTTTACTTCCTGCATGACTCCCCAGGACTTGGCTGTAGCTCAAGAAAGCTGTATCATGACATGGAATTTATGACGGGCTATAACCTATGTGGTCCCATAGGCAGTCAGAATCTGCTTATCGGATGACTTTGGCGCAGTAGTGGAACAGCTTATTCCACCTTTGTAATTGACTCTATCTTGAAATCCGTCATCCTGTCCATATAAAGTAATCTCTGAGTTCCTTTCTGTTGGCACAGTGGCAGGAATGTCAAGGTAATGGGACTGCCTCAACGGAGCCCATTCTCCTCCTCCTCCTTAGCACAGGAGCTAGGCACGCGGCTTAGAAATGTTTCAGCATGTTCAAAGATCAGCTACAGTTTCACTCTCCACCTTACCCTTAGGAATTTTGGGCTTGATCCTGCAAATGCTGAGCAATTCAGGAATGTGTTCATCTCGCTGACGTCAATGGAAGTAGAGGGTGCGCAGCACCTTTGAGGAGGCACTCTGCCTCTCATTGCATCGGGGCAATGGTTAGCATGTTGCTGCTTTGATGTGGACACAGTCTCACCCTCCTCCAAGCCTGATCCTCTGGACTCCAGCACTCCTGCTTCACACCGTGAGCTCTGCCCAGCAAGTCCAGTTGAAATCCGCTCCTCGTTAGCGACTTGTACACTCGTCGGTGACTAATGCACCACAGCAAGTTTCTGTTTTCAGTGACACCAAGTGACAATTTCAAACCAGTGATTCATTAGTCAACTGGAACGCAGCATTGTTAGTCCTTACGTTAGAATAGAGAGTGAAGTTTAAAACATAGTATCAGAGGGGTAGCCGTGTTAGTCTGGATCTGCAGAAGCGACAAAGGGTCCTGTGGCACCTTATAGACTAACAGAGGTATTGGAGCATAAGCTTTCGTGGGTGAATCCCCACTTCTTTAAAACATAGTCCATCTGATCAAGCCAGAGGAATTCATCAGCCACGTTGCAGCGGGTTCCATGTTATGCCCTTTCTCTCTGACTCCTTAGTCCTGGCTGAAAGCAGCCAGCTTCTTCCAGAAGAACAACTGTTTATCCCCTGCCCTTCACCTCCCAGTCCTTTGTCTCCAGGCAGGGCCATGCTGAGCTCAACGCTTCACCTGCTGGAGCTTTCCGCTCTTAAGTGTCAAGTGTTCAGTTGTTACAGCTTCCGTTGTCTCAGTAAAAGTCTTCTATTAACTGCCATAAAATAAGGCATAATGTTTTGTAGCTTTTCGTTCTTTATTAAGAACTAAATAAATACCAATCACTGTCTCTGCGGTTCAGTACCTTTATGAACATTGCAAATACGTGGCATAAGACTTTTTTTTTTTAAAACAGACTGATCAGACCACGACTGGCACTCATTGACCCCCTTGCTGGCAGAGAGACCAAGGTTTGACTGTTCCTGGAGATGGAACTGCTCCTGCAAGCCCAGAGTCCTTCCAGGTCAGGTTTTGAGGTGCACTGGCAGGGGTTACCATATGGAGGAAGCTTGTTCTGTCACTGCCTTCCCTGTTCTGGGCCTTCACTCTCCAGGGCTGACAAGTTGGCACGTCTCAGCAGCTTTACAATTCAGATTTGTGTGTGTGTGGTTTTTGGTGGAGGGAGGCAGTGAATTGAAAGGCTTCCCTCTAAAGTCTTACAGCTTTCTGATTGCATCAGTTTTGGAATACCAGTAACAGTCCATCTTTTGCTGGCCATGAAAGGTGCAGTTATAACTCTCTGCCCCCACACATCCTGTGTTGCAGTTTCTCTTCAGATTGAAAATTTTAATGTGAATGTGTAAAATAAAACTTCCTGAATCTCACTCTTCCAGGTTTTTTGCGTGCATTGGCGTGGTCCCATGTTGAAGGAGAACACCCAGCTTTTACGGCTGCTTGTATGGTTTGGCAAGAGGGTAGTGCAAAATAGGTAGAGCTAATCCAAGTGGCACGGCACACCTGTTCCTGTGCCAGGCCAAGCCCTTGTGAAGCAATTGAGTCAGACA
Organism: Chelydra serpentina; assembly: GCA_037349315.1. Classification (NCBI taxonomy): domain Eukaryota; kingdom Metazoa; phylum Chordata; order Testudines; family Chelydridae; genus Chelydra; species Chelydra serpentina. The sequence continues at coordinate 758,661 of JBAIAC010000203.1, forward strand.
TTCCAGTCCTTTTCATCTTGCTCCTCCCAGCCTATAATTACACTAAGCAACGTTGCAGGAGGGAAGAGGACTTAAGAGTTTCCTTAATATTGTCCCCCCTCTTGAGTACACAGTACTTGTATTTGTTTAGTTACACCCTATTTTGATACTAAGGTACAAGGAGCCAGAATATGGATTCTGGTTTACTGGCATTCTGTACTCCATAGTCTTAAAGGTGTGTGAGGTTGCTGGAAAGCTGAGCTGATTATCTTCAAGCTCCCGTTCTGACCCATCAGGTTAATGACACTTTAACGTCAGCACTAAGTAGCATAGGCTTCACTGTCTGGGTTTTCTTTCTCCTCAATAGCTGCTGTTTGAAATTCTGTTCATAAACCAGGAAGGGTAGTGCCATGCTGCACAGCCTCGCCAGGACTTGATCCTGCAAGCTTCAGGGCAGAGAGAGAGTGAGAGTAATGGCAGCAATAAAGGGCTGAGATTAACGTGTTGCGCCTCTCGTTCTGGATCAGAGCCGGAGTGAAGACAGCGTGGATAACTAAATCTACTGCACAAACATCCCTCAATCTTCCCAGTTCAGTGGGTGACCGTGTTTCTGTGAGGCTTCAGCACTAGGACCGTGTAGAAGCACATGGTGGCTTACAGAGCTTAATTCTGTTAAGTTTTTCTTTGTTCTGAGAAATTCAGGTGTTAAACTAGAGCCAAACACGAACAAGTCACCTGCTGTATAATAACTGAACTAAGACGTTCATGCAAATACTGTTAGCCTGTGAGGTACTACTTAAGGTGCAGAAGGTAAATGCCACCCGTCTCCGTAACATAAGCATTTAGCAGGGTTGGGGGGGGGGGGGGGATGATGGTAGCAAAGCAAGGTGAGAGCTACTAGATCTAGAGTCCCAAGTCTACTCTAGTTAGGTTTATATTACACTTGGCTGTCAGTCAAGTTCTTAACTGTTACAAGGCAATTCCAAAACCAGCAGCCTGCAGAATTAGTCTTCGGTTCACATGGCTGTTTGTAAACAGCAACAGATTATGCACGTCTTTCACAAATTCTGTGGAGGGCCCTCGCTGCTGTGGCCTCCCTAATTCATCTGCAGGCTTCACTCACATGGTGCTGGGGAGCCCATCTTATTTGGGACGCTGTCATTCAGCAGTCTCCAGTCTTTACCCACTCTCTGGCCTCAAGGAGACTGACTCACTAGACTATAGAGTGGCTTTTTACCAGTGTAAATGTTACTCTGGCACGTCACCTTTGAAGGTGACCCAGCTAGATTCCCATTTAAGGTCAGTCCTGGCTTATTTGTATTTCTGCAGTGGAAATGCCATGTGGCACATGCGAAGAGCCGCAAATGGTGAGCTTCCTAATAGCTGCTGGAGGAAGGTAGCGGGATTAATGTGCAGGAAGAAAGTGATCTCATCTCCCATGTCAGAAGCTAACTAATGCAGTGACACTGCATCCACTGTCGTGCCTAAGAGCCGTAGTCATGGATCAGAACCGGGACTGTGCCAAGCGTGCGGAGAACACGTTCTCTGTCCCAGAGAGTTCACCGTCTAAGCACAAGAGCCAACAGATGGGGAGTATAAGGAAACCAGACAGTACTTGTCAGCGTGATAGGCCGTGATCTCAGCGGCCTAACCATTGTCAAGGAGGCTGAGGAAATCGCTTTGAAGAGCTCCTCCCAAGGGCCTAGGAGAAAGCAGGAAGGTGCTTGTTTGAAAATGTACCAAGTGGCCAGTGGAGACCAGCGTCACTGCCCGTTGGATATGTAACTGTAGTTGTAGTGTAATTATGGGGCACTATGACCAATAGAGGATTTGTGTCTCTTAGCTTCAGACTAATTGGTAGCATTAAGCAAATACAGGTGCAAAGGCTCTTTACGGGCTTCCACTACAACTTCTAATCATGTTGTATCTGGCCCCCCTGTCTCACGTATAGTTGTAGTGTAGATGGGGGTCTCAACAGCACTGAGTGTATTGTGAGGTCGGCTGTGAAAAATACTTGAGTGCCGTCCATCAGGATTTTGCTAGGTGCTGTTCAAAGGGCATGATGCTAGCCTTTCTTGGGATACCACCACATCATGCTCGAACATGGAGTCTGTTGGGAACCCTGCATATTCCCTAATGGTCATTTTTGTCCATAGTACAAAACAACTGTATGACTCTCCGTCCTCAGATAGGCAGTGCTAGGACTGAAATAGCAAGGTGGCCCGTTCCCTGGCAGTGCTGTGGAAAGTTTGCATGGTACTTGCTCAGACTAGGTCTGGCTGCAACCAGTGCTGCTTAATGAGTTTCCCTCACTTCCGTAAATGCCAAATACACCCGTTTATGTGTGGAGTTGGGTTCCTAATTGGAAATGATGCAATTCTACAGCTTGACTTTACAACACTGTTTGCTTGGGAACAACTTAGCCTCTGACGTTGGTCCTAGTTTGACTATTCTTAAGGATCAAAGTTTAAACCAAACAGTCTTAATCTGTCTCCAAAAAGGCATAGGCCATAAGGGGTGGCTTGTACAGGTCAAGCTAAAAGCACTGACTGGGGTGTGAAAATAAATTGAACAGACAACACAGTGGGGTAGCAGAGTAAGGGCAAGTGTTCAATAAAAGAAGCTGAGTGCTTCGCCTGTGCTACCAAAACACAGAATTGGGAAGAACTGCATATCTGATGCAGACCAAGCCACACCTGTCTTCATTTCTTTCCGGAAAACTTCTGCTTGAAGAACTTGTGCATATAGGAGGGAGGCGTTTTGCTTGCTCCATCTTTTGTCCATATCCAGAATAAATACATCACTATGCAAACTTACAGTACATGAGAAACTTGCAGTACAAGAAACTGAAAGGATCTTAAAGCATTAGATGGGGCATGAAGAGACTTTAAACGTATATAGTCTCCTTAGTTGGGGATTCTGCATAAATGCAGTGGTGACCATAACTCATTACCTTCTAAATATATGTGGAATATCCACTGTTCCTTGGACTGGTAGCTTCAGTAGCATTTTATATTTTCACAGCAGGATATTACTTAAAACACTCTATCATGAAAGTAACTTTGTGGAAATTAGAGGTTTAATTGAGTGAAGCAAAAATGTTTGGAGTGCAAACTGGAGGCTTTCCAGATGCAGTACAACTGAAATCTACACCACTGTGCCTGCCTTTCAAGGTATTTGCCTGTTTACCTACCCAAACACCAGAGCCTTTTCTTGTGTGTAGGAATGGCTGAGTAAGAAAACAGGATTCTACTTCTAGGTGCTAAAATTTGGGAGCAGTTTGAGTGAATCAAACTAATTTATGCTATGACTAGGGACTAAAAATCAACAAAAGAAAGTATTGTTATCTAGTGGTTAGAGCAGAGGACTGGGAATAGTCTCCTGAGTTCTGTTCACAACTCTGCCACTAATCCAGTGTAGGGATCAGGGCAAACTGCTTCCCTTTTCTGTGCCTCAGTTTACTAATTCACAACATGACTGGAGTGGGAGGAAAAGGGCAGAGAGCAGAAAAAGCAACTCCCTACTGATATTGAGGCTTAATGTATGTGAATCATGTTGGGATTTTTGAGACGAATATGCACTGCTATAGTTATTAACCCCAGTACCTATCACTGCAGTGTCTTGTAGGGCACATTTTTCTTTGCTTTGGCTAGTGAGTCAAGCCAGTTCAACTAGAAGTGTAGAATTCAGGTGTCTCCAAGTTGTTGCTGCATCGTCAATGTTCCATGACGCCCTGGAGAATAAATTGCTCTTGGCCTCAGGAGCTAAACCTCACTCAATATGCTTATGTCAAGAGACCTTGAAGCATATCCTAACTGTTACTTATGCATGGCCTTCTTAATCTCCCGTGAGCGATAACCTTTGAGCTTTCGGATTTTACTTTGGTAATGCCTGGATTCAGACCACTGCCCAGAAAGAAGTGCTGAGTCAGTGGAATCTGCCAATGGAGATGTTTCTTATAACTCGGATTTAATCAGTTTTGTTGATGTGCATAGTCTGTTTCAGAGGCGCATTGACTCAAGGTGGACTGGAAGTCCCAGAAGTAACGGTTGGTGGAACAACAACTGCCCAAAGTTTTCTGTAACCAATTTTAACACTCGTAGTTACTTGCAGTCTGCCATGATGTCCAAAGAGCTGTGACTGGTGTTGACCCAGTAGGTAGTGCTCTGCCCTCGAGTCAGAATTGAGTTAATGCCCTGGGATTGTGCTGTCAGGATGTTCTACTATAGGAACTCCTGTCTGGTCTCATGGCACTCCTTGCAAGTCTACTTACTAGACTAAACTGTCGTTTCACATCCAGAAATCCGGCTTGTATTCCTCTTGGCCACGTTTAGGACAAAGCGTGTTAATTACTTATCCATTGTTGCCAGAATAGCATGCATTGGTGAGAATAGCCAGATCCACTTCCCTCTATGCAGAGTATTTTGGCTGAACTTATCAGAGGTTGTCCCTGACGATATTATCCATTCGCTCTTATGACTAGGTTGGCACTCATTTGTTCTTAGTTATTACAGAAGAAATTCTGACATCAATTTGTCTCCATCTGTTGGCAGGAAAGGGTAAATCAGTCCCGTGGTTGGTAAAGGAATGTCAAGGAATGGAAACATCCCCTCCCCTGCGGATCCCAAGGTTGCAAAATGTGGGAGGAGGAAGCTTGAATGGAACACAGATTGGCTAAACTTTGTCTATTCAAATAATCATGTGAAGACCAGATGGTTCTGAAGCTGGATTTCATATCCTCCTTTTCATTGCTATAACAGGAAAGGCAATTTAGTGATTAGGAGCAAGGGACTGAGTCAGAATTCACGGGTGCTGTTCCAGGCTGTACAGCTAACTTGCTGTGCTCTCCTATTAATCGCCTGCGTGCAGTGCGGGGTTTGATTCACTGCTCGGTCAAACTGGGCAATGTGTCCATTCGAAGGGTTGTGTGGCTTGGTGTTTATAAATAGCTTAGTCAGCGGTTCTCAAACTGGGTCAGGGCCCCAAAGTTGGTCACGACCCCATTTTACACTTGCTGGGACCCAGGGCAGAAGCTGAAGCCCAAGCTCCACCCCCACCCAAGGCAACAATGGGGCTCGGCCTGCAGCCCCCTCTTCCTCCCACCCAGGGCACCAGGGCTTGGCCTGCAGCCTCCTTTCTCCCCAGCCAGGATGGCGGGGCTTGGGCTCTGACCTCTCCCTCCCCCTCCCCCCCCCCCCCCCCCCCCCCCGGGTCATGTCATAACTTCATTGTCAGAAAGGGGTTGTGGTGCAATGAAGTTTGAGAAACCCTGGCTTAGATTAAAGATGCTAGGATTATTCTAAAAGAAAAATAACTCGTCCTCTGAGCCTAGACCAGGGGCGGGCAAGCTACAGCCCGCGGGCCAGATTTGGCCCACCAGCTGTTTTAATCTGGCCCTCAAGCTCCTGCTGGGGAGCAGGGTTTGGGACTTGCCCCGCTCCGGTGCTCCAGCCAGGGAGCAGGGTTGAGGGCCACTCGACGCGGCTCCCAGAAGCAACGGCATGGCCCCCCTCGGGCTCCTATGCGTTGGGGCAGCCAGGAGCCTCTGCTCCGCACACTACCCCCGCCCCAAGCGCTGCCCCTGCAGCTCCCATTGGCTGGGAACCGCGGTCAATGGGAGCTGCAGGGGCCATGCCTGCGGACAGGGCAGCGCACAGGGTCACCTGGCCGTGCTTCTGCACAGGAGCCGGAGAGGGACATGCCGCTGCTTCCGGGAGCCACTTGAGGTAAGCGCCACCCAGAGCCTGCACCCCTGAGCTTCTCCCCATGCTCCAACCCGCTGCCCCAGCCCTGATCCCCCTCCTGCCCTCCGAACCCCTTGATCCCAGCCTGGAGCACCTTCCTATACCCCAAATCCCTCATCCCCACCCCAGAGCCAATACCCCTTCCCAAGCCCCCTCCCGCACTCTGGACTCCTCATTTCTGGCCCCACCCTGGAGTCCGCACCCTAACCAGAGCCCTCACCCCCTCCTGCACCCCCAACCCCCAATTTTGTGAACATTCATGGCCCACCATACAATTTCTATTCCCAGATGTGGCCCTTGGGCCAAAAAGTTTGCCCACCCCGGCCTAGACTCTAACATTGAATTAAACATGGATTCCACTGAACATGGAAGTGGTAATTGTTTGCTTGTCTGTCCTCAGTGGCCATGCTAAAATCCCTAGAAATTCAGTGCAAAACCAAAACCAGTGTACCTTTACTGTGTGGCAGAAAGTGTCCCTCTTCAGTGCTGTCCCGTGTAACTTCCCTTGGTACTTGCAGTGTTTTGGGAATACTTTTTCTTTTTTTTTTAAACAATACTAGAATTGGGTCTACCTTTTTGCACGTACAGCACCTGCATTAGTGAACTTGGCTTGCTTACCATTTCCTTATTGTTCCCGGATTCAAAGTGTATCTTTGGTTCTGTGTAGTTACACTGTGTTAATGCAGTCAGAGCTGCAGCCCAATGGCTTTGAAGGTCTCCGCTCTCCTACCTGAATTAGAGCACACTGTGTTCCCAGCCGCTGTCCCCCTGCTGTTTAGTGAAATAAACTTCCATTGTGGAGAGCTTAGCTACAGGATTGCTTCCTCATGACGCAGCGCAACCTTTGATTTCTGTCTTTGAAAGTCCTTTCCTCCCTTCACCTCCCCCCATCGCTTTGAAAACGCAAGAGCCTTATGCCATGCTGATTTACCTTCCTCTCCCGCTTTGAGGTCATTAAGCACGTTTCACAAGAGTAAGGTGGGGGGGGGGAAGCACTTAAAATGTAAAATTATTGGTAAACTGTATTTCAGTGAGTGGCAACGTTTGGAATGTGGTGCCAATTTATCAAGTGGGAAAACAGGGCTAATATAGTTCGGGGGGTTTCTTTTAAAGGCATATCTTCTAATTCTCTCATTGAAGTGGGGAGAACATTTTTTCCCTCTCATCCTTATCAGATGAATGGCTCATTAAAAACTGTCATTGAAACATTCCCCAGCAATGAGTTCACCAAAGCCACCAAGGATTGGCCGGCAATGTTTGGGGTGGAACAATACTCTCCGTTCATTCATTCTGCTTCCTGGCTGTACGGAGGTGCCACTCAGCAGTTTTAGGGGGTGGGGGGCTGTGCTGTCACACACATGGGTGGATTTCGATCCTCATCCCTTCGCAGCAGCCCTGGACTCTGCCTTGGTCTGAGGGCACAGTGTGTATGGTTGTGAAAGTTAATCATAAAAAGCACAGCTGCCCGTAGCTGGAACAAGAGGTCTCTGAAAGGTGATTCTACCCTGTAACTTCCCCTCCCTTCCGGGAAAATGTGTGTGGAAGAAAGGTGGTAGGCTTGCCTCAAGCGCGAGGAGGTCTGTTATGACTCATGGGTTTTTGAGACCTTGTCCTTGGAAGCAGGTTTACGTGCTAGTGTTAAGGAAAGGGCATGGGGGAGTTGTAATTGATCTGCAGGGAGGCAGAATAGAATGTCACGTGAAGGAAATAAGTGACCGGTGCGCTCTTAACGTGCCAAGAATCGTTGATATTTCTGCCAATTTCAGTTATATTTGATTCAGCGGAACTGGTGGCAGCACCAGAAGGATTCCCCCCAAAAATTCTGTGGTAGAGACAGGACTGTGAAAGCAGGTGTGCTTAGAAATCCAGAAGAGGGAATAATCTTTCTATTTTTATGGTGAACTGAGTTCTGTGCTAAACCTTTTTGTGAGAAGGACCGTGGGCTTTAACTGTAGTAAAACGAGGCTTTTCCACTTTGGAAGCAACTTTCTCCAAAGCAAGCGACAAAGGGTCTTGTGGCACCTTATAGACTAACAGACGTATTAGTCTGTAAGGTGCCACAGGACCCTTAGTCTGGATCTGTAGAAGCGACAAACGCAGCTACCCCTCTGATACTTTCTCCAAAGCAGCATAACTGGTGGCTTATTCTGAAAAGCCTTTAGGGCATCACTTCTCAGCTGCTCGGAATAAGAACTGTGCCTCACTTCCTGAGAAGGCAGAGCAGTTGGTGAATTTGATATCAACCGGTGGCACTCTGTATTGCAACTAACATTGTTTGCCATTAAATCTGAGAGCAAACCTCCTGGAGGAAAGGGAGGGCTTTTTATAGCATCAAACACGCTGGAGTTCAACAAATATTAATAAACTACAGTGAGACAGTGGCTTCCTGTGGCTACAGCTCATCCCCCCAGTGGAGGAGGCAGGCTGGGGATGGGTGTAGTTGCATGACACACAATTTGCCACTTGCTTAATTGCCTTTCCTTAGTGTTCCGGGGAGTGTAGCCCATGTGCCTTACCCTGGCCTTTAGCAGGCTTCACTACTAGGAACACAGAGTCTGAGGTTAGTTTTTTACACTTGTAATAAAAACTATAAGTTCAGACCATAATTCATTTGGGTAAAAGGCAGCAGCACTAATGAGTTTAGACTAAGCAGCAGGAAATATCTGTTTCTTACATTAGACGTGGTCTGGGTATTTAGAGGAGCTGGGAGTTGGGCTGCAGAGACGCCTTTGTGTCAGGCTGAGTGTCAGACTGAAACAGGGCAAAACTGGTGGGAAGGGGTCTAAATTGTAGGCCACACTGTAGCAAAATGGGAAATGGCTGCATATTAAGAAGAAATTACACCTCCAGCGTTAAAGCTTCCTGTGCCTCCGTTCATGATACGTGGGGATCTCTACTGCACTAATTCTCCAGAACTACAGCTTTCCGCTGGGATAGGAATTTCGTGTATCTAAACAAAAAATACTTGGTTGTGAAACTGCATGGAGTCGTCTCTCTAACGGCTGGAGAAGCGGGGTCTTTTTCTATTCAGTTACCTGGTTGCTTCAGGAAATGCACACTTGTATCTAAAGCACACAACTGATACCTAAAGCTACAAGATGGGAAACATGCTCCGTGTTCAGTGTTTCACGTAGTTTTCGTTTTACCCTCTGAAGAATGTTTCATGATGCTGAATGTCTAATTCCTGGACAAAGAATGACGTATGGTCAACGATCTTGCATAGGCGGGGGGAGGAGTGGAACATTCATTTTACTTTGTGTGAGTGCGCAAAATGACCAAATCCTCTTCTTCCCCCCAGTAGACTCTAGTAATTCCTAATGCATGTTCTTCTGTCCCGCCCTATGCATTGAGCACACTGTCCTCTGGATGAACGGCGGAGGGCTGTTAGAGTGAATTGCCATTTCTAGATTGGTGTGCATTTCTACCATTGGTGCCATTACACTATTGTTTCCAAGCACGCACACAATCAAGACAGATGGCTATGTTCGTTCTCAGACTTGCCAAAGATCATTCTTCACCCATGCAGTCTCACTTCCTTTGCTGTATAGTCGTGTCACGTCCACCTTCCAAGTGCTCTTCATCCGATGAAGAGGGTAAATCTGTGGCAGCTCTTGAAATGGGCATGTCTAAAGCCTTAAAGTTTCACATTTTAACCTTGCCATATTTGCTCTCTGACGGCTGTGTATAGGGTAGAGTATCAATTCAGCAGCTACTGTCTAGGGGTTTTTGAATGAAAAGGGTTAGTAACAGTTGCCAGAACAAATGGTGTCTGGCTTGAACACTCTTTCGCGTACTGCTTCCGACTTTACAGCTGTTCATTGTGTTCGTCTGGCGGCACTAATCTTGTGTTTTTTTGGATGTGTGGAATTGTTAATATAGTGTTTCTAGAGTGACAGATCGTAACGTCTTCACTCAAGAGTGACTCCCCTCTGAACAGCAGCTTTCAATATTGCGTGTGCCCCGGAGCGAGGGTCGTTGTGACGTGTGTGTGGGGGCTGCTTAATTTGACACTAAATTGGAGGGATTGAACTCCTACAGTGCAGGAGCTAAGCCACACCGTGCCATTTAGCGTGTGGTGGTTTTCACGTTGGAGTTTTGGTATGTTACACAAATAAACTTGTGCAATTTTAAGCTCCACAGCTCCGTGTTTAATTGTTTGCCATAGCGAGGAGGTCACAGGAAGCCAAGAATAGACCGAAGGCGTCCAGCTAGAGCCAGAATGATCTTTCTGTGGCTCAGTGCAAGAATTGCTTGGGCGCTCTGCAGCAGGTTTTTTTTGTCCCTGTTAACCACATACCGCTGCAGCATAGCAAGGGCCTGCTCATAGGTATTTAAAAATGCACACCATATTTAGCAATGTCCGCTAGATGCTTGAAAACCGCTCAAGCTCCCTCTGGTTCTACAAACCCCATATTGGTACTTGGTGAAGTCTGAAAGGTTGGGTCAGGCTGTATTGTTCTACTGCAACCAGTTAGTCTTGCCACAAAACAGGATACAACGGTGGTTCTTGGAATAAGTGTAGGGAAATGATAGCAGAGCTAATGTCTTTGTCAGATGATTACGATCCTGGAAGGGGGTGAGCTGATCTAGAGATGAAGAGTGAGCACAGTGAATATAATCACCAGAGCGTGAATTAATGTACATGTGCACTGATGAGAACTGCACCACGTTTTGGTGTATTGGATCCAAAAAGGGTAGCTCAAGTAAATCTGGATGGCTTGTCTGGTCATTTCTAGACTGAATGCTGCAATGTCACATCCTCCTTATCTTATTCTTCCAGACTTTTACGGCATGGTGCAATTCTCACCTGCGGAAAGCTGGCACGCAGATCGAGAACATAGATGAAGATTTCCGCGATGGCCTCAAACTCATGTTGCTCTTGGAGGTCATTTCAGGTGCGTCCCTGACTCTCTACTGCTACTGTACCTGGTACTTAAAGAATCCCTGGACCTTGTGCTCCCTCCCTATCGGTCACTTGCACTTGGGTTGTAAGTTTTTTGGCCTAGGACCTGTCGCCTTGTTTTGTGTGCAAAATGGGCTCTGATCTCCTCTGAGGGTATGTCTATGTTGCAGTTAAACACCCATGGCTGGCCCCTATCAGCTGACTCGGGCTGTGGGACTATAAAATTGCAGGGGTATATATTCCGGCTCAGGCTAGGGTCCCACAGCTCGGGCTTCAGCCTGAGCCCAGACATCTACACCACAATTTTACAGTCCTGCAGCCATGCCACTGCTTCTAGGAGCCACACGGAGCAAGCCTCCGACCCCGCTCCCCGGCTGGAGCGCCAGAGCGGGACAAGCCCCGGACCCTGCTCCTCGGCGGGAGCTCGAGGGCCAGATTAAAACATCTGAAGGGTCGGATTCGGCCCCTGGGCCGTAGTTTGCCCACCCCTGCTGTAGGGCCTCGGAGCCCTAGTAATGGAATCAGAACCCTTTTGTGCGAGGCATTGTACAGACACAGAACAAAGCGACAGCCCCTTCCCCAGTAATCAGATTCATAATGCATCTTTTAACACATTATTCAAGTATGAGTAACCTTTGCAGCAATCTAGAAACACATCTTCTGCCCTTGACGTCATGGTAAAGGGACTAGTTTCGTGTTAAACTTCTTCACTTGTCTTTCCCACCAGTGATTTTAGCTCTCACCTCAGACTAAAGAAAAGTTGTAACTGTTCTGTTTTCCTTTAGGAGAGCGATTACCCAAACCAGAGCGAGGGAAAATGAGAGTGCATAAAATCAACAATGTGAACAAAGCTCTAGACTTCATCGCTAGCAAAGGAGTGAAGCTGGTCTCTATAGGAGCTGAAGGTATGTAATCTAGGCTTCTGAATATCAACAGCCAGCCTCAACTCTTGACTACAGTAGAACCTCAGTTACGAACACCTCGGAAATGGAGGTGGTTCATAACTCTGAAACGTTTGTAACTCCGAACAAAACATTAAGGTTGTTCTTTCAAAAGTTTACAACTGAACATTGACTTACAGCTTTGAAACTTTACGATACTGAAGAAAAAACGCTCCTTTTATCCATCTTAATTTAAATCCAATGACCACAAACAGTTTCCTTACCTTGTCAAATCTTTTTTAAAAGGGAAAGGGTTTTTTAGTAGCTTATGCTTAACACAGTACCGTACTGTATTTGCCTTTTTTGTGTTTGCTGTTGCCTGATTGCATAATTTCGGTCCCAAATGAGGTGTGTGGTTGATCGGTCAGTTCGTAACTCCGAGGTTCTACTGTATTAGGAGTCGCAGCACATACCATCTAATTGGAAGAGTTATTTCCCCTATACAGTAAGGTGTTGGAACATTTCAGCCCTCCTCTGTCAGGCACTAAGAGGAGACTGGATTATGCAAATAACTTGAATGACACCAAATGCCTATAATTCAGTCAATAGAAAGAGATACATTGGGCCAGAGGTCCATTACTGGGAGCCTACCTGCAGTCAAACACCGATAGTTGGTTGCAATTGCTGTAATTTTGCGAGCATGCGGGGTAAACACTTCAGTAGAACTCGTTCATTTCTAAAATGTTACTTTATACTCGCCATGCCTGTTCCTTAGATGGCACAAATAACACTTGGAGAATAAGAGTTATAGACAGCTACGGTCAATTCCGAAATCTGGGTGTCCAGACCTTTAGTAGCCAAATCACCAGGAGTGCAGTAAATGTCAATTCTGGCGCGGGTTCATCCATCTCATCAGTGATGGAGTTTTACTTCTCTCCTCCCTCTATTTTGGATTAACGGATTAAGCTAAAACTCACCCCCTAGGTAAACGATCTATCCTTCTGTTGTATATACAAGAGCATATTTGGTGGGGGAGGGGACATTTATCAGGAGTTATTAGCACAGTTGGAAGTAGATGCTGCTCTTTAATAGATGAATACAGTGTGCATGGGGCTTTAAGACAGACATGACCACAAGCAGGGCTTATACTTGACATGATAACCATAAATATCATCAGTGTTGATACCTGCCATAGAAATACTGAAGAGACTCTGAATTCCACCTTCCTGTTGTCTGAATGCTAAGGGGGTGGGAAAGGAAAAACCCTCAAACTTATGGCTCATCCTGGGAACTGTTATGCAGTCAAGTGTCAGTGAAATCCGCAGCAAAGTATCTGAGCGTAATACACATGCTCTTGGCCCTGTGTGAAGAATGTCTTGTGCTGCCCAAGGCTTGTAAGCATCTCCTCTTCTCCACTGTTAGCTACGTCCAAGGGAAGCCAAGTATGCTCAAGGCAATTTTAAAGCTTTTGGGAGCTTGGAAATTAATATTGAACCGTGGTGACTGCCTATAAAGCCGTTTGAACAGTTAGTTCAAGGCATGATTCTTTCTCCATGGTCAGTCGGATGGCGGCATGCTGCTGGTTTTTTAAACCAATTGCCATTAGTGCTTAGATTCTGCTTTTCTGGACACATTCTTTGATCCTTGTATTTGCATCGTTCCAAGTCTCCAGGCCTGGTATTTCTTTGAGCTTTGCCAAACGTATATGCTGGCAGTCAACTTGTTATGATAAAAAAACACAATTCCTGCTCTCAGATCAGAACCTCCGATTTTCGTTAGTGGTTCTTTACCGCTGGACCCACTCCCGGCTCTGCCTCTCCTAGCTGCATTTATTTAATCTGTCCAAAGAAAAACACCCTGGTTAAACAGACCCCAGAGGAGCTTCACAGAATTGCAGAATAGTGAGACTATCCCGATAGATGGTCCATTAAAATGCTATTAATGGTGAGTTCACTTTGGAAACCTATTTCTCCATTTAGACAGATCACAGAGTTTTTTGGATATTTCCATAATGAAACTTTACAATAAAGCCTAATAGCTAACAAAATAGTTTTTATCCTGGTTTAACGTGTGTCTGTCTCTCTGAGGTTTCTAAATGAGACGTTTGTGAGGGAGAAGTACTGTATTTTCTTTCACTATTGCAAATAACTTAAAATCTGTCAGTTTAAGATAACTAGTTTGAATGCAAAGTATTTCTCTCTCCCTTCCCATGAAGGATAGTCTAGAAGAGGACTAAATTCTTCCATCTCCTTTTTGGTGGTTCCTGTACGTGCATCAGTATTCATCTATTTATAGTTCTCTACCTTTAGATTGTCCAGGCTACTTCATTTTTAAACATGTTTTTTCCCTTGATATTTTTGTTGGAATTTAGAATGTGGGAATAAATTTGGTTAAATTACCCACCTAGGAATATAGTTACGTTAGACAGCAATATTTTATTAGCGTATTTGAATCCCTTATGCCTCAGGGCATAAGCAAACCACTGAGTGGTGGGGGTTCGGAAGAAACTTCCCTTGGGGCACGAAACCTCTGCTTGTTTCCTCCCCTAAAGCATCTGGCATTGGCCACTATTGGATAGGATTCTGGGCTGATCTGATATGGCAGTTTGTTCCCCAGGAATACAAGCTGCAGCAACTGTCTCTTCATAGAACCTGTCCTTGCTCACAAGAACCATGACCTGTTCCTTGGACTTGTGAAACTCTCCCTGTTGCTTAGACACCGCAGGGTATTGCTAGGACGTCACTTGGCACTAGGCTACCTTGCAAAGCCAGTTTGAATTCATCAAGTAACATGGCTTGCGCTGAGGTTGCATCTCTAAATCTAGTGACTGTCTTTTCTCTTGACTATACACGAAACCAGTGCCTGTTCCAACTAGTGCCACATTACAATTCAAGATGCAGGGTGGGGTGTCTGATTTCCAAAACCAATGTATCCTCTGAGCTCCATCAGCTGTTGCTGTGATTGTTCAACAGCCCCCTTGGTACCCAGACCTAATTCTTCATGCTTCCAAGGGTTTATTTGGTTTGGAAGAAGTTTTTAGCTGCTCAAAAGACGTGAGAAATTCCATGTCTAGTTCAAAGAAATCATCTTGCCATCTGTTTAACTAAAATAGGGTCCTTTAATCTCCATAATCACACAAGTTTCCCACTCTCCTTTATTTCATACAGTTGAAAGGAATAGATGCAAACTCATCATTTTGAGGGGGGATTGAAAGAGGCTTTCTTGCTGTATCTAGATGGCTCCTGGCACGGTGACTGACTAGCATGGTCACCGGCTGAGTGCAGATGTAGTTGGCTTTGTCCACAATGCAGTGGGTGTTGCAGCCTATTACTCTAGAGAGCTGGGTTTAAATGCAGGTTTGTGGTGAGGTCATGAATGAAATACCATGTGTCCTTGCATGATGATGCCCAGTTGTCAGTTTTCTAGCCATTAGCCTTGTCCGCTCATGGGATCTGGGAGTGGAATTTGAGTGGAGGGTGATTGGGGATGTGTGGGCAGCGTGTGTTGTCAGGCTGTCCCAGTGCTATCTGACTCTTTGAAAATTGCCAAATGTCCCCCGGTTTACTAAAGACGCAAAGTCCAAAGTCTGGATTCCAGGAACTCCACAAGTGTTGCTAGTGAAGCTTTGAACGCTGGTCTGACACCTCTGCTCCACTGTCTAGTATCAGCATGCAACCTGGAGGCTTCTCTCATCGCTCCTTATTTGTCTGTCGGAGATTTGAGTCAACTTGGAATGAAAAGATTAACCTCCATAGATCCTTTATTGAAGTGTTGTCCCCTCTGTCCTCTATAGAGTAAAATGTAAACTGGTCCTGAAGTTTGAGTCAGAAAGCAAGAAACTCTTTTGAGATGTGCGGACAGTGCAATCGGCTCTGTATTTGACTTTCAACTGGACCCCAGGAAAATTCTAGGTGTTAATGGCTATTTACTGTAGTGCCGCTTGAAATCCTTCTCCTAGCTTGCTTGCACCTGGAAGTTGTTTGCTGATGTGTCTGTATTAAGAAAACGAGGTTTTCCTCCATCCCTGGTGAGTTTAATGTCCATGTTCTTCTCTCCTCTGTCGCTTTCAGAGATTGTAGATGGCAATGCAAAGATGACGTTGGGCATGATCTGGACAATTATCCTTCGATTTGCCATTCAGGACATTTCTGTGGAAGGTAAGAGCCCAGGCGTGTGCAAGCCCTTACCTTCTGCTTCATTGCTCTCCAGCGCATTAGAGGGATCTGTGTAACTACAGCACAAAGAATGTACGATCGGGAAGATAAAACTGGTGCAGGGAACTGATGCAGTTTTATGGTAATCCAGGACAGCTCATGCGTCTGCAAGTCACGTTTCCAGTGCACACTTCTTTTGCATAGCTGTCTGTTTCAGTAAATCACTTACTGTGCCCCCTTACCTCATGCTTCGACTTCACTTGCTAAATACCTGATCCATGTGAATCTGGGACTGCGTGGTGGGTGCTCAGTGTTCTTTTCTACAGTGTTCTTCCCCTGTGCTGATCCAGATTTTGGGATAGTCCCTCCAGCCACCTAATGGTAATAGAAGGAAGATGAGCTTTTTACCCCATACTTGCAGCTGTCCTGACTCGACACACCGACTGGAGACTGTCCTTCCTAGTTGGAGACAACCACGATGGAAAATAAACTACCCCAAAATCACCCTGAATATGAATTGCAGTACTTGACTTGCATGTTTTTGACCAGGTTGGCTTGTGATTCAGACACTAAACGGGGCACGTTGCACCCTTTACTGTCTGTGGACAAGTCTCAGTCATCTGCACTCTTGTCTCATGTTCTTGGTTTAAAACTCTACCAGGAGAGAGACACTCCTGGGCACAGTCCCTTAATTGCCCTGTGCCTTTTGCAGAGACCTCTGCTAAGGAAGGCCTGCTGCTGTGGTGTCAGAGGAAGACGGCGCCCTACAAGAATGTCAATGTACAAAATTTCCACATCAGGTAACTGCTTGTCAGACCCCCCCCTCTTAGCGAGTGCTCGACTCTGTCTGCTCCTTTACACGCTTCAGAAAGAGCTCTCCGTGTTGGCAGGCAGTGCTGCGTGTCTTGAAGACAGCAAGAAATAGCCCATTCCCTCGGCCTCAGAGGCACCTCCATGAAATATTCAATGGGCCTGCCATTAGGGAAGTGATGCTTTTAGCGTGGCTTGGCTGGAACAAAAAACCCCAAATTCATGCATGTTTTGCTCTCGTTAAATCTGCAATTCCAGCCATTGCTCTTATCTGGGCTGTTATTCTCAGGAGGGCCAGGGGGTGGAAGAACCTGAAATGCCCGATTTAAAGGAAGCGTGCAGTTAACTGTGCATAGTACTTAGTCCTTCCACTTCTAGAGTCATTAAATCAAGGTGAACTGAAAAAAAAAATCTGTGTATTGGTGGTCATTTTCTGTAGTGTATTATACGGATACATGTATTTAACCCCACGCACCAAAGCCATCTAACTCTGATCTCTTTTGTAGCTGGAAGGACGGTCTTGCTTTCAATGCCTTGATCCACAGACACAGACCAGAGCTCATTGAATACGACAAGCTCAGAAAGGTACATGTTATCCTCTCTTCAGAAGCCGAGTTCTGTGCTGCTAGACGCGCCCCAGGGAAACACACGTCCCACGTAACCTCTCAGACCCCATTGTAGCTGCTAGCTGTGTGTCTTCTTAGAAGGTGAATTCAATGCTAGAAGGCAGGAATTGAAAAGATCTTCCTGTCACATGTTCAACTCTGTTCCGTTCAGTGAGACAGGAATTGGGGTCTGGCAGGGAATGGTCGGCTAACGGGAGCAGGTGACTAAGAAACCGTTGGGTCATTGGTGGAAAAGGTTAGACATTAATGCTACAGCAAGTCTGCCTTCAGGAGGAAATGGGGGCAGTTAGGCCGCCTGCCGAGCAGCCCTTGGAGCAGCAATGCCATCTGTGTTAGAGGAGCTTTCAGCGACTCAGGTTCATAACACCCTCATGTGACTTTTTACAACTGTCCTTTTCCCAGGATGATCCCGTGACAAACCTGAACAACGCCTTTGAGGTGGCCGAGAAATACCTGGACATCCCCAAGATGTTGGATGCCGAGGGTAAGCTTTCCAGGCGCTCGCGGCAGTAACCACCTGGGTCAGTGGAAGTTCCTGCCGTTTGCTGTGGAGATGACCCAGTCCCACAAACAACTTGCTTGTCAAGGCAAGAGGAAAGTGCATTTCCTCCATTGCTGGCCACACAGGACTGGGCATCAGGTGGCCTGATCTGCCCGGGCAACCAGCCTAGCTTGTGTTTAAAAGTCAAAATTGGCCTTCCATACAGCGTTCACATCTCCCACCCTTTCCATGACACGGCTTGTCTTTGAAAGGCCACATAAGGCTAATCACGCAGCTTTGTAAACGCATGACGGATCAGGAATTTGTATCTTGCCATACTCTGTTTTCACTAGTAGTGAAGCTGTCCCAATGGGAACTAATTGCCCTCTGGTACCTTGGCCGTTTCCAGCTATTCATTCGCATTTGTGAATGTGATGCTCACCGAACGTAGTGACCTGTCCTGGGTAGGGCCCTGGTGTGTACTGAACAAGAAGTGAGACCACAATTGAGGAACCATGTGTTGGTTACTTTGGGTTAAAAGTGCACCCCACTTCCTGTTTTGTGTGGTGGTAATCTCACTTGGCCATCTCCACCACTAAATCCTGGGGCCAACATTCCCTTTTTAAAACAATCACAGAAACCATAGTAGCTGCCCTACGTAAAATGACTCAGTACCAGTAGCTGCAAATGGCTTGTGTTAAACTTGTCAACCAAGACTGATGTTTCACGTTCTGTAATATATCCAGGACCGTTTTGATGGCCTCTTCTGCCCATCCAGATATTCTGGCACTTCTTTTTTTAGAGAGCTGCTTCTCTGCAGGACTCCAGAATGGTGAAGAGCGGGTTTCTTGAGATGATGTGCCTTGGCGGTCAAGTCTGACTCCGTGTGAAGCCAGGCTCTCCCCGTGAGGGCATTAACACTTATTGTTCGCTTGCAGACATTGTCAACACAGCTCGCCCTGATGAGAAGGCCATCATGACCTATGTATCCAGCTTCTACCATGCATTTTCTGGCGCGCAGAAGGTACCGGAGGCAGCTGTGTCCATCTCGCTATAACTCTTCGAACTGCGGCATCCTACGCTGACCCAGTTTTTCTTGCAGATGGCAGTGGTCTCTTGCTGACTGGAAAGCAAACCTCAGCTAGTTCATACATGCCCCGGGAGCTGTCCGGCTTCCATGGCTCCAGCTATTATGTAATACTAGAGGGACCAGAAAAATCCTCTTTATAGAGTAGGTGACTGGGCCATATCCTTAGTGAGGGGGAAACTATGTAGCAATAAACAGTAGGAGAAATCAGCTTTTAAAACCAAGAGCTTTGTGAAGCTGAATACCAAGACTGCTGGCCAGTGTCTCAAATCAAGGGCTGCTAGAGGAGTATAGCTAGTCACCTTGGGAGAGTCTCAGACTTTAAGGGACAGGAACTCTGAACTGAGTGGAAAAGATTTAAAGCAGCAAAACAGCCCATTTGGCTGAGTCACACTCCAGCTTAGGTTTGGATTCCAGTCTGAAGCAAGCGCTTGTTTCCCCTCAGCTGCATGCCAGAGGGGCTGGGAGGTTCCCACGCTGCTCTCTTCACTCTCTCCTCCCTCTCTTTCTGCGCAGATATTGTAGGCACTCTCAGGCCCGATGAGAAGGCTATCATGACATACGTTTCCTGCTTCTACCATGCTTTCTCGGGGGCTCAAAAGGTGAGCTTTCGGCAGGTGGAACTGTTTCTGCTTCTACGCATGTCTCGTCTGGTTCAGCTGCCACTAATCTTGCACACTAAGCAACTCACTGAGGCTTGTTACACTGGCATTGAGGGCTTATGAGAAATGCGATGAGTGAAAACGGCTGGAATGATCGCTGGCCACTGAGATTGGTGGAGAAACAAAAACGTAGCCACCGGCAATAATAAAAATCGGGGGTGGTTTGTACATTGTACGTAGCGGCGCCCACTGAAGGGTCACTTCTTCCAGCAGCGAGTGTGGGTGAGAGAGGAGAGGTAATCACTCAGGTTTCAATTGATCTTTTCATTGTCCTCCAAACACTGGTGGTAGATGCGAGATCTTCACAGTAGCATTTTATGGAGCTGGAGGGGAGTAAGCTAGCACTGTCCTGGCTTACATTATGGCAAGCCATTCTCTGTGACAGTTACAGGGCTGCTTGCCATAATCCCCTGGCTGAGGCTCGTTTAACACGCTTGATACAAAGATGTCTAAACTCAAACTGCTGGCCCAATAGAAATTTAAAAAAATTATTGCAACTGGGGATGCGGGGAAGAGGCATAATTAAGTGCCCAAATAACAGCCCCCCAGTGGCTGTTACGATGCAGGAGGGTAGCTGACAGTGCTCAGCTGAAATTAGCATGCGAGTATTTATGATCGCAGCGGGACTCTTGGATCACTAGCGTGATGAGCACAGACTTGGATGATGCCGCTGACTTAATCAAATTTGATTCTGCATTAGGCTTTTCATTTCCCATGAAAATGCCATGTCTGTGCAAATGGCACTGCTATCAGTTGATTGGCACGCAGGATAACGGCAGCACCAAAATCATTTGGAAGTCTTGGTGATGACAGTTTAACCTTGTGTATATCCTGTTTGCTTTCTCGTCCCCTTCCTGAGCTGTCTCATGCACGGTTACAATTCTTATCCAGAAATCTTATCACTGCTGTTAATATGCCTCTCATACTAGGCACTGCAGCAAAACTAGTGCCAAATGAGATTGGCATCAGCATTTCTATTAAATGCTGGTTTCCCTCGTTTAGCTAGAATATCCTTCTCAGGCCCATTTCATCTTAAATATTGCCATTTTGGGGTGGTTTTGTTTGGCAGTGGAGAATATCACTAGGAAGGTTAGGTCTGGGAAGACAGACTTGTTAGAGTTCTGTCAATCAGACATTGCTTAAACACTGCACAAGCAAACTAAACACTCGGCTCTTTGAAGAGTGTACCCGACAATGCCCAAATCCATAATAGATTAGCCTTGCTGTTACCCTCTGCTGTTGTAGGGGAAAGGACAGATATTCTCTGAAACCAATATGGCTTTTAATGTAGACAACTGATTGGGAAGAACCTCCTTCAATGGCAGCTAGATACTGCCGCTAGATGACTTTTACTATCATACCATGAGTGTCCAAGTCCCATTTTCAAAAGTGACTTGGTTCTGAGGCCCCGACTTTTCCTTTTACCTTTCAATGAGCCTTTTACCTTTTGCCTATTAACTTTCAATGAGCCTGTCTCCCAAGTGCCTAAGTCATTTTTGGAAATGGGACTTACGCTCTCTGGAAAATCTTACCTTAGAGTCTAGCATTGCCCTGACTCACTATGATCTCGATTGGGGTAAGTCATTACACCTCTGGTTCTTGGAATCAAGCACCTCTGTTAATACCAAATCTACTATGGTTACGCTCTTGCCGGGACTCTGCTGACTAAAATCTGAAACTAGATTACAAGCAGGAATTTCTGTGCTGCTTCCGCTTTTCGTGTTATTCTTAAACTGTGGGTTTCCCTTCCTTCCCTTACCACACTAAATACTTGCATCTTTTGTTAGCATTTAGAACGCAAATCCAGGTCAGTTGGATTGTCTTTAATTGCTTGTGTAGCTGCTGTAGTTTGGACGTTTGAAACACATCTTTAATTGCTGATTCACTGTAAATGCCATTTTAGTGCTAACTGGGTTTCAGGGGATAAATGAGCCGTTTCAAAGCCTCGCTGCAGACCAAGGGTATCTGTTCGTCTTTGATTTTTAAAGAGAACTGTTGAGTAAACTCTTTGGGGCAGGGACCATGATTGACCTCTAGGCTTGTACAGAAGCCAGCACCACTGGGGCCTTCTGATGCTACTGAACCAAGTTTTACTGTAGCATCTGTATTACTTGTTAAACAGTATTGGAGGAAGGCTGAAACCAGTCTCCGCTCTGACTTCAGTAACTGAGGCCCAAGTCCAGATTAAGTGCCTGGCCATTACACCCATGTAAAATGGCACTATGCTAGTTTGGGAGTGTTTCCTCCTGCCTTTTCGCTGGTGTGAATGCTTACATGCAGTACAGGGGAACAGAGAATCCGACTCTGAGAGTCCAACAGGGGCTCAGGCAGAACAAGAAGTATTCCATGCACCAGACATGCTACACGTGCCCAAAGTTCTTGGACCAAAGATGGGGAGGGGAGTAGCTTCCTTTATTACTTGTTACCCTAGTTCTTAAGAGCCCCATTGTGCTAGGCACTGTACACACACACAACAAAAATGAAAGTCTGTGCCCCAAAGAGCTTACAGCCCGAGCCAACGGATGAATACAGACACATGGCGGAGTACAAGGAAACAATGAGACGGTATCAGTCAGCGGGATGGGCAGTGGTCAAAGCATGCTAGTAGCCTAATCATTCTCGTGTTTTGTAGGCATCATGGCTTCCTTGAAATGCGTTCTGGATTTGAATGGCTGTTCCCTGTGTTAGGAATTGCGTTGCCCATAATAGCAGATATTGATCTAATCTGTTGTATAGTCTAGGGAAGAGCTGGGGATGCTTCCGAGGGCTATTTTATGCACAGAGTAGCCGCCTGCGTCTTGACCGCCTATGAGTTTTGGAGGAGTTTTACTCAGTTGAAGGCAGAATGGCACAGCTGTACCTAATCAGTAAATTACCTCATCCACAGGCACTCTGATGACTGTTTAAGGTTTATAGATTGAGGACAGAAGGGACCTTTGACCATCTCGTCTGACCTGTGTAACACAGGCCATAGAACAGGGGTGGGCAAACTACGGCCTGGGGGCAGCATCTGGCCCTTCAGACATTTTAATCCGGCCCTCGAATTCCCACCAGGGGGTGGGGTTGGGGGCTTGCCCCGCTCCACGTGGCTCCTGGAAGCAGTGGCATGTCTCTGCCCCAGCTCCTATGCGTAGGGGCAGCCAGGGGGCTCCACATGCTGCTCACAGTTCCCATTGGCCTGGAACCATGGCCAATAGGAGCTGCAGGGGCAGCACCTGCAGACAGGGCAGCACACAGAGCCACCTGGCCGCACCTCCGCTGAGGAGCCAGAGGGGGGATATGCCGCTGCTTCCAGGAGCTACTTGTGGTAAGTACCGCCTGCACCCCTGAGTACAGTCTGCACCCCTGAGCCGCCCTCCTGCCCCAGCCCTGATTCCCCTCCTGCCCTCCGAACCCCTCCATCCTAGCGCAGAGCACCCTCCTACACTCCAAACCCCTGCCCTAGCCCTGATCCCCTTCCCGCCCTCCGAACCCCTCGGTCCCAACCCGGAGCACCCTCTTACACCCCCAACCCCGCTGCCCCAGCCCAGAGCCCCCTCCCAAACCCTGAACTCCTCATTTCTGGCCCCACCCCAGAGCCCACTCCCCTAGCAAGAGCCCTCACTCCCTCCTGCATCCCAACCCCCAATTTCGTGAGCATTCATGGCCCGCCATACTATTTCCATACCCAGATGTGGCCCTCGGGCCAAAAAGTTTGCCCACCCCTGCCACAGAACTTCCCTATAATAATTCCTAGAGCAGATCTAGGATTCTGGCCTAACATTTTTCACATGCTGTATAAGTTTGTCAGCGCTAGATCCTGTTCAGCTATAGGATGTGATTATTAAAGATCAGGATTAACTTGGTTAGTAAAGTGTAAAACTTTTATAGCCTGGAAGCATTAACCTTGTTTGTTAGCCAGTGTTTGAAAAACACACTGGATACGTATTCCATCTGGACTGAAATGTTTCTATTAAAGTCTGAACTCAAGTGTATTAGCTAGCACTTCTCCCAGGCGCTCCCTGGGTGGATGTAATGTGTGAAATTCTAGCCTGGCCAGTGTTTTTTATTGTTCTTTGTCTGATCCCAATCTTTAGGAGCACAGCTGGCATGTTCTCGGCATCAGCTGGTATTTATTAGCTTCTCGTAGCATGCGGTGGTTTTTCCAATGTTCTTGTGTGTTGTGCTTTAATTCCTGTCCCAAGTCTGAGGTGGCAACTGATGTGTGCTGCATTGTGAGCATGTCTAATACGTTTAAGTGGTACCCAGCAGTGTGAGGAGAATCCAGTCTAGAATCCAGACTGCTTATCGCGTATGGTTTGTTGCTAAAGGGAATCAAACTTCTGATGTCTAGTCTCTTTGGCGATTCGTTTCCCCAGCTCTGTTTTCCTCTCCCCATCCTCCTATAGACCCTCTCCACTATTTCTGTTGATGTCTGGCTTTCAACTCCTCCTCTTGGACTCTTTCTGTGCTGCCTACAAGGTACTTGATCTCTTGACTTTCCTTCTTTACATCCACGTATCCCATTCTCCTATCTAATACACAGGGGAATGTCACCTTTCCCCATTGCCTCGCAGAAGGAGGGCGTGTATACAGTACTGAAGGCTGCAGTGAAATCCCAGTCAGGGAACGGGCTTGTTCTCATTGACAAAGAGAAACGGATGCTTGTGGCCTCAGTGCCATAGTTCTGGGAAGACAGTTACCCAGAATGCAGCTGCTGAAATGCTGTGGAATGCTACCCAGGCAGTGCCTTGACAAACAGCTAAATCCTGAGTTCCTTAAGCATTGGGAGTCAACGGGTGTTGAATAAGGAGTGGAAAACACAAAGTGGAGGGATTGTGACACTACCACAAACACACTTACTTGGCAAAATACTAGTTTACGAACTCTCCGTTAGTCCAGCCAGTTAACGTCCCAAGTGAGGATGCAATAATCTGGTCTTGTACCATTGGAGGGTGCAACTGACCATGTGCTCCGTTCTTAGAAACCAGAGCGCCAGGTGTGGTGCCTAGGGGAAGATATGGGAGTCTCCGATGCTGGGGAGGGGATCTGGGAACAGCAGTGGGAAGGTGCCAGGTCCGAGACTCCTTCAGAACTGGTGTAGGCTGGCGCCAGAGTCTTGCGGCGATGGGCAGAGCCTCATTCTGGTAGCTAGCAAGCTGTACCTTGGAGATTACAGGCACATGAGGAGCAGTCATGAGATCTAGGTCTTACTCCTTCCTATGCCACTGAGTCTGGGGCATGTCACTTCCATTTCCCAGTCTGTAAAATGGGGGCATGCCTACCTGACTGGGGTGCCGTAGAAATGAGCACCGTGGAAATGCACATGAACGTGCAGAGGGCTTAATCTCCCCCCTCAAGGCAGTGGTGGGGCTCTGGCCGATAGGCATTCAGATACCGCCTGCTTATGCTGAGCTTGGAAAGAAGCTTTGATCAGTTGGATCCAGCCGAGCCCGAATTCCCAAGCGCTGTTGGAGGCTCTGTGGAGCAGAGGTTTGGAAGCCACGAGCCTCAGCCGCTGGAGGAAAGACCTGGTGTTGGCAAAACACACCGGGGCAGCTCAGGGAGCAGGGGCCCATCTGTAACATGGCACCTACTTTCCAATGAGTCCCATAGCACGGGCAACGCCGGTCTGGGCTTTGGGAGCCGGAGCGACGGGAGCCTCCCTGAGGGGCGAGTTATGCAAGGGGCATCCTCTAGCTGATGAAGCCTCAGGGCAAATCTTCCACATGACATGGCAAGTGCTGATTAAACCCTCTGAGGGGACTGGTCTAGCTTCAGAGTGGCTTTCCTTTCCTCTGTGTGGGGGCTGGACCGATGGTAACACTGCTGGCTTCTCCTTTCATGCATTGTCCTTGCTGCTGTGCTGCAAATGGGTCTAAAATCCCCCCCCCCTTTGCCTCCCCCCAGGCTGAGACAGCAGCTAACCGGATTTGCAAGGTGCTGGCTGTGAACCAGGAGAACGAGCACCTGATGGAGGACTACGAGAAACTGGCGTCTGATGTGAGTCCCCCTGCCTTCTGGTCACTCTCCTGCGCGGAGGGGAGCTCTGAGCTGGAGGCCGGCAGGGACCCTGGTGGTTTATGGTGGAGGGTGGCCTACGCTTTTGGGATGTGAGAGATCAGGGATGTCAATAGCCAGAGAGACCTGGCTCCCTGGCACATTCTGTGTCAGCTGATAACGTTCCCCAGCATGACTGCGACTTCCCCCTTGAAGGGCCAATGACAGGTATATTGCTGCTTCTCCTCATGTTCCGCTTAACCAGCATCTGCTCGCCCCGCAGCTGCTGGAGTGGATTAAACGCACCATCCCCTGGCTGGAGGACCGGGTCCCACAGAAGACCATTCAAGAGATGCAGCAAAAACTGGAAGATTTCCGCGACTACAGGCGCGTCCATAAGCCTCCCAAAGTGCAGGAGAAGTGTCAGCTGGAGATAAACTTCAACACCTTGCAGACTAAACTCCGGCTGAGCAACAGGCCTGCCTTCATGCCCTCGGAGGGCAAGATGGTCTCGGTGAGTAACGGGGTTTGTCTGAGGCCCTGAGGGCAGGGAAGACACTCGAGGGGGAAGGGCAAAGCAGAGTGAGCAGAACTGAGTTTGGCAGAGATGAGGAGGGAGCGAAAGCTGACTTGAGTCCGCTTACTAGCTCCTATGAACAGTCCAGAAGCAACTTCCTCTTGGGTGACGGGGTACCGCAGCCAAACGTTGGGCGCCTTGCGGGTGGTCCCGCCGTACTCTGCACACTTCTGGCAGTGCAGACACGAGTGCCTGGAGGAGAAGGACTTGTATGTTCATGCTGGAAGATTGCGGGCCAAATCCAAATCGCGCTTACACCGACAAAACCCTGCTTGGGGGTGCATGGGTGTAAGTGAGGGCCCTCAGCAGTCAGCTTCTCCCTTTGTGTACGTTAGCTACTATTTCAGAGCCTAGTGTCTCCTCGAGGCCTGCAGCATAACCGACCTTATTGCATACTCCTTGCCTATGCCCGCGTAATGAAGGGTCCGTCGGACAGCAAGAACTGTGTGTGGAGGATTGGCCTACCCGGCTAGCTTGAATCCCGCTCGTGTGGCTAACAGCAGTGAAGACAGCACAGCATGGGCTGCCGCGCATGCAGAACAATCCCAGCGTATGCCCGAGTGCAGACTCTGCTCGCTCTGAAACCTGCGCGGCGGTGGCCTCGCTCTCCTCGTTATCTGTGCTGGTCGGATTCCGGCGAGCTCGAGTGGGCTAGCCCTGGCACTGCTTCGACCATGTAGTCATACCCTAAGCCAGCGGTTCTCAACCAGGGGTCCCGGGCCCCCTGGGGTCCGTGAGCAGGTTTCAGGGGGGCCGCCAAGCAGGGCCAGCGTTATACTCGCTGGGCCCAGGGCAGAAAGCCAAAGCCCCACCACATGGAACTGAAACCCCTGGGGTTGCAGCTGAAGCCTGAGCAACGTAGCTTCACGGGGGCCCCTGTGGCGTGGGGCCCTAGGCTACTGCCCTGCTTGCTAACACCAGCCCTGCAGAAAACCAGTTCTTGGGCACAAGTGGGCCATGGCGTTTTTATAGCATGTTGGGGAGGCCTCAGGAAGGAAAAGGTTGAGAACCCTTGCCCTAAGCAGGGAGGTCTCAGTCCCATTTCTCAGCTGTATGTGCCAGAGATGCATATGCTCTCTTGTTCCTGGTAGCAAATATGTTGTGGCATTTAACTTCCCCCAATGGCTAGTGGTTTTGCTGGTCTGTCAGTCTCCCAAGAGTTAATTACATATACACATGCATGTGGCATGGAAAAAGCTAATATTATAACGGAGATCGTGTTAACATCCAGTATGGGAAAGGGAAAACCTGATGATGTCACCCTGGAAGTATGGGCCATTCATAGATTCTCAGGCCAGAAGGATCCGACCCCCTGTATAAACCTGCCCCAAAATAATTCCTAGAGCAGAACTGTTAGAAAAACATCCCATCTTGATTTAAAAATGGTCAGTGGTGGTTAATTACCCTCACTGTTGAAAATGTACATCTTATTTCCAGGCTGAATTTGTCCAGCTTCAACTTCCCGCCATTGGACTGTTAGTTCTTTCTCTGGTAGATTGAAGAGCCCATTCAATATTTGTTCCCCAAATATGTTCCCCATCATTGAGATTCCCCTGAGGTGCTTCATAATCTTGCTGGCAGCCTGACACAGCCTTTTCTTGCTCTAAATGCCTTATTTCCTATGCTCCCCTCCGCAGGATATTAATAATGGCTGGCAGCACTTGGAACAGGCGGAGAAAGGCTATGAAGAGTGGCTGCTGAACGAGATCAGAAGGCTAGAGCGACTGGACCACTTGGCTGAGAAGTTCAGACAGAAAGCCTCCATCCACGAGTCCTGGACTGAAGGTAGTCACCTCTCTGAGGCCAGGCAATGGGTGAGGGCGAGCTAGATCTGGCAAAGGGAAGCGAGAGTAACCTTGTAAAGCAGGCGGAATGGCTGAAAACAGTTGCTCCTCTGGCTTGGATAGCATGGCCCAGGAGACGGAGGCCTGACCCCCCAGCAGGGGTTGGGAGCTCTGAATTCTGATTCGGTGCCACTGACTCAGTATGTCCCTCCTTGGGCAAGTCACTTGGCACTCGGTCCTCCATTTCTAGAATAGGGAAACTGATCCTGGGCTATCTTTCGGTAGTATTGAAGTCTGGAGATGGAATGGTGCTAGCTAAATTAGCAAGTCACTTGGTGCCTTCCAGCTGCCAGCATTATGGCGCCGTTGTACTGCACTGCAGCTTGGCCGTGTTTCCAAACAACTCTCTGGGCATTGGGTGTGTGCGCGTGGGAGTAGTTTAAGAATAGAAGCTACTGGTCTGGACTCAATTCCTCCCCACAGGCAAGGCCAGGAAAACATTTGTCCTGTGTTTTGAACTCCGAATGAGCACTCCAGGTGTGGTTGGACCCTGGATTAAAGCTGACAGGTCCCCGAATGCATAGGCCGTGCTATTCTTGACAGCTTTGTGGTTTTGTGCAGGCGTTTTCAGATGGGAGCGGGTGAAGTTTCGACACTGGCAGAAGCTGTCTGTTTAAATAGTCCCCTAGCCAGTCCCGTAAGCGAATGCAGTCAGGTTAGCTGTTGTCCTCTTCCTCGGAGGCCGTGCCCTTTGACGCTGTCACTGTGGCTTGTTTACGGTTTGCTCAGGCTTTTTTGTCTCCCCTCTCTAGCCAGATGGCTAAACGTGACTGCTCACCCTCCGAGCCTTCCAATATGGCAGCTGCATCTGATTCCATAGAAAATACAGTAATCCCCTCTCCGTACTAGAAGGAATGTTCTCATCGCCCAGGCTGGGAGAATACCACACGGAGCATTAAGGGGAGAAAGGGGCTTGCAGCAACTCAATCCGGTTTTGCTTTTCCCTTCTTAAAAACATGGTTGCAATAATTGAATTCATAGAACAGATCCGTATGGTGCTGAGATGTGGGGGACCCTGGGGTGGTGAGGAACAGGACTGATGCATCAGGCAGGGACTCTGGCTGATGGGAGGGTGCAGGAGAGCTGAAATGCGGTTTCAAGGGTGTGGCAGTTAGACAGCAGTGTTGTGCCAAAGTGGTATCTGACTGGCACTGAAGCTTCCTGTAAGTTGCTATTAAACTCCACCTTCCCTGGAGAAGCTGACATGGGTGGGGGGCAGACAAGCTGCTAAATGAGTTACGCTCTGTTCCTGTGGAGGAACTGGCCTCCATGATGACTAATTTGCCCCTTGGTCACCATCAGTGTGAAGTGGATTTTCTGTTACCTGTAGTAACTTTCCTTATTGCGACCTTGCTGCATCCTTCCAGTTCACAGGCACTCAAGTACACCAGCCCTCCCCCCACACTCGTCCCTGACCGCTTGGACAGCGGAGACCCTAATCCCTTAGTGCCTAGCGTTCCCTCGTCCTAAAACAGCTTCACATGTTAGGCACAGCACTGCTGAGATGCAGCCAGCTCTGGGGTTGAGGGCCGTAGCAGCGAGGTGCTCAGTATGCTGCAGATCCCTTCTAGTATCTGGTAGCTCTGTGGTTTAAAACAGCCATTCCTCTCTGGATTGGGGAGAGGGCTCAAGTGGAAGCTGGCAGTTTGGGTGGGGAGGAGTCAATAGAAAAAGTTCCGATTGTATTTCCCTCACTTTGTCATGGGAGGGGAGAGGGGATGTGAGCCAGGAGAAAATTTAGGATCCTCTCTTCTGCCAGTCAAATGTAGACGGCTGGGGCTACTGCAAGTCTCCAAAACCTGGCTGGTGAGAAGGCACACGCTGTCCCTCAGTTTGTCTGGCTCAAGCTTCCAACAAGCAGGCCGTCTCCTCCACAGCTGGGCTTATATTTGGTCTTGTCCTTTATCGCCATCCCGAGTGAGGGCCCAGGAGGTGTTTGTCAGCCTCACTACTGATTCCTGATCAGCAGCTGTCTGGCCCGTTTTGCTGCAGCAAAGATGGAGCCTAGTCCGTTACCAGCCACACCTCATCCGTCAAAATGGAGACCCAGGAGCTAAGTTACCATGGAGGTACCGAGTCCTCGAATTGCAGCTCTCAGGGGGATGGTTCTTGGACGTCCATGAGCCGTCGGGCTTGGTGCTAGAGATGCCATTTTAAGATCCCACCTTGACTCCAGAATAAAGCTGTCCGTGCTCAGTAGTGTTTGGGGAGCTCGGAATGTAATCCCATTCATGCCACCAGACTGTGCCTAAAGTCCTTGTTCCCTGTTGTAAAGATCCCTGCAGTATCCCGTAGATCGTTTGTCCCCTTCCTTAATGCGGTGTTGTATGTTGGAAGCACGAGAAGGGAGAGAAGTAACATGGCCCTTTGGAAGACAGGAGAGCTAGATGCCTATTCTCATGGACTAGGGCCTGATACTGTGCTCTCCGGAAAGCAGTCAAGCTCTGAAAATGGGGCACTGTTTGGTGGGTAGGTGCCCCTCCTTCAGGGATCAGAGGAGGACCGTAACTTGACTTATTAGCTAGTAAATTATAATTACATTAGTATTGCCTGGAAGCCTCAAGTAAGACCAGGACCCCATTGTGCTCATTGCTGTACATGCGCATAGTGAGAGAATCCCTACCCCTAAGAGCTTAGTCTAAATAGGCAAGATGGATAGATGGGGTTGGGGGAAACTGAGGCACGGAGAGGGTCTTGATTTGGTCCTGGGCACCCAGGAAGTCAGTGGCAGAGCCAAGAATCAAACTCAGGATTCAAGTCCCCGTTGTGCCCTCGCCAGTGGAGGCACTGCCCCTCCTGCAGATGCTGGTTACGCTAATAAGCAGTTCTGGGCAGCTACTTCCTGCCTGACTCTGCAGAGAGCAGTCTGGGAGCCATGAGCAAAACCCCGGCCACTGCCAGAGGGCCCAGGCCGGCTGCTGGCAGCACATCTTGGGAAACAGCTGACTGGAACCAAAAGGCATTTCAAGCTGAACAGACTCACTCCCAACTCAAATAGCTTTTAGATTAACACAAAAGCACCAATTATGTGGTAGGTTGCCAACAAATGTGGCTTGCTAGCCAGACCCCGATGCTGGAGGGGGATGGAAGCTTGCCTTCCAGGACAGGCTCTCTCCAGCTCCAAAATGTGCCAGGAGGAATAAAGAGCATTTAGAATGTCATCAGCTCTATTGTCTTAGTTCCTGGCGCGTTAATTACACCCCAGTCTGATTCGTCCTTGTGCAGGCAGGCAATTTGGAGCACACTTCCTGCGTCTGGCTTCATGCTGCAGGCTTCTCTTTGACAGGGGCTATGGAAGGAGGGGCATGTCGCGAAGCTCCCCAGAAACTGGGGGTTTCCGCTCCTTCTGGCCGTGGAGGTGTCTTTTCCTAAGCGCTGAACTGCCGCATCCCCATGAGCACAAGTAGAAACTAACCCCGTCGTTTGGGGCCAGCCTGCACTTAGCTGACTTCCAGGCCAGTCTCCCCATCGTTCGTACATCACTCTGTTATCCTGTGTGGCATCCGTCAAAGCTGTAAACTTTTCAGGGCAGGGGCTGTAACTGTGTGGCTGCTTCTGTTCCGTTAATATCCTGCAGTGGCCCTGCCCCCAAATGTGGGAGCTTTGCCGGGAAATTCGAGTGGGTGGGGCTAGAGGACGTAGGGCCAAAATCTGTTCAGGCAAAGGTGGTGCGGGTGGCGGGATGCTCTGTCGGTCCTAGGTAGAGTGACCAGATGTCCTGATTTTATAGGGACAGTCCTGATTTTGGGGGCTTTTTCTTTCATAGGCTCCTATTACCCCCCACCCCTGTCCCAGTTTTTCACACTTGCTATCTGGTCACCCTAGTCCTATGGCCAGCTGAACCAGGGAAGAACGGGGTGGGGTGGGAAAGTGTCCATCTCCCAGCCTCTCCTGCAAGCTCCTCATCCTGAAGATGGGAGGGGGAGGGGTCAGGACCGCAAGGCAGAATTATTCCGCCTCCTGGTGTCTGACCCCGGGCAGCTCCACGTCTCATTAGAATGATGCAATGCGTCTGGGCAGCAGACCTGCTGCTGCATCCCTCCCTCCCCCACCACTGAATCCGCTCAGGTTCGTGAGGCCTTTTGTTTAGTACCTACCCCGTTCCCCGGGGTGTCGCTGGTGCTGGCCCGGCTGGGGTGTAACTGGCTGTGCTCTCTCCATCCCCCAGGGAAAGAAGCCATGCTGAGGCAGAAGGACTATGAAACCGCCACCCTGTCCGACATCAAAGCCCTAATCAGGAAGCACGAGGCCTTTGAGAGCGACCTGGCAGCTCACCAGGACCGGGTGGAGCAGATCGCTGCCATTGCACAGGAACTCAAGTACGCCAGCCTTTTTCCCCTGGTGCCCCATTGCGGGGGCGACCGAGACCTGCCCCCTTTGGCCCAATCCTCAGGGTATCTGGGCTCCTAACTTCCACTGATTCCACGACGGCTGGGGGCCTAAACGCCTCTGAGGATCTGGGGCTTCGTACCCAGCCTTCCTTACTCCTAAAACAGTGTCAGCACAGCGCCATCAAACTACAGCGTAGCCACCTCGGGGTGGAAGACAACAGGACCCTGCCGACGTGGCACAAAGACAAACCCCAGCTCTTGGTGTCCTGTGGGGGGTTTGTCCCCGATAGCTGTCACATCAATCTCACCACAAAAACCCCCCCACAGTCCAGTGCACGGCTCTCGTTCTGCCCGTCCCACCTCGATCTATTCTGCGCCACTTCCCCCTTTGTTGATCCTAGAGTGTGATCTTACTGAGCCCAGGCAGTGTTGCCCTGAGAGCCTTTGTGCTCAGGCTTTCAAGCCTTCTTGGTTGTTTGCTGTGTACCCATCTTGCACTGGCACGTTGACCCGAGCCGTACCCTCCTGCAGCGACAGACACTCTACGATATTTTTGGCGGAGTTAAAATAGTTTTTATAGGCTTCGTCACTATCTTTTTTTCCAAGAGGACCTGGCTTTTGCAACTGGACTTTTGGGAGCACCTCTGTTTGAACGGGGTTCTAATAGGGTTGTTCTCCCCAAAATCCACACAGTACCCCCATTGTTCTGTCCCTGTCCCCTCCCGCTCTGTAAGAATGCAGTTATTGTAAGAGATTCCAGCAAGCTGCGGTCTCTTTTTCCAGCCAGATAAACTTGCACACAATTAGTACACTGAGAGTCGAAGGCAGGGCGAAGCCATGAATGGAGCCCTTATTCCAGCGGCCCGAGTGGCAGAGAACCTGGAAACGGAGATGTGTGGCTTGGAGCATTACTTAATGGAGAAAGCACCCCAGTGCAGAGCCCACGGAGTGGGGGGAGAGCAGAGGCGGCTCTGTGTCCTGGAGCACAGTCTATTCCCATACACGTTGGGCTCCTTGGACAAGCCCATAATGCACGGCTCATCGGAAAGTGGGGGGGGCTCTGGAGTGACTTGCAGTCCTCCTGCCCTTTCAGCTGGGCTTTAGTCACTCTCTCTGGGGTGCTTTTAAAAACACAGCTCTCACTGCTAGCTCTGCCGCCATCCCTCGGTCTCCAGGACGTTCCACTCCCCCCGTGTTTCTCACGCAGCTTTAATCTCTCCTCCGGCCCCGCCTTTGAAGCATCCTGGACACGCAGCAACTTGTAGCCTTCCAGCGGCACTTTTAGAACTGAATGTGTGGGGCTGGTTGAGTCTGTACCATCGTGGGGGCAGGGCACGGCGCTGGCTAACTCCTCTGCGGGGAGTTGGGGGACTTTGAACCTGCAAAGCTGCTAGGTTGTCGGGCGGCTTAACCTCCCCTTTACTAGCTGGCCATGCTGAAAGCGGCTGGGGAGCAGCCTGCCTCCGAAGAGCAGTCGCTGGGTGTGTCTCCGCCCCACACCCGCTCCCGGCAGGGCGTAGAACACACGCGCTGCATGCTCCCAGCACGGGTATAAATAGCAGGGTAGGCGTGAGGCGCCGCTTAGGCCAGGTTTCCAATGTGGCTCTCTCCACGCCCGAGCTGTCTCTCCCGTCTACACTGCCGGTTTTTAGCCGCTTCCCCGCCAGAGAGAGGCTCCAGCAGAAAGACAGCGGAGAAAGGCTTCGGCAGCTCTCCGCTGCTGCCTCCCCCGGCCAGAGCCCTTCACTGCTGCGTGTAGCTACACACCGGGGTGTGTGGCTACTGGTATCCTACGTGCTGCTGCCAGTGTAGTCAGGGCGGCTGTGGTGGAGGAGGGGGGTGTTAGCTGGTGGGGTTGCTGCTTGTGCCACCCCTAGACACACCCCTGCAACCGTCCCCCAGATTCCCCAGCCAACTAGGTTTTGCAATGCCCTGACTGGGAGGCTGGAGTTGGAGAGGAGCCAAGCCATACAAAGGTCTATGAAAGAATGAGCCACTGGGGAATGTCAGACTCTATTCGCATGTAAATTACTGCACTTTATGCAGCCCCACATCAATTCTGATCTGTACTTGGCCGTGTCCAGGGTCACTTAATACCTGTGTCCTTCCCCCTCCCCCCCAAGTGAGCTGGATTACTACGACTCCCCCAGCGTGAACGCTCGGTGCCAGAAGATCTGTGACCAGTGGGATGCTCTGGGATCCCTGACCCACAGTAGGAGAGAAGCCCTCGAGGTAAGCAAATCTCTGCCATGTGCTGGCTCTGTGCTCGACATCCCAGAGGCAGAGAGGAGCAAATGGTGCTACTGAGGCCTCCTGGGGGGGAAATTCATCTGTATCTGTTCCTAACTTAGCTGCGCCCCGTGTGTCACCCCTGCAGAAAACAGAGAAACAGCTGGAGACCATCGACCAGCTGCACCTGGAATACGCCAAGAGGGCAGCGCCGTTCAACAACTGGATGGAGAGTGCCATGGAAGACCTCCAGGACATGTTCATTGTCCACACCATAGAGGAGATCGAGGTAGGAGAGGCCAGGCTTGCCGGAGATGAGCTGGTGGCCCAGTGAAAGCAGAGATGCTGCACTCTGCCTTCTCTCTGTCTGGCTGTGCAGAGCACATGCTGCTTTCTGGAGAGGCACTTTGGGGTTTTGTTGCTACTCGGTTTCGCTGCCAGGTTCTCGGGCATTAGCCGCGCTGCTGCAGTCTATGTATATAGACTACACACACTATATAGTCTATAGTTGCAGGCTGTGTCGCTGGAATCCAGAGCATGTTTTCATTGCAAAGAGATGCAGACATTTGAGCTTGGGTAAAATCTTCTCGCCCAAAGCTTGTCGGTCCCAAACTCCCAGACACGTGTGGAATGCAAGATCGGCGCTTTGCCGGGCGGCAGGGGCTCATTGCACCAGGTGGGGTTGGGCTCGCGGAAATTCTCACTCCATCTTCGTGGTTTTCAGCAGTTTGTCTAACTGGGATCCTGTGTCTTCCAGGGCCTGATTGCAGCTCACGATCAGTTCAAATCCACCCTGCCGGATGCTGACCGAGAGCGCGAGGCCATCCTGGGCATCCAGAACGAGGCGCAGCGGATTGCGGACTACAACAACATCAAGCTGTCTGGGAACAACCCGTACACTTCGGTTACCCCGCAGATCATCAACTCCAAGTGGGAAAGGGTGGGTGCATGCTGCGGGGCGATAGCAGGCCCCGGCTCCGCTGCCAGGATCACCTGGAAACGCCCAGATTTACAATCCGCCGGTGACATAAATAGGCCATCATTGGCGTTGTTTGTAAGAGGCTGCGGTTGTCCCAGGCTGCCTGTGTGGGAAATGGCCGGAGCTGCAGGCATAGCAGCTGCCTTGGAAAAGTGACCAGGTAAAACAGGCTTCGGGGGATGTCCAAGGAATTCGGACTAAAATTGACTCCCCCAGCTTCTCACATGGGGAGTGCTATGGACATTCACCCTCAAATGGTTCCTCTAACACTTCCTGTCCCACTTGATGGCGGCCATATTTCCAGCTAGGGGTGCTTATCGTGGCTGATTTAGAAGCAGCAATACCCTTGCTGTGGAGCAGCAGTTTTCCAGCAATGGTCTGAGGACCACAGCGCTGGGGTGACTCGCACCGCTGGCTCTGCCTCCATGCGGCGAGCA
The DNA here is from genome assembly GCA_037349315.1 of Chelydra serpentina. Lineage (NCBI taxonomy): Eukaryota > Metazoa > Chordata > Testudines > Chelydridae > Chelydra > Chelydra serpentina. The sequence continues at coordinate 794,364 of JBAIAC010000203.1, forward strand.
GCTACACTGCATTGGAGACCCCCGACATGTCTCTAACGCTACTGTGCCGTGCGCGCAATGGCCGTCGTGGCCATACGGATCGTGGCCGCGAGCAGGGAGGTAGGCGTGACTGGGAACGGCAGAGGTGCCCACGAAGCTTTGCTGTAGAGCAGTGGGCAGGTTGGGAGCAGGATCTTATTTCACAATTCAAACAGTTGCCCCATGAGCAGCGTTTCACATGACTGCCCGGCCTTCAGTGGCCGTTACAGCTGAACTTCTCCCTGCTGACCGTGTCTGCTCTCCTGCAACGTGAAACTTCGATTCACAGGGCTGTCAAGGGGCCAAGGCCTGGGCACATCCCTGGGCCAGGCAGGCACTTGGCACATGCTGCTTCACCAGCACTGACCAGTGCAGCGAGGGATCAATTCCATGGGCGTTCCTTGTTCCTCACAGGTTCAGCAGCTGGTGCCAAAGAGGGACCATGCCCTGCAGGATGAGCAGAGCAAGCAGCAGTCCAACGAGCACTTGCGTCGGCAGTTTGCCAGCCAGGCCAACATCGTTGGGCCCTGGATACAGACCAAAATGGAGGTAAGAGCTCAGTTTGCAAGAACTGTTTCCAGCTGCGGGGCAGCCAGAAACTCCAACCTCGGATTCCTGAGCTTGGCTTATTGGGCCATTCCTGCTACACAGTAGCCGGCACTTGAACTGGAGAATGACCCAGCTGATCATCCTCTCAACATTAGAGTTAAAGTGCCACCTAGTGGTCCACCCTGGGGTTATTTCATGAGAGCTATTCTGGTCGATTGAAGCCCTAACCCTGACCTGGTTAGGCTCTTTTTATACTTCAGTTCCCTAAACTCCCATTGGTGTCTCGAGGTGCCATATAAATGCAAGTTATTTCCTGGCCTTACAGTGCGCTGAGAAGGGACAGTATGTGCAACTGGCACCTTACTCGATAATCCGCTCCCTGTAGTCAGTGTCCGTACAAACGTGTTCATATTCCCGTGAGTCCTGCAGAGCCAGCCCATCTACGAGGAAACTGGATTTTCTTCCTGTTCCGTCAGCTGGATTGCTTCCTGATTTCCAGTCAGACACACACCTCCGTGCTCCTTAGAATCATAGAATCTCAGGGTTGGAAGAGACATCAGGAGGTATCTAGTCCAACCCCTGCTCAAAGCAGGACCAACCCTAACTAAATCATCCCAGCCAGGGCTTGAAGGCAGGAGGGCTGTGCAGGTGGGCAGAATTAGGCTTGCAAGCCCTTCATTACTGGTACGAGAGCAGGCAGGAACCCAGCTTGGTTCTCAGGGGGCGCCAGGCTGAGTCTGCAGGGCTGGCCCGAAAAGGACATTGATGAGTACACCATGGAGCGGAGCTCAGAGCTGTCCCTTCATGGAGAATGACCGGCTGTTTTCCTCCCCCTCCCCAGGAAATAGGGCGCATCTCCATCGAGATGAACGGCACGCTGGAGGACCAGCTGAATCACCTCAAGCAGTATGAGCAGAGCATTGTGGACTACAAGCCCAACATCGACCTGCTAGAGCAGCAGCACCAGCTCATCCAGGAGGCACTGATCTTCGATAACAAGCACACCAACTACACCATGGAGGTAGGGTCAGTGCTTAGCCTGCCGCCAGAGCACCCTGCAGAGCTGGCCTGTCGCCAGGACCATGGTAGTGGTTTGTTAGCGAGCACTCCGTGTTAGGCGCCGTTGTCCTGCCACAGTAACCATCGCTCAAGCAGTCTTCGTTAAAGATCAGGGTGTTAAGCCAGATCCAGTTCGGGTGACTGCCTTCTGCCGGCAGTTGTGCATCAGTCTAATATTCTCCTTCCCGTCTGTGTGATCTTTATATGTTCCAAATCCGTTTACGTGTCAAAGGCTCCATATAAATGCAAAGTATCGGCATTAACCTGGCACATCAGGTGCTCTTGGCTAGAGGGAGGCTCTTTCTTTAGGCATTGGAGCCAGTGTACAACATCACTGCCAGCATGAATCGGCCCTTTTAGAGTTGTGGAACTGGTGCCCCTTTGTAGGGACTCCCAGCTTCTCTGCGGTATTGTCAAGTCTCCCGGAGCTCGGTGCCCTATTAACTGCCTCTCTCCTGGTGACCTCAGCATATTCGCGTTGGCTGGGAGCAGCTCCTCACCACCATCGCCCGCACCATCAACGAAGTGGAGAACCAGATCCTAACCCGCGATGCCAAGGGAATCAGCCAGGAGCAGATGCAGGAGTTCCGAGCTTCCTTTAACCACTTTGACAAGGTAGCCAAGGGGCCCCTCAGACATGGCTCCCAGCTGGGCGTGGGGCCAAAGACAACGGGGGGGGCAATGCTGGTCATAGCTGCAGGGTTTGGTGTCACCTCCTATCCTCTTAGGTGCTAGCCTAGTGCTTGCTTTTCTCCACGTTGTCCCAGGAAAAAGAACAGACCCCTCCCACTTACTCACTGACCACCTCTAGTACTTCCGCAGGAAGGAAGGTTAGATTGGGGGGGTTTATTAAAAAAAGTGGAAAACAATGAACTGCTTTCTAGCAGAGGGGGAATCCCAGCTTTGCAGGAGAGATGGAGCCATGGGCAGCTGTTCTTCCATGAAACAGTGGCAGGTGCCCTTGGCTTGAAAGGGAGCCTGGGCAGAGGACTGTCCCACCTAAAATCCCCTTCATTGTCACGGTGCCCGCTTTAATTGCTCCAGCAGCTGATTCACCCCTACCAGACTGTGTGATTTTGGAGGGGCTCTGGTACAAGTGAAGGAGACTTGTTCATAAGGAAGTGGCTTTAGAGTTTTCCTCCCCGGGAGCCTGGCGTATTACAAGAGCTCCAACTGTCAAACTAGAGAGCAAGGGTCGATGTCGCAAAAGTGCCTAAATCTGCTTTCCAGAAGTGACTTTAGGAGCATGAGCCCAACTGAGTTTCAATGAGACTTACGTTCCTAAGCCACCTGGGCACTTTTGAAACCATTCTCCCAAATGCCAGGGCTGATGGATCCATCCCAGCCCTGCTGCCGTCTCCTGAGGGTTTAGCTCTCGTCAAGCCCGTCAGTTCAGATGTGCATTGCAGACCCATGTGGGTCGTAGCTCTCAGGAGGAGAGCGAGCCTTGGAGCTCATTGAGCATTTCATCCATTGCTTTCGTGGCTGAAGTTCCTTGATGAACTGCTAGCTGTTGGCATGTGGCTGCTCCCTCCTGGGCTAGGCCTGTCTTGGGCATAATGCCTAAGGATGTAGTGTGCTCCTTCTGCACGAGGCAGGCTGCATCCGGGGTTACAAATTAGAAACAAGTTCGGTCTTAGACCCCTTCCCTCCTGAAGCAGAGCGTTGATTTCAGTTCAACTAATGGCGTATTTTTTCCCTTCTCCCTGCCCCTCTCATGTGCATGTTCTTCCCCACCCCAATGTGCATGCCATCGTCTCTGTGAATCCCGGTGCGGCCGCCTCGCCACGCTCTGACCCCCCTCCATCCTGCATGTTGTGTGGTTCCCCGACGGCAGGACCACGGCGGTACCCTGGGACCCGAGGAATTCAAAGCCTGCCTCATCAGCTTGGGATACGATGTGGAAAATGACAGACAGGTACCGAGCGTCATTACTGCACAGCCTGCCGCTGATAATTCAATTAACATGATCTCCTTTCTCTCTTCCTTCACCACATTCTTCGCTCCTCTCCTCCTATGCTCCTCCAACCATTTGTTTGTGTTCAATTCTGACGTTCCATCTCCACTCCTCCATCGCCTGGTCACTTGCGGCAATTTGCACAATGCCTTCTTGACTAAACTTCTCTCTGCCTCTCTCTCCCTCCATGGGGCCCTTTCTTCTCGCTCCACACCCCCCCGTGTTCGTGTCTTTGCATGCACCGTCCATCTGCCCCTCTCGGGGCTCGCCCTCTCCTCTGTCATGCCCTCGGAATAGAAGCGCACAGGAAGCATGGACACAGATGACTTCCGAGCTCTCCTTATCTCCACAGGATACAGCCTGGTATGCTATCCACTAACTTGTTCCCTTCTTTCTCTCTGATCTTCTCTTACGGCATGCACCTCAAGCCGTGCTCTTGCCGAAGCGTGGCGCTGATACACTCAGCGGTGACAGACTTGCTTCCGGGGGCATTGTCCGTTAAAAGGCCGTTCTGCTGAGAGACCAAAGGCTCTGCTCCCTGGGTCTCCCGCGCTTACCTGCTGAAATAAGTTTTCACTGCTCTGCAACTACTGTAGAGCCAACCCGGAGCCTCCCGCTGCCTTAGCAGCACGATGCCCAGCAGCGAAGTTTCGTGTGGAGAGAGCTGTTTCCTAGTGATGTACGAGGCAGAGCCCAGCTAAGTTTTCAGATCCAGGTGCAGCTGGCAGCATCCCCAAGTTAGGAAAATCCTCTTGTAAACTGAGCTGCTTTGCTCAGGGAATCAACACGAGAGCCCACACGGCAGCTTAGTGACGCTCTGATCTAGCTGGGTGTGAGGCGTCTATGCTGGGGGGAATTTATGCTTCCACCTTCCCATGCATTGAGAACAGGCACTTGGATAGAACTGCTCCTCCCCGTCGTGCATGCTGTGCAGCAAGTCCTGGCCAAACTTCTGCCGTCTCATTAGATGGGTGGTGGAGTCCTGGTCCTGGTTCCTGGGGTGCAGGCCCAGCTGAGCCCCTCTGCCAAAGTGGGATTGACTCACCGCCAGCCGTTCCTTGCCTAAGATCTCCAGTGTACAGTCGTCAAGGATCTGCCCCCTGGCAAGCTGCACGACGCATGTATAAACTGCCAACCATCACTTTCCTAGCCAAACTCCCCCTGCATGGCAGCCGCGCTGCGACGACCCTGGTCCTGACGGTGGTGGGCAGAGCGGGTGTGAGGGCAGAGCACGCACCCCGTGATGAGTGAAAAGCAGACTCCCATGAGGGCACTGCTTCTGCCTCTGTTAGCTGGTGCGCTCTAGCGTGGAGCAGAGAATCGCGGTGGCATTTAAGTGTCCCCCAGTGCCGCCGTATGAAGGAGGGGGTATAGCCAGAGAAAGCTGTGAGGCCTGTAAAAGCAGACTACAGACGGGCATGTGCTTCCCATTGCTAGGCGGGGGGTGAGGCCCAAATGATTCCAGCTGTGAAAGGAGCTGGGGTGCAGATAGCGACTCTCCGATAGTTCTGCACCTGGAAAGATGAAAGCCGTTGGAGCTGGTCTTGCTGCCCGGGCATAGGAGCTCTGTGGGCTGTGGGAGGCCCAAAGATCTCCATCCTCGAGGGTCTGCTGTTTACGCCCCCACCGGGTGTGTTCGGTGCCGCCCTTTCAAGCCCTACATCTGCAGCTGTGCCGGAGCTGGTCTCTGAATGTCCATTAAAGCGTCTCCTCCCGCCCGTGTAGGGAGATGCCGAGTTCAACCGGATAATGAGCGTTGTGGATCCCAACAACAGCGGGATCGTGACCTTCCAGGCCTTCATCGACTTCATGTCCCGAGAGACGACTGACACGGACACGGCTGACCAGGTCATCGCCTCCTTCAAGGTCCTGGCTGGAGACAAGGTGAGCTGTGGCCATGGGAGACTGCTGGGGGTGTGCGCTCCGGGCGTGTGCTCCAAGCCCTGGCCTTCCTGCTGCTGTCCTGAGGCGAGTGGGGACGGTTGTATCATTAAGGGGGTACAGAAGCTAAGCTGGGGGCAGGGAAGACATCTGGCAGCTCCTAAACCCTCTCCTTGGTAGCAAAACTGAGCAGCAGGTGCCTAGTAACGAGCCTCTCTCGCTGCCATCCCCAAGCGTAGCTTAAGGCATGAGGCGTTGGGAGAGACCAGCGTGCTCACGTACACAGTCCACCGGGAAGTCCCATGAACCGGGGCGAATTTCCAAACCTAGCGTCTGCTGTGCTCATTTACCCCCACACTTCAATGCAACCATCTCTAGCCCGGCATGGGTGTTTAGCTGGGGACAGAGGAGCGATGTGTCCGGGAAGGGTTTGTGGAGAGATGGTCACTTAGCCAAAGGTCTGTGTCTGTCCTGGGGAGTGGGAAGCTACTCGGAGTGGTGGCTGTTTCAGCCCGTTAAAATAAAATAAAATAAAATCCTGTAAGCGGCTCGAAGGACCCTTTCTCTTCTGTAGCAGGGGCTGTCATTAAATTCAGCGCCACTCTGTATTGCTTAGACTTTCTTACCGACACTGCACACCCCAAAATGCCGTGATGTTAAATGGAGGGAGAAAAGATCTGAGCTAAGACCTGGACATTTATCAGGACAGGAGAGGCTAGTGCTAAGTGAGCCTATAGCCAGAGCAGTGAGCATGTTTAAAAACAAGGCAGGCGGCTTTGGATCCGGAAACAGAAGGAGCCAGAGTTGCTGGTTGAGGATCAAGGTGACTTGATTGTGCTGCTTTGAAATGCATTTCAATGCCGGTTTGAGGACCTCATCAGGGACTGCCGTCAGACTTCTCTTTCCTGGAGGGCCTGTGCACAGGGGGGGGCTGGCAAAGCAGCAGCCCCTGCACTGCGTCACTACCTGGGGCTTCTGGCTCAGAGCCTAGACTGAGAGCAGCTGTCAGTTCTGCCAGTGCTCACACGGCTCTGGGAAGAGCACAGGCATTCAAGGGCAACTTATCTCCTTCCACCTCAGAACTACATCACAGCAGAGGAGCTGAGGCGAGAGCTGCCCCCAGACCAAGCGGAGTACTGCATCGCTCGCATGGCACCATACCAGGGTCCCGACGCCATCTCCGGAGCCCTGGACTACAAGTCCTTCTCCACGGCACTGTACGGCGAGAGCGACCTGTGAGCTGGTGGCGGCGGCAGCAAGCGCTGGCGCTTTGACGGCAGGAGCGAAGGCCTGATTCTCTGCTCTGCATTTACACACACACAAACTGTCCCGCAGTGATGGGATCGCCCCTCCTCGCCTCCAGAGGATGGAAAGCCACGTTCGCACTGGGTGATCCTGGGAGTTAGCCTACATTCCGGTTTTTATTGCATATTATATGAACCATGTACCTATGCAATGATTTTTTTTTTTTCACTTTGCTCTGTTAAACATGTTGGGAGGGCGGGCTTGGAATGTTTTTTTTTTCCTCACATTTAATTGCTTTGGGATTTCTTGGCAAGGGGGGAAAAAGGGAGAGTCTGAAAACATGCAAGTGGCTCTGGTTCAGATGGCTATTTTTGTTAAATATATCCCGTTCTATTTTTTCAACTGAGCTTAAAAAAAAAAAAAAAAATCTGTCGACTGGTATGTTTTTGCAATTGAACCCTTTTTCCTTTGTCTCTGTCTCTCTGCCCTCTTTAATTTATGCCACTGTGTAGCAGAAATCCGAAGAGGTTTGTCTGTATCAATCACCCCCAGCAAAATCCATAGGAGGAGCATTTTTCAGGGATTCCGTCTTTTCCTAAACCTGCCTCAATCCAGTCTCTTCCTCTTCCCCTTAATTTCTATAGCAGTGATGGTATCTAGCAAATCTCCAGTTAGCTGGGCTAGGCAGTGTGTGGGATGGGGTGAAGCGATGTAGCATCCCTTTAACGTAGGTATCAGCAATGCCTTCCCTCCACTCCCAGACAGTGTGTATGCAGGAAAAGCAGCTCCCTGCTTGGTAACATCATCTGCTGCTGCTTCATGGTTATTTCCTTAGTGATGCTAACTAGACTCCCAAGGGACTTCAGTTCCATCTGAGTGCTGAAGTTGCTACGTTGATCCAGCCTGCAGAGGTGTCTGTGTTGGCGGCTAACACAGTACTAGTTGTCTAGTAGCTGTGGGCTTTTTATGGTTTAATCTTCACTACTTACAAAATTGTAACATTCCCTTTAAAAAAAAATCGGTGCTACCATTTTCTGGACTTTGTGGGGAAGCGTTTTGAATTCCTGTTGCACAGCCCGAATTCTCTGAGATCTGGAGGCAGAGAACTCTGTGCCTTTCCTAGGAAATCTTGTGCGGTGGCTTTTAATGAACCGGCAACATTTAGCAAGAACAAAGCAATAAGGTGTAAAGAGACAACCTGCTTTATCACTTAACTGTAATCCTGTTTGCATTGTACATACTCAAGTGACCTCTGGCTGTCACGTAGGGAGACCTCTCAAGGGTTGGGGTTTTAAATTCTGAACAAGCATGTCTGTGGGGGAGAGGATTGGGGTGGTCCAAGTGGAGTCATTTTGTATTCACGTCATTCAACACTTGTCACAAATTCACTGCGATCAGCTTCACACCAAGCCATAAAACTTCACTGTTCGTTTTCGCAGCAATGTTGACCCAACTCTATTGAAGGCTACTGTGACTTACAGTGGAGGTTTTCCCACTAGAGTGAGGCACAGAGCTGGTGTGGGTTTGCCAGTAGCTATATTTACACGTAATGGAAAGTGCTTTTCCCCTTCATGCCGTTTTCTGGCTCTTCGGAATCCTTTAGCGCACTGGAGTGAGTTGGAGACTTACGGGTGGAGGAGAAAATGACGACAGCATTAGTTTTCAAAGCAGTTTAAGGATCTACAGACCCCTGCTGCTGTCTCCCTGCCCTGGGATCTCAGCCACCCTTAGCCACAGAGTCAGTTGCTGCTGTCAGATCCCCATTGCACATATTGTCAAGTGAGCAGTTTAGCAAGAGGATCCTGGAAAAAGGCAGCTAAGCACTCTTGGCTGCGTGCATGTCAGACACAGGTCTGCTAAACTAACTATGCTCTCAGACTGCAGCTCCGCAGGGCTGGGAACCTCTTGTGTTTTGGAGAGGGGTGATAAAATATCTCTACACCCTGTACACCAGCAGCCTTACCCAGCCAAATCGGAGGGCCAGAGCTTTCCAGTCAGAGGGAGGGAAGCCAGGAACTCAAAGCATATAGGAAATAAGGATTTCAAAGGCTCTTAGCATCTTCTTTGAAGAGCAGGAATGCTAGCACCCCCAGTCTGTTCGGCTATCAGAGCAAGCACCCTCGCCAGTTCACTACTGGGGCATCTCCTGACACGCTTTTTCACAACTGTCTTGGAGCAGGATTTTCTGAGGACCAAAAAAATCAAACTTTTTAAAAAAAATTCATAGGGTTCCTATTTACTTTATTAACTTACGGATTTATTATATAAATATATATTCACCTAGCATCTTATATTACAGTTTTTCTTTGTCATGTAATTAAAATATTGCTGATTATTGTAACAATGGAAACTGTAACATTCCATGCCTTTGTCATTCATCCTCCCCCTCCACCCCACCCCCCCTTTTTGGCATCAGAGAACGGTAGTCATGGAAGCATTTTATTGTGTTCGCTACTGAATGTCCTTCAACGGCTGGGGGGGATGCAAATGTCCGCAGGTAGGAAAACAGCAATAGGCAGTAATCTGCTTTTATCTGCCTCTGTTATGTTCTAAAAAAGCTTTGAGGTTTCTGGGAAACCAGCCCTCCTCCCTCTTGGGACAGGACAATAAAATGTGTAATATTTTTAAGGATGATCGTATGTATCCTTTCTCCTCTTCCTCCTAAGTACACGTTACACTTCCTGTTGGTCTCTATTCAAAGCCATGGGAGAATTTCAAGTATTGACACTGATTGATTCTTCTAACCAGCGATAATCACTTTGAGTCTTCAAAGCATCTTTCAAACACTACTCTCCCCTCTTCCTGCATGGGGGCTGGAACCCTAACCCTAAGTTGTAGGTGGGGAAACCAAGGTGAGGAAGGGAAATCCATGCAATAAGTTGGGAGTAGAACCAGAGTCCTGATTTTGCCAAAAGCTGGGAATGGGTGATGGGATGGATCACTTGATAATTACCTGTTCTGTTCATTCCCTGGCATTGGCCACTGTTGGAAGACAGGATACTGGGCTAGATGGACCTTTGGTCTGACCCAGTATGGCCGTTCTTCTGTCCTGTATTCAGATCTGTATACCACACCTCTCCCTGGTTCAAGTCTGATCCAGACTCACATTGACTCCGAGCTGCTCCATCTCATGGGTATTCAATGTCTTCTCAATGAGATTAATTCGTTCCCAGTGCTGTTGCTATTGGGAAATTTGTATTGGATCCATCACATCTAGGGTCCTCTGCAAGAGACTGGGGGGCCTCTCAGAGCTGGGAACCTTAAATGCTTTGTGAATGTCCATTGAAAAACCAGACACAAGTGCCTTGCTTTCCAGTGTCTGCCTGGCCCTCTGGAAGAAGTGGCTGGAATGGGATTGTGTTGGAAGGTTCATGTTCGAAGAGAAGAAGCTGGAGAAAGTCTCGTTTGATTCAATGGTGCCAAAATCTCATTGGCATACTGCCCACATGGGGCAGGGGGCACTTAATTTAATTTGCTCTTGTAAATCTGAGCAGAATCCAAACTTGAATGAGGGACAGAAAACCAGGGTCCTGCTGAGTCCGGAGTGGCTCTAGCACTGTGGGCAGGTTCCGATGCAGGGAGTCAGATCTGACTGCTCTGAAATTGGAAGTAGTTTTACGTCCATGGGGTTTTTTTTCCTATGACACTTGTCCCTGTATCTGGATTTAGGTCATCTCTATTCTGAAGGCGACTCATTTCTCCCACAAGGAGCGTGTGCTGCTGTAAAATCCCTGCAGGCAGGACAGGAATGAGACATCCAATCCACTTGTGTGCTCCGTACTCAGTAAAACAACCCCTGGTATCACTGTGCTAACAATTTATTCTTCAGAGACAAATAGGAAAACGTGATTCGCTAGCGGTGCGAAGCACGGGGCAGCAGACTAGCCCCTGCAAGCCCTATAAAAGTGCCGTCTCTTAGCCCACTTGTAACCAGGCAAAATGGATTGTTGTTGGGAACAATCCCGAGCGCCTCTCCAGCTTTCCAAGGTGGCTACTTGTTATCCCACTGCGTTCCAACGGGTTTCTAAATCGCTGGTATCCCAAATCCAATCTGCACAGCGCGGTTAGGCTTCAAGCAACGATTGCAATTGAAGCTGGGGTAGTGACTGTTCACAGCCTCCCCTGGCTCTTGGCCTCTTAAGCCCGGTTTCCTTCTCAGGGGCCTGTCATGGGGTCTTGATGCTCCAGGTTGGCCATGGAGCTTGCGAGAAGAGGGTCCTTTGGGGACAGGGCCCACGAATGGGAGTGGTACAGCCCCACTGCCGGAACGTTCTGTATCCCCCTCACCACGAGGGCGAGTGGTACAGCCCAACTGCCGGAACGTTCTGTATCCCCCTCACCACCACCACGAGGGCGAGTGGTACAGCCCCACTGCCGGAACGTTCTGTATCCCCCTCACCACCACCACGAGGGCGAGTGGTACAGCCCAACTGCCGGAACATTCTGTATCCCCACCACCAGCAGGGGGAGTGGTATGATCCACCTGCCGGAATGTTCTGCAGTGTCCCCACCAGTGGAAGTGGTACGGCCCAACTGTGCTGCTGCTGACAGTTGAGGGGCATCCTGGCAATCACGTCCTGCCCTTGAGGGCCAGAACCCAGGCAGAGCCCCCCCCCCCCCCCCCGCTGCCCCCGTGAGGGGCCGGGGCCCAGACAGAGCCGCCCCCCCCCCCACTGCCCCTGTGAAGGGCCAGGGCCCCCCCCCCCCCCCCGCTGCCCCCGTGAGGGGCCGGGGCCCAGACAGAGCCGCCCCCCCCCCCGCTGCCCCCGTGAGGGGCCGGGGCCCAGACAGAGCCGCCCCCCCCCCCACTGCCCCTGTGAAGGGCCAGGCCCCCCCCTCCCCCCGCTGCCCCCGTGAGGGGCTAGGGCCCAGGCGGAGCCCTCCCCCGCTGCCCCTGTGAGGGGCCGGGGCCCAGGCAGAGCCGCCCCCCGCTGTCCCTGTGAGGGGCTGGGACCCAGGCAGAGCTGCCCCCCGCCACTGCCCCTGTGAAGGGCCAGGGCCCCCCCCCCCCGCTGCCCCCGTGAGGGGCTGGGGCCCAGGCGGAGCCCTCCCCCGCTGCCCCTGTGAGGGGCTGGGACCCAGGCGGAGCTGCCCCCCCCCCCACTGCCCCTGTGAAGGGCCAGGGGCCCCCCCCGCTGCCCCCGTGAGGGGCCGGGGCCCAGGCAGAGCTGCCCCCGTGAGGGGCCGGGACCCAGACAGAGCCGCCCCCCCACTCCCGCTGCCCCCGTGAGGGGCCGGGGCCCAGGCAGAGCTGCCCCCGTGAGGGGCCGGGACCCAGACAGAGCCGCCCCCCCACTCCCGCTGTCCCCGTGAGGGGCCGGGACCCAGGCAGAGCCCCCCCACCCCCGCTGCCCCCGTGAGGGGCCAGGGCCCCCCACCCCCGCTGTCCCCGTGAGGGGCCGGGACCCAGGCAGATCTGCCCCCCCCCCACTGCCCCTGTGAAGGGCCAGGGCGCCCCCCCCCCCCGCTGCCCCCGTGAGGGGCCAGGGCCCAGGCAGAGCCGCCCCCCCCCCCCCCCCCGCTGCCCCCATGAGGGGCTGGGGCCCAGGCGGAGCCGCCCCCTCCCCCGCTGCCCCCGTGAGGGGCCGGGGCCCAGGCAGAGCCATCCCCCCACTCCCGCTGCCCCCGTGAGGGGCCGGGGCCCAGGCAGAGCCGCCCCCCGCTGCCGCCGTGAGGGGCCGGGGCCCAGGCAGAGCCGCCCCCCCCACTCCCGCTGCCCCCGTGAGGGGCCGGGGCCCAGGCAGAGCCGCCCCCCCGCTGCCCCCGTGAGGGGCCGGGGCCCAGGCAGAGCTGCCTTTTGCCCACCGGAGGCCGCTGTGGTACCAGAACAGCACAGCAGCGCTCCTTAGGCAGAATGTATTTTATGCAGGAAAATAGAAAATTCTCTGCGTGGTGCTGCAGAATTCCCCCAGGAGCAGAAGTTCATCATAGCACCTTGCCCGTGGAGCCAGGTTAGGAGAAAGTGGGGCACACGGGGCTGCTGGGGAGATCACAGACGGGTTCAAAATGGCTAGTCGGGGGACAGACTGGAGCATGGGCTCAGGAGCTAGATAGGTGACAGCACTGAGCCTGGGGACAGGGGAGGGGAGGGGGGCTGCAGGGACACATGGGGATGAGGGGTGCGGGTATAGGGGCAGACATGCCTGACTGAATGGGAGAGGCTTGGGGTCAGCATGGGGGACGCTTCCTAACAATCCCAACCCCTCCAAAGAAAAACCTCCCACCCACAGCCAACACCCTTCAGGTTCACTCTCTGATGGGTTTCCCCCACTTCGGGGTGCCACTTGGAGCTGGGGTACCACTGCGCCTACGTGACCCACCAGCCTGGGGTCCCTTTACACTGTATTGCTGAGGCAAGCCAGCCAAGCCCTCCTCTGGCTTCAGACTGCACTTTATCAGCACACACACAGGTAGGGACACACCCATCTGAAGGTTTACACACACATGCTGAGATCAGCTCTGCATGGCAAAGCTCAGCTAAGGAACTGCCCAGTTACTCAAGTGCACAACCCCCTCTGGGTTGTAAACCCAAAATTATATTGTCTTGCACGGCATAGAGAACTGTACAGTGTAAGCTCATGAAATTCATCCCCTCCCTCAATGTGGAGAGAGATCTGCAACAGCTTTTTGTCCCCCCAGTTATGAATTCCACACACGGAGTTTTAAACAAAACAAAAACAAGTTTATTAACTACAAAAGAGAGATTTTAAGTGATTATAAGGGATAGCAAACAGATCAAAGCAGATTAGCCAGCAAATAAAATAAAACACAATCTAAGATTAATATACTAAAGAAATTGGTTACAAGTGGCAAATTCTCACCCTAAATGATGTTTTTAGGCAGATTGCAGACTTGCTTGCAGATTAAAATTCCAGATATTCCTTTCACAGGGCAGACACCCTCTAGCCTGGGATCAGCCCTTCCCCTGGCCCCAGCTCAGTCTCTTTGTTTCTCAGGTGTTTCCAGCAGCCTTCTTTCTTGGGCGGAGAGTTAGTGAAGAAGGAACCACAATGATGTCACTCCCCTGCCTTAAATAGTTCTTGCATATGGTGGGAATCCTTTGTTTCCCAGTGTGATCCCCACTCCTGGTCAATGAAAAAATACTAGTATTACCATGAAGTCCAGTACCAGGTGACTTGGTCACATGTCCCTGCAGCCATAACTCAGAGGCTGATTGTAATGTCCTCAGGAAGACTTCCCAGGAAGGTGGGAGATTAGCACCTTATAAGACCTATTGTTTTCTCTAATAGTCCATTGACTTGTTTCCAGCTAGCCATGTAGACTGATTGCATTCTGTCTAGTGGGCATTCCCCATGTGTAAACACAATTTGTAGTACAGTTACATAGACAGTATTCCTAACTTCAGATACAAAAATGATACATGCATACAAATAGGATAATCATATTCAGTAAATCATAACCTTTCCAATGATACCTCACATGCCTTATCTTGCACAAAATACATCATAGTTATGCCATAGTCATATAATAACGATATCTCTATGAAGAATATGGGGCGTGATGTCACACCTCCCCCCTAAGATTACTGCCAGAGGCTTAGTCACTGACTAATGTGAAGGCAGTGTGCCTAATGCCCTCTCTAGGTCTTGGTTATACAACTCCCAAGTGTTACCAAACATTGAAGTGTTATCCATAGGTGTTTTTGCAAAGTTCTTGGTGTTTTTTTCCCCAGGGTGCCTGAAAGAATTCTAGTGTCCAACATAGTTAACACAATGCAGATATCAATATCTTTTAGAGTGTAGGTGTCTTGGCATTTAGCCATCAATGCCATGAGACGGTGTGCCTTAGTTTCCCCTTCCACACAGCAGTTTGGGTTTGTTCTGCTTTCTCTGTTGTGCCAAGCGCTAAGCCTATTTACAGGTATTAGCTGAGAAGCAGTATTCTCAGGTGTATCGTGTGTCCTACACCAGAAGCAGATGTCCTGCTGTACTTTATGGGCTGTCTCTACCACGAAGGTGGAAAAGGAAGTCACCTGGGGCAGTAGGAAATGCAAGGACGGCTAGTGTGTGGGTGTCTGAGGGGGTGTGACGCTCATACGCTTTCCCTAGACCATGTTGTAGCGATAATAGGGTGCAGGTCTTGAGACAAAAGGGTTAAGATGCTCTAAATCTCTTCTTTTACTATTCAAGCATTGAACAGTTGTGTGGTGGAGGCTTTGTACAAAGCTACAGCTGACTACACACGGCCACCACGTTAACCTTTTATTAAACACACACAAAACTAAGGAAAATCAATTGATGCAATTGAAACGTTCAAAGTTTAAGTTTAAGATACAAATCAACAGCAAACACGCCAGCAGCTGGAGGTGCCTCAGATGCAAAGGTGTGGATGGTTTCCAAGGAAACTCACGGGAGTGGTCTGTCATAGTGAAGATCTATGGTAACTAATTCTAGTCGATGGAGTGGCCGATCCCGTTCACTCTCCCCAAAATTGACACTGAGCTTGGACTCTTCCCTCGAAAAGTTACCGCACATCAGAAGCCTGTCTTTGCGTATTAGCATCCTACATCCCATCGCCAAATGGGAAAAAGTCACATAAAAATAGACAATAGCTTTAAAACTCACCTACCCCATAGAAACCCCTCTGTGGGTGGGGAGGAAGCTTGTGGGAAATCCCTCTGTCGGCTAATCCCCTTCTGGCTTTCTCTCGCTGAGCTCCCAAAGTGGGGCTTTTCTAACTGCAGCTCAAAGGCAAACTAAATCCTCCTGTTACTCCACTGCAGTTACGTCCACACGAATGTCTCTGCCTCACGGATCCCCAAAGCAGGAAGCGATTGCGGCCTACGAGGGTCGAGCTAAGAACTAGAACCTGCATTTGCTCCCTCCTGGATTTGTCGGATTAGGCTGCTGAGTGTCAGATCCCAAAGCACCGGGGTGAAATTCCACGCTGTGCTTCCAGCAGGGGCAGGACTCCGGCACAGTCCAAAGGAAGGCAGCCTCAAGCCATCGCTGCATTCTTGGGGTGCAATCCTGACTCTATTAAGTCAATGGGATTTTCACCGTTGATTTCAGTGAGTTCAGGATTTCCCCACTGGAATTCTGGGCTGCTCCAGCCCCTGGCCTAAATTAGAGCAGCCCCAGGGGCTCGTGGAGGCCACCTATGGGACACTCTGCAGCCTGGAAGAGCCCAGAACCCCTGTAGGGCTCTGTCCCAACCACGCCCTCGACCCACCACTCACCCACTGGCAGCGCAGGCCACTTCCAGCAGCTCTATCCCTGGCCATTTACAGGTTGGTTGTGGCTCCTCCATCACCCTGAAGCAGGGATCCAGGTAGCGAGTGAAGGGCAGATGCCCACCACTGGCCTGAACACACACAGGATTCAGACTAGATCAGAACTGAAATTGCCCTAGTGCCTTTTATCGCAAAGGATCGCCCAGCTCTTTAACGGGACATAGCCGCACAGCACTCCTAAAATGCAGCCACCTCTGGGGTGTCAGGTAACCCACTAACCGGGACTCTGCCACAGACTTCCTGGGTGACCTTGGCTGAGTAACTCAGTCTCTCTGGGCCTCGGTTCGCGCTCTGTCGAATGGGATAAGGGCACTTCCCTACCTCATAGGGTAAATCTGTTACAGAAGGTGAGTCTTAAACTGTCCAATGTGGCAAAGGGGTAGCCGGGGTTGAGCAGGATCTGTTCTGTAGCCCTGTTCGTGGAGGAAGGAAGAGTTGAAAACAAAAAGACGGCTAGGAATCAGAGGTGTTTAAACTCCAAGGACTGATCTGGGAGTTTCGAGGCTTTTGGTGGGATCCCAATATTGGTTCAGTGCTGGACGACATGCGGCAACGATGTCGGGAAGTGTCTATGCACTGAATCCCGAGAGTTGTGTTTCATCCGTTGGTTTTGATGGGGTGAACCTGTCTTCCCTTTCTGGACACTGGTTGTTTTTTGTTTGGGGGGGCGGCTACTTGGCAACCTGCTGAAGCTTGCAGGAGGGGAGCAGCGAGGAAGGTGTACTGCATGTCAGCTAGCATCACCGTCACGGCTGTCACCCCCTCCACCAATGGCTGGGACCCCAGGATTTACCATCTTAGCATTCCCCTGATCCTAACCGATGTCCTGTCCAGACCAGGCAAGGAGAAGGGACCAGTGACATCACCACCTCCCTTGGGTCAGCTGAACCCTGGACAACAACGTGACCTGCAGTGTGAACCTGAGGCTCTTGCTAACATCTCTCCCTACCAGACTGTTTTCTGTTCTTGCCTTTCTCTTTTTTTCCTTCGAACTAAACAGAGTCTGGCTTAGCCAGCTGGGACAAATCTATCCTTGCACCACGGCTCTAACTAGAAAAAGGCAAGCTATCAATAATGCTTTGATCTGACTGCTTCTGATGGAGTTTGGAATGCAAGCCAGAGCAGTGAGGGGCTGTGTCATCACTTGTCCTGAAATCTGGGGTGCCTCCCAATGCTCTGTGGCTGTAGCTCCCAGCCTGGGGTGCTCACAACCAGCCGGCCTTCCTGCAGGTCACACCCTGAGTGTCTGTGTGCTAGACATCCCTGGGTCAGCCGCTCTGACCCCAGCAGCCTGTCTGCAGCCCCACTCTGGCTTCCACCAGCCATGGCTACAACCAGAAAGGTGACCCCAACACACCCCCACTCCCGAATTTTCCCCAAACTGTAGTGTCCAGCTCTCTCCTGGAATGTTCAGAGAAAATCCTCTGGTTCATTTGCTTCTCTCAAGACACAAAACCCACCAGCTTCCCACAGTAACTGGAGTTTACATTCACTTTAATTCAAACACAGCACTGGAGGGTTAGCTTAATAGTAAAACAAATAGATTAACCAAAGAAGCTAGGAGTTCAAGTCAGTTCACATAGGAGAGAGAAAGTTCAAATGGTTAAGAAATAAGAATGGCCATATGGGTCTGAACAATGGTCCAGCTAGACAAGTATCCTGTCGTCCCACACTGGCAATGCCAGGTGCTTCAGAGGGAATGAAGAGAACAGGGCATATACAAGTATATATTTTATGTGTATAAAACAAAATACAAAATATGTGTATACTTGCAAAATTAGTAGATTTAAGCCTGAATTAGTATTTTAGTAATTACATGTGAAAAATTGGAAGCATTACTGAAAATTAGGGAGGGTTGGCATATCTGGGTCTGACACAGGCTACATCTACACTACAAAAAAATATGTGTCAGTGAGTTTCAGAGCCCAGGTCCACGGACTCAGACTCGTGGAGTTCACGCAACGGGACTAAAAATAGCAGCGGAGATGTTCCCGCTTGGTCTGGAGCCTGGGCTCTGAAACCTCACGAGAGGGGAGGGTCTCAGAGCCTGGGCTTTAGCCCAAGCAGGAAGGTCTACATGGCAATTTTTAGTCCCTTGACACAAGCCAGAGTCTGTTGACCAGGGCTCTAAGAGTTGCTGCCACAGGTCTTTTTCTGCAGTGTAGACAGACCTCAAAAGTCTAGCCCTGTGCTCTGCTTTCTCTCCAAGGGCTATGGCCAGGGAATGCTGGAGGTTACCAGCCAAGGTCGGTGCTAATTGTCCCCGGACACTTCAGACAAAGAGTCTGTTCTAAAAAGTAACAAGAACTTTGTAAAAACAGCTGTCCTCCGGACCATAACAATAAAATGTATTAGCTCGCATCCTTTACACTCCTTATCTTGTTTGTTTTCTTTTCCTGTGTAGCAAGTGAGATGAACAGAGCTATTGAGGCCTGTCATGCCCCAGTAATTGTAAAAGGGCTAAATAATAAAATAAACATGTAATAAAAAATATGATAGGTAAAATAGAGGGTGGGGGTGAATTCAAATAAGTAATAAAAAAGTAAAAGTGGCAGCCTAAGAATTACAACCCCAACATCAACTGGCTAAAAAAATGCATGAAGTAAAATAACCGGGTGACCCCCTGAAGGCAAACCGGAATCCACAATCCACCCCCAAGCACCTGAACATGGAAGGGGTGGGGGCGAAGCACCGAAGAACAAAATAACACCAATCTGTCATGGATGGGCCATCTGCTAATTAAACATCACTTCAAATGTGAAAATAGTAATTAAGTATCACTTCAAACGTAAAAGCAGCATAATGAAGCAGATTCCATCAACTGGTATAGGAATGAATTCCTATATAAAAAACCCTAGAAACTGAGGACTTTGAGTCTGGTTCCGCAACCTGACTTGGCACGAGCAACCTCCAGGCTGGTAACTATAACAACCTTGCAGAACTTTGTGTGAATAAATAAATAAATGTGTAAAAAATGAAATGTTATAGCTATAACTAATTGCTTATTCTAATTCTTTTTGTATTCACAATAAATACGGCATTTTGCCTTGTCCCCTTTCATAAAATCCTGCTGGGTTTTGTTCTATTGGAATAACAATAACACTTCTTTACACAACGGTATCCTTTAGACAACGGCATGTCTTATGCAGCTGCAACACTTATTTAGTCCCAACAAGCTGAAGGGGAGGGCGAGGGATGACACTTTTCTATTAAGTGAAGAAACGGTGCCTGCCGGTGTCTCTACTGCCTAATACCATACCAGCACACCAGTGGTTTTCCCTTAGTGTCTCCATATCCCAACACTAGACAGATTTCATGGGGGAGACCAGCATTTCTCAAATTGGGGTCCTGACTCAAGGGGGAGTTGCGGGAGGCTCGCAGGTTATTTTAGGGAGCTGGTGGTATTGCCACCCTTACTTCTGGGCTGCCTTCAGAGCTGGGCGGCCGGAGAACAGCAGCTGTTGGCCAGGTGCCCAGCTGTGAAGGCAGCGCCCCACCAGCAGCAGTGCAGAAGTAAGGATAGCAGTACCACAACCCGCCTAGAATAACCTTGCAAACCCCCACCCCCCAAAAAACCTCCTTCTTGGGTCAGGACCCTACAATTACAACACCGTGACAGTTCAGATTTAAATATCTGAAATCATGAAATTGACCATTTTAAAAATCCGATGACCATGAAATTGACCAAAATGGACCGTGAATTTGGTAGGGCCATACCTATGCCACAGGGTGGCGAGTAGCACACTGGGATAGCTACCCATGGTGCACTGCTCTCTGCATCCGTGCACGTGCTGCTAGTGAGGATGTCCACGACTGACACAAGGAGTGTAGTGTGGATCTGCAAAAGCAATTTAATTACTGCAGTGACTGTACATTGACGTAACTTAGGTCAACTTAATTTTGTAGTGTAAATATGTCCTGAAGTTCCGAGGAATTGAACTTCTGTTCAAGGGAAGAGTCAACTAAAGTTCAAGTGGAGCCGTTCTATTTACAGAGAGATCTCTTACTGCAGATAGGGCCTGTCAACTTATCCTGGATCTCACCTTCATCAACCAGCTATGAGCCTTCCATGGAAGTCACTGTGTATATCGATAATTTCCCTATCGCCACCCCAAGAATCTCTAAGGCTGAACCCGTTGCCAGATAATGAATCCTTCCGGAATCTAAGAGCAGACACCTTCCTTTGGGGACCCCGAGATACAAGGTGGAGCTCCCTGAATGCAGAGGCCCTTGGGGCTTTGCGCAAGCTCCATTGTCACACTGAACATAGAGACTCCACGCTGCATGGGGAGCTACAGCTCCTAGTCCAGCTCCTCTTGGCCCTGCTGGTGCGAAGGCTCAGAGCCAGGCACCTCCTCTTCCTTCTTCCCTTGCAGCCATTTCCTGTTAGCTAGTTAGTTGTCAGGGCGGGGGGGAAATTTTGGTCTTCAGTGTTGAAATCCCTGCAGATCCTGAAACAACGCCCATGTCCCAACAGTCCTGGTTTGACTCAAGCCAATGAGTTGCTCCAATCTGGAGTATGGGGTGTATTTCTGGGACGTGCCCAGACACAGTAACGGTGCGTGTTTCCAAGTTTAATAGGGCATCTCCTGATGAGCATGTTCCTGTTCAGGGCTATGTATGGGACCACGGCGCTATAAATCTTTGTCTATAGAGCACTTTCCACAACCATCCTGCAGCTGCTCAGACAGTAGTTAGATCTTTCCTTGCTGGTGTCCATGTATCTTGTGTCTGGCTTCAGGAGCCAGGAAAGGAAAGGGTAGCCCACGCCACTGAGAATAACTTTTAGTATTGAACCTCACCTATGTTAATGGGCTGGGTCAGAAAAAATGTCCCTGCTTGCTTCATTTCAAACAGTCCTGTGTCGCTAGCGATGCGAGCATCACGCACCTTCCCTGACCAGACAATGCTAATGTCACTGAAATGTCCCTGATGATCCACCGTAACCAAGGAAATGTTCCCCTTTCTGTTCACATAGTGGCAAAGTGGGAGGAGGACAGAATCAGGCTATGCATCTCGCGAACCACCCCACCACAATTCGGGAATCCCACGGCATCGAATCCCTCTGTGATTTCCTGCACACTACCAGAGTCACAATCCTGTGGAGCAGGATACATTTACTGGCTTTACAGCCACTTGGATGACAACAGCTCCCACCATCGATTTTCAAACATCAAACCGATTGTCCGCTGACTGACAGCAATCCAGGGTTGCAAGCTTCCAGTGTGCGATACCCACCCATTTCTCCACTGTCAAAGCAGCTCTCAATCTGGTGTCTGTGCCGGAGGGCTGGGGTGAGCTCGATACACAATGCCAGGAATGTGGCTTCCTCGTCCAGAAGTTCTGCAGCCTCTGTTGGTCATCCCAGGTTTGCATCATGATCCCATCCCACCACTCAGTGCTCAGTTCATGAGCCCAGAAGAGCCACATAAGGAAGAGCACAATATGGGACATAAGAATGAAATTGGTCATTTTAGAAAAGGCAAGAAAACAGCAGATTATGGGATATATCCTCTCACAAGTCCCTGAGAGGAGCACTGGTTTCCCACTATGCACTGTAAAATGTCCCACAAGCCAGTGCACCAGACAGTGACGCTTTTGTATCTTTTGCTGACACAACCTCTCACTGGGAGGACGTGCGGGCAGAGGCGGCCAAGTGTGCATGTGCTCTCAGGAAATAGCAATGGTGGCAGATGCCAGAAGAAAGGCAACGAGTAAATCCTCCTAATTTAGACGTGGCCTAGGTGAGAACAGCTAAGGGGCTCACAGGGATAAATACTCTTTTCTCCCATCCTCCCCTTCACTGTAAAGGGTCCCTGATTTTCATCCTAAAAGGGGGACTGGAGGGAGAGAGGAGAAGGCGTCCACCTCTCTTTTCTTACCACATCCCCACCAAAATGCTTCCCCGTGACACCCCCCAACCACAGCAGCCCAGTTTTTCTCTTTGAAAATACAAGGGGGACGCGATTGCTACCTGTGGCCCACTATTTACTTTGGGCACCGGCTGCCATTGGACACGGCAATTCCTGGGTGCTTAGTGCTGTAAGAATCAGAGATTTGTTACTAAAGGGCCAGTTGGCAACACCTCAGCAGTGTCGGGGAGAGAAAGGGCTTCCAGACACTAGACACCCTGGGTTTGCAGACACCAGGATGAAATTCCTTGTAACACGGACATGCAGATTCATGCCAACAAAAGTGGGTGGAATCCAGAGGCAGGAGGAACTCCACAATTGAGTGTGGAGTCTCCACCTCTCAAGAACCAGGACTGTATTTAAGGTGCTACCGATACGCTGGGCTTTCAACTGACAGCATCTCCTTCACTGCACAGGAAGAATGACGGCTCCAATGCCTCTCATTTCTGTCACCAACGTGGTGAGTACTGGTCCTCTCTTCACGCAGGGCTCCTGCAGGCGCTGCCGCCGCAGGCCAGCCAGAGACAGGGACAGGAGTCAAGTAAACGGATGCAGAGCAGCACTGGTGGGTCTGCGAGGAACGTGACAAGCACGTTTGTAAATCTGAAAAATGATTAAGCCTCTGATTGGGACGTTAAACCCCAAATTCATGTTAATCCTTTGTGTACTGCTTTTTCCAGCAGCATCTGCTCTGCATCCATCGTGTTCCTGGAGGTTAGTTTTCACAACAATCTGACTGCAGCATGTGTAGGCGCACCCAAACGACCTTTGATCGACCTACTGTACTAAAACTAGTCGTATCAGAGGGGTCGCCGTGTTAGTCTGGATCTGTAGAAGCGACAAAGGGTCCTGTGGCACCTTATAGACTAACAGACGTATTGGAGCATAAGCTTTCGTGGGTGAATACCCACTTTGTTGGATGCATCTGAAGAAGTGGGTATTCACCCACGAAAGCTTATGCTCCAATACCTCTGTTAGTCTATAAGGTGCCACAGGACCCTTTGTCGCTTCTAAAACTAGTCAGGTAGCCTAGGTGGTGGGTGGCCAGCCTCCTGAGTACAATCCCACCACAACCCTAGTCACATACTTTCATAGATTCTGAAGCCAGAAGGGACCATTGTGACCATCTAGTCTGACCTCCGGTACAACACAGGCCAGAAAACGTCTTCCACATTATTCCTAGAGCAGATCTTTTAGAAAAACTTCCCAGCTTGATTTAAAAATGGTCAGTGATGGAGAATCCACCATGACTCACAATCCACCATGATTGCAGGGTACACTGACCCTTTATGAGATGAGGATGTGGGAAGGTTTCAGACTCCCCAGTGTCACGCTGCTGGCACCGGCGTCTTCAGCATCTGCCACATCCAGCCCGATGGGGTCAGGTGGTTGTGGGGTTCTCAGAGACCCTGTCAGATCTGCTTTTGTTTGATCCACATGGGGTGCGACTTGTCAGTGCTGCAAACCTCTCCTCATCACGTGTCTGTCTCTCTCCCAGGGGACGCCTTGCAACATCGCTGTCGCTGGGGGCTTTCTGATTGGGATGCTGGTGAAAATCAGTGGCTCGGTGCCAAAGGACGGCGAGAGGTACCCGATATGAGGATTTCTTCACATATTTACAAGGTTTTCACCCATGAGGGTTTAGGAAAAGGCAGCTCTGAAAAATAAAAAAGCCCAATGCCCCTCAACGAATGCCCTCATTCCCCTCCCCCTTTATCTGCTGGGTACATACAGTGTAAGCCCCCCACTCCCGAAAGCACTGCTCCCCTTTACACTGCCCCACTTGGGGGAGACATCCTGGCCCATCAACCCTAGAGAGGAGGGTGACAGATGTGGCAATTTCTTGCAATAGCCTTAAAAGACCACATTGCATAAAGTGTATATATTATTGTGGGCCGTGATTGCCTGTAACCTCTCTAGAGGGGAGATGTGACAGATAATGCAACTCCATGCAGTATCTTTGAGGTCCCTTGTTTTAAGTGAATGGCTTCCATATAATCATCTACAGCTCCTCCAGGAACTAAAAACGGGGGGTGGTGATTAAGGCAAATCAGCCCGACTGCAAACCCCTCTTCCCTCCAAAAGGTCCGAGTTCCTGGGGAGACTCACATATACTAGTTAAACTGGATTCTCCAGAGAGCAACAGACAAAGAAAGGCCTTTGGGACAAAGAGCCTGAGTTTAAACTAACTCGGGGCCTTCCTTCTGAGCCGGCAAATGGACAGGACTTCCTGTCTGAGGGGTTGGGAGGACCCTTGCGTAAGAGTTGGAAGGGCTTGACACAGTAGGGCCCCACAAAACTGGGTGTGACCTCTGGTAAGCTGTTAGCATGCATTTAGGAATGTTTATTATTTTTAGTGTGCTTTCTCTGTAAAGCTTTTTCCTGGAGAATAAATGTGCTTGCTTAGAAGAAGCTGTGTGGTAACTGATAACTGCAGGCAGTACACTGAGCATAGGCTCTGGGGAGATAGCAAAGCACAGATACTGGCCTGCTTAGGCAGTCTGGCTTGCTGGGGATATCACAGTGTAAATCCAGGGAGCTGTGCAGCCTTAAAACCGCAGTCAGGAGGGAGACACATGTGGGTCTCTGCACAAGAAAGCTGACAGCTGGAAGCCAGAAACCTTTGAGTGGGTGCCCTCGAGGAACTGTGGATAGAGAATACAGGTGCAGCTACCCTGAAACTGTGACATGGAGAAACTGTGGCACAGACAGGCTAAGTGACAGGCAAGGACACAGGAAATCTGTGGCAGAGCAGGGAATTGAACCCAGGTCTGCCAACTCCTTGGCCCCTGGATATTGTCATAATAAACATGATTAATAGTAATTATAATCCCCTCCCACTTTAAAATCAGCTGCTGATGCACCATTGCAGACTGAAAACAAGCCGCCCTGAAACCCTAGCTTGGCTGGCTGCCAGTAGATGTTCAAAGGACGAAGTTATTTCCCTGACACCAGAACCTGGTGGGAACTGCTTCTTGGTCTCTGGCTCCGTGTGGCCCCATTGGAACATGGCTCAGCAGCCAGCAGTATGGGGAAACACAGAAGTCCAGTGTGAGGTTAGACACACCGTGGTCTAATCCATTCCCCAGTGTATACTAAGGGTAGGGGAAGGGAAGGAGCTGCTCTTCTCACAGGCCACTTGGTCATTACTTTCCTATTCCTCCTGTCCAGGTTTGATGTGAACTTTCGCTGTGGTGGGGACAGAAAGAATGAAGCCGCCCTTCACTTTAAAACTCTCTTCAGAGAGGACAGGGACACCACCGTTTTCAACAGCTTTCTGAACAAAGAGTGGGGCCAAGAGGAGCAGAGGTGTTTTAGCCCTTTCCAGAAAGGGAGGAGCTTCCAGCTGCAGTTTGTCATTACTAAAAAGGGCTACAAGGTAAGGGATTTAAGCAGGGCAGAGCCTCTGCATTGGGGACTGGAGACAACTCCCCATTTGGACTGGGGGAGGGCACTTGGGAGGGAGGATCGTGGGGAGATGGGACAGGAGACCGGGAGCTGGACGAGCAGGAGGCCTGGCTATGGAGACGTGGTGAAGCCCTGAGACAAGGGGAATGAGGAAGGCCCGGGGAAAGGTCAGCAGGCATGACTGAGCGGGGTGCAGGGCTGAAAGCACCGGGGAGCTTGGAGACGAGGGTGAGGGGTGGAATACAGTGGGGGCTTTTTCTTTAACAGTGTGTCTCAGCGTTTGCTGAGTTGGGCCTGGAGGAAGAGGGGAAAGTGAGGCCGGCGGGGAGGGAATGGTGAGCCAGGATGGGAACTGCAGCTGTGCCTGTCTCTGTCGGGTTTCGGAGGACGAGGAGGGTTGTTGAACTGCCTGAATCAGGGAAAGTGTCAGTTTTAAAATGGCAACGACCTGTCTCCTTTGTTTTGGGTGGGTGCGCCCGGCATGAACACAGGTGCCCCCCCCTCCACACAGTCCAGTTCCTGGTTGGAGAGAGCAGGAATTCTCTTGGCTCCCAGGCACCGTCCATTCGTGCCCCCAGACCCCAGTCCCTGCTGGTTCTGTAGGCAGGGTGGTATGAACACCCGGTCCTTGATTCCGTTCCATCTCCTGCCAGCCTGGGTGAGCAACAGCTACAGTGGTTGAATATGGTGGGAACAAACCCCTGGCTCTGCAGTCACCCTGCTCCGTACCGGTGATTGATTTACTGATTCCACTCTGCAAACATCCATTGACCTACCTAAGATGGCAAGGAAACTCTGACCAACCCCCAACGAACCATTGTGCTATGGCCTGGCCGAGATTCATTGTTTCTAACGCTCCCCTCTACTCACCAGGTGACTGTGGACAACAAGCCCTTCTATGAGTACTCTCATCGTATCCCACTCGAGCAAGTGAAAATCCTCCAGGTGGTTGGGGCTGTGGAGCTGAAGAAAATTGAGATCTTCAAAGACAGCAGCACCAGCAGGTCTGCATCCCCTGAATCCAAATAGAGTGATTCTGGCAGTGATGTAGGTGGCACCCACAATAAGCAGGCAGTCATAGGAAACTTCTCTATGTGAGGTGACCGCTGAGCAGATGTAATCAGGTTGCTGGGGGTTGAGGATGTGCCAACAAACAGTCCATTCTGTTCTCCCCACCTCCAACGGGGGCACTTTTTGAATCTGATCAAATAAAACAATGGGGTGTGTTGATTTTAAATCAGTTTGTAGAATCAGGGAAGCGTTATTCCCAATACAATAAATTCTGCTGGAGCAAATGCAGTCACGCCTGTTGTTATTGTGAGTAATGCTAATTTATTCATGGCTTCGAAAACAAGCCCAGGAGCAATAGATTAGAAGGAGTGTGGCCCAGGGAATACGGCTCAGGGACTGGGGACGCCTGGGTTCAATTCCCAGTTCTGGGAGAGTAAGTAAGGCTTCATTTTAGCAACATCCTTGGTCCCTTTTCCTTTAGCCAGAGAGAGTTCTTAGGAGCAAACACAACTCCTAGATGGTACTAACAATCCCTTTTGGGGAAAAGAGAAGCAATTAGTTGAGATGGGCTGGCGCCCTTGTCGTTACTGTTGTTGTTAAAGTCCAGTCCTGTTTCCTACAAGGCAAATACACAAGAGAGGGGAGAGAAAAGCAAAGCAAAGTCATAAAATGCAGCTTCTGTCCCTGGTGTTGTCTCTTACTTGCAACCTCGCTGCTGAAAAACACAGGCATGGCACACGGTCTGAACAGCCACTCTGAACTGGTACCAGCATCAGGCTCTTTAGGGCATTTCTTTTAGCTGCCCCTCTGGTCACAGGCTTACAAAAATATGCAGTATTGGCCAGCTAAGCCACATTCTTATTAGACAGAAGGCAAAAGGAGAGGGGTAGAAGCAGCGGGGGGTGGGTGGGGTGGGCGGAGGGCGGGAAAGGAGGACAGAGAGGCTCTCTCTGCCTGGCCTCAGGCCCTCAAAAGGGTAGCAAGGGGTGGATCTGCTTACCTTCAATCTCACCTTTACCTGCAAGCTATGAACCTTCCATAGAACTCTCTGTGCATGATAATAATTCACCCGTCCACACCCCACAAATGAACCAGAGGATTTTCTCTGAACAGTCCAGGAGAGAGCTGGACACTACAGAGCCCGCGGTTTGGGGAAAATTCGGGAGTGGGGGTGTGTTGGGGTCACCTTTCTGGTTGTAGCCATGGCTGGTGGAAGCCAGAGTGGGGCTGCAGACAGGCTGCTGGGGTCAGAGCGGCTGACCCAGGGATGTCTAGCACACAGACACTCAGGGTGTGACCTGCAGGAAGGCCGGCTGGTTGTGAGCACCCCAGGCTGGGAGCTACAGCCGCAGAGCATTGGGAGGCACCCCAGATTTCAGGACAAGTGATGACACAGCCCCTCACTGCTCTGGCTTGCATTCCAAACTCCATCAGAAGCAGTCAGATCAAAGCATTATTGATAGCTTGCCTTTTTCTAGTTAGAGCCGTGGTGCAAGGATAGATTTGTCCCAGCTGGCTAAGCCAGACTCTGTTTAGTTCGAAGGAAAAAAAGAGAAAGGCAAGAACAGAAAACAGTCTGGTAGGGAGAGATGTTAGCAAGAGCCTCAGGTTCACACTGCAGGTCACGTTGTTGTCCAGGGTTCAGCTGACCCAAGGGAGGTGGTGATGTCACTGGTCCCTTCTCCTTGCCTGGTCTGGACAGGACATCGGTTAGGATCAGGGGAATGCTAAGATGGTAAATCCTGGGGTCCCAGCCATTGGTGGAGGGGGTGACAGCCGTGACGGTGATGCTAGCTGACATGCAGTCCACCTTCCTCGCTGCTCCCCTCCTGCAAGCTTCAGCAGGTTGCCAAGTAGCCGCCCCCCCAAACAAAAAACAACCAGTGTCCAGAAAGGGAAGACAGGTTCACCCCATCAAAACCAACTGATGAAACACAACTCTCGGGATTTAGTGCATAGACACTTCCCGACATCGTCGCCGCATGTCGTCCAGCACTGAACCAATATTGGGATCCCACCAAAAGCCTCGAAACTCCCAGATCAGTCCTTGGAGTTTAAACACCTCTGATTCCTAGCCGTCTTTTTGTTTTCAACTCTTCCTTCCTCCACGAACAGGGCTACCCAGATCCTGCTCAACCCCGGCTACCCCTTTGCCACATTGGACAGTTTAAGACTCACCTTCTGTAACATATTTACCCTATGAGGTAGGGAAGTGCCCTTATCCCATTCGACAGAGCGCGAACCGAGGCCCAGAGAGACTGAGTTACTCAGCCAAGGTCACCCAGGAAGTCTGTGGCAGAGTCCCGGTTAGTGGGTTACCTGACACCCCAGAGGTGGCTGCATTTTAGGAGTGCTGTGCGGCTATGTCCCGTTAAAGAGCTGGGCGATCCTTTGCGATAAAAGGCACTAGGGCAATTTCAGTTCTGATCTAGTCTGAATCCAGTGTGTGTTCAGGCCAGTGGTGGGCATCTGCCCTTCACTCGCTACCTGGATCCCTGCTTCAGGGTGATGGAGGAGCCACAACCAACCTGTAAATGGCCAGGGATAGAGCTGCTGGAAGTGGCCTGCGCTGCCAGTGGGTGAGTGGTGGGTCGAGGGCGTGGTTGGGACAGAGCCCTACAGGGGTTCTGGGCTCTTCCAGGCTGCAGAGTGTCCCATAGGTGGCCTCCACGAGCCCCTGGGGCTGCTCTAATTTAGGCCAGGGGCTGGAGCAGCCCAGAATTCCAGTGGGGAAATCCTGAACTCACTGAAATCAACGGTGAAAATCCCATTGACTTAATAGAGTCAGGATTGCACCCCAAGAATGCAGCGATGGCTTGAGGCTGCCTTCCTTTGGACTGTGCCGGAGTCCTGCCCCTGCTGGAAGATTTTTGATTTTTTAAGTTTTAAAGTTGGGTCACTCCAAGCAGAATTTGACCCGTTTTGTCTTTGCAAGGGATCAATGAGAAATGAGAGGACCATCAGACAATGATATAGGGCAATAGATGGGCAAGAATCAGTGAATGCTTTGCCTACATTTATGGGGACTTCTAATCTGTGTGCAAGATCTGTTCTTCTCTCAGGTAATACAACAAGCATTTTCTCTTCAAACATGGAAAAGGATCCTGTCCTAAAATGTCCTCGACATAAAAACCAGATTCTATCTTTTGAAATCCAGAGTTAATTGAGTTCAGCAGAATGGGAATGTGGAGTTGATCCATCTACTTTTCCCCACTGACAATGACAAATACAATTTATTCGTCCCTACTGCTTCTAAACTACTAAGATCTTCTTTAGGCACAATGAGAAGCCTAAACGTAGACTTGAAAATAAAACACGTATTTGTGTTGCAGAAACTGGTTCAAAACCAGAGGGATTCTCGCTGGAGACCGGTCGGCAAATGATCCGTCTCTTTGACGTATCCTTTGGAAAAGTAATACTGCCCAGATGTTGAAACCACACGTGGCTGAAGATAGATACTAGGCAACATCACGATGAAGTTTTGGGGCTAGCCTGGACAACATGAGGCCAGGCTGAGGCTCTGTATTTGGTTTTCCCTGCTAAGTGCCTGCCAAGGCTGACTTTAGGCCAAGTCTACATCAGTGGCGTAGGCAGGTCCGGAGCACAGGGGGAGCGGCGCTAAAAAAGGTGCCTCCGCGCTCCCCCTGTACTCACCCGGCGGTGATTTAAAGGGCCGGGGGCTCCAGCCGGCAGGCAGTGGCAGGGGCCGCGGGGGCCAGTGCCTCCCTCCAGTGGCAGGGGCCGTGGGCCTTTTTAAACACCACCCGAGCCCGGCTCCTGCCGTCGCGGGGAGCCCTGGGCCTTTGACAGCGCTGCCGGAGCCGGACTCGGGCGCCGCGCCCCCTGCTCCCGCCCTGGCTACGCTACTGCTCTGCGTTGGGCTTCAGACCACGTTTAGGACTCGGATTTGAACTGGATTCCAGCTAGATTGGGGTCTGTGGTTTGTCTGGAGGCACGCTAGGACCCTGTTTAGAAGATAGCGGAGACCGGCCCAGGCCAAAGCCTCCATTCCCGATATCGCTCGCTGAGCTATTGCGGGAGGACTTCGGGGGCGAGGCCCCAAGCTCAGCTTTCCACAGTGTCAACTCAGCGAAGGCCCTGTCCACGCTGATCTGGCTTAGCCACGTTTACAAATTGGAACCTCAGGGCACATGGGCCCCGCCTGCTCCGTACCACACCTGGCACCACAGCGGCCTCTGGTGGGCAGAAGGCAGAACTGCAGCGCTTCTCGGGCAGAATGTATTTCATGCCCAGGGTGGGGGTGGGTGCGTGGTGCTGCAGAATTGCCCCAGGAGCAGAAGTTCATCACAGCACCTGCCCGCGGCGCCAGGCTAGGACAGAGTGGGGCACCCAGGGCTGCTGGGGGGTCACAGACTGGGGATCAGAATGGCTAGTGGGGGGACAGCATTGAGCCTGGGGACGGGGGGGAGGGCTGCAGGGACACATGGGGATGGGAAGTGCGGGGACAGGGGCAGATGTGCCTGACTGAATGGGAGAGGCTTGGGGTCAACCAGGGTCTGCATGGGGGAGGCTTCCCAGCTCCCTAACCTCCCCCCCCCCGCCCCCCCAAAAAAACCCTTATCCCACCAACACCCTCCAGGTTCACTCCCAGGCTTCTTCCCTCTCCCTCAGCTCCTCCGTTACCCCGACTCCCCCAAGCCTTCGCACTGCTTCTGACAGGTGCTGGAAATGAATGACTCCAAGTTCTGTTATAATATGCCTAGTAAGGAATCAATTTGTCAAAAAATATTACCAGAATCATTTTTTTCCTGCTCTGCATAGCTACACACATACTTGCGGGCAGCTATTTTGAAATAAATCACCAAGCTAATGGAAACTGGCATGATTATATTGTGTTATTCTGACAAATAAAATATGCAGAATTTTCAAATATTGTGCGCAGAATTTTTATTTTTTTTGGCGCAGAATTCCCCCAGGAGTAATCGGATCTGGAGAAAACCCGTTGTCGTGGCACAGGTGAGCTATGGAGTTATTATAGCATGTTGTGGGGGGCCTTAGGAAGAAAAAGGCTGAGAAGCCTTGTGTTAGACAAAGCACGTTGTGTGGTTCTGGAAGGCAACATGACAGCAGGTTTGCAGGTAACGCCCCTGCACCTCCAAGCGACCACCATAGTCATGGATATGCCCAGTGATGCTCAGGCTGAGGCTGCTAGAGACCGTGAGTTCAATCCCAGCTCTGCTCAAAGCTCCCCGCAGGGCCTCGGGCAAGTCATGTCGGGCCAAACCTTCCCAAGAGCCCGACTCAACACCCAGAAGCGGGGCTGGACTCCCAAGCTCCCATGGCAACCCTGCCAGATTCCCAAGCAGCTTTGGCACCAAATCTCTGCCTGACATAGGGGCCTACGCGGGAACTCGGCTGTGTGGGGAATCTGGCCTCCAGCAGGGTGCTGAGCCCGGGAAGATGTGGCAGATGTTTCCCCCGGGAAGGTTTTCCGATGGCTCCTCGTGAAAGTCACTGGGCTGCTGACTCCTATGTGTGCTGTTGATAATCTCCCCCTCTCCGTGGGGAGAACAGTCCCGCCTTCTCCAGCGGGCGGTGAGGATCAACCCACGCACGGGTGTTTGTCCAACTCAGCCGCCTTCTTGAGGGCGATGCCGGCCCCAAGGGCAGCGCTGTCTAATACACGCGGGAGGCTCCCCAGGCGGGCACCGCCGTGAGGCGGTTCCAGTAACTGCCGCCCCCTTCCCAGCTGACGGCCTCCAGCTTGACGTCGCCGTCCACCTCCAGGAAGCGCACGCGCTCCGGCGGGAGGCGGTGCTGGAACTTGTAGTGATGGCGCCCATTCACGGTCACCTGGAAGGGAACGGGCAGCGTCAGACGAGAGGGCAGCGGCCCCGTCCCACTGGGTCACGTCCCACTGAGCCCGCACTCCCGCCGCAGCGCAGGCGGGGAAGGTTCAGTCCAGTGAGCCGGGAGCTTTGCCTACTAATAAGGGGACAGGGCACTATTTGAGTTCCATTTACCCCCTCCAGAGCATGGGGCTGGCCTTCTGCACACCAACAGTTTCACCCAGCCCCAGCCCAGGGATCCCGGGAACGGCAAGGATGGGCGGGCAGGCATCTCGCCCTGCCTGAGCAAGGGTTTCACAAGCCAAATGTCCTTTGGGAGGCAGTGCGGCCTAGTGTACAGTGCCCTAGCCTGCTCGGTGACCTCAGGTGAGTCACTCCCCCGCCCCCGTGCCTCAGTTTCCCCAGCTGGAAAACGTTGTTATGATCAACTCCTGACTATGGCCGGTCAAAACATGGAATTTCTGTCCTGTTCTGTTCTGCAGGAGATTCTGACATTTTGGGGGCGGAAAAAATCCATTCCGGATGAGCTGGAAAACTCAAAACCCAAATTTCGTTTTGGGTCAACGGGAACATTTTGCTTTGGGGGGGTTTTCATTATTCATTTCTCGATAGTGTATATTTTATAATGTAAATCTTTAAAAAATTCGAAGTGAAAAGTCATTTTGAAACGTTTGTTTCGATTTCCTCCCCCCGCCCCAATTAAATGTCACTGAAATCGACGCATTCCCCCACAGCGTTTCCATTTCGACACGTCGGGATTCCGCGGGGAAACGGTCGAGCCGCTCCACTCCTGATCCAACGCGCCTCAGCAGCGAAGCCAAGGAGCCGGGGAGGCCCGTCCCGAATGCCACGCGCTCACTACGCACCAAGGCCCCGTCGGGTGTATGCGGCGATGTGGATTGAAACGGGACACGGCCGTCCCGCGTGTACGCGATCACTGCACTAGACAAACCCGGGGATTTGCAACGTCACGTTGCCGCTGCCTCTGCTCCCGCTGGATGCAGTCCGGACCCTCCCGATGGCTGAGGTAGGGCGTCCCCCAGTGCCCTGATGGAGAAGGGGTGTCCCCTCCCCAAGCCCCACCTACCTCGTACGCCTTGGTGGTGGTGGTGAACATCAGCGTGAAGCTTTTTCCTTTGCGGAGGGGGCTGTTTTCCTTCCGCTCCTCCTGCCCCCACTTTCTCTCCACCATGCTGTTGAAGACGATGTGGGCGGAGCCCTCAAAGCGGGGGTGGAAGAGCAAGGCCACGTTGGCCCCTTCGTACTGACCGTAGACGAACTTTACCCGGAAGCTGGAGTGAAGATAGGGTGACCAGACGTCCCGATTGTATAGGGACAGTCCCGATTTTGGGGTCTTTTTCTTATATAGGCTCCTATTACGCCCCACCCCCCTGTCCCGATTTTTCACACTTGCTGTCTGGTCACCCTCAGAGGAGACAGCACTGGCTGAGCCTAGACTCAGAGACCCCGGCCCAGTGTCCAGCATTAGGGATCCTCACACCGGCTTGTAGGGCCCCGTGACCTGAGCAGCTGTAACCAACCCTGGCCCTGATGCACCTCGGTCTTGCAAAGGGCCTGGTGGCTGGAGACTGATCTGGTGAGCACTGGGTGGGGTGAGCTATCCCGAGGGTGGGGAGAGGCGCTGTCTCTGGGGCGTGCATGGTGGGGTCGGGGGGGTGCACAGAGAGGGAGCTCACACTGCCCCTTCTCCCTGCCCCTGAACAAAGGGGAATCCCCGTGGGCGGACGTGCCGGTCGCTCACCCTGTGCTCGTCTCTGGCACTGAGCCCTCCATCTTCACCCACGTGTGCGGACGGAGCCCTCCCGGGATGGCGGTGCTGTACGGGACGGTCTGCGGGACAGAGAAACTGCCGGGTGAGCGCCACGCCCGGGCCCCTGGGAAGAGAGATGGGGAAATCCCAGTCTCGGGCTCCCACTTCCTGCTGGGAGACCCCCCCGTGGCTTGGCTGTGCAGCCTCCTTCCTCACGTCCCCTCCTTCTATCTCCGTCCCGTCTCCCAGGGGCCGACGGGGGCTGTTCCCCCATCACAGCCGCACCGCTGCTCTCGTCCTGCACCCTGCACCCTGCACGCCCTCCCTAGGGACAGCCCCCTGGAAGAGACCTCCGTCCTCCCCCCTGCAGCTTCTCCCCTCCTGGCCCTGCCCAGCACCAAAGCCAAGTCCTCGCCTGGGCTGAACTGAAGGAGCCTGCATTTGGGGCCGTCAGATCACTTTCTAGGGGAGCTTCTGCGTGTGTGTGTGTGTGTGTGTGTGTAGAGGATTGTGGGGCGGGTCTGTGTGAGTGTGTGTGTGTAGAGGATTGTGTGTGTGTGTGGGTCTGTGTGTGGGGGGGAGGGATTGTGTGTGCATGTGGAGGGGATTGTGGGTGTGGGTCTGTGTGTCTGTGGGTGTGTGGGAGGATTGTGTGGGGGGGATTGTGGGGGGGGTCTGTGTGTGTGTGTGTGTGAGGATTGTTTCTGTGGGTCTGTGTGTGAGGAGGGATTGTATGTGGGG
Source organism: Chelydra serpentina (assembly GCA_037349315.1). NCBI lineage: Eukaryota > Metazoa > Chordata > Testudines > Chelydridae > Chelydra > Chelydra serpentina. Next base: position 828,979 of record JBAIAC010000203.1, read on the forward strand.
ATCTGTGTGTGTGTGAGAGAGATTGTATGTGGGGATCTGTGGGAGGGGTCTGTGTGTGTGGGGGGGGATTGTATGTGGGGATCTGTGTGTGAGGGGGGATTGTATGTGGGGATCTGTGTGTGTGTGGGGATCTGTGTGTGTGTGGGTCTGTGTGTGTGTGTGAGAGATTGTATGTGGGGATCTGTGTGTGTGGGGGGATCTGTGTGTGTGTGGGGATCTGTGTGTGGGGATCTGTGTGTGGGGGGGGATCTGTGTGTGTGTGGGTCTGTGTGTGTGTGTGAGGATTCTGTGGGGGGGGATTGTGTGTGTGGGTCTGTGTGTGTGTGTGTGTGTGTGAGGATTGTTTCTGTGGGTCTGTGTGTGAGGGGGGATTGTATGTGGGGATCTGTGTGTGTGTAAGAGAGATTGTATGTGGGGATCTGTGTGTGTGTGGGTCTGTGTGTGAGGGGGGATTGTGTGTGTGGGTCTGTGTGTGTGTGTGAGGATTCTGTGGGGGGGATTGTGTGTGTGGGTCTGTGTGTGTGTGTGAGGATTCTGTGGGGGGGATTGTATGTGGGGATCTGTGTGTGGGGGGGGATTGTATGTGGGGATCTGTGTGTGTGTGGGGATTGTATGTGGGGATCTGTGTGTGTGTGGGGATTGTATGTGGGGATCTGTGTGTGAGGGGGGATTGTATGTGGGGATCTGTGTGTGTGTGGGTCTGTGTGTGTGTGTGCGTCTCTGGGTGTTGGAGAAGGCGGGTGTCTGTGTGCGGCTGCCTCTGGCTGCAGGCCTACGTGCCTCTACATGTGTCTAACCAGACACACCACTCCTCTGTGCTAATCCCCAAACCCCACTGCAGCTGCTCCCGCGGTGACATCCTCTGGTCTACCCGCTCCGCCACCCCCCGGCTCCATAGGACAGAGCCAGTTCACTTGCCAGCCACCAAGCCTTCCAGCGCCCAGCTGCTGAATGGCACGTCCAGGGAGAAAGCCGCCCTGGGCACGCCACCGCTCTGCCCTGTGAGCCCCCCCCTTGCTCCTTGCTGCTTCTTTGCTTCCCTTGATTTCCCATCTCAGGGCCGGGGCAGCAGCAGGAGAGAGGAGCCAGGAACTCACCGGCCTGTCGGGAATTAGAGCCATTCCTGCTGCTGCCATCCACCCTCCGCCGTGCAGGGGATGGAAAGCCCAGGTTAGAGGCAGCATCTTATATACGGCGCTGGGCTGGCCCCCGAGAGGTGGGGCTGGGCCTTCCCGGAAGCGTTGTCCCGCCTGCACGTTCTGCCCGCGCCCCGGGATTGCGTCAGAGATCTCTGTGTCGGTGTTACCCAAAACGTTGTCGTGCGCTGGCATTTGTCAGCTTGTACTCAGAACCGCCTGACCGTGTGTCATAGCCCCTACATTGCTAGCAGTGGGTGGGGGGTTTTACAGGGGAATTTGCATACTCTGTGTTTGTTTTGGCCCAAACTTTGCTAAGCATGAGGTATAACAAAGGCCTGTCTCTCTGCTGGAAAAATGGTAAGTATTTAATTATGGATGGGGAGGAAATCTTGCAAGATCCTGTTCTTGGCCTCTCTAGGGTAGAAGTGGTTTTCGACCTGTGGTCCACGGGCCCCCGAGGTTTGTAGACTGGGTCTAAGATTTCCACCTCCATTTGAAATTTTTTAGGGGTTCGCAAATGACAAAAAGGGTGAAAACCCCTGGTGTAAGGTATAGATCCAAGGTAAAAACGTGTGACGTTGTTTTTTGAAAGGCTGGGACAGTGCCGCTCGGAAACGCTTTATTTCTGTTCTCCTTGTATTTCATTTTAAGCCTGTGATGAAACAGTATGTTGCTAAAGCTGCGTCTTAGAGGAAAGGAGAAAGGGGCCCGGGGGAACGTGTGTCTTCAGATACCAGTGGAGGAGGGGGCCAGTTTTAATCTCTCTCCTTCATGCAGTCACAGAAGTAGAGCTTGTCTTCTGAAACTTTTTGTTTTTTACTGTAAAACTCCTGTATTGTAAATGATGGGGATTAGTATCCCGCCCCCGAAACGTTCACACTTTACTAATGAGAGCCTGTGAACAGGTGTTACAGGGCTTAAATTAACAGGCCTCTTTACAGCTAAAGCCCACAGATGTTCATTACCGATCACTAGAAAAGGCCATGAAGAAATACGTTACTTTGAGCACCTGGAATAAGGGAAATTGGTGTCAAAGTCAGGCATTGGCTCCGTCTAGCATTTTTAAAAGACAAACGGTGACGTCGTTATGTAGAAAGAGGAAGTTTGGTTCCTGGGAGGGAATTAAAAACAAATCAGGCTGTCTGTGAAACTGACGCAGCTTTTGTAAACATCCTGATAAGGCAATTGACAGGCATGCGCCTTTTGATTGGTGTAATAGCGCAATTTGACATTTTAACACGCTTCAGTCAAGTGCTGTATTCAGAGCTGAGGTGGGGGGGGGGGGATTCAGTCTGAACGGAGACATCACTAAATTGTTGTGCTCTGGGTGAGTCCAGAAAGCATGATGCATTTTAATTTTCTATGACGCTTGAGTCCCCTAGAAGCACCGCGGTTAAAGAACAGGTCAGCCAAAGGGCCAGCGTGGATTTCTGCCATTTGGCCAGTTACGGTCTGTGGAGAATCAGCCTTTTCTCCTTTCTTGCTGTTATACAACTTTCTTGTGATTGCAGAGCCATTGGCCATTATCTTTGAAAACTCGTGGCGAGCGGGGAAGGTCCCAGACGATTGGACAAAGGCAAATATAGCGCCCATCTTTTAAAAAGGGAAGAAGGAGAACCCGGGGAACTACAGATTCGCCTCAGTCCCTGGAAAAATCATGGTGCAGGTCCTCAAGGAATCCAGTTTGAATCATTTGGAGGAGAGGAAGGTGATCAGGAACAGTCAACATGGATTCACCAAGGGCAAGTCATGCCTGACCGACCTGCTTGCCTTCTATGATGAGATAACTGGCTCTGTGGCTATGGGGAAAGCAGTGGACATGATGTATCTTGACTTTAGCAAAGCTTTCGATACGGTTTCCTACAGTATTCTTGCCAGAAAGTTAAAGAAATATGGACTGGATGAATGGACTGTAAGGTGGATAGAAAACTGGCTAGATTGTTGTGCTCAACGGGTAGTGATCAATGGCTCCATGTCTAGTTGGCAGCCGGTATCAAGTGGAGTGCCCCCGGGGTCGGTCCTGGGGCCAGTTTTGTTCAACATCTTTCTTTCTGGATGATGGGATAGATTGCACCCTCAGCAAGTTAGCACATGACACTAAGCTGGGGGGAGAGGTAGATACGCTGGAGGGTAGGGATAGGGTCCAGAGTGACCTAGACAGATTGGAGGATTGGGCCAAAAGAAATCTGATGAGGTTCAACAAGGACAAGTGCAGAGTCCTGCACTGAGAACGGAAGAATCTCATGCACCGCTACAAGCTGGGGACCGACTGGCTAAGCAGCAGTTCTGCAGAAAAGGTCCTAGTGGTTACAGTGGACGAGAAGCTGGATATGAATCAGCAGTGTGCCCTTGGGCTGCATTAGTAGGAGCATTGCCAGCAGATCGAGGGACGTGATTATTCCCCTCTATTCGGCACTGGTGAGGCCACATCTGGAGTATTGTGTCCAGTTTTGGGACGCCCACTACAGAAGGGATGTGGAGAAATTGGAGAGAGTCCAGCGGAGGGCAATGAAAATGATCAGGGGGCTGGGGCACATGACATATGAGGAGAGGCTGAGGGAACTGGGGTTATTTAGTCTGCAGAAGAGAAGAGTGAGGGGGGATTTGATAGCTGCTTTCAACTACCTGAAAGGGGGTTCCAAAGAGGCTGGATCTAGGCTGTTCTCAGTGGTGGCAGATGACAGAACAAGGAGTAATGGTCTCAAGTTGCAGAGGGGGAGGTCTAGGTTGGATATTAGGAAACACTATTTCACTAGTAGGGTGGTGAAGCACTGGAATGGGTTCCCTAGGGAGGTGGTGGAATCTCCTTCCTTAGAGGTTTTTAAGGTCAGGCTTGACAAAGCCCTGGCTGGGATGATTTAGTTGGGGTTGGTCCTGCTCTGAGCAGGGGGTTGGACTAGATACCTCCTGAGGTCCCTTCCAACCCTGATCTTCTTTGATTCTATGGCCAGCGCTGAAAGGTGGCTGTCCGCTCCAGGACAGAGCTAGTGCTATCGTTAGAGTTTCTCTATCGCGAATACTTTCTGGCCTTTATGTAGTTGTTTAATCAGTTTTATTTAGCAATGTGTTAATTGCATGACGTGTCTCTTTCTAAAAAGGCATGGTTATAGCGATGTATGAATAGTTCTCCTCGATGAGGAATCAAGGAGAACTATTCATACATCGACATAACCATGAGTCATGAGTAAGTTGTACAAGTATTTATTGACTTTATTTAGCCACCCTCCTTAGCATACCCGTTGTTTGGTCAGAGTACTGTCATTAGGGTTAACGATTCTCCATTGCCCCTTGTCCAGTAGGGGCTTCAGCCCGTGCCAGCAAATGATGGAGTCCATAGCCACACCGAGTTACTCCACGAGGGGATGATTTCATATAACAACTCTGTGACATCAATAGAGACACACTCAAGTCGTCACAGGCAGCGGTGGGAGGTGATGGGCGGGGGCGGCCTCGTGGAGATTTCGGTGGAGGAAAGAAAGAAAGTCGGGAGAAGGGACGACTCAGCAGCTGAGAGGGGCCCAGTCGGCCAGAGGAGCGGGAAGGACGGTCAGTAGCCAAAGGGACGCGACGGATGTTCGTTAACAACCCAACTGCTCAAAGGCGACGCTCCTGGAGACGTTGGCCGTGTCTGGTAGCTACCGAAGGGGCACTAGAGGGCACCCGTGTGTTGGCTGAAGCGTGAAGAGACTCAAATCAGGGATCTCATAACAGGCCTGATGGGCCCAATTCTCAGTCACGCTCAGGTGCAGTGAGCTGGGGCTATTCTCTGCCCCCCAGGGCCCATAGGGGGCGGACGGGGGCGTGGCCGGAGCGCCCTGCGCTGTGGCTATTCTCTGCCCCCCAGGGCCCATCGGGGGCGTGGCCGGAGTGCCCTGCGCTGTGGCTATTCTCCGCCCCCCAGGGCCCATAGGGGGTGGATCAGGGGCGTGGCCGGAGTGCCCTGCGCTGTGGCTATTCTCCGCCCCCCAGGGCCCATAGGGGGTGGATCGGGGGCGTGGCCAGAGAACACTGCGCTGTGGCTGTTCCCTGCCCCCCAGGGCCCATAGGGGGCGGACGGGGGCGTGGCCGGAGCGCCCTGCGCTGTGGCTATTCTCTGCCCCCCAGGGCCCATCGGGGGCGTGGCCGGAGTGCCCTGCGCTGTGGCTATTCTCCGCCCCCCAGGGCCCATAGGGGGTGGATCGGGGGAGTGGCCGGAGTGCCCAGCGCTGTGGCTATTCTCCGCCTCCCCCAGGGCCCATAGGCAGTGGATCGGGGGCGTGGCCACCTCCCCCATCCCCACCTCGAGTACAGGATCGGGGAACAGGGAATCCCACCTGCTGTCTCTGTCTGTCTGTCTGCGGTATCTCCCTGGGCCACCCTCTCCACGCCAGTGTCTGATAAGAACTGAGCTGCTCCGCTCAGCTTTGCCTGCTCCCCTGGCTCCGTCCAGCACCCCGAGCCCCAGGGGCGTTGCTGTGTGTGTGTCTCCCCACCGAGACCTTCAAACGCCACCAGCTCCGTCTAGGCATCCAAGCGCCCCTGGGGCTCCTTTCCTAAGAGCTGCATCTGTCCCTGCATCCTTGACCTGGGCTGTGCGCTTGGCTGCCACACCCCTCACCAGAGGTGGCTGCATTTCAGGGTGGGGATGATGTGGGGGGGTCCCCCTGCTCCTTCACACGGCACATGCGGGGCCTGTTTGGCAGAGATGCTGCTCCCTAGGCCAGCGGGACGCGCCGGTAGCAAATCCCCTCTCGGGATCTTCTAGTCAGAACCCTCGTCCCCCGGCTCAGTCCCCCGGGGACCCCTCCTCCTCCAAAGCCCAGGGCTCCGTGGAGAGGGCGAATGACCCTCCTGCCGCAGGGCCTGCTTTCCAGGGCCGGCGTCGGAGCTGGGCGTCAGCGCGGGGCGGGGAGCGCCGGATGTTCGGATCCTGTCACACGCCCGCTGCTAAGAATTTCAGTGACCCGCCCGGACGTCCTCAGAGTGTCTCCTGCCCCTCAGGGCGCAGGGTCAAAAAGCCCCCCAGGCGTGACCGCGGCGCGCAAGCCAGGTTTTCAGGCCGGCTGGGGGAGGCGGCGCATGAGGTACAGGGGGCGGTTTCTGGCACTGGGTGGGGCCGGCCCTGGGGACTGGGGTTGGCAGGTGGGGTGAAGAGTGTGGTGGGGCTGAAGGCCGCCCCGAGCCCTGCCCTGCTAACCACACAACGTTCCCACCTGTGAGTGTCGGGTGCAAGATGGATCCCTGCTGGTCCTGCCTCGGTGTCCGGGCAGCAGCCAGCAAAGGGTTAAGAGAGAAAAACCCAAGAGGCAGCACGGGCTGGAGGAATAGGGTGAAGGTTGGGTGCCAGGACTTCCGGGTTCAGTTCCTAGCTCGGGGGAGTAGGGTCTAGTGGTTAGAGCAGGGGGGCTCAGTGCCAGGATTCCTGGTTTCTATCCCTGGCTCTGGGAGGAGAGTGGGGTCTAGTGGTGAGAGTTTGGGGTGGGGGGCCAGGACTCCTGGATTTGGGAGGGGAGTGGGGTCTAGTGGTTAGAGCAGGGGGGGCTGGGAGCCAGGACGCCTGGGTTCTATCCCTGGATTTGGTAGGGGAGTGGGGTCTAGTGGTTAAAGGAGGAGGGGCTGGGAGCCAGGATGCCTGGGTTCTATCCCTAGCTTCGGGAGGGGAGTGGGGTCTAGTGGTTAAAGAAGGGGGGGCTGTGAGCCAGGACTCCTGGATTTGGGAGGGGAGTAGGGTCTAGTGGTTAAAGGAGGAGGGGCTGGGAGCCAGGATGCCTGGGTTCTATCCCTAGCTTCGGGAGGGGAGTGGGGTCTAGTGGTTAAAGAAGGGGGGGCTGTGAGCCAGGACTCCTGGATTTGGGAGGGGAGTAGGGTCTAGTGGTTAGATGGGGGGGCGGGGCTGGAAGCCAGGACTCCTGGGTTCTATCCCTGGATTTGGTAGGGGAGTGGGGTCTAGTGGTTAGAGATGGGGGGGCTGGGAGCCAGGACTCCTGGGTTCTAATGATGGTTTTGCCATTGACTCCCTGTGTGACCTTGCCCAAGTCCCTCCCAGGCTCTGAGGAGGAGGATCCAGCCCCGTGGGGGGGCGCGTGGCTCGGGCAGGCAGATTGCCCATTGCTCAGAAAGTGCCTGTGAGATCCCGAGGGATTGGGCCAAGCCAAGGTAAGAACCAAGTACCAACAGCCCAGCTCCCTTCCCTGCCCCCACCCCTCCTGACGAGGTGATGGGACCCAGCTGGTTCTGCAGCTCCCTGGAGCTCAGCCACTTTTCTGCTCCCAGGAGCTGAGCCTTGGGCCCCAGGGCTGCAGCAATGGGGGGGGGGCTGTTGGTCTGGGCTCCCAGTGGAGCAGAAAGTCCCCCCACCCCCCATGGAGGGAGGCGGCCCCGTTGGACTTGGACGGGCTCGTCGGCTGCAAACGGTTCTGCTGCAGAGCAGGTGGTGAGTGGAGGGGCTGCAGGCTGCTAAAATGGGGGGGGCGGGAGCAGGGGACCCTTCCCTTGGGGGTCCCTCATTCTGTTTTTAACCCCGATGGTTTGGTGCAGCCCGACCCGTTCCAAAGGCGCCCAGGCCCAGGGAGAGCCAGGCGGGGCGGGGCTGCGGGGGCTGGCTGGGGAATGGGGTTTGTAGGGCTTGGGTGTAGGGTGGCTCAAGTCAGCTGTGCAGGGTGTGAGCAGGTGGGGGGCTTCTGGCAAGGGGGGGGGGCGTGGGACATGGGGGGGGGGGGTGTTCCTGGTACCGGAGGAGGGGGTCAGGGGAGGCTGGGAGGCTTAATTTGGTGATGTTTGCCCGGCTCTGAGCGGGCGGCCTGGGAACGGGCGGGGGTCAGAGGGTCATTATAACGTCTCTAGGCCATCACAAGCGTTCCCTGCGCGGGCCTCAAACTCGGCTCCCCCTGGAGGAGGAGTCCCCAGCAGCTGTGAGCGGGCGGGGCGGGGGGGTCTATGACACACAGGGGAGCGGCTCCGATTCCACCCCGCAGCGGGCGGCGTGGGGAGGGGGAAGGCCCCGGCACCACACGGCAGCGTCGTTGCGTGAAGCAGAGTAGTTTATTGGGTCTGCGACGCCGGCGGGGGACGGGGGGCAGCGCTGTGTGTCCCTCCCCCATGGGGCGGCGGGGGCCGGGCTCAGAACTGGACGTAGGACAGGACCACGTCGCCGTTGATCTCCAGCGTGTCGATCTGCTGGAACTCGCGGAAACGGTGGTTGTAGTCGAACAGCGGCTGCCCGTTGGCGAAGACCTTGAAACGTCCGTTCCCGCAGCGGATGGAGAGCTGTTGGGGGAGAGCAGCCGCGTGAGGGACCCACCGGGGACAGCCACGAAGGAGCTGACCCCTTATAGGACCAGGCAGGCAGCATGGCCTAGTGGAGACTGCACTGCCAGAGAATCCCCATTCGCTGCTAACTGTATAAGGGCTATGACACACAGACATGCAGTTCTGATGCCATACAGCAGAGGGCCGCATCATGTGCATACACGTGCACACTCGCTCGCTCTCTTTCTGCTCTAGAAGACCCTGGGCTTGAGCTAAAGGAGAATCCCCATTAACTGTTAGCAGTATAAGGCATATGATACACATGAGCAGTTCAGATTCCTTCCAGCAGAGGGCAGCAGTACCTATTACACACACATACCCCTACCTCCCCCTCCTCTTCCAAATGTCCCAGGACTTAAATTAATGGAGAATACCCATTAGCTGCTAGCTGTATAGGGGCAATGGCACACAGACTTGCAGTTCTTATGCCAGCCTGCGGAGAGCTGCACACTGCATGAGCGTGCGCACACACACTGCTCCAGAAGACCCTGGGCTTGAGCCAAAGGCGAATCCCCATTCGCTGCTAGCAGTATAGGGCGTAGGACACACAGGCGAGCAGTTTACTCACCTCGAAGTACTGGCCGGGCTGGAAGGGGTTGAGAGTCAGCTCTCGCTCCTCCTGGCCCCAGTTCCCGTTCAGGAAGCTGTTCCTGACCACAATCTTCTCGTTCAGGCGAGGGTTAATATGCAGGGCGATATCCTTGCAGCGGCCCACCTTGAAGTTGATGCAGAAGCTGGGGCGGCAGAGAACCGGTGAGGCTGGGGGCTAGAGGCTGTCGGGGGGGGGGGGGTGTCATCTGCTCTTGAGTGGGGTGTGGCTTTGGGGGAGGGGGGCAGGGCTGGACATACAAGCCAGCTGAGCTGCAGCCAGATACACAGCCAGGGCCGTTGCCCTTGGATGGGAGAAGCCTAGTCTGTGCTAGAAAAGGGTTGGAGCACAGGGCTGGGAGCCAGGACTCCTGGGTTCTCTCCCCAGCTCTGGGAAGGGAGTGGGGTCTAGTGGTTAGAGCAGGGGAGGGCTGGCAGCCGGACTCCTGGCTTCTATCCCCAGCTCTGTGCTGATTCACCGTGAGATCTAGAGGGGCAAGTCACTCTCCCCCTTCCCCCCCCCCGCTGGTGCCTCAGTTTCCCCTGCTGATGACCGTGCCGTGGCTCCATACCTCTTAGCGCCCTGCGGGATTGATCCTTTCACTACCACTGTCTTCTTGGACGTCAGCCCGCCTGGGATGTTAGCCACATAGGGGACTTGCTGCAAGAGAATGGAGACCCCCCCCGGTACTGGGGTGAGGAGTGTCTCTGATGTGTTGCAGCCGGGAGGGGGCTCAGTAGGGGGCGCTCTCCCCGGCAGTCAATGCCAGCCCCAGTGCAGTGCTAGGAGGCGCTCAGTGGGGCAGGGGCTCAGTAGGGGGCACGAGTCAGTTTAGCACTAGAAGGCTCTGGTGGGGCCCAGGATTTGGATACAGGGGTGCTAATGCGGTGCCCAGGTAATCCTGCCTCCCAAACTTCCCCCTGCAGGTCCAGCCGAGGTGGGCGGGGGGTTCTTTTCTTCCTGCCACCAGCTTCGTTCAGCGTGGCTCTTGGCCAGCTGGCGCGTTCCACCCCAGAGGTGGCTGCACGCCGGGGCTGGGGGAAGAGTTGCGGGAGAAACCGTGAGGTGGCTTCATTGCGGGTGCGAAAGGGCAGAGCAAACCCAAACTCTGCTGCACTTACCGGGTGAAAGGAAGCGGGGCTAGCCATCATCTGTGGGGCAGAGAAATCCAGGAGTTATTAATCTGGCCAGCCGGGGTGTGGCCCAAACCTCCCTCCCTAAGGCATTGGGGGTGTCTCCGTCCCTCCGCTCCACAGAACCGGAGGGCTCCCCTCTAGTTTTCCAGGAAATATCTGGCCTTTCCTTAGCTAAACTCCTCCCCTAGCCCAGGAGTTTCCAGCTGGATACAGGATTCGCCTCCACTTCCTGTCTTAAACTGCTGGGTAGAATTGCAGAGCAGCTGTTAAACAGTAGCTGCACCCCACCCCAGAGGTGGTTGCATCTCCATGCTGGGTGAGGATTCCCTGTATAATCAGCTGCCGCCTTCCATCCTAGAAGTGGCTGCATTTCAGTCATGGGGGACGTGATCTCTCTATAAACAGCTGCTGTGCCATGCCCCAGTGGCGGCTGCATCTTGGCACTGGGGGACAGATCCCCCATATAATCAGCTGCCACGTGCCACCCTAGAGGTGGCTGCATTTCAAGCGTGGGTGATGTGATTTCTGTATAAGCAGCCACCACGCCCCGCCCCAGAGGTGGCTGCGTCTCGGCGCTAGGCTTTACAAACAGGTCTCAGTAATAAGAGGGGGTTGATCGGGGAATTTTCTCCTCCCCGGGCCCCGGGGTACTTACCGGCAGGCTTGTGGGAGGCATATTCTGCATGCCCTGAGAGACGGAGACAATATAAGGGGGGGTTACAGGGTTGGAATCGCTCTCCTTAGAGAAGCCCGGGCGAGCTGGGGCCATGGCTTTGATCCAGGGAGGAGTGGGGCCGGGGATCCTGGCTAGAGGGGCCCATGGGATCTCTGCTCCCCAGGGGAAGTGGCTGCTGAGACAGAGGGAAGGTCCCTGTGACTCTTCTTTGTGTGTGGGGGGGGAGGGGGGAGAAGGACCCCCGGCAGGACCCCCCCTCCATGCCCTCTGGCCTGGGATGGTCACACTGCGGCAGGCGAGGGACCGCGCGGGGGCCCAGCGGAGCCCTGCTGGCTTGTGGGGTGGCGAGTGGCTGCGATAATGGACTAGGTGCCCCCCCGAGTTGCCTGCCCTGAGCTGCCATCAGCCCCAGCCCCCGGGCATGTGGGTCTCCTGGGTACTTACAGGCATCCCGTGTTGCGGGTAATACATCCCCTGCAGGAAGGAAACAAGTGTGACACTGGGCACAGAGAGGGGAGAGGTATTGTCGAGCCCGGACTCCTGGGTTCTCTCCCCAGCTCTGAGAGGGAAGTGGGGTCTAGTGGGTTAGAGCAGGGAGGCTAGGAGCCAGGACTCCTGGGTTCTTTCCCCAGCTCTAGGAGGGGAGTGAGGGGTCTAGTGGTTAGAGCAGGGGGGGTTGGGAGCCCGGACTCCTGGGTTCTCTTCCCAGCTCTGGGAGGAGAGTGGGGTCTAGTGGTTAGAGCAGGGGGTGGTTGGGAGCCCAGACTCCTGGGTTCTATCCCCGGCTATGGGAAGGGAGTGGGGTCTAGTGGTTAGAGCAGGGTGGGGTCGGGAGCCCGGACTCCTGGGTTCTCTTCCCAGCCCCGGTCACTCACCCCGCCCCCCATCATGCCCCCTCCGATGACATTGAGCGACTGCAGCTCGAGGTCCCCGTCCACGTCGACGACCTGGACGCGGTCGGCCGGGATCCGGTGCCGGAACACGTAGCAGGGGGCCCCATTCACCATGATCTGGGGTGCGAGACAGGCAGCGTCAGGATCTGGCCCCAGCCCCACCCCTCGCGGAGGAGAAGAGCCTCTCTGGGTGGGGGAGGGGAGACCTGATGTCTTGGGGTTCACCCTGGGAATATGGGGGGGATGGGTGCCAAGCAGACTCTGGGGAGCAGCTGCTGACTTAGGAATTGGGGGGGGTCTTTTCTCCCCAGCCCCTCTGGCTTCCTTCTGACCCGCACTGGCAGGACCCGGCTCACAGGCAGGGGGTGCCAGATTTTTTGGGGGGGCAGGAAATGGGGGTGAGGCCTCCTGGCCCCCCGATGTTAGAGAGCAGGTGTTGGGATGTTTTGGGGGGGGACAATTCCCCCTTACAATGCCATCAGATGCCCCCTGCCGAGATGGGGGGAGATGGGTGTCGCCCTCCCAATGCCTTTTCCCAGGGCACTGGGGAGCAGCCCCCAGCCCACTGGTCTGGAGCATTCAATTGCAGATGGGGTATCGGCCCCCCCATCCTCTTGATCCAGTGGGGCCCCCTCTTTGGGTTTATCCTCACCCCCCACATTTCCCCCACCACAGATGGGGGAATCCCCCCAATGGCATATTATCCCTCTGCCCCCCAATTCAGAAAGTGGCCTTTCACAGCCCCCCCCATATTCCTTGTGGGCCCCACAGTCCCCCCATATCCCTTGTGCCCCCCGCCAGCCCCTCATATCCCTTGTGCTCCCCCACCTGCCTCCCACAGCTCCCCATATCCCTTGTGCCCCCCACCTGACCCCCCCACAGCCCCCCCATATCTCTTGTGCCCCCCACCTGCCCCCACAGCCCCTCCATATCACTTGTGCCCTCCACGAGCCCCCCATATCCCTTGTGCCCCACACCTGCCCCCCACAGTCCCCCATATCCCTTGTGCCCCCCACCTGCCCCCCACATCCCTTGTGCCCTCCACGAGCCCCCATATCCCTTGTGCCCCCCACCTGCCCCCCACAGCCCCCCATATCCCTTGTGCCCCCCACCTGCCCCCCACAGCCCCCCCATATCCCTTGTGCCCCCCACCTGCCCCCCACAGCCTCCCCATATCCCTTGTGCCCCGCACCTGCCTCCCACAGCCCCCCCATATCCCTTGTGCCCCACACCTGCCCCCCACAGCCTCCCCATATCCCTTGTGCCCCCCACCTGCCCCCCACAGCCTCCCCATATCCCTTGTGCCCCGCACCTGCCTCCCACAGCCCCCCCATATCCCTTGTGCCCCCCACCTGACCCCCCACAGCCCCCCTATATCCCTTGTGCCCCCCACCTGCCCCCCACCTGCCCCCCCATATCCCTTGTGCCCCCCACCTGCCTCCCACAGCCTCCCCATATCCCTTGTGCCCCCCACCTGCCCCCCACATCCCTTGTGCCCTCCACGAGCCCCCATATCCCTTGTGCCCCCCACCTGCCCCCCACAGCCCCCCATATCCCTTGTGCCCCCCACCTGCCCCCCACAGCCCCCCCATATCCCTTGTGCCCCCCACCTGCCCCCCACAGCCTCCCCATATCCCTTGTGCCCCGCACCTGCCTCCCACAGCCCCCCCATATCCCTTGTGCCCCACACCTGCCCCCCACAGCCTCCCCATATCCCTTGTGCCCCCCACCTGCCCCCCACAGCCTCCCCATATCCCTTGTGCCCCGCACCTGCCTCCCACAGCCCCCCCATATCCCTTGTGCCCCCCACCTGACCCCCCACAGCCCCCCTATATCCCTTGTGCCCCCCACCTGCCCCCCACAGCCCCCCCATATCCCTTGTGCCCCTCCCCCCATACCTGGTAGTCCTCGGGGGTGACGACGAAGACCAGCTCGAAGTGCTGCCCCTTGTGGAAAGGCATGTTGGGCTTGTGCTCCTCCTTGGCCCACTTGCCGTGCTGGAAGCTGTTGAGGACGATCTTGTCCCCGCTGTCGAAGCGGGGGTTGAAGTGCAGGGCGATGTCGGCCCCCTTCTGCGGGCCGCAGGAGAAATTCACGCGGAACCTGGGGGGGGGTGGGCACGGGGGGGGGGGGTGTCAGCGAGCTGCGGGGAGCGGGGGGGGGGCAGGGGTCACAGATCCCATCCCCTGCGTCGAATGTCTACATCCGGCCGGGCTGTTTTCCTAACTCTAGGCCTGAGCTCCGGCCTGGGGTATCCCGGGGGTCCCCCGCGGTCCCCTCTGGCCTAGGGCCAGCCCCACTGAGGACCTCGTCCGAGGCCCCGGCGAGATCTCCGCTGGGCGTGCGTGTGCGGTCGTGGACACCTGTGGACCGGGCGCAGTGCGGGGAGGCTGGGCTGGGGGGCGCAGAGAGCCGAGGAGATGGAGAGGGCTGGGCTGCCGGGTGTGGGGAGCCGGGATCTGGTCCCTCGCGATCAATACCCGGGGCGGGGTAAAGGCTGGAGCGGGGAAGGCGCGGCGGAGGCTGAGGCCCAGGGTTGGCTCAAGGATAAATGGGCCAGGAAAAAGTTCAAAAGGTTTTCTAGCCCTCTAGCTGCACTGCTGGGTGGACTCGGGGCTGCTGGGCTGTGTGTCATAAGCCCTATACTGCGGAGGGTGGAGGGGGATTTCATTCAAGGGCGCTGGAGCGGGGAGGGGCTGAGTTCTGTTCCTGTGAGGGGAGGAGCTCGCGGTCTTGTGAAGGAGGGATCTGCACCTCCCGTGAGGGACGAATGCCCCAAGCCAGGGGCCGGTAGCCAGATCTAACTAGCCCGCAGTAGCTCCGAGCAGCAATAGGGCCTGGGGGTGACTTTCTGGAGTTGCCATGACAATGGCTTTTGTTTGGGAGTGCTACACCTCCCCCCCACACACACACACACCCTCATCCCCTGGCGTAGGGGTGTGTCAGGTGTACACACTGCGCTGCTCTGTTTGGCAGGTTCCTGTTTCTCTGTGTTAATGAGCTGCAAGCCCAAGGTCGTCACCCTCGTTAAACATCCCCCGGTGCTTTAAGCCGCGTCCTGGCCAAACCGGACTGTGGACGATGCCGGTCTGCCTCCCGAGATCCCCTCCGCTGTGTGACTCTGCTCCGTACTGCCTGTCCCGAACGCCTGTGCTGTGTGGCTGTTACACGCCTGCCACGTTCCACCCCAGAGGTGGCTGCATCTCAGCACTGGGGGAGAGATCCCTGTATAACTAGCCCCCGTGCCTCACCCCAGAGACAGCTGCATCTCAGCACTGGGGGAGGGATCCCTGTGTAACCAGCCCCCGTGCCCCACCCCAGAGACGGCTGCATCTCAGCGCTGGGGGAGGGATCCCTGTGTAACCAGCCCCCGTGCCCCACCCCAGAGACGGCTGCATCTCAGCGCTGGGGGAGGGATCCCTGTGTAACCAGCCCCCGTGCCCCACCCCAGAGGCGGCTACATCTCAGCGCTGGGGGAGGGATCCCTGTATAACCGGCCCCCGTGCCCCACATGAGCCCGGCTGTCCCCCACCCCTCCCCCACTGCCGAAGTGTTACCTCTTGGTGTGATGGGGCACCATGCCCTGGACGTAGATGGACATCCCGGGCCGCAGCCCCCCGGCAACGGGGGTGGCATGAGGGAGGGGCTGAGAGATGGGGAGAGAGAAGATGCTGAGCGGGGAATTGACCGGTGACACCCCCGACCCCGTAAGAGACCCAGTGCTGGGTGCGTGTCCCACCACCCCCTACCCCCTCCTGGCCCCTTTAGCGATGCCGGGGGATTTCCCCACTGCCCTCCAGCCTCGCCTCTCCCTGATTTGCTCCCCTGGGGCTGGGATCTGACCAGAACCCCTTTGGGAACCGGGCCAGGGCTCCGGGCCGCAGCAGGGGCTGGGGAAACCGATCGCTTTGCAGGAGGAGGTGGCGGGGGGAAAGGGGGGGAAGAGACACGGCCCCTTTAACCCGCTCCTTGGCTAGCAGCATTCCCCCCCACCCCAAACCACTTGTGGGGGGCAGGACACACCCCAGCCGGCAACCTCTGCCTCTCCCGAGGCTGATTCTAGTTAGCGGGTGTCTGTACCTCCCTTTGGGATCCTCGCCGCCGAGGGACCGTGGGTTAATTATTAATGGATCCCCACCGCACAGGTGAACCGGATGGGACCGGCCCAGGGCTTAGGCCGGGCTGGTATCGCTGGAGCTGAGACACACACACAGGGGATCGGGCGTGTGTCCCATCGCCCCCGGCCCCCTCGCCCCATCCTAACCCCCCTCGTCCCTGGGCTCTTCCGGAGCGGCTCCCCCAGGTCCAGGGGGTAAACGCCGGCTGGCTGGCAGGGCCGGGATCCGTCGGCAGGCTACGGGAATCTCTGCTGTTTGGTGAGCTGAGCAGCACTCCCCCGGGGTGAGTCTAAAACGTCCCCCCCGCTTGCAGCTCCTCTGCCCCATGTCCTCGCCCCCACGGCCAGCCCCTATGTTTGTTTTTGCCTTGGCGGCGTCGGATCTTGGGCAGGTAAATTGCACATCAGTTTGGGGGGATCGTCGCGTGGTGTCACTGACCCACCAAGAGACGGGGCCGGCGACTAACCAGCGTGCCAGACAAGGGGTGTCTTCCCCGAGCGGTGGGGAGTATAATCAGGCCCCTGCTCGCCCCCAGCCGGCTGGGAAACTTTCCGGCGTCGACAGCCAGGCGACCCTGAGGCCCAGCCATGCCTTACGGGGCAGGGGGAGGGTCGGATGGAGCTAGCCAAGGGGGAGGGCTGGCTTGCTGGAGATCGGTAGCCACCGTCCATCCAGGGGCCAGCCGGGTGTAAACTCCTGCAGCGACTCCACCACCTTTGGATTTGTGCCGGTCGTAATGGAGATCAAAGTGATTTAGGCGCCCAACTCCCATTGGGTTTCAATAGGAGTGAGGCGCCTAGATTGACCGCGGGCCTCGGTGTGTTTTTTACTTAGCCGAGCGGCTGCCGGCTCATGATGCCTGGGAGAGATTCGGCCGACAAGCCAGCGAGCGAGGGGGCGCGCAGGGCCAGGGGCCTAGCGAGATTTAACTGTGGGGCCAGACGTAGGTTTTGTGGAGCCCTCCGGGGGCGGGTTCTGCCAGAGCCGGGTGCCACCGAGGCTCCAAGAACTAAAAGTGCACCACGGAGTGGGGGCGGGTGATGCAACTGTCTCTGGGGAGCAGCGGGGGTGATAGAGACCCCCGAGCTCGGCTGAAGCAAATTCTCTGCCAATGGAGTCGGATCGGCCTGAAATTTTCTCGGGTGAGGCCCCGGGGAGGGTCCGTATTTGAAGTGGTTGGAACGAGGGGTTCCGGGGAGAGGGGGGGTGTTAAAAATACAGACTCCGCCCTCGTGTGCCAAACGGCTCCCAGCCGTGCCCCGCGCTACCAGCGGGCAAACAGGGCTGCTCAGGCAAACGGCAGCGTGGAAATCTTTCTGGGCCTGCCCCTTGCTCTCCTCCGCTCGGTGCTGTTTCATTCCTTTGCTTTGTTCCTGGCTGGCAGCGGGGGGGGAGGGAGCCCAGAGCCATGCCGCAGGGGGTGTGGCACTTACCGGGTTGTAGATGGGATAGTAGCCGGGTGCAGGGACGTAGGCCATCGGGGCGCTGGGGGTCTCTCCCTGTGCGGTGAATAGGCAGGACGGGGCCTGGGGAGAGGAGCCAGCGGAGGGAAGGGGGTTTATAGGACTGGATTAGGAGGCGGGGCAGCCATGCCCCTTGGCCGGCCTCCGCCCACCTGCCCAGGTACAGGTGTCGCCCCTCTGCCTGGCCCCACCCAGCCCGGTGGAAAATCCCCATTTTGAGTGGAAATGGCAAAGCCAATTTTATGATGATCTAGTGGTTGAAGCTGGGGAGGGGGTGGCAGGACTCCTGGGTCCTATTCCTAGTCTGGTGGGAGGTGGGGTATAGTGGGTTAGGGCAAAAGGGGGTGAGAGTCCGGACTCCTGGGTCCTTCCCTGGCTCTGGGAGGGGAGAGGGGTCTAGTGGTTAGAGGCGGGGGGGCGGCTGGGAGCCAGGACTTCTAGGTTCTCTCCCCAGCTCTGGGAGGGGAGTGGGGTCTAGTGGTTAGAGAAGGGGGCGGTTGGGAGCCAGGACTCCTGGGTTCTATCCCCAGCTCTGGGAGGGGAGTGGGGTCTAGTGGTTAGAGAAGGGGGCGGCTGGGAGCCAGGACTCCTGTGTTCTATCCCCAGCTCTGGGAGGGGAGTGGGGTCTAGTGGTTAGAGCGGGGGGGCTGGGAACCAGGACTCCTGGGTTCTATCCCCAGCTCTGGGAGGGGAGTGGGGTCTAGTGGTTAGAGCAGGGTGAGCTGGGAGTTAGGACTCCTGGGTTCTCTCCCCAGCTCTGGGAGGGGAGTGGGGTCTAATGGTTAGAGAGCGGGGGGGGCTGGGACCCCGGACTCCTGGGTTCTATCCCCAGCTCTGCCACAGTCCTTGCTCACAGATTTTCCATTGACCCAGCCCCGGGGCTGACAGCTTAGATTGGGGGCTGGCGCTGGGCGGGAATTAGACTCTGCTTAGGCTTAGGGTTGGGAACCTTCCAGGATTGCCCTGGCGTCTCCAGGAATTAAAGCGTCACCTTTAACGGCGTGACCTCCAGGAATACGTCCAGCCAAAATTGGCAGCCCTGCTTTGGGCCGATCCCGTTCCCTTTCCGTGCCCACGTTTGAAAGGCTCTGATCCCAGAGGCCCGGGGTCAGGGGCCGCCTGCAGCTTAGGAAAGCCAAAGGGCCGGGCGCTGGGCGGCACGTCCAGCCGGAGGCGAAGGCCCAGCCAGTGCATGGGTCGCGGGTGACCGGGATTGGAACTGGGGTGCTGGCCGGAGGCAGGGGGTCTGGGTCCTGGGGGAGCAGCGGAGGGGGACGCGCTGTAGGAGACCGGGGCAGGGCTAGATGCGGCTCCTCCCTGTGCCCTTTCCCCCAGGAGGTGCCGCTCTCCGGAGAGCCCTGCCCAGGTGACAGATGGGTGCCGACCCAGGGCTTTGTTTGCCGAGGAGGGGAGTGTCCCTTCCTGACCGTGGGTGGCTGGCTCAGCGCGGCAGAAAGCAAACAGCGGGCCCCATGGGCTGGTGCCTTTGGCCCAGCCGTGGTGGGGGGCAGCAGGCAGGGCAGGACCCGGCTTCCTCATTGCTAAGCATTGTGGTGGGGGCCCTCGAGGCTGGCGCGGCCGCACCCTAGCACGAAGGAAGCCGTGGCATCGGTGGTTCAGATTCGGTGCTGACCAAGAGGCCAGAGCCTGGGCCCTGCCTGCCCCCCATGGAGCCAGTGCCCCGGGCTTGCGCTGGGATCTGCTCAGCCCGAGCACAGGGCTGGGAGCCAGGAACCCCAGCTGTCCCGTGCCAGTGCCCGAGGGGGGTGATGTTCTTACGGGCCTTGGCACTGGTGTTAGGGCAGCACCTGGAGCCCACCCTTCCCACCGTGGGGCTTCACTGGGCTGGGTGGCTGCAAAGCCCCAGAGTGAGGGCCGGGGCGGGGGGGGGGGGGGGTCAGGGCTGGCAGTTACGAGTGTAGTGCTTATGATGTGTATTACGGCAGCAGGTGAGATCCGGGCCCCATTGCGCTCCCGGGCGGCATAAGCAGCGAAGGGGTAGGGGAAACCGAGGCACGGGGAGACGTGACATGCCCAAGGCACGAAGAGAACCCAGGCGTCCCTGTGGGCAGGCTGAGAATTAAGTCCCATGCTCTCAGGCCGCTTGGGAGTGGGGGAAGACCAGGACCCTGGGTCGCTCCCCACTCCCCAGCTCCAGCTGGTCCGGGGACCGACCAAGTCCAGCCCGTTCACGCAGGCTGGCACAGGTCAGCGTCTCTTGCAAGGGCTGAGCCTCCCCCCGCGCCAGGGGCAGAGGTGCGGATGGGACGGTGCTGCTCAGCCGCATCACGCCAGCCCAGGCCGGAGGACGTTTAGAACCCGGTTCCACGGTGCCACCTCGGAAGGAGGGTGACTGGCCTGACCTCAGCTGCCCCTCCAGGCAGCGAACCCAATAGCCTTGCCCTAGGCTTCCCTGCTGTGTGCTCAGCCTGCAGGATTGTGCCACGCAGCTCGTTAAATGGGCCAGAGGACAGGCCAACAGAGGTGGGGCGGCGGGAAGAGCCAGCGCCCCTTGGCTTTGTGCCCCATCCCCTTCCCACCCAGAGCGCTGCAAGAAGTTGGGTTTTATGGGCTGATGGCTCCTTACATCGCGTGGGAGGGTAGCAAAGTTCACAGCTGCCAAGGGCAGGGTATGCGGGTGTGCCCGGGCCCTGGGAGGCGGCTGGGGGTAGAAACGGGCCTTTGCTACGTCGGTGAGCGGCGGCGCCGAGACGTTTTCAGCTGCAAACATGCAGATGAGGCAGCCACGGAATTCGGGTCTGTTTCGCCAGATGGGTCGGGGTGCAAACCCCACCCCCCAAAAAATGCCAGTGAATGGCTTCCATTTGCCACGTCCTCCCATTTAAACCAAGCAAACCACCCCCTCCCCACCCCACTTTGAAAAGGAGAAAAAAACCCGGCTCAATATTCTTGGGGCCCTGACATGAAGCTTTTTTTAAGCTTTTCAATGCAGCAAAAGGGCAAAGCAATGAATGTGGGGTCAACCCCCCCGAGAAAACTCAAGCGAGCACGGTGCACACGGGCAGCACCAGCCTGGCTGGCTCACGGGCGCTGCAGTGGGGACTTCAGCACCATTGGGAGCCAGGGAGCGCGCCGTGCCAACGGGCAGTGGGTGCAGAACATGCAGGGCTCCCCAGCGCTGGTCTTGCCATACTAGTCACGAGAGTGTCTCATACGGTCTCTGCTGAGAGCCGGCGGCACAGTGGGCATTGGACGGACAACGTGCGAGATGCGTTGTCTGTGGGGCTGTGCGTTAGGGGCGCACAGACACTGGTCACGCAGCAGGTCCAGCCCAGTTCTCGCTCTTCGGGGGGCGTGTGGAGCAGTTTTTCCCCCCCCTCCTTATCCTGGAACTGGGGGCCCACCGCCAGGCTTGGCTGATGCCGGCGGGAGCACCGTGGGCGGAGGAGCTGGTGTTAGGATCGTACGTGGGCTCGTTGCTCCCAAGCTCGCGGCTTACCAGCCGCTGAAGCTGGTTGTTAAATAAACGTGGCCTTGTTGTCACGGTGCCGCGTGTTCAGGGGTGCGGCGGTGGTGCCTGTTCCCGTGGGAACAGTGGGGATGGTAGGGCTGTGAGCAGCCCGGGGCTGGACGCTCCAGGGAGACTCTGAGAGGTTGTAAAGTGCCCATCTCTGGCCGGGGGCGGGATGGGAGGGGGAAGAGCTTGCGTGGCCCATGGAGGCAGGGAGCTGAGCCCTGGCAAGGACCCACAACTCTCCCTCCTGCTAAGGGCGCGTGGGAGCAAGTTGCCTCTGTGCTCTGGGATGCATCAAACCCCTTCCCCTGGAGGGCTCCCCTCCCACCAGCCCCCCACTGTAGGTCTGCTACCGCTCCCCTGGGGCTGGTGCCGCCTCCTGGGGGCAGCATCGCTCACACCGCACTTCAGCCTCTGCCAGCTGCCTGGCATAGGCCTGAGAGTCCCGCTCTCCCCCTCCACCACCTCGGGGGCAGGAAGAGGAGGGTCTCACCGGGCACCCCCCAGCAGCTTGGTTAATGGCCACAGTGGCCGCCACTCCGGCTTGCTCCTTCCAGCGGCCCCCCGGGGGTGGCTCTTCCCGGCCTTCGCCTCTGCCCTGTGCCACTTTCCAGCCGCCACCTCGGGCTCCCTTTCTCCCACGCTGCCACATTCAAACCCTGGGCCCCTCCCTCTGGGCCACGCGGCTGCTGCCGGCTGGGTGGGTGGCCCTGGCCCCAGCCCCGCTGCCCAGCCCCACACCTCATGCAGCAGAGGGCAGGTTTGCTTGGTTTCCGTTTATTAATAACTAATCTCATTGGTGGCTTCTGCTATGAAACAGCTTTAGGGGCTAGTGCTGGCCGGGGCCTGACCCAGAAAGGGGGGGTCACGCTAAAGGCACTGGGGGCTAACAGTCTGCCTGAGTCGCAGCTACAGCTTGGAGAACACGATGTCCTTGGTGCTCTTCTTCTCCAGGGCAGCCTGAGCCGATTTCATGAGGTCCTCAGACTGCAGCATGCTCATGTTCCAGGTGGCCTGGGGGGAGGCAGGGCAGGTAAGGGGGGGGCAGAAGAGCCACTGAGGGGAGGGAAACGCAATGGGCCTTTCAACTCTAGCCACAGGAGGCTATGGGCAGAGTTCCAGGGCACAACTGCGTCTCAGGGGCTGGGATAGCAGGGGCTGCGGGTCGGGGTTGAGGGGCACCGGCAGAGCTCGGCGTGGGGAGCCCGTGGGCTGGGGGGCACCGGCAGAGCTCGGCGTGGGGAGCCCGTGGGCTGGGGGGCACCGGCAGAGCTCGGCGTGGGGAGCCCGTGGGCTATGGGGCACCGGCAGAGCTGTAGCGGGGGAGCCCAGGGGCTGGGGGTTGGGAATGAGGGGGATCCGCAGAGCTGTGCATAAGGAGACCAGGGGCTGCAGGTCAGAGTTAAGGGGCACCGGCAGAGCTGTAGCGGGGGAGCCCAGGGGCTGGGGGTTGGGAATGAGGGGCATCCGCAGAGCTGTGGGTCGGGACCTCAGGGGGCTGTGGGTCAGGGCTAGGGGGCAGCAGCCTGGGTGCTCACCATGTACCGCAGGCCCTCGGACACGGAGTGGTCCCTGGAGTACATTAGGTTGATCTTGGTGCCCTGCACGGCTACGGGGCTCTTGCCAGCGATGTCGGCCGCCAGCTCGAAGGCGCCCTCCAGCATGGCCTGCTTGTCCTGGAAAACCCGGCTGGGGAGAGGGGAGGAGCCATGAGAAGCTGGGTGGGGGCGCTCCGATCCTCAGAGCCTGGACACCGCGCCCCCCACCTTGCAGATGGGACAGAACCAGCTCGCAACAGTGGGGTCTCCAGCCAATCACAGTGCACATCACGACAGGGGGCGTGGCCCAGACCCCTCCCAGTGGCTCTACCCCATAGACCCATGCGGGGGGGCGGGAAGGAAGCCCTCAGCCTGCATGGGCCTGTCTGCTCTCCGGAGCATGACCCCGCTCCTCATGCTCTCAGGAACTGGGAGAAGGTGGAGTCACACATAGGACGACTCGGTTCTATCCCCAGCTCTGGGAGGGGAGTGGGATCTAGTGGTTGGGGGGCAGGGAGCCAGGACTCCTGGGTCTCCTCCCAAAACAGCCAGACTTAGGAGAAGCCCCCCAACCCCTCCCTTTAGCCACCTTTGTGCTGGAGGCACAGGCTGCTTCGCCTCGAGGGGGGGGGGGGGGGATTCGCTCCCCTGGGTAACATGCTCATGGGGGCAGCTACCTGACCAGGCCGCTGCTCTCGGCTTCTGGAGCCATCATCTTGCGGGCGGTGAAGGCCAGTTCGTTCACTAGGCTGGGGAGGGAGAGCACAGGGGCAGGGGTGGGCGTGACACACGGACACACGCTGTACAGATCCCTCCTCCACGTCTCCCCTCTCCCTCTGCCGGCACGGCCCCGCCCTGCCGGAAACACAGCTCCTCTCTGACACCCAGCCAGCTTCCAGGGGCGCAGGGCGGCCAGTGGGGAGAATGGATCCTAAATCCTCTTGCTCTTCAGCTGGGCCGGAGCTCCCTGCAGTCTCTCTAAGCGCCGCCAGCTGCCATTCCTGCCTTGGGCTGTTCCCACTCCCCTCCCCAGCAAGGTCCCGTGGGCAGAGGCCAGCTCAATTCAATGTGGCCAGCTCAATTCAAGGAGCCTGGCCAGGCAGAGCCAGCGATGCTCCAATTGCACGGCAAAGACGGAAACGACTCCCCACGATGGAGCGTGGGCCCGGAGGAGCGCGAAAGGGGCATTTCTCCAGGCGCTGCTGCTCAGATTCTGTGGCACCCCACATAACCCCCAGGGCCGTTAGCCTACCCACGGATCCGCCAGCTCTCAGTCAACTGACCGCCCCTTTTACCGGGCTTGGGGAGAATCCAGGCTCTGACCCGTCCCCACGTTGGAAACCGGCTGCAGGCACATACCTCTGGTTCCCGATGATCCTGGGCAAGCGCTGCAGCGTGCCCACGTCTGCCGCCAGCCCGACATCCACCTCCTGCCAGGGGGGAGAGAAGGGCAGGGATCAGATGCGAGGCAGGAGGGGCATCAGCTCACTGGGCCACACAACACAAGGGAGCTGCGCCGTGGGGGGGCAGGGGGTGTGTGATTCTCTTACCGTGATCCGCGGGGGAACGGCCCTGGCTACACAACAGCAGCAGGGACGGAAGCCAGGTCTTACACCACAAATCTCCCCTGCTAAAAAAACCCCCCAGCTCTGCTGGCCAGGGCTGCAGAAGGAGCCGTATGTGGCCCAGCCACCACTAGAGGGAGCCACGTGGAGCTGGGGTAAGGAAGGCAGACGTAGTAATTGTTGCAGAGGGAATGGTACGTTGTTTGCCAATCACTCTGCTTCTATCAGCCACCCCCATTTTGCCTTTGACAACATAAACTCTTCCAAGCAGCGACTGTCTTGCTATCTCTGGCCAGCACCCGCTACCACAATCCTGTGATGGACTGAAAAGGGGGTTACAATGGTGATCTGTCACTTTAAATGCTCTGGAGTTTTCCTGGACCTGCTGGCAGGCCAGGGGGGTGCTGTAGGAAAACGTGAGATCAGACTCAGCCAACTCAGAGCAAACTGGGGTGAGCTGAGCCCCTCTGCCTCAGAGAGCAGCCTGCTTTGTCTTGCTCTGTTTTGGGGCGCTGGGGTGTTAGGGTTGTGGATTCTAAGAAATAAAGTGTTATGCAGCAACCTTCCAGCGAGAGTATTGTGTATTTTTATCTAACTTCTGTGTGTGTGTATGCCACTAACATAACTAACGCATCGTCACTAAGCTACAGAGTGAACATAAATGGGTTCTCTGGGCTACTGGTTCAGGCTCTCAGCATACTCAGGCATCAGTTCAAATCCCAAAGGGGTTCTGCAGAACCATGAAAGGCAACTGTGACTCAGGGACCTCTTGATGCCACCCGTGTCACACTGGTCATTGTAATCATTGCAAGATTTAAGTACAGAAAATAGTGAGGAGTTTTATATTTATATATGCTGAAAATTCTGTTCTTTAGGGCTATAGTTGAAAGCAGGTCACTCAAAGGTAGTGTGCCTTGAGACAAACGTCTCCAGACAGGGGATGGGAGACCCTTCTCTCACTGTGTGTCATACAATAGGCGTCTATTAGCATGCCAATGCCAGTGAAGAGCCGGCAGAGACAGAAGGAAATTAACAAGAAGAGGTAAACAGCGGGGGAAGAGAGGAGGTGCCCTATTTTGAGGTGAACATCACAGGTCTGGTTTTGGTATATTTGGGGGTGCAGAGAGACAATCTGGCACCTTTCACCTAGGAAGTAAACTGGTTGAAAATACTGGGGTTACGCTATCTTGTAGGAGACGGGGATGCTCTGTTAGTGAAAGGGAGGCTCTAAGAAGCATTATAATTTTGTTTTGTATGTAACCGTTTGTTTCTAATCTTCTCACTTGCTAGCACTTGAATCTCTGTTTGACAAACTTATTCTCGCTCTGCGTAATTGCATTGAGTCTTACAAGGGGGCGTGTATTTTTCTTGTGGGAACAGTGGATCTGAGAGTTCTGCAAGTGTTCTGAGCAGCAGGGGCTGGGCACTCCAGAGGGATGATCCGAGGGCTCGGGAGTTAGCGTGTGCCTATTGCTACCTGTACAGAGAGAGCAGGGCCAGAGGCCGGTGGTTTCAGGGCGCTGATCCACAGACCAGACTGCCTCCCGGTAAAGGCAGCTGGCAGCGAGGTGCCTGAAAACCCTGGATACCCCTGGGAAGCATCAAATGAGCTCGGATTCTGGAGGACAATTGCACAGCTGCGTAAATGCCGTATATTCCGCGGTGTGGAAAGCACAGAGCAGTGCTGCTGGCATGTTACATGTTAACAGAGGCAGAAAAGCACAGTGCTGTCACCAGCATGCCCCAAGACGGGCTTAAAAAGCCAGCAACAATCAGATTTCTGCTCTCAAGGGCAGAGCGGCAGAGAGCCGGGGACATACCTTCACTTGGAACCATGCATCCTGGGTGCAATACCGGATATCACAGGCAGAGATCAGGTCTACACCTGCAAAGGAAACCAACAGCCGTTCTGGTCCTGCTGTAACATTCCCACACCTCCACCCTTTCCGCTTTCCTATCCTCGTTCTCCCTCTCTCTGGTGCCAGGAGTCTCCGGGGAGGTTCAGACAAGGCTTCCCCTTGGGGCATCCTCTATATGGATGGAAGCACGGCGCCCCCTAGTGCTGCATGGGGTTCAGCACTAACTCAGAGGGAAGGGCGCCCCCTAGTGCTGCACAGGGTTCAGTACTAACTCAGAGGGAAGGGCGCCCCCTAGTGCTGCACAGGGTTCAGCACTAACTCAGAGGGAAGGGCGCCCCCTAGTGCTGCACAGGGTTCAGCACTAACTCAGAGGGGAGGGCGCCCCTACTGATTCACTGATATAACCGCTGGCTTTCTCCATGGCCCGATTTGATCCCTGGCCTTGCTGTGCGGCTGCCAACGAGTGTCAGTTCTGAGGGCAGTTTGGACGCCGCTCTGCTGGGAGTCGAACCCTCATCGCACACAGGCTGCGGACCAGCCAGCGCCTTCGGTCCCTCACGGCCTGTGCCACTTTGGAAGCAGGGATCTAAGAGGTGAAAGGCTCCGCAGCCTATTGCTGATTCCAGCCCATCTCACCCCCACGAGGAGCCCTGAGCTAACATAGCCCCTCCCCATTCTCAATCCAATGGGCCTCACCTCTAGGGTGACCAGATGTCCCGATTTTATAGGGACAGTCCCGATTTTTGGGTCTTTTTCTTATATAGGCTCCTATTACCCCCCACCCCTGTCCCGATTTTTCACATTTGCTGTCTGGTCACCCTACTCACCTCCCCCAATGCAGCCTCCATGGATAGCGGCAATCACGGGCTTCGGACACTGGAAGAAAGCCAAGAGGACGTTAATCACAGAGGAGCCAAAGCAAATCAGCCCCTGCCCAGCTCAGAAACCCACTACTAAGGGTAGCAGGGACACTGGCTCGTCGGGGCTCCAGTCCCTTTTGAGCCCTGCTCTGTCCAGATGGGCCAGGTACTTGCTCACGTCCTGATTTCAGGGCTGACAGTGGAGCCACCAGACACTGGGGGCTGCAGGGAAGCCCTGATACAATGGGAGAAGGGCAGGCGTACGCCACACACAAGTGTGGGGAATTTCTTTCTTATTTTCGTTCAAGTGTAGGGAACACTCCCCCAAGGAGGGCTGGTGCAGGGAGCTACAGTGCTAGCCAGGGGTCAGGGAGGTAGTGCCAGGAAGATGCTTGGATGCAATTCTTGGTGATCCCGGGGCATGTTATTGTTATTTGTATTATCGTCGGGCCCATGAACTCTAGTCATGAACCAGGCCCCCATAGTGCTAGGCGCTGTATATTTTTATTGCTATTAGGTATATTACAGCAGCACCCGGTGCTCCAGTCATGGCCCAGCCCCCATTGTGCCAGGCGCTGTATATTTTTATTGCTATTAGGGGTATTACAGTAGCACTGCCCCAACATGTCACGCAAATATCTTGGGATCAACATGGCTACAACAACACTATAAGCGACGAGGGATGAAATGTGAAACTGTATTATATGATAATATTAAAGCCAGCATGCACGAAAGACTTTACAGCATAATAATTGTATATTTATACTTGCATTTTAAAATGAAATAACATTAAGGGGCAACTCATGTTTTTGAGGAAGAAATGGATAAAGGGTTTTTTTCTTAAGCTGTGCATGAAGCTTTCTATAAATGTATTTATAAATTATAAATAAATCACTATTGGGACCAGGGCTTGGGTCCCTGCCGAGCTTCCTCACCCTCTGAAGCACAGTGAAGCTCTCCTGATACTCCCTGATCTTCTTGCGCAAGTTCCACGCCTTGCGAGCCATGTCGTCCCCTTCCACCATCACGAACACGCTGCTCATCTCCATGAGGTCGATGCCTACGGCGGAGGGGAAGGGAGGGAAAAAATCACACACACCCCTACTGCAATCACAAGAGTAACGATTGACCTCCCTGTGCCCCTGCAGGCCCAAATTGGACACTCAGCTGCTAAGATACTGACTGCTAGTGGTGAGGTTGGCCCATGGGGTCATGCAGGACAGAGGGAGGGGACTCACAACCGAAACTGATGTTGCTCCTACCTGCCCCACCCTGGGGAGGTGCACTGAGACTGGCCCAGGATGGTTTCTACTGGCCCAGCCCAGAGGGCGGTGATTCCTAGCTCAGACCAGAGCGGTCCTGCCAGGGGGAGGCGATGCTGAGACTGGCCCAGTGCAGCTCCTAAGCCCAACAATGTCCGCTGAAAGAAACTGTTGCATAGCGACTGGCCACTATCGCAAGCCGGGAGCTGGCCTCTGGCCGGCAGGGAACACTCCATTTCCGCGACTCATAAGCCACTTGTCCGAGGCTCCCCTGGCGTCCAGCACATTCGGATTTCCTTACCGGCAGTGAATAGTTTCCCGGCACCCGACACCACCACCGCGCGGCACTCGGAGTCCTGGGTGATCTTGTTAAAACACTGCACCATCTCCCTGCAGGGATCAGAGCAACGGGAGATCAGCCGGGCTCTCGCTAGAGGAACAGTTACTTCAGCCATCCCCAAAAAATTACAAAAACTCTCACCCCTAATTCTTGAGAGCACCCCTCCACTCCCTAGGGGTGAGAAGGGAGTTCAGACTCAGACCCATTGGCTGATCCAGACACCAGTCCCCCCGGGCACTAGGCTGAGACCCAACCAGCTCCAACAAGTTTGAAGGCCAGTTCCCCGTCTGTTGGAGGTCAGTTGGGGACGAGGCTCTTACGGGGCAAAGACAGTTGGCTTAGAGGATGGCACAGCACGAGCGCAAGAGAATCAAAACCGCCTTTGGTTTTGATCTCTTGG
This sequence comes from Chelydra serpentina, assembly GCA_037349315.1. Lineage (NCBI taxonomy): Eukaryota > Metazoa > Chordata > Testudines > Chelydridae > Chelydra > Chelydra serpentina. The sequence continues at coordinate 857,579 of JBAIAC010000203.1, forward strand.
GTAGTGTGGGACCAGAGACAGGTTAAAACTGGGGGAGGACATGGAAACATCCCGGCTCAGGGTGAGGATGGTAAAGCTTCAGCGACCCCGGCTGAGAACATTCTATCGACGGCACCTCCCCGGGAAACGTGCTGCGTTAGCAGAGGGCTTTATAGGCCAGCTGTGCAGAAAAGGAATCCACAACAGAGGCAGGAATCGCACCCAGGTCTTCTGAGCCCCAGCCCCTAACCACAAACCTTTCACCAGACCTCTCCAGTTCACCAAGACTGCTCCTAGCCATTTCAGGAAATCAGCCGTGGCTTCTCCTAATACAGCTTCCTCCTATGTCACACCCTCTCTTTCCAGGGTTTCTCAACCCATGGGTTGCAACGCCAACTTGGGTGGCTAGAATGTGTCCAATGGCGAGGCGGGAGGCCTGTGGGGGGAGGGAGGGTGTCCTGCCCCCAGGGTGGGGTGAGAGGGTTGCAGAACTCACCATGCAAACATCCCACAATGGCAGTTCCAGTCCAGTGGGGCTGGCTGGGCACGGCTCCCCACTCCGAGCACTGTTACATGGTGCACACTGTTGCAAGTTTGGCCCATCCACCCCTCCATCATGACAAAGGGGTGGTTGGGCCAAACCTGAGTGGCGCTGCATCCCCGTGCCCCAGGTCGCCACGCCGGGAGCGGGGAGCCGAGCTGAGCCAGCCCTTTGGGACAGGAGCCACCGCTGTGGTATGCATGGTGTACTTAGTACGTGTCACAGTGATGTGTATATGCTACAGCGAGGGGAAGAAATATGTAGTAAGCCAGATGTGGCTATTTACCAGGTTCCGACAGGACATCGAGGTTTACAAATAGGTGCTAATCCCAGAATGGTTGAGAATCACTGCTCTCCAATGCTGCCCCGCCCTGATGCCATCACATTCGGTTCTGGGCTCACTGGGGCAGAAATCTGATTGAGGTTTGACCCAGCTCACCCACCGCCTGGCAGAGCAACGTGTGCTATCGACTACACAAAAACAGCCAGGAACTGGCAGCTTCCCTCCCCTTGCTTGTTGTCTAGGGACACAATCTAGCCTCAGCATGGGGGGGCGGAGGGGAGCACTAGAGGACCTCCCAAGGGCCCCTCCAGCCCAGCTTTCCTAGGATTACCTCCAGAACACTGCATTCATGGCATTTCGTTTGTCCGGCCGGTTCAGCTCCACGTGGAGCACTTTCTCCCGCGCCTGGGACACCTTCAGAGTCTCATAGCTGTGAGATGCGTGGGGCTGCTCTGGGGCCGACGACATGGCTCTGAAGCTAAGCAGTGGCTGAATCTGAGCAGACAGCTCTTGGAAAAGAGAAACACGTCCCGTTAACATCAGGGGTCCCAGCAAAGGAGAATTCCCGGGGGTACTGGGCTACACTATTAAATGGGGAAGAGTTTGGTAAGAGGAGCAGTGTGGCCCAACGGATAGGGCACAGGAGACTCCAGGGTTCTGTTCTTGGCTCTGCCACAGTCCTCAGGCACATCCCTTCCCCCCATACCTCAGTTTCCCCTCCCACTCCTTGTCTATTTCATCTGTAAGCTCTGACACAGAGACTGTCGGCATATTACACAGCACAAAGGGGCCTATGGTACATTCAGCACCCCCTACTGACTACTGTGGGAGCTGCTCTGGGCTTGGCCCTTTTGAAAGTCAGTGCCTGGGTCCGAATTTCACAGCCCAAATGATGGAACCCAAGTTACAGTGTCTCAGCCTCTGTTTTCCTTGCCACGCAAAGATTAAAGTTCAGTGCTGCCTCAACCCTCAATGTGTGGTTTGGAAGAATAATTAACCAGGGGGCTGCATGGAGATGGAGCGATAAGACACAGAGCACATAAGGAAGCTGGTGTCGTTTGAGAAAAGGAGGAGGGTGTGTTAAATTTGTCCAGGTGGTGCTTGTTGAAACCTTCCTCTAGGTGCGGAATTATGCGATTTTATTTATGCACTGGTCCCTCGCCCCCAATTTTATCACAGAAAAAAACACCCAGACTCTTCTCAGTCCTTCCTAGGGGATGTCAAACCTGCAAAGCTTGGGCAGCTTTATTTGTAAGTAAATGAGCAGACTGCGCCCTTGTTCATCTGCAGTGCCTTAATCCTCACCCCCCACGTGAGAGGGAGCAATATGAGCTGCATTTTGCAAATTGGGGGAACTGAGGCATAAAGTGGGGAAGCGACTGGCAACATCTGGAAAGAGAATCCAGGAGTCCTAGCCCCACGCCCCTCTCTATTTTAACCACAAGAACGCACTCCCTCTCAGAGCTAAGAACGGAAGCGGAGTCTCTACTCTCAGCCCTTGTTCTAACCACTAGACACCATTGTCCTCCTATAGCCAGGTATAGAACCCAGGAGTCCTGACTCCCATGCTTCCTGTTCTAACCACTAGACATCACTCCCCTGCCAGAGCTGGGATAGAACCCAGGAGTCTTGACTCCTTGCCTTCCACTCTAACCATCCCTATGGGGACCAGTTCTATCCCCAGCTCTGTCACTGACCTGTTCTGTGACCTCAGGAAAGTCCCTTCCCCACTCTGCGCCTCAGTTTCCCCAACTATAGAGCAAGGACACTGAGCTACTTCACAGGTCTGTGAGGCTGAATTCACTCATGTCCGCAAAGGGCGTTTGGATGGAAGGGGTAAGAAAAGGAGGACATAAAAACCCCCTGAACACCCGGTGCATTCCTGGGACAATACTCAACGCTGCACAACAGTGCGGTGCTATCTGAGACGCAACCTTTCCCCTAGTGTCCTTTGAACAGGCTTTCGGAGTCTGGCTCATAAATAGCATGTGCACATTGGAGGGGCGGGGGGGAGAGAGGTTCAGATCTGCTTGCAATTGGGCAACAGGTAACTCCTTGCCCAAGTCTTTAACCAGGGCCGAGCCTGGATGCTCAGCCATCCTGGATGCTCAGCCACCCTGCTTCACCTGTTTGGAAAATGTTTTCTCCAGAAAGATTCCACACACATGCACCCAGCAGAAACCCTGGGAATTGGAGCAGATCCCGACCTAGCTACCTTCAGTACTTCTATGCCACTGCCACGCCCCCCCTTACTGTAGTATCTGAGCACTGCCCAATCCTGCAGTGAGACAGGACAGGGCTGGGCTAGTATTCCCATTGTACAACTGGGAAAACCGAGGGCTTGTCTACCCCTGAAATGCTTCAGCGGCACAGCCGCAGCGCTTCAGCGTAGACACGACCTACAGTGACGGCAGAGGTTCTCCCGTAGGCAATCCACCTTCCCGCGAGGTGGTAGCTAGGTCAACCGATGAATTATCTACATGGTGGGGTGGCGGAAGGGGGTTAGGACGGCAAGACTGCATCGCTCGGGGCTGGGGATTTTACACCGCTGAGCAACACCGCCGGGCCGACCTCACTTTTTCCTGTAGATGAGGCCTGAGAAACGTGAGAATAAGTGATTCCCCCCAGATCACACTGGGGAACCTGAGGGGGGTGGGTGGGAGGGGACGCACTGAACCTAGATCCCTCAAGGCCCGGCCCAACATGTTCACCACCGGTTCCGTCCTTCCTCTCGAGGGCCCAGACTCGCCAGCTGATCCGCGCAGACGCCCGCCGGCTTATTTCCACGCGACTCCCGCCCAGGCCGACAACGCTTCCGCCATGGGGGGGGTGGGGGTCCGTAAACGGCGTCCGGGCGCACGCCCTGGTCTAACGACGCCCAGCTCGTCACCGCCGCAGGCCACGAAAACAGGTCGACAGCCTTGTCCCCATTTTACAGGTGGGAAAACCGAGGCAGGGAGTGGGCGCTACCCACCGGCTCACGCTGCCGCTGTAAGACTCACCTACCTGTTCACCGCAATTGGGGGGGGCGCATCAAGCCCCCCAGGGACCTGCCTCGAGGGGGGGGGGCTGGAGAATGGACACAGGGATGGGGGGGGCCACATGAAATTAGGGGGGAGGGTCCAGCAGCAGGAGAGAACAAGATGCCCTGGGGGGGCCATGCCCAGGAGGGGGGGTGACCCCAGCTGAGAAATGGGGGGGGGGGCTCCTAAGCTGGGGGGTGGGGCTGGACATGGGGGGAGATTCGCCCCCCCCCATGACTGACAAACGGGGGGCAGAGCTCAGGGTGCAAAGGGGGGGTCAGAGGTCAGGGAGGGGTCAGAGGGTCCCGGTCCCTCACGTCTCCTCAGCAGCCCCCTCAGGACGGAGCCAGCAACCGCCGCCGCCATCGAAGCCTCCCGCGCGCCCGGCTCGCGCGCCGAGGAGTGGGGCCGCGCAGCGGCCGAGCCCCGCCCCGCCCCGCCGTCACCTGACGCGTAGCCCCGCCCCCCCGCCGCCATTTTCACTAATGGCACACCGAAGGAAAGATGGCGGCCTAGTCTCAGCCCCGCCCCCTTCCTTCCGCCATGACACCTAGCGAGGCGGAAGTGACTAGTCCGCCATGACTCCCAGCGAGGCGGAAGGGGGCCAGTCCGCCATGACACCTACAGAGGCGGAAGTGGTACCCAACAGCTGCCACAGAGGCACGTGGGGGAGCTGCAGGCTGGATGAGGCTCCCCAGGGGAGTGGTGGTGGTGGCCCAAGGCCTCATCTGTCCCATCCCCGCACTGAGGGGGCCCAGCCACTGCTCCAGGTGATGCACCACCCCATCCCATCGCTTTCCCGGCTGCCCCCACTTTTGCCGCATCCAACTCAGCCTGAGGGAAGCCAGCCTTTGTCAACCCCCAATAAAACCTCCCTGCTTGTCCAGGTAGGTGGGCTGTGCCTCGGTCCGGCCCCTCCCCACACCTTTCTGGAGGGCTTTTAGATGTATTCTGGATGGCATTGCACAGACCAAGCAGCATGGCGGGCCCCGGTTTCTGGTGACTCCCAGCTGCGGCAGTTGAGCTGTTGGAAGTAAGGATTTACTCAGCACTGCGTCCATAAGGGATCTCGGGCAAAAATCTGCCAGGGGACAGTACTTGGTCCTGCTAGTGAAGGCAGGGAACTGGACTCGATGACCTTTAAGGGCCTTCCAGTTCTATGAGATAGGCCTATCTCCTTATATTTGATAAAGATGCCTTCCCCGACTCGCAAAAAGGGATAGCAAATAAGGCAAAATAGATCACTAGTGTATAAATCCCACACCTTGAATATTGCATGCAGTTCTAGTCACCCCATCTCAAAAAAAGATAGCATTGGAAAAAAGTACAGAGAAGGGCAACAAAAATGATTAAGGGAGATGAATCAGCTTCCATATGAGGCGAGATTAAAAAGACTGGGACTGAGAGGGGATATGATAGAAGTCTATAAAATCATGAACTGTGTCACAAAAATGAATGATTTGTTCCTTCACATAATACAAAAACCAGGACTTGTCTAATAAAAATAATAGGCAGCAGCTTCAAAGCAAACAGAAGGAAGTATTTTTTCCACACAACATATAGCGAGGGGATGCTGTCAAGGCCAAAAGGATAAATGGGTTAAAAAAAAATAAAAATCATAAGTTAATGCAGCATAGCTCCATCAGTGGCTGCTAGCCAAGATGTTCAGGGACACAACCAGCATTCCCTCTATTTTTCCCCACCCATGTGCGGAATGAATTTTGTTATGTGCACCAATATGGAGGTGATGTGTGACACCTCCCCAAGCCGGTCCCCGGACAGGTTCCCTGAGCGCCTGCGTGGTGCTAAATAGGCTGCTGTGTGGCCCCACAGTTTACAGAGAATTTAGGATAGAACCCCATGCTTTGGGTGTCCCTAAACCTGACTGCCAGAAGCTGGGACTGGCAACGGGGGAGGGATCACTCGATAATTGCCCTCTGTTCATTCGTTCTGAAGCATCTAGCACTGGCCATTCTTGAAGACAGGATAGTGGGCTAGATGGACCATTGGTCTGAAGCCGCGTGGCCATTCTTACCATTGTGCAGACCTCCTCCCATTCACTGTCACGTGGCATTGCTAGGGTAGCTACAGCAATTGCTTACATGGAGAAGTAACATTAAGAAGTTAGTGTGTTTTCAGCTGTTGATTAATATAATTGAAAGAACAGAAACAAGGAAATAGCACCAACTTCCAGTCAGCTTTCTGTATACCATGTTTTCCAGAACTACTGACATTCAGTCCAGAAACTGGTGTCTCAAGACATGCATGCAGGGCTTTCAGAGAAAACGTCAAGCCTCATCAGTGGCAGACATCAGAAATCCCACTGAATACTTTTCAAAGCAGCGATTTACCCCCCGTGTCAGACTGCACGATCCGGAGGGTGGGGTGGAATAACCTACACCCCAACGACAGCTGCATTTCCATGGTGCTGCATAGTTGTAGAACACTTCACGATGAAAGATGCTGTTATTTTAACACCAGATCTGTTTCAGTCGTCGTCGTCTGACATTCCGAAAAATCATCATCCCCATCTCTTCAATGAATTACATTTCAAAAGCATTCATTATTCACACTCAATCTTTCTCAGGAATTCTTTTTTTAGATGACGGATTCCAGTTTTAATTGGCAAGCACGTGGCTGCAGCGTGTAGTCTGTGTTACTCTACCATACAGGCTCAGAAAGGGACATGGACTTAGCTAAAGCGCGATGCGTACTAACAGTGTTATACAAATTAAAAGGTAAGGTTTCCACTAAAGCACCATGCATAATTATGGCATAAGGTTTCCATCTAATGGCAAACAAATCTCCATATCCCACTCATGGTGAATGCTCTTTGAAAACAAGCTTTATTGAGCAGTACAGTTCTCAGTAATAGCACTTCAAAAATGGAAAAAAACAAAGTGAGGAACATCAAGAACATGCAAGTGGTTCTCTGGATATTAACACCTTATCTCAGGAGAAGGTTTGGGCTAGTTTCAAACTAACTAAGTCTTTCATGTCAAACCTACACTGGTGAGTGATGTCACAAACTGAAGCTCTCGGTTACAACTTGCTTTTGTTCCTCACGACGAATGGGAAAGCCGCAGACCATTCTCAGTTTACTAACCTCAAGAGCCTAAGGGAACATACTCTTGATGCCCCTCTGATATTTAGGATCAAACACAGGTAATATTTCTTTTCCAAACGGTTTTATTGAAATGTGCCAGTAACATAGGCAGCACAAAATATGAACAGGAAAACAAATCACATGTACAATAATTTTTAAAATTGAAGGTATCTGGGAGACAGACCACTTCACTTCTCCCAGTTGACATGTCTTCGCTATGGGTAGCCTCTACTAAACTGGAGCATTAAAAAAAGGAATACAAGAACTTTTTCAAAGGCAGCAGAAAGAACGGAAGGAATCCCCTGCTCCTGGCCCAACCTGGGCAGCACTTACGAGGCATGCTGAGCAGTTGAGAAGCAGAGTTTCAGCGTGTATGGGTACGGCCCATCTAAAATGAGAATAAAGCAGGATAAAGGTTTATTTTTTGCCCCAGAGATTTACTTTTTCATGTCTAGCACCTTTTAGTATAAAGGATCTAAAAGCTCTTTATATGCATTAAGTCCCATCCCTCCCTCAGGAAGTTAGACGGATTATCTCCTTTTTGCAGATGGGTGGGTAGATTAAGCAGGGTTGTTCAAGGTCACTTAGCAAGTCAACGACAGAGCAGAGAATAAAACCCTTGAGAGTCCCAGCTCCCTCCTAGGTAGCACGACCATGCACCCTTCCACCCACACGATCTGTTGATCTGCCTATCTGCCTCTGGACTTTTCCACTGCTTGCAGCCGAAGAAGTGGGTATTCACCCACGAAAGCTTATGCTTCAATACCTCTGTTAGTCTATAAGGTGCCACAGGACCCTTTGTCGCTTCTACAGATCCAGACTAACACGGCTCCCCCTCTGATACGATCCGTTGAGTGCAGCATGCCGAATTTCAGTTCAAACAGGGGCATGAAGTGGGGAAGATGGGAACGCTCCATCGTATTAGTATAGCAACTCCCTCTGACAGAAGCCATGGCAATTTCAAATGACAACGAATCACAGCGCTTAACGGACCAGGCTTCTGACCACATCCTGTTAAAACTCTCGGCCGAGGCTTACAGTTGTTTGTATGGGAAGTTGCATCGTAACTCTAGCTCGACCCAGTCTGGCTGCTGACAGAATTACAGATGACTGTCAAAGAGAACAGGAAAGCGCACGCTCCATCACGGTTCCTGAACCCAGACTGAGAGATTAAGACAAGAGCCCCCCAAAGCCTGAGTGCAGGCATAGCACAGCTTACTTGGATTTTTCATCTGGTAATGGTTCAGGAATGACAGAGTCTCTAGCGCATCACTTTTTGAATCCCATTCCAGCAAACCAGAGGAGCTTCTTTCACCTGGACGGAACACTGGAGGTTACAAGTGTGCGTATATCACTATACAAGCAGGACACGGTAGGACAACAACATCACATGCTAATGCTCCACATTGCTATACAAGAGCTCTGGGCCCCATTCTGACTGGCCTCGGACACCTGGACTGGGAACACTGCAGAGGATGCCTCATCCAATGCAACAGCAGCTCAGAGGGAGCAGCAACACCTCCCTTAAATGCGTATTATTGCATTTGCTCCTAAGGAGGGAGGCGTTAATTGTCAGAGTTTAAGGCCAGAAGGGACCACCAGATCATCTAAGAACGGCCATACTGGGTCAGACCAAAGGTCCATCTAAGCCAGTATCCTGTCTTCCAACAGTGGCCAATGCCAGGTGTCCCCGAGGGAATGAACAGAACAGGCAATCGTGTGATCCATCCCCTGCCGCCCATTCCCAGCTTCTGGCAAACAGAGGCTGGGGATAGCATCTAGCCTGACCTCCTGTCTATCACAGGCCACCACCACCACCCACACACCAAACCCAGTAAGGTTCTGTTGGGTTGAATCTAGCCGTTTAATGGGATTGGTTCCACTCAAGCCATTTCCTGACCCCCCCTATTTTTATACGGTCAGGTCCAAATCATGCAGACAGGGTTCCGGTCCCATCCCCTCTGACGGAAAGGTAGTTAACAAGGGGAAACCATGGGGAGCTGTGCTTGCTCAGCAGAATAATCCAACCCAAGGGGCTTCTGTGTGGACTGCTTGCTAAATAAAGGATTGGTGGCCAAGGCTCTAAACTGCAGCTCAAGACTAACTCTAATGACTAAAGCTGGGTATGCCACTCAGACAACACAGCAGTACCATGCAATGTATCGCCTGTGACCCAACCTTACCGGCAGGAGGAGTATAGAATATCAGGGTCGGAAGGGACCTTAGGAGGTCATCTAGTCCAACCCCCTGCTCAAAGCAGGACCAATCCCCAATTTTTGCCCCAGATCCCTAAATGGCCCCCTCAAGGATTGAACTCACAACCCTGGGTTTAGCAGGCCAATGCTCAAACCACTGAGCTATCCCTCCCCCCCAGTAAATACACTGAAACCTGCTTTCTGGACCTGACCGTCAAACTGCCACTCGCAAGCATCCCCAAGGTTTCCCAGTACAATTTTGTTGCCCCTTTAGTTAGAAGCCCACCTCTGACTAAGCAACCATGTTTTCCTGGTCCCTAAGGGAAGTTGAACCATGTTTAAAGGCTTACTTACTTTTCCCTGAAAACACCTTGACAGAAGCCGGCCTCTTCGCTCCCAGCTCATCACAGATCTAACGGGAAGACAGACAAGCATTCAGAGATAGTAACACAACAGCTCTGAGAATCAATTAAAGCATAAATACAGCTCAATCATCCATAAGCCAAACTTCAAGGCCAATAGATTACAACTTTATCACTCGCCTAGCACAATGGGATTCAGATCCATGAGCGGGCTCCTCAGTGTTATGATAATACAAATAATTAACACCCTTCCATGTACTCCAACTAATGAGACACTTTGGTCGCTCATTACCGTGCCTGTATCAGAATGCTCCAGTTAAAAAGTTGCAAGAGTTTTTCCAGTTCAGAAAGGTATCATTGAATAGTTTGGGAACCATAACAGAAACTAAGTCTTATCAAAATAGCTATCGTATGGGAATTTTATCTTTGCTTTTTTTAAAACCCCCACACGCTACGGGTCACTGGAAACATTCACAATTTACAGCGTAAGCCCGCATGCTGTGCCTTATGAAAGAACACAGCTTACTCAGTCAGTTTTGCTCTGTGTAAGAGACAGAACATAGAAGGCTTCTGCTTGGTGCAAATACGTGCTCGCTGAGTAACAATCCCCCTCAAGCTCTCAAAGTAGATCATATTAAGCCTCGACCACCATTTGAGGTCAAGATTCTTGTTTGGCAGAGGGGGAACAAGACAAGAGATGGGAAGTGACCTTGAGCAAGTCATAACGATTCAGTGGAAAAGGGTTACCCAGGAAAACTGGGTCCCATCTCATGTTCTAGCCACACATGAAAAACAGCTACATTCTAAGCTCATCATTACTGAATGTATCCTTTCCAATAGAACCCAGAGGAGTCCATCGGGATGGAGCCCCACACCAAGGTAGGAGCTGTATGCAAAAGCAAGGTATGAGACTCAAATCGGAGACTGTACCACAAAGAAGGAAGACTGTGAATCAGACAGTGAAGAGCTGAGGGAAACTGTACAGTATGATCAAGTTTACCTCATAAAAGTTGTCTTCTGTCACCTCCAGAGGAGCATTGAAGAAGTGAAGCACGTTGCTAGGATGCTGGATCCTGTTCTTTGCTGCCTGCTCTGGGGTCGAAAACCTGTTATTTCGAGAGCCACTGAAGTCCTTGTAGCTGCATGAGCCATCCTCAAGCCCGTACGACTGACCAGGCATGATGGCTTGCTGCTTGGATACACTACAAGCAGAGAAATGCACAGCTTGTCACTATATGCATAGCTTTCTGCTGCGGATCAAGCGCCCCCGAGATCTCAAAAGACCACAAAGCATCTGGAAAGAGACCCACCACACGTTCAGCTTCTGTCCAAACATGAAGTTGTTGTTGAGGTGGGTGATTGCTCGATCCACAGCGTAGCCATCTGCCATCTCCACCATGGCTGCACCTGGCTTGCTCTTCATGAATTTCACCTAAGATACAACACACCCTTGATGTGAGCACAGGATGTTTACATTTATTAGAGGGGAAATTTAGGAAGATCACGTGGGTTTGAGAGAAAAGGTGGGGGAGGCAATATCTTCAATTGGATCAACTTCTGTTGGTGAAAGACAAGCTTTTGAGCTTATACAGTTCTTCAGGTCCGTGGAACCTCGAAAGCTTGTCTCTTTCACCGACAGAAGTTAGTCCAATGAAAGATATGTCACCCACTTTGTCTCTGTAATATCCTGGGACCAACACGGCTACAACGCTACAAACAACCTGGGTCTTACACATTTAAACTAAACTGCTTCAGACAGATCCATTTCAGAGCCAGCCTTCAAGCTCTGCTTATTTCACTTAATCTGAGTTTAGAAGATTGCTCCATCTATCCATCCATCCCAGTCAACCTTATGTCTCCAGAGGCAGGAGTATTTTCAGTTAGCCTGCTAGAGACTGTTTGCAAACAAGAAGCTATCACATAGCCCCAGCATACCAGATTTACACTTCTGGCTTATTTGAGCCTTATTTGCTCAAGCAGAGATCATAGGACACTATAAAGGAGTTTGGCTGCACAGCCAAACTGCACAACACCAATTTCAAAGCCAAGCCCAACAGACTTGGTGGGAAGCAAGTAAGGCTACCTAGAAACAGAAATCTCAAGCCTGAGCACAGGAACCAGAATGTGTAAGGATCAAAGATATCAGTCTACACAAGGCCACGAGAACAAGCCATTAATTTGCCCCTCTCACCTTTTCTACATTCCCATAGAGGCAGAAGACATTGAAGACCCTATCACAGTTCATCTTGGACTGGTCTAAGCCGTACACCATCAGCACAGGGCTGTCAGCATGAGGGCCATACTCCGGGGGTGGAGGAGGGGGAGGAGGATGTCCATACTGAGGGCCATAGCGGCTTGGGCCCCTGCGGTGGCCACCAACAGGAGGGCCCATCCTTCTCCCTTCATAGTGAGGTGGAGGAGGGCCGTAACCCTCATCATGATAATGACTGTGGTATCCACCATGAGGTCCTCCTGTGGAGACACCGGGAGTAGAGGCAACATGAGAGAGCCATTAACAATTGAGCAAGGTACTCCCACTGAAGCCGCCTTGCACACCAGATCCATACCATATTCTGCAGGGTGGTCCCCAAGGAGAGGGGGCTGTCTCTGACGCTTGTTAGGGTTACCACCAGGATCCCCTAGAGAAAAAAGGATGGGTTAAAAATTTAACCAGAGAGGAACAATGCTTCAATAGGTTGTACACCTGGGATTTACCTGTATGCTACCAAAGTCATTTAAGTCCTAGCTTCTTTTAAATCATTGTAACCCCAGCTGCCCAGGAGGTTAACCATTTTCTAGCCGACAACTGCCTTCAACATTTTAAGGTTTGTCTGGCAGGGGGAGATTAAACTCCCCCTCTCCCACAGGGTCTCCATTTCACCTAAGGCCTGGTATTAGGAGGATTGATTTGCCTCAAAGGCCAAGGAGGGTTGGATCTAGCTCCCTCCAGAGTTTTCCAAGCACAGACCACATGCCGCTTTGACTGGGGCAGCGCTGTCTCTGCTGAGATCCCAGCCACGGAACTACAACATGATGCTGCCGTAGGCTAATGGGCCGGACAGGCCTATTTTAACAAGAGGTTAGTTCGTAAGAGACACACTTGCAGTTTCATTTGTTAGAACTGCCACCACAGTCATGATCACAACTCCCATTTCTGTTACAGCATCTTGTAACGCAATCTGTGTCTGAGTAAAATGCTTAGAGCAAATACAGGACTTCCCAGCTTCACCTGAATAGAGAGCTGGGCGCGTTTCAAAGTGGATTACAAGGTAGGCATGACTGACAAGGGAAAAAAACAAAAGGAAGAGTGTCCCAGTTGATTTCGTGATTGAAACAATACTGAAGTACACCTGCCTCCAGGACACTGCTAGTTCTTGATAGCAATGGGGGAAAAAAAAATATGGCAAAATATCTTCCCACCCAAACAGAGGAAGAGGGAGTGAGAGGCTTATACAAGCATGGTAGCAAACCAACAGTAGTAATAAGTTAAAATGAGCCATCATATACAATGCGTAACATTCACGTAACCATACAGTTTCTCTGGTTTTTTTAAAACACAACTGAGTTTCATACAGGTTTATTCCAACAGTCAGTCATTACAAAGATTGAAAAGGGCTACTTACAGCAGGAGTACACAGTACAATGTCCATTGTCACATAAAAATTCTGTATTTCTCTTACCATTGGACGCTTCAACAGTGAGTTAGCACAGTTCTGAAAGATGGCGTCCCATCAAACATACACTGCGACCCTGCATCACATGGTTTCAGAGTCATAAATACAAGTCAAAGGCAAAAACTGCTACAAAAAAATTTTTTTTAAAGTAAAATCTTTAAAAGGTCTCACAGATGTTTTGTCCTCGGAAGATATCAAGAAAGAGGACATAAAGGTGTATAAATGAGAGTGTTCCTTCCATGTTTCATCTCCTGAATTTGTGTGGTGCTGTAACAAAATGGTGCTTCTGGCTCTGTGTAGTTCTCCAGTGTGCGTGTCTCCTCTGTAATGGAATGTGCCTTGGGTCAAATGCCCCCGTTATGCACGCGTGCACCAGACTGCACACCTCAGCTACAGCCTCTTAGGTATCTGTGTGCCTTTGGTTTGTTTTTGTTTGTCTCCACTTGGCGCTGATATGCTGGCAGCTGAGGACTGCAGGAAAGCAGTATAACCAAAAGAACTGCCCTCCCAAACCAAACCATGTTGATATGGAGAGCATCCTATGTCTCGGATGGCCACTGAGATCTATTCCATTCTCCGAAATGCGCTGGTGGACTTGTTTTGAGAACCCTCTGTTCTGTGTTTCCTAGTTCTGTGTACATTCTTGGGTTCAGAGTTTTGTTTTTGGCTTTGATTAGTAAGAATAATGTCTGCTGTGGCATGGTGCGCCTCTTTCTCTCTCTCTCTCTGTGCTTGTAGATGTTTCTTGGACCACGGTGTTGTGTTCTTGATGTAATGAGCTCAATCTGCTGCTGTTTCTGGTACGTAAGGATGATGCATGTTTTCTCCAGGAAGAGCTAGTGAGGTTTCTACACTGTGTGGTGTGAGGAATGTGCAGAGGCAGGCCACAGCCAATTCGGGACGTCCACTGTAGTACGGTCCCCCAGGGTTATATGTAATAACTGCTCAGAGCTGGGAAAGGCCAGGATAATACACCACCCTCATTTCCCAGCTTCATGTCAGGAAAGCCAAGATGCATCTAAATAAATGCACAGCCCTGCAACTAGCCCCTGCGGCTCTGCACATCTTCTAGTTATGTACCTTGGAGGAGAAATTTGTTTATGTTTTTGTTAAGTCATGTAATGCCATTGCTTGCTTCAGTATATTAAGAAGTTTTCATCTTTTAAAAACAGGGGTGTCCACCACGTGGGAGTTACTCCAGCCTGCTAGGCACTTACTCAGCACCTTGGGCCACACCGCGCAGGGGCCCTTGGAGGCTGCACTTCTGATCATGAAATGAGCAGGGAGAACTGCCTTTGGAGGCAAAAATGCAGTAAGGCAGGAGTCCTAAGTAGCCTTTCCAAGACTCCTTAGAGGGGACAAAAGCAACCTCTCTGAAGGGAGCACACCCAATTCTGGAGGGACCCTCTAAACTCGTATTAGCTGGGACCACAAATAGCTCCACACCCTGGTTTTAAAACACGAAGCAAGACAACACTGCCAAGCAGATTGTACCATTTTTTAAAAAATGCAGGGAAACATAAGAGATGCAACCACTTCAATTGATGCGAGAGCTGCTCAAACAGTAACTTAACACCAGCTGTTTATTTCACATTCCTCCACACAGTACGCATACGGTTCAAAAACCCAAGCAAGGGGTTTCCGGATAAGTTTTGACCGTAAATGTAACAGTCTGAAGTAGAGCTCTCTGGCTGCAATTTGAATAATACACATCACTGTTCGGCATCACACAGATTCTGTGTAACTAATTTGCAGCACTCAATTTGGAAAGGAAAGGGATCTGTTCCTCAGTACTTCCAAATAAGGGAGCAGACAGTCATACAGATTTTTGCATTTCCCTCCATGTTCAAGTTACATTGGTGTAAAATGTTCACCCAGACACCTGTGAATTATAACCCAGCCCCACATTCTACTATCCTTTAGCTGTGTGATAACGATCCAACAGCTCCAGGAGAATGTTCTTGTTACTTTCCAGCATAATGAAAAGACTAGCAATTATAACAGCTCAGGTTTGAAAGTCAGGCACAAAAAGCCTGTAGCTGCATCAGGTGACACGCTGTAAAATCTCCCATGTAAGAAAGCAGTGGCACTAAGCCCGCGCTTGCCCCTGAAGACTGCCCTTGCCCAGAGACTCCTTAAAACCACTTATGCATACGGTTCCTTAATTCCTAACATTTAACTGATGAAGTCAGGCAGCAAATACATGGTGTAAGCCACCCGTGAGACTCCCTGGTGACAAACGTTTGATTTTAAAATAAACGGAACAAGCATTCTTCCCCCGATTTTGCACTGGCCTACATGTTTGAATTTAGGTACAGTTCTAACTGAAGTTAGGAGGCAGGCCAATGGCATTACATAACATGAGTCAGATATGAAGTGCGCGAGTCAACTGACAAGCAAAGTTTGTGTATAGTTACAAAGCAGTCCATCAAGGTTACCTTGTCCACTGAGATTGGGGTTTGTGTAATCCCAGGTGTCCTGGTCGTTCTTGAACACATTCAAACGTGTGGGCTGCAAAAACAACCACCCCTACCATTACTCAATTTCACAGAGAGACAGAGAGAGTTCTCGGCAGGACAGAACAATTTAAAAACCTACAGGAGATGGCCATGCTACTGCACCTTTCACTCAAGGATCTCAAAGCAAGCTTCACACTAAATAAGCCTTACAGCTTCCTGAAAAGTTAGATAATGATTCCCATTTTTAAAAAGACAGAGAAGTGACTTGCTCAAGCTCACACAGGAAGTTAGTGGTGGAACCACATACAGAACCCATGAGTCGGGCCCGGCTCCCCATTTCTTTGTTCTAACCACTAGAAGAAAACTCTTCCTCCCAAGGACGTAAGGAGAAAGGAGGAGTCCTATGTTTCCTGCTCTAACGTGGTCTCCCTGTTTATTTTTACATCCGCACAGAGGTAAAGGTCTGTATTTCTGATAAGGACAAAATTGTGAAAAAAGTTTGAGCTTGAGAGAGTTAAGCTAGCTTTTCCACAACTCTGATATATAATTTTGTACAGATGCTCTGCATTCAATCCAACATACCGACAGGCGCAACTCATCAAGTACCTATCCATGTTTTCAGTTACACTTACCTTGGCATATTCAATCTTTAGAGTGCAACACCCAGAGTAAATATCAGCACCATTCAGAGATGCCTTGGCTCTCTGTGCACTCTGCACAGAGTCAAACGTTTAGTACATTAAGGAAAACTTTAGAATACTTAGCATATTTAGTACAGACGTGTAGCAATTCTTTAGGAGCAGGCTAATTGATCCAATCATGAGGAGATCCTCATGTATGCAGGCTGCCAATGTCTGCTTCTGCTGTTAAACGGGCTCCATATAATATTTTGTGCTTGCATAACACTTTACAAACCATACAACCCCCGTGAGTATAATTATATCCTTTTTGTAGCTGGAGATTTAAGGCAGAGGGATCAAAGTACTCTTGTCCAAAGTAAATAGTCAATAGTAGAAGCGAGTACAGAACATTCTTGCTCTCAGCTGCCTGCTGCAGTCATTAAGCGTAGTGAATTTTCATATTATTTCTAAATTAAGCATCTTTTGTTAAGGACGTGCAAGATGCAAGTGCCCTGTGCCTACATTCAAAATAACTTCTCACTGGGAGTAATAAGCATTCTGACAAGAAAGCACTGGAGCGAAAGGGTTTCTAATCTGCTATAATCTGCACACTTCAACAGTTCAGCCTGAACCCAACACTTTGTGTTAGGATCAACTTTAGTGGGGCAAAATATGGACAAACACTGAAGAGCATGTGAAAAAGGATATTCCACCATGGCCTGGACCCCATTCTTCCTGAAGATGACAATCCTTTGCACAGGACCACATGGGTTGCAGATGGTATACAGCACGTCCTGCAGAAGGGAAGGAGACAAGATAATATAGGAAACACTTTAAGAAGAGTTTAAATGACATTGCAGTAATGGCCAAGCCTTTCAGCTCTAGAAAGCAGCCTCATCACAAGATGTGGCCACAACTGACAGTCTGCATTCAAAAGCCCTGGGATAGCAAGACCACTGCAACTGAGGATTGAGGTTTTATAGCTATGAAATTTGCACAGCATGCATCCATATTCTACATGGCTAGCTAGTAATTTTTCTTCACCCAAAGCTGCAAATATACTCTCCCATTTCAATTCAGTGTAATCATTATTCCCTTGCATTTGCCTTAGAATATCCCGTTTCTAAGTTAGGCGGGCTTGCACAAACTAATTCAGATACTTAAAGCAAGACCACAAACAGATGTGGAGTAATTCTCCAACATGTCTCAAACTTCCTCTTGCATTCGTATATGCAATCAAGTACTTGGGCTAGGATGCATTCTGCAGGGATGGACTCAGATTGCTCCAGGGTTAGAGAGATCTATCACACTAAGGGAACCTGGAATTAGAACCACCACAAACCGTTGTAATCGAATAGATGGGGTTTAGGATAGTGAAGAGCAGCACGTTGTTGACGCCTCTTGAATCATCTGTGTCTCCAGGGCGGGATATTTTCTGACTGGTGGAATAGTTGACAAATGCGGGGTGCCCTGCTATGTAGATCTGGTTGTCTGCTGCATAGTTCACAGCGTTGCAGGCACCGAGAATATCCTCAAACTCCACCAGGGCCTGTCTCTTCTTAGGCATCACCACCACATAACTAGGGAGGAGAGAACCTAAGTTAGTTTGCAAACATACAGCTAATGGAGAGCAGGCTAATTAACATTTAACAGTACTAACTACTATTGTTTTCAGTGTCTAGCTAAAATTCATAGAATCTCAGGGTTGGAAGGGACCTCAGGAAGTCATCTAGTCCAACCCCCTGCTCAATTAATTAATGCAAGAAGAAACGTGAACGCTGAAATTAGTACTGAATCATACATGAATCCAAATTCCCTGCTTGATGATTACATGTTTTCCTTACCTGATGGGCCCAAACTCCTGCAGGGCCTCCACAAGATCAGCTTCCACAACACCATCAATCAGCCCCCTGATGTGGACAACTGGAGAAGCAGGAGTTTTGTGGGGATCGTCATAGTTTTCCTAAAGGCACATGGCAAATACGTATTTTAAAAGATGTTTTACACTCTCTCGGACTCAAACTCACATTTTATAACTGTAATGTGTGTTAGCTGGTCGAGGTGAACCCTAAGCACCTGTATTAGTCTGCACCTTAAGCCTGTCAAGAGAGACTTTGAGGATTCAGGGATGCTAACACTGCAGAGACCAGATTGCTGGAGGCCTATAGACTGCGGCACTCTCCTTCTGCCAGCTCCACTTGAAGCCCTGCTTTAGGGTCAGTTAAGATACTCCCAGAATGCTGAGGAACAACCCCATGAATCCCTACATGGCAGGGAAGCATCATGCCTACCAAGATGCCCAGATACCCTCCAAACCCAATGGAGAAATGGATGGTGGGGGGACAAAGTCCCAGTCTCGGCAGTGGACTCCCCCCATACCCACTGCCCCCCATCTGCACACCTACCATCTCCCTGCCCACCCTTCTCCCACACCCCACCGGTCCCACCTCCTCTCCCCCATTACCCCCCACATCCCAACAGACTAATCCCCCTCTCCTCCAGCTCTCTCCCCCTTCCCTACTGCCTCCCCACCCAGGCCTCCTCCCCTGCAGCCATTTGGGTCCCCTTCCCATCAGGCCCCTCGCTCCCATCCCCCCTCAAGGCCCCCAGACCCTCACAGCTCCCTGGCCTCTCCCCACCTTCCCTCCCCCCCTCCGAACCCCCAGACCCCTCCCCTCACTGCTTAGTCCCACACATACCCCACAGTGCCCAGGCCCCTCCCCACTCACCCCCCAAGTTTCTGAGGCCCCCAGACCCTCCCCCACCCCTCAGGCCCCTCCCCACTCACCCCCCAAATTTCTGAGGCCCGCACCCCTCAGGCCACTCCCCACTCACCCCCCAAATTTCTGAGGCCCCCACCCCTCAGGGCCCTCCCCACTCACCCCCCCAAGTTTCTGAGGCCCCCCAGACCCTCCCCCCACCCCTCGGGCCCCTCCCCACTCACCCCCCAAATTTCTGAGGCCCCCTCCCCACTCACCCCCCAAGTTTCTGAGGCCCCCAGACCCTCCCTCACCCCTCAGGCCCCTCCCCAGTCACCCCCCAAGTTTCTGAGGCCCCCCAGACCCTCCCCCCACTCCTCAGGCCCCTCCCCACTCACCCCCCACGTCTGAGGCCTCTGAGGCCTCGACATCCTCCCTCAGCCCCTCCCCCATCCCCGAAGCCCCGCCCTTCGGGCCCCTCCCCACTCACCCCCCCCCCGCCAGGTGGCGGGTGCCTCAGCCTCTCCCCTCCCCCCAACCACCACGGGACGTATCCCCCTGGCCAGCCCCCTCGCTGCCCTCACCCCCCCGGCCGCTCCAGGGCCGCCGCCGCCGGGGCCGCCGCCCCCCGGGCCATGCTGCTGCTGATCCGCGTTCTCCGTCTTCTGGCGCTTCGGGGCCCGGCCGCCCTCGCCGCCCCCGCCGTAATACCGGCCCGAGCCGCCGCCCCCGGCCGCCGCCATCTTCACCATCTCCCCACCCCGGCCGCTGCCCTCCGCGCTCTGCGGACCCCGCCACCGCCGCCGCGACATGGCGCCTGAATCTGAGCCTGTCCCCGGACACGCCCCTATTGGGCAGGCCCCACGCCACTCAGAGCCCCCTCGACGCTCATTGGCCGGTCCTTTCTCCTCTCCAACTGCCACCCCGCCCTCCGTCGCCATTGGCTCGGCCATCTCTTGCCCGCCGCGCTGTTTCGGCCGCTCTCCTGCCTATCATAGCCCTCACCACGCTCCATTGGCTGCAAGTCGCGTCCATCCTCCCGCCCACCGAGCTGACTGGCTAAGATCGCTGTCTGTCTAAAGGGCTTCCCGCCCATCTTCACTGCCTTTCACAGACTCCGCCTTCTTCTACCGAAAGCTATTGGCTCCCTTTGGCCGCTTCCGACACTCCATTGGTTAGTAAGCACGTCACTCAAAATACCCCTGATTCTGATTGGCTTATCCGATCAACGCTTCTGCTGCTTCCGACACTCCATTGATTAGTCTGCACGTCAGTCAATAAACTCTAGGCGTTGATTGGCCTGCCTGAGTGGCTCTTCTGCCGCTTCCTACATTCCATTGGTTAGTCTGAACGTCACTCAACAAATTCTTCACTAAGATTGGTTTGTATTCCTGCCTGTTAATGCTATTAGCTATTCGCTCACCAGCGAATCCGTCCCCTGGCCACGCTCACTGGCTGAATTGCCTGCCTGTCAACTCCTCGGCGCGCCCTCCTGCGCCAACCTGTCTTCTTCTGGGCTGTGATTGGAGGTCAGCCTCGATCCCTGCGTCTCATTGGTGTCTCCGGCTGGCTTGGGGCGGGCTGACCAGAAGCAGAGACCGTTTGGCTCGAGGCCTGGGCGGGGCCCTCATTAGTGGGAGGAGTTAGGGGTGGGGCTTCAGGGAGGGGCTCAGCCAGGAGGGGAAGGAGATAAACCAGGAGGGGGGATTAAGGAGGAGGGGTTCATGGGGGCGGTCTGGCTTGAGGAGGAGGGGCTCAGCCAGGAGGAGGAGGGGCTTAGCCAGGAGGGGGATTGAGGGGGCGGGGCGCACCTGAGGGGGAGGGGCTCAGCCAAGAGGAGGAGGGGCTTAGCCAGGAGGGGGGATTGAGGGAGCGGGCCTCACCTGGGCGGGTCTGGCTTGAGGGGGAGGGGCTCAGCCAGGAGGGGGCTCACCTGTGGGGGGGGAGTCTGGCTTGAGGGGGAGGGGCTCAGCCAGGAGGGGGCTCACCTGGGGGGGGGGAGTCTAGCTTGAGGGGGAGGGGCTCAGCCAGGAGGGAGGATTCAGGGGGCAGGGCTCACTGGGGGGGTCTGGTTTGAGGGGGAGGGGCTCAGCCAGGAGGGGGGATTGAGGGGGAGGGGCTCAGTCATAGGGGGCGGGCTTAGCTAGGAGGTGGGATTGAGGGGGCGGGGCTCACTTGCGGGGGTCTGGCTTGAGGAGGAGGGACTCAGTCAGGGGGATTGAGGGGGCAGGGCTCACTTGGGGGGGTCTGGCTTGAGGAGGAGGGACTCAGTCAGGGGGATTGAGGGGGCGGGGCTCACTTGGGGGGGTCTGGCTTGAGGAGGAGGGACTCAGTCAGGGGGATTGAGGGGGCGGGGCTCACTTGGGGGGGTCTGGCTTGAGGAGGAGGGACTCAGTCAGGGGGATTGAGGGGGAGGGGCTCAGCCAGGCTGGAGCCTTGGGAGACCCCAGGGCCAATGGGGCCTGGGTTTGCATCAAGCCCTGGGTGGGCCATGGGCTCTGGGATGCCTCAAGGCCATCAGGGCCATGGCTCCAGGCTGGCTGCCCTCCCCGCGGAGCTCCGGGAGAGCGGGGTCCGGGCCGAGCTAGCCGCCCTCCCCCGGCGCTCCAGCAGGGAGAGGCGCTGGCGGGGGAAGGGAGTTGTTGCGGCGCAACACTGGGGGTGGGTTCCGGGGGGAGGGGGGGTTGTTTTGTTTTTGTTTCGGTGGGGCAGCACTTGGGGTGGGGGTTTTTTTTCTGCTTCGGGCGGCCAAATAGTTAGAGCCGGCCCTGGCAGCAGTATTTCTGAATCGAAATATTTCCTGGGTTGACTGAAAAACTTTGTGGTTTGGGGGCATTTGTTTTTTTGTTTTTTTAATTTAAAAAAACCCGATTTTCCACCCAAAAAAATGGTCAGCAGAAAACTTTTGAGCTGCCCTAATCACACAATGCACATAAATATGGACAGAGTTTTACAGGCAACCTTCTCTTTGGCATTTCCTTTCAAGAGCTTGGCTTTGCAACTTTAACATTATTTTAATGTAGTTTTTGGTATGGAATTTGCAAAACAACGAAATGGCAGCTTGGGGCACCATTTTCCAGACAGCAGCAGAACACTGTCTCAAAGGGGCCAGGGCAGAGTTAAGGTGATATAGGCAACCTTTGGCATTCACGGATTTGTAAATTTTAACATTCTTTTAATGTAGCTTTTTCAGGCGGGGTCTGTAATGCCAAGGTCCTGCTGGGTGGGAGGATTAGGTTTAAAGACAAGTAAATTGTCAACCATTCTGAAATTTACAACCATTTTCCGATCCTGTAAGCCAGTCATCACTTTTACAAAATAACTTCTAGTTGGAGAGCAAGGTCACTGTACAGTTCCTGCCTGTTTCTCCTCTGCGTTCCACAAACCCCACATTATTATATCTCTGCAGCTGGTGGTTTCTTTAATATGCCAAGAGAACATCTTTACCCAATTAAGGAGGTTAAAAAAAAAAAAGCTTCCTTTTCTTGTGGGAAGCATTTTTTCCCCATCAGAAAGGGACATATTTAAAACAACTCATCCCAGGCTGACGCATCCTGCCGACAGTGCTTCAGAGATGGCGAGGTTGCTACGGAGGGGTAAGACACGGAGCAATTATGCTGATGCGGGAACAATAAAAGCCATTTGTAGGCAGTTATGGGGTTGGGAAGGGTTCTTGCTGAGAGGCGACAGGCTGCTTGCCTGCTGCAGATAAGGAGGAAATGTATTGCAGGGATGATCAAAAGGATTAAACGTAGCAAGGCCCTTTAAATGTTAAATTCTCCTTGATGCTTTTAAGTGCTGGGTTAATGACGCCGGAGACCCGTATTTATCCTCAGGATAGAGACAGCACGTGTGTTATTTGTGGCGCCTATTGTGGTAAGTGCTGGACATGCAGTTTTTAGGCCACGTCTACACTACAGAGCCTATGCTGGCACAGTGTAGATTCAGCATGTGCTGACAGAAGGAGTTCTGCTAACTTAGCAATGCCAGCTCCCTAAACCAACAGACGCTCTCGTCTGTCAGCACAGGTGTGTCTCCATTGAAGCTTTGCTGGCATCTACACTAAAAAAGGCTTGGTGGTACCCTCAAACCATCCTAGAGCAGACGCAGCGCCTACAAACAACCGTGTGCTTTGGCCGGTATCGTTTATACAGTTCGTTGAAATAAAATTAATTATCCCAGTAAAAGGATTTTTTTCTCAGTATAACTATGTCCATACGAGGGCTCTTGCTGATATAAAATTGTCCTTAAAAACAAATCACACCCCTAGCCGACATTATCATACCGGCTAAAGTAGACCTGGTCTAAGAGCCAGTCCCTGCGCCAGCGAGTTTCCAGTCTAAACGGACAAGACTGAGAGAGGGTGGGGGGCATGGAGAGGGAAAGCGATTGGCCCAACGTCATAGATGTCATAGATTTTTAGGCCAGAAGGGACCCTTAGGTCATCGAGTCTGACCTCCTGAATCACACAGGCTGGAGAATTTCACCTAGTTATCCCTGTATCAAGCCCCACTACTAGTGGTTGGTTAAAGCGTCTCGTCCAGAAAGGCAGCCAGTGTTGATCTGAAGCCATCAAGAGGCAGAGACCCCACTACCTACCTTCCCTTGGGCGTCGGTTCCTCACGGTTGATTACCCGCACTGTTAAATCAAATCGGCGCCGTATTTCTCCATTGAATTTGTCCGGCGTTGATTTCCCTTCTGCCTTTCTCCACTAGACAAAAGGGCTTCCAGCAGTAGGCCAGCCATTTGTCTGGGAGTAAGCCTGTTTGTCTATGGCTTGTCCCGTGTCCAGTCCTGAGACAAAACCGAGTGTGGCTTTGTCCGGTATCACCTGCGCCGCTTGCACATGTGGTGCTGGAGATCATGGGGTCACACAGGGGCGGGCGGGCCCAGGCTGTTCCCAGAGGTACCAGAATATCCAGTATTGCGGGGCTGCATCGGCGGCTGAGGCAGGAATCTCCTGACTCCCAGCCTAGTGCCTTATCCACTTGACCACTGCCACCCGTGGCCTAAAAACTCGAGAGGGGAGTCGTGCGCCCACGATCCAGTCCAGCCGTGGCCTCTCTGCTGAGGCTGCCGGGGCGGCGGTCTACTGTCGGCTTTGAGGGTGGGGGTTGTAAAGCAGACACGGTCCTGTTAGGAAATGCATTGAGACACGCCCCCCGGGCCCAGTCGCGACGCTCACTAGGATCCAGGCAGGCGCTTTAGAGGTTACAGGGTCTCTGGGAGGCGTTGGGAGCTGCAGGAAGTGGTGGGCTCTGCTGCTGTCTGGATGGAGAGACGCTGGACTGGAGTCATGGGGATCATTCAGCAAAATGAGGCAGCGGGACACGACCCCCCCGCTGTGGGTATTTCCAGCGTCCGCACCAACCCAGCCCACCTGGGAATGGCTGGGGGGAACAGGTGCTCCCGCCCACTTTTCTTCCTGGCCGGAGAGGAGCGGTAGCTGCAGGTGACATGGGAGGAGCCTGGGGGGCTGGCAGCGGCCTTGTGGGGAGCTGAGGATGGAAACAGCAGAGGTGCTTTCCTAGGACCTGACTCTAGCCAACTCTCTAAACTGGCCCGGGGTTTAAATCCAACCCGCGAGGCGAGCAGGGACACAAGGGAGAGGAGATCGGGTGACAGCTGCCTCTGCTCCCCGCCCGCCTGTGTGAGCCCCTCACAGCTGCGGCGCGGCTCTCCCGGGCCCCCCCCTTATGAGCGAGCGCTCCCTGGGGTGCAGCCAATCCCGCCCAGCCACTCTGCTCACAGAGGGGCTGAGCTCCCCGCTGGTCCATATGCAGCCCTCAAAGCTGACAGCATGCGTCAGGCTCCTGGAAAATGCGGATCTGCAGCAATCCCCAGGGATGGGCCCACGCTTCCATCCCCTTCCCCTTTTCCCCCGGAGGCACCGCCAAGAGGCTGGCGGCTAGAAGAAGCTCCTTGAAGCTGGGAGGTGGAAAGAGGGCAGGGAAGGCGCCTGTGGGCGCCCCTGGCTTGCCGGGTTCAAGCTGAGGCATGTGGCCAGGCAGCGAGCGCTGAATCACTTGTGGCGGACGCGCCCGTGAATCTGACCCGGCAGCTGCAGTTGTACTAACCACCCAAACGATTGCCAAGGCTCTGAAAAGGGCAGGGACATTCCCACCCCCACCACTTTCTCGTCTCAGGATGTGCTGGGGGCATGGGGGATCTGGCACGGGCCGCTGGCACCGGCAGGGTGCAGAACCCCTGCGGCAGAACCCTCTAGCCCCACGCCCCGTCCTGAGAAGATCAGCCTCCTTCGGGGGGGGAGTGTGTGCCCCCTTTGCAATAGGCCCAGCCCTGGCATGCCAAGCTGCAACACAGCTGGGGTGTGCCGAGAGCACCCAGAGCATCTCCAATATCCCCTGGCTCTGTGGTACCACGCCAGACCTTCAGTGCCTGTCCCTCAGGCCTGATTCTCCGTGCCCGGTGTTACCCATCCGAGTGGGACGCGTTGCATCCCCACTTGGCCCCGGTGAGCGACCATCCCGGGAGCAGAGGGCTGGGAAATCAGGCCTCTCAGGTCTGGGTTTAACGAGATCAGAACCTTTTCCTGTTCTTTTCGAAAGGCCCCCAAACTCCCAGCTCGTCCGCCACCGATTTCTGGCACGAGACTGGCTCGGTTCAAAGGCTGCCCGGGCCGGCGTGTTCCTGGAAAACAGGGCAGGGGCTTGGATTGCCGGGTTTAAACCGGCACTGCCGAGGCAGGCTGGCCGGTCATCTCCCTGAACCGCCGTGCTGGGCCAAGCGATTCCAAACAAGCGCTGGCCTTTTATTCTGCGGGTGGCTCTTTCCTAAATGACAGGCCCCGTGGCAAGACATTGCCAATGACTTTGAATCCCCCTCCTCCCCGCCAGCCGCCCACCCCTCGAACCTCTGTCCGGCGCGACGAGGTGCAATCCGACGTCTGGCTTATTCCCTCATGCCCGGGTCTTTCCGGTCTTGCGCTATCTCCGCTCAAGCCCCCAGCAAAACACAACCGCCCCAGCAGCTCCAAGGGCTTTACGCACATTAAAGGAGGAGGCTGCAGGCGGGGCAGGGTGCGGGGGGCGCTTGGGGTGGGGGGGTGTCGAGAGCATCAGCAGGGAGAGGGAAAAAGGGAGCCCAGGCTGGACCATGGGTCGGGACTGCGGCACGTCAGCATTGCTGGGTGGGGTGGGGAACCCTGGTCTGGAAGAACAGGGGGAGTTGCAACCGCGAGGGCCCCCGGATGGGAACGGCAGGTCACACAGGGGCAGCGCCGCTGTCAGAGATCAGCGCCTTTCCGTCACTGGATTCGGCACCCTACAGCTGAGAGCAGCGTCTCCCCCTCCCCTCCAGCCCCCCGTCCTCGCTGCCACCCCTCAGAGATTTCCTCTGCCTTTTGCAAACACGGCTCTGACCTTTCGCTTCACCCTCGCTTTGCTGAACAAGGGGAATCCGCTGTTCCCTCGGGCAAAGGACACTTCAGGGACTGAGATCCCCCCGCCCCCCATCTAATATTTGAGTTGGAGCCTTCCCAGCGGACCAGCTAGCCGAGCAAACACCTTTCACGTGGCTGCCAGCCCTGCTCTGGGGCCCTGCAATCTCAGGGTTCTTCAGCCCGGTGTCAGGCTACTGCTGCCCGGCTAGGGGCTAGCAGCCCGGCGGGGGAACACGGGCCAGCGACAGTGCTGACGGGGCTTCTTGGATCCCCGGGTCACCCTGACCAGCTGAAACGAGTTTATCCCGCAAGCTGAAGAACAGATTCCACAGGGCTTGTCCAGAAAGGCAGAATAGACACTTAGGACCAGATCAGGGGGGAGGGATAGCTCAGTGGTTTGAGCATTGGCCTGCTAAACCCAGGGTTGTGAGTTCAATCCTTGAGGGGGCCATTTGGGGATCTGGGGCAAAAATTGGGGATTGGTCCTGCTTTGAGCAGGGGGTTGGACTAGATGACCTACTAAGGTCCCTTCCAACCCTGATAGTCTGTGATTCTATGATCTTGGCGGGTGTTTAAGCACCTAACTCCGTTAATTTCAGCTGATTGCAGGATCTGTGCCATAGCGCTCTCCTCCCGTAGCCATCACTAGCTAGCTCACGTGTGAGATGAGTTGGGCCGGTCTCAGCTCACACCCTGGCACAAGTGCCCCCCCGCCCCGCGTCTACACTGCAACATAACCCCACGTTCAAACTCAGGCTCAAGCCAAACCCCACTTCTGCCTACCCACAAATCGCGCCGATTCCCCACGGGGATGGAGCGTTCGAGCCGGAGTCGAGCCGGAAACCAGGGCTCAAGCCCTATTGCTTTGCAGTGTAGACACAGCCACCCTGGACTCTGGGAGTCTACCAAAAGCATCCCACAAGCTGACTTTCTTTGCCCGCTGCACCACGAACACAGGACGTTTGTGATACAGCTGGTTGGACTTCCATGCAGTGTAGACGCTGGAGCCCCAGGGCTTCAACACTTCCTCACCCGGTTACAAACACTGGCAAGACGCTCCAGCCCTCGGTTAACAAACCCAGAGGCTGCTCACGCGAGTTCTACTAACCCTGGGCTTAATTTGCAGCGGAGACGTTTCTAACACGGGGCCACTCGGGGAGGGTGGCGGAGAGGCCAGCGGGAAGCTTGGAGCGCTCTGTCCTACAAAGCCCAGGGCGAGGAAGGACGCCCCCGCGCCGCTTGCCAAACCCGCCCCGCTCGGTGGCGTGCGGCGAGAGGACTTTCCGAGGCCCTCGCTGGAGGGGGCCTGCTGGGCTGGCGTTTAAACTGGAGCAAAACAAAAAAAAAACCAAAAACAAAAAAGGGGGGGGGGGAGGGCTGTTACAAATAGGGAATGCAAGAGGGACTGGGGGTCAAGGAATGGGAAATGGAGCCTTTCCCCTCTAGGGGGCAC
Source organism: Chelydra serpentina (assembly GCA_037349315.1). Taxonomy (NCBI): domain Eukaryota; kingdom Metazoa; phylum Chordata; order Testudines; family Chelydridae; genus Chelydra; species Chelydra serpentina. Next base: position 885,376 of record JBAIAC010000203.1, read on the forward strand.
TGGTTCTAATCCAGCCCCAGATCAGGGGGGACTGGGGAGCTCAGGAGGGTCAAGGAATGGGGTACAAGGCCTTTCCCCTCTAGGGGGCGCCACCTGCAATCCAGGACCAGGGAGGGGGGACTGGTAGGCTTGGGGGACCAGGGAATGGGATAGGGGACCTTTCCCCCCCACCCCAAGGGACTGGCTCTAGTCTGAGCCATATTAGCAACGTCAATGACTGTCTGACAGCCCGTGATCTGCATGGAGCAGGCTGCTAAGTCTGAGTTTAGTTCCCAGTGAAGCAGCCCCCCCATCACCCCAGCAGGGAGGCCCAGGAATAACTGGGCCCCCAGAGACTGAGCCTGCTGCGTTAACTGGCTGGGGGTAACGTGTTTGGGGGGGCACGCAAGACCTGTGCCTGCTTGGGGGGTACACAGAGCCCCTCATTCTCCAGGGGTTCTGCTGCATGAACAGCCGAGTGCATGAAGAATGGGAGGCACACGTGAAACGAGTTGTCCGGTCTCAGTCCGGCTTCAGCGACTGCAGCTCCGTGGCTTTAACAGGGCATAGTGCCCCCCCTCTGCCCCCCTCGGATGTGCTGTTTGGATCACAAAGATGCGAACACAATAGACAGAGAGCCCCTCCAGGGAGAGCGCGCCGGCTGCCTCACCGCAGGGACAGGAAGCGGACGAGCGCAGAGGTACCGGCTGGCTCAGCCCAGGAAACGCAGCGGCTCGCCCGCCCCAGGGTGCTGCAACTCAGCTTCCAGCGAGCGGGGGGCCTTGATGTACCCCTCCCACCCGCCAGCTTTCCCCCATCTCCCAACGGGGCACCCCGACAGCCCCTCTGTGCAACTCCGAGCTGCTCCCGCCCCACGACGCAGGGGTGCAAAGCACACACTGCCCCCTAGGCGAGAGGATCTAGGTCAAGCGGCAAAGGGAAGGCAGGTGGGAGGCTGAGGGGCGTGGCAGCGGGTTAGCGCCTTCCCCTGCTACGGCACGGGTTCAAATCCCCCTCGGGGCGAGCAGGGACCAAACATTTTTACCTGAGGCCGTTTGGTCTTCCACGTGGAGTGAGTTGAAAGGTCTCAGCCTCGGGCCCAGGGGAGGAACGTCTCCCTCCCGAAAGCCGCCCCCTTTTGCTGACTGCCTCAGAGCGGCCACGGGGCAGAGATTGTAAGGGCAGACCCACTGCGGGCACAGGACATGCCCTCCTGCAGCACCCGGGCCCGAGTTCAAGAGGGGAGGAAGGACGGTCGAAAGCCCCTTGCTGATCCCTGGGGTCTCCCTTCTCCGGCCTTAAGAGGGATGATGGAGCAGGGACTCAAATACCTCCCCAGGGGGAAGGCAGCGGGTACTAAAGACCTCCTTAATCTAGCAGGAAAAGACCCAAAGCCAGACCCCATGAGAAACAAGGCACTGCTTTTTAAGAGCACGGGCGATTAAGCTCGGGAACCAACTCCCAAGGGGCGTCTCTTCACATCTTCAGCTCCCGAGCAGCCTGTCTGGAAGAGGTGGGCCCGGCCCAGGGAAACCAGGGTAAGATTCTCCTGTCTACGGGCACCTCTACGCTGCCATAAAAAACCAAAACATGGCACCCAGTCCCAGCACCCGGGTCTTTGATTGCAGACATTCCCTACCTCTGGGGGACATCCGTCCCTTGGGAGGCACTCCCTACGTTGGGCAGCTCAAATTCAGATTGCCTCCAGTGGGGGGCGGGAGGGGGAACAATGCAGGGCTCTGTGCCCCGGCGCTGGCAAAACCTGTCCCGCCAGCAGGCTGAAGGTTTTTGCCAGTGCTGGGACTCGCCTCGCTCGTCCACAGACAGACGGGGACCAAAGCGACGAGGCGAGGAAAGCCCCCTCGGCGGCAATATTTCATCGCCACGGCAGGTGCCCGGGCTGTGTTTCGCGGGCACCAACGCGCTGTCCTTCCCGGCTCACGTTCATTTAATCCGCCGGAGGCGTTTGGGGCTTTGTCTCTTTTAAAAAGGCACTGGCTGGCTGGCTAAGGAACCAGGGCGCACCCAGCCCTAGTGCAGGGGAAGCTTGGAGAAGGCAGTAGGGGCTCATGGTTGGAGCAGGGAGCTAGGACTCCTGGTCCCAGCCCTTCGTGGACACTCTCACTTTAGGCCAGTCACTTGACCTCAGTTTCCCCATTTTCAAAACAAGCCCAAAGGATTGGCTTCGATCTCAGTCCCGGCGGAGGGAGCAGTTCCCTGCTTCCCCCACCGCCTCCAGCGCCCAGCGGAGCCAGCCTGGCAAAGAGGGAAAGTAGAGCTCGGTTTTCAAAAGGGCCCATGCCTGCTTTTGAGAATTTCGAGCCCCTCCCTCGTTGGGTTGAAAACGCTGAGGTCAACGCCCCCTTGAGAGCTGACCCTGGAACCCAGGAGTCCTGACTCCTAGGCCCCGGCTCAGTAGGTCTGCAGGAAACAAGCAAGGCTGTGAAAAGCAGAATGACCCGCTGCATAGAGAGGAGGTGGTTGGCTGAGTGGGTTAGGTGCAGCGGCAGGGTGTCACATGTGTGCCCAGACGCCAATTTCGTTTTCTGCTGCAAAGTCCGGGGCTCAGGCGTTGGTGCAGTGAGCCGGAAATGAGATCAGCTGCCGCCACCCCGCGCCCGCTTCCACCCCTCTGAGTCACAGCCACGCTTCACCTCTCAAAAGAGGAACCGAAGACACCGCTCACTCCGTGCTCCCCCCTCACATTGTGAGAACCTCAGCCCCCGCTCAGCAAACCGAGCCAGAGAAAGGGGGAGCCACACAGGGGCAAAACTGTGCCCAGAGCCCACCTTTTGGGGTCCTGCCTCACCCCAGAGCCACTGTAGGTAGCCAGTGGCTCCATCATCTTAAAAATAAGGGATGATCAGCCAGCCACGCTTGCATTGAAACCAGCTGTACCCAGGCAAAACCACCCCCATTCTGAGGCTGTCATTTTGTACCCCCAACTCTGCCCAGGTGCCAGCCCCGCCGCAAGGGACATCGGACTCAGGTCTTCGTTTGAGAACCGAGGGCAGCGTTATAACAACCGTCAGGCTTAGCTCGGACACAGCCCCGGATCCCAGCCTGCTCTACAAGAGACGGGTCTCAGCCCCCTTTTAAACAGGTGAAGAAACACAGGCAGCGAGTGGGGAAAGTGGCAGAGCCGGAAACAGCACCTGGAGCGCAGCGGCCCTGTCCCGGGCTCTAACCCCTGTCCCATGCGGCCTCGTTAGAGACACTCGGGGGGAGGGAATAAAAAACCAGGCCTTCGGGAACCTCTGCGTGAAAGTGAGAAATAAAGCACAGGACAGCAGCCAATACAATTTTTAAAAAAGATTTTCATTTGCATAAAGATTAGAAAGAAAAAAAAAAAAACCACCTTAAAAAAACCAACAACCACAGTTCAAATGTGATGAGCCCTTTGAAACACACTGCATGGGCAGTGTCTCCGGCCGCAGGGAGAAATTTACCAAAGAAAAATAGGAGCTGCTAAATCTTCCCAGATTACAGGTGCAGTAGGCAGACCAGCAGCAGAGAATACTTCCCCTGTGCTGCATCTCCTCAAGCAGATTACAGCCCCCAGCGGGTTTCGAGCACACCTTAAAGTACCTTCGCTCTCCTTTAAGCAACCGCGGCACTTCAGTAAAGGCACAAGTCTCCAATTCTCGCCCCTTCAGGAGGAAGGTTTTAGCCAGCCCCTCCTCACCCCCCACAGGGAAGGTCAACGCCCCACCAGCTCTGGATCCCGATGCAGGATGAGGGAGGAGAGGAGGCGGCCATCCACCGCACAGCAGGATCTGCTCCCACACCAGCGTACGTACATACGCTTGAGATGAACATCTGTGTAATGAGACGCTTATTTCAGAGGCCCCAACTCAGCCCGCTCCAGCGAGTGGAAGCAGCCTTAGGACGCTACCCTGCAGCAGCAGCTTCGGCTAAATCCGTGGGGCCGGTGCAGCCCCCGCCCGCATTGAGTTTCGCGCCTCCGGAATCGAGGCCGGGGAAGCGGGCTCGCACCGTTAACATGGCCCAGCAGCTGAGTTTGGAGGAAGAGTACACGGGATGCATGCTCCGAGGTCACCCCTACGGTAGAAGTTGCTTGTGCCAGACGCACGCCCAGACTCTTAAGTGCTTTCGCCTGCTCACCCTGTACGAGATGGGGGGGGGGGGGGGGGGGGAGACTAGGCCGTTTCTTTGCCCAAAGCATCACAGCCGGCCCGCAGTCAACAATAAACGAGCCGCAGAGTCTCATCAATCACGCACACAGCCCTCGCCCGGCTTCATTTCAGCAGGAGCAACCTGGTCCCGGTGGGACTCGGGGGAGCAAAAGGAAAGAGACATGGACTACGCTGGAATGTTAAAGGAAACCTGCCCACCACACGCTCGCCTCTAGCCCCACGGTGGAACTGACACCGCCATGCACATTGCTGGTATTGCATCACGGGGCATCTTGCCAGCCAAAATGTGCGTCAGAGATGGGGGGGGGGGGTGGGGGGAGAATTGGCACACCTGCAACCTTTAAGGGCTTGTCCACGTGGCTAGCACCCCCTGGAAGGCTTAAGGACAGAGGCAGCATCAGGACACCGGCTAGTCTCCCCTCGCCCCGAGGGGAGGGACTCAGCACATGTCCTATGCCCTGCGCCGCCGAGGCGGGGACAAAGTTTACAAGGCCAAGCCTAGGGGAAGGCGGCATTCGCAGAGCGGGGACCATGCCACGGCCGGGTGGCACCGGGGCTGCCAGGAGCCGGCTTGCAGCAAAAAGGGCCCGGCTGGCATGGACTCCTTGGTAATTAGACTCAGACACCCGAGGGGGGAGGGCACCACCCCTTTTCCTAGTTATGATTCATTCTTTCCTGGGGCGGGGGGGCACACCCAGAGACTAGGTTGGGAGCCCAGCTGCAGGGATGGCTGGGTGTGATTTCCCTCCAGGGTTGCCCACCGGACTCCGCGATAAGGAGGGGGATGTGGGGACAGGGCTCTAGGGAGACTCCTTCCCAGACCCGTCCCTGCTCAAAGCCCCGGCAGCTGGGTCCTGGCAGGGTGGGAGGACGCCTCCCAGGGGATGCGTGGGGCAGGGGTAAAGGGAGGATGGGAACAAGCCTCAGGCAGAGGCCACGCAAAACTCATTCCAGCGCTGGGTTCGGTTGGAGCGGCACCCACGCAGGGAAGGAAACGTTTAATCCACGCCCTGGTCTAGCAGGTTTCTCAAGGTGGCGGCTTTGCCCCGCCCACCTCCCCGCAGAGCGAGAAAAGGGCCCATGAACCAAGAGCTGCTTGGCACCCTCCCCACAAGGAAGGACGGGGCTCCCACCACATGGTGCTACCCCTGCTGTTCTCCACACCCGCCCCCCCCCTTCCACCAGGATCATCAGCCTCCGCTGGATGCGGTTTCCTTGGCAACAGGCCCCTGTCACCTTGTGGGGAGCGGGAGGAGGATGCTAAGAGGACAGAGCGGGGAGGAACTGGGGGTGGGGGGGCAGAGCCCATCACCCCCCAGGAAGAGGGGCCCGGCCGACAGCTGCAAGCAAGTGCCACTTCCGCTCCTCCCGGCTGAAACTGGGGACAGGACCCTCCCGGCCACGGGGCCCCCAAGGTGGCGGGGTCCTGGCTCTAGGCACACGGGCCCCTCCTGCCTTTGCCCAGGGGATAGCCCACCCATAGGAAGTGAAGTCATATCCCAGAGACTAAGGGGGTCCCCTCCCCCACACATTCCCATCAGGACCCCCTCGCTTGGCTTCAGCGGGGTCTTGGCCTGGGATGGTCACAGACTGGGAGGGCTCTACGGGCAGACGGCCTGGGAGCCCATGCAGGGGGACACCTGTACCCCAATCAAGAAGCTGGGGGCAGGGGTGGAGGAGATGGAAGCAAGGCATTTACCAGGGAACCCCCTCCCCTGCCCCATCCAGAGTCCAGTCTGAAGCTCAGCGAAGGACAGAGCTTTGGAGGAGTCCCAGGAAAGGGGGGCGGCCGCACCCACAGGTTAATTACGCTCCCAGCTGGGCCCGATCCGCGGCCCATTGACATCCCAGGAGACGGACGCCCCCTGGATTTGCACCAGGCCCGGGGCGGAACGGCAGCCGGCAAGGACAGGTAGTCCCAGGATTCGGGGCAGAGCCACTCCTCTAAGGCATCTCTGATGAATGGGCTCTTTGATTCCCGCCCTTGCCCACGTGCTGGGGAAACTGGTTTGGGAGGAGAGGGGTGGGCGTGTCTGCGTCTCCCCAGGACGCCAGCTCTCCCGCCGGCAGGCTAAGCGAGTCACCCAGGCGTGCACGGCCCAGCCCCCTCCCACACGGGGGACAGCCCTTGGGCCTCACCGGGGCTGGGTAAATAAGGATCAACCAAGATTTAGTCTGATTGGGGCACGCAGCTGTCACTCCCCACAGACAAGGACCGTCTTATAACCGTGGGTTCTTGGGGAGCTGGACAGGAGACCTGCCCCCCCCTCTCCATAAGCTGCTCCCATGAACCTTCCACCCCAATGCAAAATCTTAAGTGCCTAGTATAAGAGATCTCCAACACCCCACCGCCCTGGCTGGTTTTGCAGACCACCAGGACATAAGGAAAGGGATGGATTCCATGAACCACAGGTGAGATGCTCTTGTCGAGGGCACACCAGATCTGCCCTAGTGAACATAGCTTGGAAGGGGGCAGGGGGGAGAGAGTCTACGCCCACCCTCTGCTTCCCAAGTTAATTAAATAATAAACTCTACAGGATTTACAATCAGAAACAAGGGGAAAAAAAAGGCTTGCATTCAGATCTAAAGAGCCACCCCCCCTCCCAGCATTCATGACACCCCAAACCCCCCATTTTAGGGGGCAGGTGCCCAGGTACCATAGTAAGGATCTAATCCCACCCCACTGGCAATTTTGAGAGAGAGAAAGAAAATACAACAGATGAGTGGGGGAGGATGGGGCTATGGGGTGTGTGTGGGGGGAAATAAGGTTTCATTGGTTAGAGACTCGTGCGCGGGGTCGGGTATAAAAAAACCGGGATTAGGATTTGTAATTGGACGTCAGCCACATCAGACCTTCGCAGAGTCCTTCCCCGGACGTCGCGCACGAGGGCTGGACGTACCAATTCCTGTCCCTAATACGCGTCAGTCCCAGCTTCTCCTGGATTTCGTGGGGCTTCATGGCGTCGGGCAGGTCCTGCTTGTTGGCGAAGATGAGGATGATGGCGTCCCGCATCTCCCGGTCGTTGATGATGCGGTGGAGCTCCTGCCGGCCTTCGTCGATCCGGTCGCGGTCGGCGCAGTCCACCACGAAGATGAGGCCCTGGGTACCCGTGTAGTAGTGTCTCCAGAGAGGCCGGATCTTGTCCTGGCCCCCCACGTCCCAGACGTTGAACTTGACGTTCTTGTAGGTCACCGTCTCCACATTGAAGCCCACGGTGGGGATGGTGGTGACCGACTGGCCAAGCTTCAGCTTGTAGAGGATGGTGGTCTTGCCAGCGGCGTCCAGGCCTAGCATCAGAATCCGCATCTCCTTATTGCCGAAGATCTTGGACAGCATTTTCCCCATGGCGGCGGGCGAGCAGCACAGTCCATACAAGGCTGGAGGAGAAGGAACACAGCGAGATGAAGTCAAATGCAAGGCAGTGGCCCGTGATCTGGCTAGCCTCAACTCCCCTTCCCGCGCTCCACCCCACCCTGAGGCAGGTCCCTGCAAGGCACAAGTACTCAGAGGGTGGGCTGGCCGGGATGCAGGAGGTCTGGTCACATATCCCAGAGCTGCCACCAATTCTCACTTGAGTTCTCGAGACCTCAGTCTTGCCCATCTGTAAAATGGGGGCGGGGGGAAGGAAAACACTGACTTCCCCTCCCCTTCGTCTGCTTAAATGGGAAGCTCTTTGGGGCAGAGGAAGAAGCAGGCCAAGCACGTCAGAGCGCCTAGAGTTAACCACAAATGTAACACGGAAACCGAGGCCCTCCAAAGGATTCAGGCTGGGTCTAGTGTAGCAATACTGCACCCACCTGGATCAGAGAGGATCTCAAAGCTCTTTAACTCCTCCCGCATTTCACAGGTGGGAAAAACCAGAGGCAGAGAGGACACAGTAGGTCACAACAATCAAAGTCTTGTTCCTATAGTCTCCTGTTCCAACCTCTAGCCCCCACTCCCCTCCTAAAGCTGGGCACAAAAGCCAGGAGTCCCGACTCCCGATCCCTCCCCTCCTAGGAGCGGAACCCAGGAGTCCTGAGCCACCCCCATCCTAACCACCACTCCTCAGAAGAAGCCCGATATTAACAGCAAACCAGGAATGGATCCTACACTTCTGAGGACAGGAGCAGACCCGTAGCTAGTTTCGCCAAACGCAAAAGCATGGGGACAGGTCACGCCATTACTGGGGTCTCCGGCCTGGATCCTCAAGAGATATTTACACACTTCACTCGCACTGAAATCAGTGGCGGTTTGGCCTTGCTGCAAAGAAGCCAGGATTGCCCCCAAAGGTACAGGCAGGGCACTGGGGCATTTCAACGCAGCTCCTGACGCCAGCTGTTTATTGCTACCCTAGGGGAAGGGGCTGTCAGTTTCTCCACGATGGCCCTGCCTATCAGAGCCCCCCCCTCCCCCCCATTGGATCCTGCTAAGCCAGCGTCTGATTAGACATTCTTGGAGAACGAGCCCGGAGCAGCCTTGAAGGTCAAACTCCAGGGGAAGTTTCCTGAGAATGGAAATGGAAAATGGAAAATACCCATCATCTGGGCTGGTCTGCCTTGCCCCCGGGGCACAGCAACTCCACCAACCCTTTGTCCCACCCTGAACAGCTCTCCTCGTCCTTCTGTCCTTCCCAAGCGACAGGAGGAGGAAGACTCCTTTCGCCAAAAGGTGGGGGTGGGCAGGCAACAAACTCGGAGGCCGGTTGCCTCCAGAGCGTCGGAACACACTGTAGCGATTCCAGTGTCTCAAAATTCCACAGTGGGTGCGCGCGCTCCTGGACATCACCCCAATCTGCACCCTTGCCGTTAAACTGGTTTAATGGGACCGGTGTAGGACACCCCCCCCCGCCCTCCAATGTGGACAAATCTCATGACACTTTAAGAGCCTCTTATTTTGGTTTAGCGGGACCCTGTCCCTCGTTGGCCTGATTTCGGTTCAAGGCAATCAGAAACACCCCCACTAAGCTGCTACTCCGCGCCTGAAATCGGAGCACCGGCCCAGGGGGCTGCCCCCAATTTAACTGGCTTCGTGAAACTGAGGCACGTTTGGGGAGGTCCCCCAGCATGGCCCCTCCGAGCCCTCTCCTCCCTGCATGGGGACCTGTAGGAACCCAGACAAGGAAGGGACTGCGTCCCTTTCCTGGCTGACTGTCGGCCGCTCCGTCACAGAATCCCACCCACAAACGGCTCAAACGCCAGCCGAAAGGTTGTTAACCCCCAAAGCTGCCCCCCTCCCTTCCCTCTGATTGGTAGAAACCTTCCGATTTCCAGCCTGATTTCCTCCCAGGCAGTTTATTCCCATTTGTTCTTGTGCCAACTCTGTCCTGGAGCGTCAGCTGCTCCTTCTCCCCCCCCCCCGCAATGTATTCCTGGCTCTGCCACCGGCCAGCTGAGTTGCCACCCCTCCGTGCCTCAGTTTCCCCAGCCGGGCACGGGGATAATGATACCGTCCTCCTTCAGAAACGGCTTTGAGATCGACTGCCGAAAAGCTCCAGATGGATAAGAGCTATATATTTGTAGAACTCACGCCAGTCCCCTGAATAAAATAAGTCACACCGACCGCAGGATTTTTATTTTGGGGGGGGGGGGGGGCAGCATAACTGTGTCTACACTAGGGCTTTTGCTGGTCTAAAAAAGTCCTTCAAACCCCACCCGCCCCCGCTAGCTGATCTTGCTGCACCGGCAGAAGTTTCAAGCATAGACCTGACCTTTGAGCCACAGAAATTGCTACATCAGGCTTCAACTCTCCACTAACTGTCCCACCCCCAGCGTGGGACAGCAGAAAGGACCTGCTTTCCGAGCTCCAAAATGGCCCCCACGAGGCACCCGAGGGAATCCCCACCCGTCAGCCAGACCCAACCCAACTTTTATAGGTTCCCTGGCTCAATCATGCTCTTCCGCCCTGCAAAGTGGGCTCAAAAGGCAGGGGGCCAGGCCGGCTGCCCAGTTCTGCACATGTGGCTTTTCTTTCCCTCCCACCCCAGAAGCTTCCGCCCCATCAAGCGGAACAGCTGGGCTGAGAGTTGGAGGAAGTTTTTATTTAATTTTTTTAAAAAAAAAAACCCTCCAGTAAGACACTGGAGAGAACTGGGGACAGGTGCGCGCGGCTGACAAACCCCTCATTCTAGCAGGAGTCTCTCCCTGCCCACATTGTAAACCCAGGGGGCGGAAAGAGACTCAGGACCCCCCCCCCGCCCCCCCAAAGTTTGTTTGGAAAAGGAAAGAAACTTATTTCCCCCGTCAGCTGGTTGCTACCGGCACCCAAGTCAGGACTGAAAAGAAAAAAAAAAATCTACCACTTCCCCTTTCTTCCAGCCCCCACCCACACCAAGATTTTTTTTTTTTTTTGGGTGTGCGTGTGTTGCTGCTTCCGGACAGCGAGTCGTTTCTAGCTTAGGGCTGTTCCTGGCCGTTTTAATTCAAACCCCCCTAGATCCACCCAGGAAGTTTCAACCCCTGGGGGACACGGACACACACGCCTGCTCCTCGGCCACGAGGCACAGGGGGAAATATTTCAAACCAAGCCGGGGAGGGGGGAACAAGACACCCCTATAATTGGATCATCCCCCCCCTCCCCTTCCAAACTTGAATTCAACCCCCCTGCCCCCCCATGAGAAGTTTCAAGCCTTCCCCCCGTCAGATCTGAATTCACCCCCCCCCCCCAATGCGCCCATCAGAAGTTAACACGCGCCTCTCCCTTAATGGAAGGGGGGGTATTTTCAAAGCAAGAAGCGGGGGGGGGGGGGGGGGGAAGAGACCCTTTAATTTTATCGTTTTATCCCCCCCCCCTTCCAGGGCTCGTATTTAGATTGTAACTAAGCGACCAATGCATATTACCCCCCCCCCTTGCAGTGTGTGGGTGTGGGTTTGGGGGTCAACCCACTTGGTACGCGAAGCGGGTTTTCGGGGGGGGACCCCGGGAACCCCACTCCCGTTCGCCGCCCTCCCCAGCCCCACTCACCCGAGCGGGGCAGAGGTCAGCGGCGCCCCAGTGGCGGCACCAGCAGCGGCCCCCCTCGGCGGGCTCCGCCGCGCCCCGGATTCCAACTTCCGAACGCGATGTAACAATTTTCAGCGTCTCGACGTTCCACGGGGCTGCCCGGCCGCGGCCGCCCGCGGGCTGCTCGGCATCGCCCCGGCCCCGGGGCGCGGCGGATCCGGGGGTGGGCGGGGGGCGCTGCGGGGAAGCCCCAGCTGCAGGATCCACCGGCCGGCGTGTGGCCCGCTCCGCTCCCGCTCGCCTGTCTCCGGCCGGCGCCGCGCTCTGCCCGCCTGGGCGTCCCGGAATGGAAAGGGCGCGGACTGGGGAGGGGGGGGTCCGCCCCTCCCTTTTGACAGCCGTGCGCATGCTCCGGAGCTCTTAAAGGGACCCGACCTCTTTTTTTTCCCCCGCCCCCTCCCCGCTGCCTCCACCCAACTGAGGGTGGATAAGGAGGGGGTGGGGGCGTTTGTCTGATCGGTTTCCCTGTAGAGAACGGGGAGCATCGGGGGTTTGCTGGGCTGCTAGGTGAATACACACCTCGTGTGTGTGTGTGTGTGTGTGTGTGTGTGTGTGTGTGTGTGTGTGTGTGTGTGTGTGTGTGTGTGTGTGTCAGTGTAAGGCTGCTGGGTGAATACACCTCTCTGTGTGTGTGTCAGTGTAGGGGTGCTGGATGAATACACGTGTGTGTAGGGCTGCTCTGTTAATGCACGTGTGTGTGTGTGTCAGTGTAAGGCTTCTGGGTGAATACACGAGTGTGTGTGTGTGTAGGTAGGGCTGCTATGTTAATACACGTGTGTGTTTCAGTGTAAGGCTGCTGGGTGAATACATGAGTGTGTGTGTGTTTGTGTAGGGGTGCTGGATGAATACACGTGTGTAGGTCTGCTCTGTTAATGCACACGTGTGTGTGTGTCAGTGTAAGGCTGCTGGGTGAATACACCTCTCTCTGTGTGTAGGTAGGGCTGCTGTGTTAATACACGTGTGTATGTCAGTGTAAGGCTGCTGGGTGAATAGATGAGTGTGTGTGTATGTGTTTGTGTAGGGCTGCTGGGTGAATACGTGCATGTGTAGGCCTGATGTGTTAATATGTGTGTGTGAGTGTAGGGGTGCTGGATAAATACACGTGTGTGTAGCGCTGCTGTGTTAATACACACATGTGTGTGTAGGGCTGCTTGGTAAATACACACGTGTGTGTGTGTAGGGCTGCTGGGTGAATACACACACACACGTGTGTAGGGCTGCTGTGTTAATGCACACACGTGTGTGTGTAGGGCTGCTGGATGAATACACACGTGTGTGTGTGTGTGTGTAGGGCTGCTGGGTGAATACACGTGTGTGTGTGTGTGTAGGGCTGCTGGGTGAATACACACGTGTGTGTGTGTGTGTGTGTAGGGCTGCTGGGTGAATACACGTGTGTGTGTGTGTGTGTAGGGCTGCTGGGTGAATACACGTGTGTGTGTGTGTGTGTGTAGGGCTGCTGGGTGAATACACGTGTGTGTGTGTGTGTGTGTGTGTAGGGCTGCTGGGTGAATACACACGTGTGTGTGTGTGTAGGGCTGCTGGGTGAATACACACGTGTGTGTGTAGGGCTGCTGGGTGAATACACGTGTGTGTGTGTGTGTGTAGGGCTGCTGGGTGAATACACGTGTGTGTGTGTGTGTGTGTGTAGGGCTGCTGGGTGAATACATGTGTGTGTGTAGGGCTGCTGGGTGAATACACGTGTGTGTGTGTGTGTAGGGCTGCTGGGTGAATACACGTGTGTGTGTGTGTGTGTGTAGGGCTGCTGGGTGAATACACGTGTGTGTGTGTGTAGGGCTGCTGGGTGAATACACGTGTGTGTGTGTGTAGGGCTGCTGGGTGAATACACGTGTGTGTGTAGGGCTGCTGGGTGAATACACGTGTGTGTGTGTGTAGGGCTGCTGGGTGAATACACACGTGTGTGTGTGTGTGTAGGGCTGCTGGGTGAATACACGTGTGTGTGTGTGTGTGTGTAGGGCTGCTGGGTGAATACACGTGTGTGTGTGTGTGTGTGTGTAGGGCTGCTGGGTGAATACACGTGTGTGTGTGTGTAGGGCTGCTGGGTGAATACACGTGTGTGTGTGTGTAGGGCTGCTGGGTGAATACACGTGTGTGTGTAGGGCTGCTGGGTGAATACACGTGTGTGTGTGTGTAGGGCTGCTGGGTGAATACACACGTGTGTGTGTGTGTGTAGGGCTGCTGGGTGAATACACGTGTGTGTGTGTGTGTGTGTAGGGCTGCTGGGTGAATACACGTGTGTGTGTGTGTGTGTGTGTAGGGCTGCTGGGTGAATACACGTGTGTGTGTGTGTGTGTGTGTAGGGCTGCTGGGTGAATACACGTGTGTGTGTGTGTGTGTGTGTAGGGCTGCTGGGTGAATACACGTGTGTGTGTGTGTGTGTAGGGCTGCTGGGTGAATACACACGTGTGTGTGTGTGTGTGCGTAGGGCTGCTGGGTGAATACACGTGTGTGTGTGTGTGTGTGTGTGTGTGTAGGGCTGCTGTGTTCATGCACACTTGACGTGTGTGTAGCAGGGAGCAGAAGCAGCTCAAGCAATTGCTTAGGACTCAGAGCAGCTCAAGGGGCTCTGATTTTGTGTCAAACACCCTCCCCCCCCCCCCCGAGGGGTAGCTCAGTGGTTTGAGCATTGGCCTGCTAAACCCAGGGTGGTGAGTTCAATCCTTGAGGGGGCCATTTAGGGATCTGGGGCAAAAGTTGGGGATTGGTCCTGCTTTGAGCAGGGGGTTGGACTAGAACCTCCTAAGGTCCCTTCCAGCCCTGAGATTCTATGATCTTACTGCCTCGAAGCCATTGTAAGGAGAGTCTTGGCATGTGTTGGGCTGGGATACTGTTTGGTTTGTGGAAATAATGCGGTGAGTATTTTTAGGGGATTGGTGAGGGGTTGGGGGGAGCCCAACCCCCTCCCTGCTCAGCCCCCACCCCTCCAGGCTAGCACCCCTGGTGTGTGTGTTGCATTGTGTTGCAAGTGTGTGACACGAACGTTTAGACTCGTCATACACCAGAGGGGATGAGTCAGCTACAAGCCAGCCACCCTGTGACGGGTGTGGGACTCCAGCCCTCGGACGAGTTACACACTAGGGACAGGGTGTGTCGTGTGTGACACTAGCGTTTGGAATAGTTCGATGCTGGCAGCAGGACTAGCTCTTCCACTCGTTGCACACTCTGGATCAGGTCACGTGGGCACTTGGGCGGTGCACTTCATTGCCCCATGCCTCAGTTTCCCCACCTGTACAATGAGGAGAGTTGATTCTTCCTTGACCTCATTTCTCTAGGCGGTAAAAGGTCAGGGGGCAACGCTTGTTTCTCACGATGAGTCTCTGCAGCATCCAGCAGAACAGGGCCCTGACCTTGGTCGGGGTCTGTGCAGTGCCTGGCACAATGGGGGGGCCCTGATCTGGGTCGGGATCTGTGGAGCACCTGGCCCAATCAGGCTCTGATCTCAGTTGGGCCTGCCTCTGGGTGCTATGATAATAATAATAATAATAATAAGTAACAAGACAACCCTGAAGAGAAACTCAGATTCTCAAGGTGTGGGTAGGGGTATGGGAGTAGGATGATTCCCCTCCACCTGCCCACCTCCCAGTTTCTCACACACACACTGGGCTGGGGAGCTTGAAAGCAACTTCTCCAAGCCATTCGGCTGCAGTAACCAAAGGGCTGGTCAGGGAGGGCAGAGGGGGGAGGGCAGAGGGTGGGGTGGGGAGGACAAAAGGGAAGTAGAAGAAGCAGGTGCCGGTCTTGCGTTTGCACATATTTCCTTCCACCACGCCCCAGACAAAAACCGAGACGATCGTGCTGATGTCACTTCATTTCGCATCCGGAGGAAGGGGGAGGCAAAAAAAAAAAAAGGTCCAATACCAGCCAAGTGAGCTGAAGATTGTTTTAAAACAAAAAGTCAGGAGATAAGACCATGCGCTAGGTACTGCACCTGGTGCCAGGGTGAGATAGATCAGTGGTTCTCGGACTTTTGTGCTGGTAACCCCTGTCACAGAGCAAGCCTCTGAGTGTGACCCCCGCCCCCTTTATAAATGAAAAACATGTTTTTATATATTTAACACCATTATAAATGCTGGAGGTAAAGCGGGGTTTGAGGTGGAGACTGACAGCTCGTGACCCCCCCATGTAATAACCTCACGACCCCCTGAGGGGCCCTGACCCCCAGTTTGAGAACCCTTGAGATAGACAGATGGATGGGATGTATGGGGATAGATAGATAGATAGATAGATGGGATGTATGGGGATAGATAGACAGATAGATGGGATGTATGGGGATAGATAGATAGATAGATGGGGTGTATGGGGATAGATAGATAGATAGATAGAAAGATGGGAGGTATAGGGATAGCTAGCTAGATAGATAGATAGATAAGCTCCAGATGTACCTATGGGGATAGACAGACCCAGCCGTATCATCCTTTTATGCAATGGCTGGGAGTTGAAGCCAGACAGATTCAGACTGGAACGAAGGCATACACGCCTTTTTAACAGTGAGAGGAATTGACCATTGGAACAATTGACCAAGCTTGGGGCATGGTGGATTTTCCCTCACTGGCTGTTTTTCAATCCAGCTGGGTGTTTTTTCTAACAGATCTGCTCTAGGAATTATTCAGGGGCAGGTCTCTGGCTGGTGCCGTACAAGCGACCAGACTAGGTGACCACAAAGGGCCCTTCCGGCCTGGAAACCTATGAATCTGTGACGGATTCTGTTTGTCCATTGCACCGCGAATTCTGCATGCAATTGACTTATTCACCGTCCCATTTGGAGGCCTCTTCCTGTCAGCGCCCCTCCCTGGGCCCAGAACGAGCCGGACTTGTTTTTTATCTCCTGCCACTTCAGATTGGTCAGACAGAGGATGGCAGCTGGATTAGAGGAAGGCATCAAGCTGGTTGGTCTCTTGTCCCGGAGACCCAGCACGCCCGCCGTTCAGGGCCAGCGTGTTCACCCGCCTCTGTGCTGAGTGGTAAGACGTCACCCGCCCGACATACCTTCGAGGATCTGGACCATGCTCTTTGCTGGCCTGCCTATAACGCTGGCTTGTCATTAAAAGGAATTAAATACCCACACACCTTTAAAAATCTGGCCCTACGTCCCACTCGGGGGGGCGGGGGGTGTATGTGCCATGACTTTCTAGTGCAGACAAGGCCTTCGATTGGAAGCTCTTTGCGGCAGGCGCCAACTCTGTGTTCTGTATTTGTACAGCGCCTGGCACAGTGCGGGGTCTGACCCATGACTGGGACACTGGGGTGCTACCGTATTACTCCTAAGAGCAATAAAAACATACTGTACCTGGCACAACGGGGGGCCTGGGCCATGAGCAGGGCTGCCATAATACACCTAATAAATGACAATAATAAACACAAAGATTCGTTCGGGTTATGAAATCCCAGCAGCTCAGATCTTTGTCACGGAGTGTGGGGGAGTCAGCACCTGCACCCCTCTTCCCCGGATTCACTGGGAGTCTCAGCCAGCCAGTAGAACAGAAGGTTTATTAGAGATGCCAGGACCACAATCCAAACAGAGCTTGTCAGTACAACCAGGACCCCTCAGTCGGGCCCTTCCGGGGGGCAGGGAGCTTAGACCCCAGCCTGGGGCTCCCTGCGTTTTACCCCACAGCTCCAAAAGGGGGGCAGGGAGGCTAGACTCTGTCTGCGCTTCCCTCCATGTTCCCCAGCCAGCTCCAAACTGAAACTGTCCAGCCCCTCCTCTCCCTTTGTCTGCTTACTGGGCCAGGAGGTCACCTGATCCCTTTGTTCCAACACCTTCAGCTCTCACCTTTGCAGGGGAGGGCCAGGGCCATCTGTTGCCAGGAGACAGAGTGTCGGCCATTCTCTGTGTTCAGGCCCCTGCCCACTACCTGTCTTCTAGGGCTCTGTAACAATCATGCACCCTTGTCCCACCACCTAGATACTCAAGCACTGCATACGGGAAACAGAGGCACCCACACAGTACTCAGGGAAAACATTAACAACAGTCCTATTTCGTCACATCTCATAACAACAGTCCTATTTCGTCACAATCTTGTTCTGGTAATTGACGAGGCACAACCCTCCTGGGATTTGCAGGTGAGGGCAGTGGGGAGCTTCAGGCTGGGGGGATCCCGAGATAAGCCCCACTGGAGGAAGTGGGCTCAATCCCTCCCTTTGTACGTGGGTCTGCAGCTCAGTGCTGGTAAGGGTGCCGCGACCGTGGATTGACCCAGCCAGGCCAATATATGTGAATGGGAGATCAGGCTCCTGCTCTCTGCTGGTTCCCCTGAAGTAACAATCCCCCACCTCCTGGGCCAGGATACAACCCAGGAGTCCTGGCTCCCAGCCCCCCCTGCTCTAACTACTTCACGCCCTCCTGCCTGGAGCTGTCCTGACTCCCAGCTTTCCCCCCTCTACCCACTAGACTGTATTCCCTTCCCAGAGCTGAGAATAGAACCCAGGAGTCCTGGCTCCCAGCCCACCCCCTGCTCTAACCACTAGACCCCACTCCTTTTCCTGAGCAAACTTTACAAAATAAAAGACACGACCAGGCCAAACTGGAATGTTTCTCTCCACGTGAGGACAACAAATAATATTTTTGTATCACACAAGCCCCACCGGTGACGGCGTGAAGGAAACAGCTCAGCCCCTTGGCTAGGAGAGACCCACAGACCCACATGCCCACCATGCATGTCTCTCCCTCACCTAGGCTCACACAGGAACACAACCCTGCCACGCAAATGTGAGTGTGACTTTTTACCTTCCCCTCCACTTCCCCGTGGCTCAGCTGTGGCATGACACGCGCTGACCAAATCTTTACCTAGCTGATGTTTCATCTCTGAACAAACACGGATTCTGGGGTGGATTTGGCTGGTGCGGCCTGTTTGTGCGGGGGAGCTGTTGCAAGCAGCAGGAGCCTTTCCCTTCTGCCTTCCTCTCTCTATTTTTGATGCAAAGTCGCCCCCTAGGAATGGTGCACAGATGTCGCGCTCCGATCCCTGCCGGAGGGGACTGGGCCCGTGCTGTTTGCAACCACCTCTGCTCCAGGACTGATGCATCCGGTGTCAGTGAACAAACTGCATTAAGAATGTACCCAGACGGCGCGGCACTTTTCTCTCCTCCCTCAGGAGACTTACCTGCCAAGCCCTGAAATCGGCGTGGGCGGAGCGCTCGATAAAACTGCCCTCTAGTGGATGGGAGCAGAACTGCTCTGCTGTGTGTCCTAGACCCCCTACATTGCTTGCAGCTGAGGGCGATCCCCTTTAACGCTAGGCCCTAAGCGCCAGCTGGTCACCGCTTTGCAGGCTTTTGGTGCTGTACAGTATGTGGCTCAGAGGGAGACACAATCCCCTGCCCCTCCAATCTGCAGGCTGCCCCCCCCCACAGCTGTGCTGAGATCCCCCCCTGCCACCCCCAAACTCAGCCTAGTAGGGTAGGAGTGCTGGGAACTGGTTTTCCCTTTGCTCTACGACCAGGCACCCCCCCCCGCCCCCACAGCCGGGTGCCAGCTGCTGGCCATGCGGAGGTCAGCCTGGCCAACGTCCCCCTTGAGGAGGGGAAGGCGGCAGGGCTGTCGAGGCCTGGGGCCCAGATGGGGGTGCTGGGCCAATGCCCCTCCCTGTGTCACTGATGCTGGGTCTGTAATGGGCATCCCTTCCTTTCCAGCCCGTCAGGCGGCAGCGATGGGGTTAATGAGGCAATTTTCAACACACAAAATCCCCCCCCCCCCCCCCCAGCCAAGGAATCTTTTGTGGAAATGCAGGCAAGGAAACTCCAGCAATGAGACCTGCTTTGGAGCAAGTGAGAGAGGAGGGTTTAGTGGTTAGAGCAGGGGGGGCTGGGAGCCAGGACTCCTGGGTTCTAGCCCCAGATCGGGGAGGGGAGAGGGGTCTAGTGGTTAGAGCAGGGGGGCTGGGAGCCAGGACTCCTGGGTTCTCTCCCCAGCTCTGGGAGGGGAGTGGGGTTTAGTGGTTAGAGCAGGGGGGGCTGGGAGCCAGGACTCCTGGGTTCTCTCCCCAGCTCTGGGAGGGGAGTGGGGTTTAGTGGTTAGAGCAGGGGGGGCTGGGAGCCAGGACTCCTGGGTTCTAGCCCCAGATCGGGGAGGGGAGAGGGGTCTAGTGGTTAGAGCAGGGGGGGCTGGGAGCCAGGACTCCTGGGTTCTATCCCCAGCTCTAGTCAGAGGTGGGCAGAAGCAGGCGAAGCTCTATGCTGGTGAAAGTGGCAGAGCGGGTGTTTTTAGTTGAGGCCTGGGAGCAGCGGGGGCGGGTGACGAGGCCAAAAGCAGATGTTTGCAGCTGCTCCCATAAAAAACTTCCCGACTTTGAATGAAGGCGCTGCGGGCTCGGCTAATACCGCAGTCAGACAGCAGAGGGCGCCCTTCTCCTGGGAATGAGAGTCCTAGACAGGCTGTAAGTGGCAATTCAAGACCAGCTGGCAGGCCCCGGAGTTGTTGGGCAAACACAGAGGCTAGAGGGCAAGGGGCCCTGGCTGCGGGTCGGGCGTGAGGGGGCACAGAGCTTGGGGGGGGGGGGGTGTGGCGCCCAGGGCTGGGCTAGCAGGGGGCTGCGGGTCGGGAGTGAGGGGCACCGGCAGAGTTTGTGGGGCGGGGAGCCCAGGGCTGGGCTAGCAGGGGGCTGCGGGTCGGGAGTGAGGGGCACCGGCAGAGTTTGTGGGGCGGGGAGCCCAGGGCTGGGCTAGCAGGGGGCTGCGGGTCGGGAGTGAGGGGCACAGAGCTTGGGGGGAGGGGTGGAGCCCAGGGCTGGGCTAGCAGGGGGGTGCGGGTCGGGAGTGAGGGGCACAGAGCTTGGGGGGGTGGGTGGAGCCCAGGGCTGGGCTAGCAGGGAGCTGTGGGTCGGGAGTGAGGGTCACCGGCAGAGCTGGAGGGGGGGGGGGACAGGGAGCTGGAAGGGGGGGGGTCGCTCAGGGACCAGAGCAGTCTAGCCCAGGCCGACCCCCAAGCAGAGGGAGACGGGGGGGGGGGGATGACACACCCCATGTCTCGGCCCGGAGCAGGTGCCCGCAGCCACCACTGCCCCCTGCTGGATGACTCTGGGCAAACCACATCCCTGGGGCTCTATCCCCATTCCCAAAGCCGGGAAGGGAACCCAGGAAGCCCCCTCAGCCAGCTGCCCTGCTCTGACCACTAGACCCCGCTGGGCAGAGAATGACACTTTTAAAGGGGACGGGGACCTTTTAAGAACGCATTGTGATCTCCAGGGAGAAAAGAAAGCAGTCGGTAGTTATTTTGGTGGGCGAAAAACCCAGGCCTCACCACGGTACGTCTATAATTTATTGATTCAGGACACAGATTACAGGATCGTTGGGTTGGTTTTTTCCCTGACCATTTCCTGCTTTATAAGGAAGTGAAGGGACTATAAAGGAGTTGGGGCCAATTTTAAACCCCCTCCCGACAGTAAAAATAAGCAGAGATGAGTGGGGGGTTAAATAAAATGATGACCCCTAACGGCACTTTACGTTTTGCAGGATTCTCTTGTCTACAGAAGAGAGGAAAACCAGCGGAGTCGCCCAGGTGCAAGTAAATGGCCCGACCCGTCCACATCCCTTAGATCGACCGACCGCCTCCTTTCTAAAAGGTCCGTCCCACTTTCTTCAGCGCCGGGGAATTGCAAATAAAAATCCACATTCTACAGGTCACAGTGCAAATCGTCTGCCATCAGAGGTGGGAATGCAGTGCTGGGCGAGGCAGCGTGCCCTGGGGGTGGGAAGGGCGAAGCAGGGCGCGCCCCTCTTCAAGGAGACACCTGGGGAAAGAGAAACGCCGGTTAGAGGCCCGTGTGTGCCGCGTGGGGCCCCAGGGGTGCTGGGCGCACAGCGAGAGGGTCCCTGCCCCAGAGTTGGCACAGCAAAGGGGCCGGAGTGGAACTGGGGTACGGGGACTGACCCAAGGCCATGCAAAGCTGGGAATAGAACCCTGGAGTCCTGGCTCTCAGCCCCATCCCCTTTAATTGCTAGACCCCACCCCGCTTCTGGAGCTGGGGATAGAACCCAGGAGTCCTGGCTCTCAGCCCCCCTGCTCTAACCAGTGGATCACGCTTCCTCTGACCCACCAAAGCCAGAACTTTGAAAGGCGGCTTCGTCCACAGCCCTGCCGGTGACCTTCAAGGTTGATCAGTTGCAGAGGGCTCGGAGAAGAGCCACAGGGATGATCAAGGGCTGGAAAACCTGCCTTGGAGTGAGAGACTCAAGGAGCTCAGTCCATGTAGCTCAGCAAAGAGAAGGTGAAGCAGTGACTTGATCGCAGGCTATCAGTGCCTACGGGGAGTTGCGGGGGCGGGGGGGGGACAGGACACATATTTAACAGGGGGCTTTTCAGTCTCGCCGCCCAAGGTACAGCACGACCCAATGGCTGGACGTTGACACTGGGCCAATTCGGACCGGAAATAAGGGACACGTTTTTAACGAGGGGAACGACTTACCCAGGGGTCGCGGTGGATTCTCCAGCCCGGAGGATTTTTTTTAACCAAGCCGGGATGTTTTTCTAGCGGATCTGCTCTAGGGATTGTTTCAGGGGCAGTTCTCTGGCCTGGGCTAATCCAGAGGAGATGAACACAATGGTTCCTTCTGGCCTTGAAACGAGCAACCTGCAGCCCCGGCCTGCCCCCTCCCCATACCGGCTCTCTGCGGCGCTGCCAGGCTTTCTAACCTGGGCAGGGGTGGGGTAGCCGGGTGGGTCCCAGGATAGCGGTGGGAGGAAACCTTTCATCGGACCGTCTTCTCTCTCAGCAGCAGAGCTCGGGCCGCTAGAAGACATCACCTCCGCCACCCTGGCTCTGGCTAACGTAGGGCTGCAGGACCCCCGTTTGGAGGGACGGGACCATCTGTCCCTCGGAAGCCTCCCCGGGCCAATGACCGCCGGAGACAAGAGAAAGGCTCCGCCCCGAGTCCACGCTCAGGTGTTCTGGACAAATTAACGCTTAGGCGCCGGGGCCGACACTTGAAAGCCCCGTTTCTAAGGCAAACTAAGGCCTGGGAAGGGGATTTTCCCGCCCCCTGCCCCGGGCAGGAGAACTGGGCTCTCCCCTCCCTGGCTTTCTGCCCTAGCTTGCTGGTCCCTGGCGAATCCACAGCTACAGGAGGGGAGTGGGAGCTCGGGCACCTGAGTTCCAGTCCCCGATTGGCCCGGACCGAGCGGCTTCGCTGCCAGGCAGTTCCCCCTCCCTCGTCTGTCACACGCCCCCCCAGCCGGCGCACCCGAGAGTGGCGGGAGCTGGGTTCCGCCCCAGCCATCCTCCCCGGGCTGGATTCGAACTCGCACCCCAGGGGCTCTGCCGCCCCCTGGATTCCAACTCGCACCCCAGGGGCTCTGCCGCCCCCTGGATTCCAACTCGCACCCCAGGGGCTCTGCCGCCCCCTGCATTCGATCTCGCACCCCAGGGGCTCTGCCGCCCCCTGCATTCGATCTCGCACCCCAGGGGCTCTGCCGCCCCCTGGATTCGATCTCGCACCCCAGGGGCTCTGCCGCCCCCTGGATTCCATCTCGCACCCCAGGGGCTCTGCCGCCCCCTGGATTCCATCTCGCACCCCAGGGGCTCTGCCGCCCCCTGGATTCCAACTCGCACCCCAGGGGCTCTGCCGCCCCCTGGATTCGATCTCGCACCCCAGGGGCTCTGCCGCCCCCTGGATTCCAACTCGCACCCCAGGGGCTCTGCCGCCCCCTGGATTCCAACTCGCACCCCAGGGGCTCTGCCGCCCCCTGGATTCCAACTCGCACCCCAGGGGCTCTGCCGCCCCCTGGATTCCAACTCGCACCCCAGGGGCTCTGCCGCCCCCTGGATTCCAACTCGCACCCCAGGGGCTCTGCCGCCCCCTGGATTCCATCTCGCACCCCAGGGGCTCTGCCGCCCCCTGGATTCCAACTCGCACCCCAGGGGCTCTGCCGCCCCCTGGATTCCAACTCGCACCCCAGGGGCTCTGCCGCCCCCTGGATTCCAACTCGCACCCCAGGGGCTCTGCCGCCCCCTGGATTCCAACTCGCACCCCAGGGGCTCTGCCGCCCCCTGGATTCGATCTCGCACCCCAGGGGCTCTGCCGCCCCCTGGATTCGATCTCGCACCCCAGGGGCTCTGCCGCCCCCTGGATTCGATCTCGCACCCCAGGGGCTCTGCCGCCCCCTGGATTCGATCTCGCACCCCAGGGGCTCTGCCGCCCCCTGGATTCCAACTCGCACCCCAGGGGCTCTGCCGCCCCCTGGATTCCAACTCGCACCCCAGGGGCTCTGCCGCCCCCTGGATTCCAACTCGCACCCCAGGGGCTCTGCCGCCCCCTGGATTCCATCTCGCACCCCAGGGGCTCTGCCGCCCCCTGGATTCCATCTCGCACCCCAGGGGCTCTGCCGCCGCCCCCTGGATTCCAACTCGCACCCCAGGGGCTCTGCCGCCGCCCCCTGGATTCGATCTCGCACCCCAGGGGCTCTGCCGCCGCCCCCTGGATTCCAACTCGCACCCCAGGGGCTCTGCCGCCCCCCCCTGGATTCCAACTCGCACCCCAGGGGCTCTGCCGCCCCCCCTGGATTCCAACTCGCACCCCAGGGGCTCTGCCGCCCCCCCTGGATTCCAACTCGCACCCCAGGGGCTCTGCCGCCCCCCCCTGGATTCCAACTCGCACCCCAGGGGCTCTGCCGCCGCCCCCTGGATTCCAACTCGCACCCCAGGGGCTCTGCCGCCGCCCCCTGGATTCCAACTCGCACCCCAGGGGCTCTGCCGCCGCCCCCTGGATTCCAACTCGCACCCCAGGGGCTCTGCCGCCGCCCCCTGGATTCCAACTCGCACCCCAGGGGCTCTGCCGCCGCCCCCTGGATTCCAACTCGCACCCCAGGGGCTCTGCCGCCGCCCCCTGGATTCCAACTCGCACCCCAGGGGCTCTGCCGCCGCCCCCTGGATTCCAACTCGCACCCCAGGGGCTCTGCCGCCGCCCCCTGGATTCGATCTCGCACCCCAGGGGCTCTGCCGCCGCCCCCTGGATTCGATCTCGCACCCCAGGGGCTCTGCCGCCGCCCCCTGGATTCCAACTCGCACCCCAGGGGCTCTGCCGCCGCCCCCTGGATTCCAACTCGCACCCCAGGGGCTCTGCCGCCGCCCCCTGGATTCGATCTCGCACCCCAGGGGCTCTGCCGCCGCCCCCTGGATTCGATCTCGCACCCCAGGGGCTCTGCCGCCGCCCCCTGGATTCGATCTCGCACCCCAGGGGCTCTGCCGCCGCCCCCTGCATTCGATCTCGCACCCCAGGGGCTCTGCCGCCGCCCCCTGCATTCCAACTCGCACCCCAGGGGCTCTGCCGCCGCCCCCCGGATTCCAACTCGCACCCCAGGGGCTCTGCCGCCGCCCCCCGGATTCCAACTCGCACCCCAGGGGCTCTGCCGCCGCCCCCTGCATTCCAACTCGCACCCCAGGGGCTCTGCCGCCGCCCCCCGGATTCCAACTCGCACCCCAGGGGCTCTGCCGCCGCCCCCTGGATTCCAACTCGCACCCCAGGGGCTCTGCCGCCGCCCCCTGGATTCCAACGCGCACCCCAGGGGCTCTGCCGCCGCCCCCTGGATTCCAACGCGCACCCCAGGGGCTCTGCTGCCGCCCCCTGGATTCCAACGCGCACCCCAGGGGCTCTGCTGCCGCCCCCTGGATTCGATCTCGCACCCCAGGGGCTCCGCCGCCCCCTGGATTCCAACTCGCACCCCAGGGGCTCTGCCGCCCCCTGGATTCCAACTCGCACCCCAGGGGCTCTGCCGCCCCCTGGATTCCAACTCGCACCCCAGGGGCTCTGCCGCCCCCTGGATTCCAACTCGCACCCCAGGGGCTCTGCCGCCCCCTGGATTCCAACTCGCACCCCAGGGGCTCTGCCGCCCCCTGGATTCGATCTCGCACCCCAGGGGCTCTGCCGCCCCCTGGATTCGATCTCGCACCCCAGGGGCTCTGCCGCCCCCTGGATTCGATCTCACACCCCAGGGGCTCTGCTGCCCCCTGAATTCGAACTCGCACCCCAGGGGCTCTGCCGCCCCCTGGATTCGATCTCGCACCCCAGGGGCTCTGCTGCCCCCTGGATTCCAACTCGCACCCCAGGGGCTCTGCTGCCCCCTGAATTCGATCTCACACCCCAGGGGCTCTGCCGCCGCCCCCCGGATTCCAACTCGCACCCCAGGGGCTCTGCCGCCGCCCCCCGGATTCCAACTCGCACCCCAGGGGCTCTGCCGCCGCCCCCTGCATTCCAACTCGCACCCCAGGGGCTCTGCCGCCGCCCCCCGGATTCCAACTCGCACCCCAGGGGCTCTGCCGCCGCCCCCTGGATTCCAACTCGCACCCCAGGGGCTCTGCTGCCGCCCCCTGGATTCCAACGCGCACCCCAGGGGCTCTGCTGCCGCCCCCTGGATTCGATCTCGCACCCCAGGGGCTCCGCCGCCCCCTGGATTCGATCTCGCACCCCAGGGGCTCTGCCGCCCCCTGGATTCCAACTCGCACCCCAGGGGCTCTGCCGCCCCCTGGATTCCATCTCGCACCCCAGGGGCTCTGCCGCCCCCTGGATTCCAACTCGCACCCCAGGGGCTCTGCCGCCCCCTGGATTCCAACTCGCACCCCAGGGGCTCTGCCGCCCCCTGGATTCCAACTCGCACCCCAGGGGCTCTGCCGCCCCCTGGATTCCAACTCGCACCCCAGGGGCTCTGCCGCCCCCTGGATTCCAACTCGCACCCCAGGGGCTCTGCCGCCCCCTGGATTCCAACTCGCACCCCAGGGGCTCTGCCGCCCCCTGGATTCCATCTCGCACCCCAGGGGCTCTGCCGCCCCCTGGATTCCAACTCGCACCCCAGGGGCTCTGCCGCCCCCTGGATTCCAACTCGCACCCCAGGGGCTCTGCCGCCCCCTGGATTCGATCTCGCACCCCAGGGGCTCTGCCGCCCCCTGGATTCGATCTCGCACCCCAGGGGCTCTGCCGCCCCCTGGATTCGATCTCGCACCCCAGGGGCTCTGCCGCCCCCTGGATTCCAACTCGCACCCCAGGGGCTCTGCTGCCCCCTGGATTCCAACTCGCACCCCAGGGGCTCTGCTGCCCCCTGGATTCCAACTCGCACCCCAGGGGCTCTGCTGCCCCCTGGATTCCAACTCGCACCCCAGGGGCTCTGCTGCCGCCCCCTGGATTCGAACTCGCACCCCAGGGGCTCTGCCGCCGCCCCCTGGATTCGAACTCGCACCCCAGGGGCTCTGCTGCCCCCTGGATTCCAACTCGCACCCCAGGGGCTCTGCTGCCGCCCCCTGGATTCCAACTCGCACCCCAGGGGCTCTGCCGCCCCCTGGATTCGAACTCGCACCCCAGGGGCTCTGCCGCCCCCTGGATTCGATCTCACACCCCAGGGGCTCTGCCGCCCCCTGGATTCCAACTCGCACCCCAGGGGCTCTGCCGCCGCCCCCTGGATTCGATCTCGCACCCCAGGGGCTCTGCCGCCCCCTGGATTCGAACTCGCACCCCAGGGGCTCTGCTGCCGCCCCCCGCCGCACCGGAGAGGGGGGGGCTGGTGCATACCCAGTGCTAGCTGCGCCCCAAGCAGCCCCGGAGCTCGGGCAGGGAGAGGAGCCGGTTGGCGTCCAGGTCGCAGTACTCCAGGAACTTGCGGGCGCAGCGCCCGGGCCGCGCGTGCTGCTTCACGTAGAGTTTGAGGGGCCGCAGCTCCCGCTCGCTCAGCCCCTCGCTGAAGTCCTTGTCCAGGTGGGCGAACTGCCAGCGCGCCGCCCGCTCCTCCAGGCTGGGGCCCGGCGTGTGATCTGACGGCCTGCGGTGGGCAGAGGCACAGTCACGTGCCGGGCTCGGAGTCCCAGCCTCAGCCCCGTGAGCCGCCAGGTTGTCGTGGCCTGCGGGACGTGCCCCAGAGCGCCGGGCCAGGGCGGAGGGATTCTGGCAAGATCAGCCGTCGGGGGATTGCAAACAGAGCGGGCGTCTCCCACCCTCCTCCCCGTGGCACCCACCGGATCACCCAGCCCAGGAGAATCAAGGGGCCGTCTAACTCAGCCCAGGGCGATTTTGGAAAGATCCACCCCAGTCTTCCAGCAGCCATGTGTGTGTGTGGGGTTTCAGGGTCACCCCCAACCCGGCGTTACGTCCCTGACAGCCACCAACGGACCTATCCGTCTTCCGGGACCTCATCTAGTTCTTTTTTTAACCCAGTTGTACTGGGGGAGGGGGCACGCTGGCTGGCTCAGGGAGGAGGGGCCTGGGGCCTTTGAGGCTTCTCCCAACCCCCCCCTGTGGGGCAGAGCTGAGCCATTATCTCCATTGTACAGATGGGGAAACTGAGGCCCGTAGCAACTTGCTCACCCAGCGGCAGATTTAGGACTTGAACCCAGGTCTCCTGAGCCCAGGAGCAGCATCCTAGCCACTGTACCCCCTTCCCTCTCTTGGGGGAAGTAAAGCAGGGCCGGGGGGGAGTCTAGACTCATCAGATGAGCCAGGAATAGGAGCCCATCCACCTCCCAGGCAGCCCCGTGGGTCGCGGCCAGCCCCACGGCTCGGGGCTGAAGGGCTAGCCGCACCACCGTGGTCCCCCTGTAAATCTGGGCACAGATTCCCCGGGGCCCTGCAGCCACCCAGCCGGTCAGAGGACTGACAAGGTCACTACGGAGCAACAGGGCAGCCCCCCAGCATGGGGGGCCAACCCGCCAGAGAGGCCTCGGCTCGCCCTTCAGAATTCACCGGGGCCCCAGCCCGGCTCACCTCCTGGACGCGACGGGCAGCAGCCGGGACTGGATCATGTCGGACGCCAAGGCCTTCATCAGACTGGACAGGAACTCCGCCTTCTTGGGACCCGGGCAGCCTGGGAGGGGGGGGTGGGTTACGTGGGGCAGTGGGGAGCTGCCCACCCGCGGCTCATCCTCACTCACTCATTCAGGAGGGTGCAAGAGAGACATCGGCACCATTCTCTGGGGGGAGGCGGCAGCCAGCCGGATTCAGAGTCCTTCGGCCCCGGGGGGTGGCCACGGTCTCTCCCTCCACCCAGCCAACATCAGCAGGGAGCTCGGAGCAAAGGGACACCCTGCTGCTCCCTGTCACCAGGAGGGGAGCATGAGGGACTGGCTGGCTGGCTCAAGGAATGGGGCCTTTTTCTTCAAGGGGGCGCTGGCTCTCGTCTGGCCCCATGGCAGGGGACTGGCTGGCTCAAGGGGGCAGGGAATGGGGCACGGGGCCTCTCTCTTGTAGGGGGCGCTGGTGATCCGGCCCGCGGCAGGGCACTGGCTGGCTCAGGAGGGCGGGGAATGGGGCACGGGGTCTCTCCCTTGTAGGGGGCGCCGGTGATCCGGCCCGCGGCAGGGCACTAGCTGGCTCGGGGCGGGGAATGGGGCACGGGGTCTCTCTCTTGTAGGGGGCGCTGGTGATCCGGCCCGCAGCGGGGCACTAGCTGGCTCAGGGGGCGGGGAATGGGGCACGGGGCCTCTCCCTTGTAGGGGGCACTGGTGATCCGGCCCACGGCGGGGCACTGGCTGGCTCAGGAGGGAAGGGAATGGGGCATGGGGCTCTCTCCTCTAGAGGGCACCGGCGCCAACGTCAGGGGCGGCCGTGAGCTCTCACCGCCCCCACCCACTCGGGGAGCTCTGCCCGGC
This sequence comes from Chelydra serpentina, assembly GCA_037349315.1. NCBI lineage: Eukaryota > Metazoa > Chordata > Testudines > Chelydridae > Chelydra > Chelydra serpentina. The sequence continues at coordinate 914,073 of JBAIAC010000203.1, forward strand.
CAGCGACAGGCCCAGCCCCGTTCCTCACCAAACCACGGGCACCGTGCCAGCTTCGACTGGGCTCCCTCGTGGGCAGCCTCAGCAGAGAAGCCAAGAGGAGCAGACTCCCCGGTGCGTGGGGGGCCGCTCGCTTGGCAGGACACGGGGGGGTAGCCAAGGGCCACGTGGCCGGAGAACCCGGGCCCCCCAGGCGACCCATGGACGTTAGGGTACCAAGGTCAGGGGTTGTCCCCCACAGCCCCCTCCCCACCTGGCAGCGCCCTGTCCCGGAAGAGAGAGCTCATCTCCGCGCTCTTGGCCGCGGCATCAGACTCGCAATCTGGCGGGAGGTTCCTGGGTGGAAGAGAGATGGGTCAACGCCTGGACGTTCCCGGCTGGCGCGTGGCACTGACAGCTCCCAGCGCTGGGGCAGAGGAGTGGGGGTGGAAAGGGGCTGCTCTGTGCAGGACTTTTGATGCTTCCAACCCCATTTGCAGGAGGGGAAAACTGAGGCACGGTTGGGTGGGAGGAAGGATTTGGCCCGGGCCACATGGCCAGCCAGGAATAGAATTAGAGAGCCCCAACTCCCAGTCCCCCCTGCTTTAACCACTAGACCTCACTCCGCTCCTAGGGCTGGGGACAGAACCCAGGAGTCCTGGTTCCCCACCCCATCTGGCCACTAGTCCCCCATTATGACCACATAAGCTAGCATTAGCATTAGCCATAAACCGGGTGTTGGCTCCTGAGCAATTCAGTAGTTCACACCTTAAATCCACTCCCTGAGTTCTTCTCTGCACACATTTATGGGTTAACTAGACCAATGGCCAACACCTCAACAAGGACTCTGCGTCCTCCAGTCAGCCTTCATTCCTTGAGACCCCTCGCCAGCACCCACGTGGACACGCGAGGTCTTCCCAGCACCATGCACCACTGTTCACCTAGGGTGACTCCGGCTGAAGACCCTAATCCTAGAGTTGGCTCCAGCCATCAGAGTCTTGACTTGGGCAAATGTTTTCCTTTGAAAAACAGAATCCACCCCCCCGCCCAAAGTGTGTCTGTTTCCAGCTGAACAATTGAATTTTTCATCCACAAAGAGGAAGGCCTCAATATTTAAATCCAGAGAGGCTGCCGCCGTGTCTCATGGGAACTGTAGTTCAGGTGTTTCATGCTTCCCTGTTCCTCTATGGGCTAGGCGCCCTGACTGGACTACATCTCCCATGATGCACTAAGGCCAGAAACTCCCTAGCTGTAATTGCATCTTGAGAGCTGTAGTTTGCGCGCCTCAGGATCCCATTCTCCTCTATGGGCTAGGCTCCCGGACTGGACTACACATCCCATGATGCACCACAGCCCCCCCTTGGAGGGGCAGTTGCATCATGGGACCCCCTGGCCCTGGTGCATCATGAGAGATGTAGTTCAACCAAAAGCCCCCCAACATTTCCCACGGAAAAATTCAAATAAAAATGACCCCCCCCCCCATTTTGAAAATTTTCAATGGGTCCAAAAAAATGGATGTTTTTTTCCCTAGCTCTGCCCCCTCACCCCCCCACCCCCAGCTTTTAACCCCTTCCACTCCCAGGTGGCAGGAGACGGTCAAGGCTTATGCCAACCGACAGCCACACGTGCAGCAAGCTGGACACTGACCTGGTGGAGGTGCTGGGGACGGGCCGGCCGGTGTCGACCTGCACGCACCAGCAGTAGCCCGTGGCCTGGTGGCACTGCACGGGTTTGTAGGTGCCGTCTCCCTCGCACTCGGGGACGAAGGTCCCCTCCTGCTGGTGCTGCTGGATTTCCTCAAGGGCCTCCAGCCGCTCCTGCTCGCAGGATGGAGGGAACTCTGCGGGATGCAGGGGACAGGGGGGATTAGGGGATTTACCCTTTAACTCTCCTGGCACCCAGTTCCCACCTGCCCCCCTTCCACCAGCTTGGATCAGAACCCAGGTGTCCTGGCACCCAGTCCCCACCTGGCCCCCGGGATCAGAACCCAGGCATCCAGGCACCCAGTCCCTTCCTGCCCTGCCCCTTCTCCCCATCCACCAGCTGGGATCAGAACCCACTGCGGTGTAACTAGACCTACCTTCTCACTCCCTTTCCCTTCCCCGCCCCATTCTGGGGTCGACGCCCCTGCCGGAATCCCAGTCATTGTCCCCCACCCCATTTGGTTTCGGTGGCATCAACGTGTCTTACAGGGGAGCCCAGAGCCGGTTTTCTGGGGCTCTTATTTGCCTGGCATCGGCGCCAGGCCCGGCCCAGGGCCCCCCCGGCGCCCGGCGCTGTATGAAAGAAAGTCTCCAGTCTAGAGAGACCCAAAGGAAAACGATCCCTCACTGAAACCAGGGGACACCCCCCCCCCCGATTCTCTGCACCCCAGGGCAAAGCCGGGGATCAGCGAAGGGTCTGCGAATGAGACCCCAAAGAATTCAGCCCAGGGGGCAGCCGGAGAACCGGCAACTGAACCCGGGGTTCTCTAGCCCCCCTACCGGGGTTACCTTGAATCCGCTTCACCGTGCGGTTGGGCTTGAAGTCGGGGAGGATGATGGGTATGAGGAACGGCAGCGAGGTCCCCTCTGAAAGCAGCAGAGAGAGATTCGGGGGTGGCGGGGGGAAGGAACCCCCGCCCAGGCTCCTCCTCCCAACCTTTCCACCCACCCCCTGCCTTCTCTGGACACACGGGGCGCACGCCCCCAACCCCTCCACCAGGGGGCAGCAGGCCCCCCTTTCCTCCCAGCCTGCGTGGGCAGAGATGCCAAGGGTAAAACCGTGCCAGGGGGCACAGACCTCTGATGCCTCTAACCAATACGGGGCTCTCCCCTTCATAGGAGCTGGCTGGGGCCCAGGGTGTGTGCGTAAGGGGCAGAGCCCCTTATATTTGGGGGGGGAACCATCCCTCCCCAGACAGGAATGGCATGAGGGAGGGGTGGCTGAGCCAACTGTGGGATAAAGGGGGCAGGAGATCAGCCGCCGGTCCACGCGGGGTTAACAGCAGAGCAGCAACCTTGCCCAGGGGAGCAAAGGGGACCCCTAACGCCCCAGGCGAGTGGGGGTTCAGATGGCACCCCTGGGGCAGTGAAAGTTCCCCCTCCCTCCCTGGCACTGGTGCAAAGTGACAGACGTGCGTGCTGTCAGCCGGGCACGCGCCCCCCTGATGAATGGGAGTCGTGGGGGGGGGGGGTCGCTTACCTTCCTGCTTCTCGGGTGGGGGGCTTGCCGGGGTGGGCCTGGGTCTCCCACCTTCTGCATTCAGGGAGGAAAAGAGTTCGAAGGCCACTATTACAGAGGTCTTAGTGCCATCTATTCTGCCCAAAGAGTGGAGTTCACAGCACAGACCCCCTGCTGGGGACAAGCGAGGTGCGGGGGGGGGGGATAAGGGCTCCCCCCTATTATCACGGCTGCCAGGACACCGGGCACACACCGCCTCAGCCCCTGCCCTTCGGGGCACTTTCCTGATGTTCATCCAGCCTTGTGGCTCCCGGTAGTTACCACCTGCCCCCCCCGCCCAGCAAAGAGAGGGAAACTGAGGCACGGGGGAGGGGCAGTGACTCATCTGAGGCCGTGCAGTGATAGGGTGGGGAACAGGACCCAGGTGTCCTGGTGCTCAGCCCCTCCTACTCCAGCCACTAGACCACGCTCCCCTCCCAGAAACAGGGCTAGAACCCAGGCGTCCTGGCTCCCGGTTCTAAGCTGGCCAGTCTCAGGTTACAGGGTTAGAGTCTGGGACAGGGACCCCCAAAGTCCCATGAGGAAGCAGGCTGCAGTACCCGGGTCTCCCTCTAGAGGCTGCCCACTCACTGCTCCCCACTCGCCACTCAGCTGGCTGGGGAATTCTGTGGGGGGCGCAGCGACCGCCCATTGGGGACACCCCCCTCCCCGCTGCCCTGCCGGGGTGCTAGGCTATGCAGACGGGCATGGCGGAGGATGGAGCAGGGCTGTGGTGGGACAGGCGGGAGTCATGACACTGCAGTGCGGCAAGCGGGGAGATGCAGCATTCGGGGGGCTGGGATGGGGGGGGGTTACCTCTCCGTGAGGAGTTAGGGTCCTGCCAGGACGGTCGCACCACATAGGAGCCTGGGGAGGAGCGAGAGACAATTCATCCCCATCGGCCAGGAGTCCTGATGCCCAGCCCCCTCCTCTGACTGACCCCTAGGCCCCGTTCCCCTCCCAGAGCTGGGAACAGAACCCAGGTGTCCTGACGCCCAGCCCCAGCTCTGACCCCTAGGCCCCGTTCCCATCCCAGAGCTGGGAACAGAACCCAGGTGTCCTGACGCCCAACCCCCTCCTCTGACTGACCCCTAGGCCCCGTTCCCCTCCCAGAGCTGGGAACAGAACCCAGGTGTCCTGACGCCCAGCCCCCGCTCTGACCCCTAGGCCCCGTTCCCATCCCAGAGCTGGGAATAGAACCCAGGAGTCCTGACGCCCTGCCCCCTCCTCTGACTGACCCCTAGGCCCCGTTCCCCTCCCAGAGCTGGGAACAGAACCCAGGTGTCCTGACGCCCAGCCCCCGCTCTGACCCCTAGGCCCCGTTCCCCTCCCAGAGCTGGGAACAGAACCCAGGTGTCCTGACGCCCAGCCCCCCCTGCTCTAACCACTAGGCCCCGTTCCCCTCCCACAGCTGGGAATAGAACCCAGGTGTCCTGACGCCCAGCCCCCTGCTCTGACCCCTAGGCCCCGTTCCCATCCCAGAGCTGGGAACAGAACCCAGGTGTCCTGACGCCCAGCCCCCGCTCTGACCCCTAGGCCCCGTTCCAGAACCCAGGTGTCCTGACGCCCAGCTCCCGCTCTGACCCCTAGGCCCCGTTCCCCTCCCAGAGCTGGGAACAGAACCCAGGTGTCCTGACGCCCAGCCCCCTGCTCTGACCCCTAGGCCCCGTTCCCCTCCCAGAGCTGGGAACAGAACCCAGGTGTCCTGACGCCCAGCCCCCATTCTGACCACTAGGCCCCGTTCCCCTCCCAGAGCTGGGAATAGAACCCAGGTGTCCTGACGCCCTGCCCCCGCTCTAACCCCTAGGCCCCACTCCCCTCCCAGAGCTGGGCACGGAACCCAGGTGTCCTGACTCCCAGCTCCCTGCTCTAACCCCTAGGCCTGACTCCCCTCCCAGAGCTGGGAATAGAACCCAGGTGTCCTGGCTCCCAGCTCCCCTGCCTATCTCTGACCTCTTCCTCCACATGAGACTTCCCAGGTCCCTAAATATGAACTACTTCGCGGGGAGGGGAAGAGGGGGGGGGCTCAGACCAGACCCCTCACCCCATGGCAGGATGCTGCCCTACGGGGGTGGGGGGGGCACTTACAGCTCCTGCGTGCCCAGACCAGGCCCAGACACAGCAGGAGGTGGGGTGTGTGTGTGTGGGGGGGGGGCGGGTGCACTGCCGAGGTGGGGGGCGGGGGGACCAGGATCACAACCCGGGGGCAGCGGTGGATTAGCCACTGGGCCGACAGGGCCCGTGCCCAGGGGCCCTGGCCAGTAGGGGGGCAGGGTAATCTGCCACGGGGGGTGGGGGAGGAACCCAGCATCCCGACCCTGGTCCCCAGCAGAAGCGCCGGGTCATGGCAGGGCACCCGGACCCCCACTGGGGGAGCTCTCACTCCCCACCGTGACCTGGGGGCCTTGGCCAGGCCACAGAGCTTCTCCGGTCCTGGGGGGCAGGGAGGAGCAAACAGGGTGCAGGGCCACAGTGAGTGTGGGGTGGGGGGGGGCGTGAGCGTGAGTGGAAGAGGGGTGGGGCCGCAGGCAGAAGGGGTGAGGAGGGGCCCCCCCCAGTTACTCTGGCCCGGGGCCAAACCTTAATCTGCCTCTGCCCTGGGGGGGTGCCAGGTACCTGTGCAGTTGGGCGTCTGGTGGAGCACGGACGTCCCGCTGACGGGTTTGCCCTCGGCGCTGGCGCACCAGCAGTACCCGGTCTGCTTGTGGCACTGCACCTGGGCGGGGAGGGCGACAAGGCGGGTGACCCCCGAACGGGAGCGTGGGGATGTTCACGGGGGGGGGAGGGCGGGGGGGAGGTTTGGATTTTGGGGGGCCGGATTCGGCGATGGGGGCGAGTCTCTGAAAAATTCTCAGCGGGAGGGAAACAATCCCTTCGCGGAGCCCTGCTCAGCGCACCCCATTTCTAGGATCTGCCCCCCCCGGGGTCCCCTGAAGGCAGGCTGCACCCCATACACACGGCACGGCCAGGGTGGTTGCCCAGTTTCCGCACAGGGGCTCTATGGGAAAGGCATTCATGCCCCCCCACCCCCAGATCCCACGCATGTTGATACAAGTGTGTGTGGGGGGAAGATCTCGGGTGAACCGCGTGGGGGGGGGGGGGGGTCCCCCTCTGGGCAGGGGCGGTGACAGCCAGAGCGTAGCACGTCCACCCCTTGCGGCCTACGGGGGCGGGGATGAGGGGGGTTCTCCAGGAAGGCCTGCGGGTCTCCCCCAGAGGAGATGGGGGAGCGGGGGGGGGGAGGGGAGAAGCATGTCCCCCCCACCCCCGCCGGTACCTGCAAGAAGGAGCCGTCCTCGCTGCATTCAGGAACGTAGATGGAGTCCGTCTGGCGCCGGGCCAGGGCGGCTGCGCGGTCGTGTTGGCACTGGGTGAGGTTCCCGCCTCGGGGGAAAGGCGAGGGTTAGAGGGGGCCATGGGGGGAGGGGGGGCTGCTGGATCCCACATGCCCACGGCCCTGGCATCACCCAATTCCCAAGCCAGGGGGACAGGAAATTCCCGGATCGGGGGCCAAAGGGAGTGGGGGAGCTCACGCCCCCCCCCTCCCCGCAAGGGCATCCTAGCTCCTCCCCTGCCAGGGCGCGACCTACCGGTGGGGTCCCGGTGGGCGCCCCCGCAGCGGAAGCGGGGCAGCGCCTCCAGGAGGGGCTCCTGGCACCGGGCGCGCTGGAAGACGCAGTGGGATTTGTAGAGCTTGCCGTCGGAGGCGCAGACGGGGCGGTGGCGCTCGCGGGGGCATTCGGCCGGGCAGGGCGGCCCCCGCTCGCTTTCCGAGATGATGAACTGCAAGGAGAGGAGGGGCAGAGAGAGATGGGGGATGTTGACGTCGCTGTCTCCCCCCCCCAGATCCACCCTGCATGGCCCCCTTGCACCCCCAAAATCCACCCTGCATGGCCCCTTGCACCCCCAAAATGCACCCAGCACCCCTCCAAATCCACCCCTATGGCATCCCTGCCCCCCCGCACTCCACCCCACACAGCTCCCCCCCCAAATCTCCCCTGCACATCAGCCCCCACCTGCTCCAAATCCCCCCCCCCCCGCTACAATCGGGCTGCAGGCTCCACTGAGACAAGGCTGCTGGGCCCCAAATGGACCCCCCAGAAGGGATTGGGGTGAACACAACCCACAGCCCTGGGGGCTGACGCGTCGGCTCAGAGAGGCACCGCTATATGGGGATGTGGGGGGGGGCATGGAAATACCCTCCCCCCCCCACATCCAAGGATGCCCTCGCTTTAGGGGACAGCAGAGCCCCACACCCCGATTCTCAGGCTCCCTCCTTGTCTCAGCCTATAGCCGCCCCCCCTGAATTCAGGCAGACTAGAGAGTGCCCCCCGCAGGGGAGGGGGAAGGGGCACATGAGCAGGAGCCTCGCCACATGGATGAATAAGGCCCCTCAGTAGCTCTCCCAGCGCTCGGTCAGGATCAGTCACCCCATTTTACAGATGGGGAAACTGAGGCACGGCGCGCGCGTGTGATTTGCACGACGTGTCCCAGCTGGCGGGGCCGGGAATAGACGCACCGTCGCCGGCCCCCCCGTTCAGCCACCGCGGAAAGAGCGCGGAGCCGGTTCAGACAGGAGCCCTCCGAGGCCTGTAGGCCCCATAGCTTCCACCCCAGGCAGGTGGTGACGGGAGGCCAAGGGGTTTGCCGGAGGTGCCCCACGAAGAGGAAATGGGGGCACCCCGCCCTGGGGTTCTCCATAGATCCAAGCTGAAATTCACACACCCCCCCCCCCAAGTATGGCTCAGTCATTTCCCCCCCGCCTGCCCAGGGGGAGCCGAGCTCCCTGTGTGACTTGGCAGGGGGACAGGAGTTGGTTTAACTAATTGCACAGTAAATAAACGCCAGGCGAAAGGGGGGTCGGGGGGGGGGGCAGTTAAAAGCCACTAAGTTTTCAGACTTCATTTGCGCGATGCCGGCGTTTTTTCCAGCGCGGACGCCCAGCCCGCAGGCTGGCGGGGAGCAGGACCAGCCGGCCACTTAAAGCGGCTGGCGTAACCCTTTCAGTGCCCGGCGGGCACGTGCCGCTCTCGCCCCCTTTGCGGGGTTTTTAAAACCGCTGGAGCGGCCCGGACGCCTGGGTTCCTCCAGCTCCTGTCTGACAAAGGCCCCCAGGGCACAGAGGTCAGTCAAGTTACGCTTGGCGGGGGGCGGGGGGGCGAAAGGAGGGATTTGCCCCCTATTTTATTGGGGGGAGGAATCTTGAGGTGCTAGGGAAAGGAAGCACTTGCCAGAGGTCACATGGGGGAGCCAAGAATAGGACCCAGGTGTCCTGGCTCCCTCCCCCAGTGGGCAGCAGCGACCCAGGGCATTGGCACACTGGGCCCCTCTGCCAGTCTCCGGGAACATGGCAGCCGGGCCGGAGAGGGAGGAGAGAGAGAGTCGACCAAAGGCCTTGCCCCAAACAAGAAATCTCCCCTGTGCTCCCCGCGCACCGGGGGCACCATGCCAGCGAGAGGGTGATTGGCAGCTGCCGGCTTGGACCCAGGGGAGCCCTGCCAGACCTCCAGTGCCAGGCTGGAGGGGGGAGGAGGCGGGCGACGTTTCAGGTCCTCGGGCGGATTCATGGGCAGGTTGTTGTTTGCGCTTGTAACCCGGGAGAGCGTCTGTCTGGTGCCCGGCCCACCCGCGTCCCCGGGGCAGAACCGCGGCTCCCTCCCCGAGCTTGGCTCAGCCGGGGGCCCTGGGCGGCCGCCCCGCTGGGAGCGCTCTAGGTGGGTGGTTACGGGGGCTGAGGCCTGGGGTGACGGTAAAAGGCGTAAGGGAGAAAGGGGGAATGCAGGACACCCCCAGCTATCCCAGTCCTGCCCCCCAGCTAAACCCGACCTCCAGCCCCCAGCTATCCCAGTCCTGCCCCCCAGCTCAACCCGACCCCCAGCCCCCAGCTATCCCAGTCCTGCCCCCCAGCTATCCCAGTCCTGCCCCCCAGCTCAACCCGACCCCCAGCCCCCAGCTATCCCAGTCCTGCCCCCCAGCTAAACCCGACCCCCAGCCCCCAGCTATCCCAGTCCTGCCCCCCAGCTATCCCAGTCCTGCCCCCCAGCTCAACCCGACCCCCAGCCCCCAGCCATCCCAGTCCTGCCCCCAGCTCAACCCGACCCCCAGCCCCCAGCTATCCCAGTCCTGCCCCCCAGCTCAACCCGACCCCCAGCCCCCAGCTATCCCAGTCCTGCCCCCCAGCTCAACCCGACCCCCAGCCCCCAGCTATCCCAGTCCTGCCCCCCAGCTCAACCCGACCCCCAGCCCCCAGCTATCCCAGTCCTGCCCCCCAGCTCAACCCGACCCCCAGCCCCCAGCTATCTCAGTCCTGCCCCCCAGCTATCCCAGTCCTGCCCCCCAGCTCAACCCGACCCCCAACCCCCAGCTATCCCAGTCCTGCCCCCCCAGCTCAACCTGACCCCCAGCTATCCCAGTCCTGCCCCAAAGCTATCCCAGTCCTGCTCCCCAGCTCAACCCGACCCCCAGCCCCCAGCTATCCCAGTCCTGCCCCCCAGCTCAACCCGACCCCCAGCTATCCCAGTCCTGCCCCCCAGCTCAACGTGATCCCCAGTCCCCAGCTATCCCAGTCCTGCCCCCCAGCTCAACCCGACCCCCAGCCCCCAGCTATCCCAGTCCTGCCCCCCAGCTCAACCCGACCCCCAGCTATCCCAGTCCTGACCCCAGCTCAACCCGACCCCCAGCCCCCAGCTATCCCAGTCCTGCCCCCCAGCTCAACCCGACCCCCAGCCCCCGGCTATCCCAGTCCTGCCCCCCAGCTCAACCCGACCCCCAGCCCCCAGCTATCCCAGTCCTGCCCCCCAGCTCAACCCGACCCCCAGCCCCCAGCTATCCCAGTTCTGCCCCCCAGCTCAACCCGACCCCCAGCTATCCCAGTTCTGCCCCCCAGCTCAACCCGACCCCCAGCTATCCCAGTTCTGCCCCCCAGCTCAACCCGACCCCCAGCCCCCAGCTATCCCAGTTCTGCCCCCCAGCTCAACCCGACCCCCAGCTATCCCAGTCCTGCCCCCCAGCTCAACCCGACCCCCAGCCCCCAGCTATCCCAGTTCTGCCCCCCAGCTCAACCCAACCCCCAGCTATCCCAGTTCTGCCCCCCAGCTCAACCCGACGCCCAGCTATCCCAGTCCTGCCCCCCAGCTCAACCCGACCCCCAGCCCCCAGCTATCCCAGTCCTGCCCCCCAGCTCAACCCAACCCCCAGCCATCCCAGTCCTGCCCCCAGCTCAACCCGACCCCCAGTCCCCAGCTATCCCAGTCCTGCCCCCCAGCTCAACCTGACCCACAGCCCCCCCCCCCCATAAACTCACACACTGCTCTGGCCCATGGAAACGGAGACCGTCACTGACAGAGGAGCAACGCGGAATCTTGAGACAAGGCAGAGAGAAAACCCAGGATTTGCGGGGGAGGAGGGGACCCGATTGTTCCCAGTCTCAATCCTGGATGCCCAACCCCAAGGGTTTGTACAGCACCGAGCACGTGGGGGCCCGGTCTGTGACTGGGGTGCTACCGTAATACACCTAATAGCAATAAAAATGGACAGCGCTTGGCACAAAAGGAGACCCGGGACCATTGCGCTAGGCGCTGTACATTTAGGTTTATTACGGTAGCACCTAGGAGTCCCAGTCAGAGGTCAGGCCCCCAGGTGCTACCGTAATACATCTAATAGCAATAAACTTGTACAGCCCCTAATGGCAGATTGAGGTGAAGCGGGGGGTGGGGTACAGTGGGTGGGAGTCCTTCCATCCTATCACCCCACCACAGGGGGCGAGGGCAGCTGTCATTGTGGGGGGGGGGCGTCACCCAAGAAGCTCTGAGGTACATGTCTGGCCCCCATTACTGAAGTATCTGAGCCCCTCCCAGGGCTGTTGTCCCTCATTGTAGAGAGGGGGAAACTGAGGCAAGGAGTGGCTAAGAGACCTGCCCAAGCTCACACAGGAAGCCTGTGGCAGAGCAGGGGTGGGATCCCAGCCACTGCCCACACAGCCCCCTGCAATTCCACCCCCCCCCAGCTTCCCCCCTCCCCCAGCTCCGCTGGTGCCCCTCAGTCCTCACCCGCAGCCCCTGCAATTCCGCCCCCGGCTTTGCTGCGCCCTTTGCCAGAAGCCGATAAGAGGCACTTGGGGGTTTTTGGGGGTGGGGGTGGGAGGAGTAGGGAGCCTTGCATGGGAATGGGGCCGCTTGGAAATACAGAGATCTGCACTTCCAGGCTGCCTGTCTGATCCGCTGCTCAGCAGCCCGGGTGGAGCAAGGGGGCTGGTTCTGAGCCCAGTTCCCAGCCCCCGGCAACACCCGGCGTTGTCCACGCGAACGGGGGCTGCCGGCGGAGAGGCTGAATTCTGCCCCCAGGCCCGGGCATGCGCCGGGTGCCGTACCCGCTCCCTGGGCAGACCAGCAGCCTCCGTTCTCCTGGGCCACCATCCCCACCCGGGTCCTCCTCCCCCTAGGGTGACCAGATGTCCCGATTTTATAGGGACCGTCCCGATTTTGGGGTCTTTTTCTTATATTGGATCCTATTACCCCCCCACCACCTGTCCTGATTTTTCACACTTGCTGTCTGGTCACCCTACCTCCCCCTGGTGCCAAGGGGCTGGGATCCGGCAGGGCCGCGAGCGTTGGCACGGGAAGCGGGGGGCGGGGCGGGCCCCGAGGCCGGACGCTCCCCTGGCTGCTGCATAAAGGGCAAAGCTGTTGACAGAATGATGGGACGGTGACCTAAACCGGCGGGGGCGGGCGGGAACTGGCCAAAGCTCCCACCCCCACGCGGAGAAGAGCCCTAGACACACACATGGCGCTTATTTTAAAAAAAAACAGCCCCGGGCCAGCGGCACCCCCCAGCCCGCTGCAAACAGGACACCAACCGAGGGCCCCCCCCCCCCTTAATAAATACACCCAACATCTCTTTCCATCAAAGGTGTCTCTTAGCCGCACAGACGTGACATCACTCCTCTCGCCTCGCCACGAGACGGGTTCCCCACCCCACTAGGAGCTGGGACAGCTGGCACGGACTAGCCCCCCCGCCCCGAGCCGCCTCCACTCCCCCAGCTGCGAGTCCATCCCTGGCTGAGCCTTCGCTCCCCTCCGGCTCTCACCCGGCAGACGCTAGTCACCGCGGGCTGCTGGTGGACGTGACGCGGGTAGCAGCTCAGAGACCGCGGTGATGGGCACGCTAGAAGAAACTGGCTATAGAATGCCAGCCCCCCCGCCCAAACCGCGCACAGACACGATTCATGGACCGGGCCTCCTGATACCAGTTCAACCCCCTGCCACCACCCCTCGCCGAGAAGTCACTTCCCCTTCGCGTCCCCCCCAAATATGCCACAGAGGGTCTGAGGCATGGAGCAGCGCTGCTGGCTCCAGACACTAGAGGGGACATGACACACACACTCTCCCCACCCCCACTATCCTGCCGCTCACAGGCAGGCCCCCCCCCCCCCCAATTCTTCAGGCAGCTGGTCCAAGCTGTGTATCACAGGCCACCAGCCCCCGCAGGCCGAAGCCAGCTGCCCCACTGAGACCAAAGTATCCCAGCCCATAGCAGACACGACCGCCGTGGGTCCCAGGCAGAGAACAAGAGAGACTGAGGGGCGCCAGCGCCCAAGACCCCCCCACCCCCCCCCCAATGGCAGGGAAGTGAGATCAAGCCAGGTAATCCCGGCAAGTGACCCAAGCCCGCTGCTGCAGAGGAAGGCAAAACCCCATCAGGGCTGAGCTGGGGGAGCGGGGGAATTCCTTCCTCTGGCGATCAGACCCTGAGCACATGAGCCAGAACCAGCCAGGCAAGCGCCTGCGAGAGACAGAACCATCGGGGCCACCTCAGAGCCCCGGCTCATCCCGTCTAGTGCCCCTTCCCCAGCCGGGGCCATCCCTGCTGGCTCAGAGGAAGGAGATTAAAAAAAAACCCTCCCAGAACACATGGGGGGGGGCTCCCTTCCTGACCCTGGCCAGCGGAAGCCCTGAAGCATGAGATTTAGGAACATAAGAAAGAAACTGGAAGTGAGCCCCAAGGCTGCTGGGCCCTGCCCCCCCTTCACAAGCAAGTAGCACAGGGTGTGGGTGTGGGTGTGTGTGAGAAGACATCAGCTCAGCCCACCCCACTCCCACCAGAAAGGCGGCTTGTGACTTCCTCCAGGCATGCAGTCTCGATGCTTTGTGGGAGGAAGGTATCCGGGGTCTTCTACAGCAGGGGAAGGGAAGGAGAGCTCCAGGCTCTGCCACACACCAGGGAACCCAGGAGTCCTAACTCCCACTACCCCACACGCCCTCCCCGTAGTGGAGGGGTTGCTGCAGGAACAGCTGCTCCACCCCAGAGGCAGCTGCATCTCAGCCCTACACAGGAGTCCCTCCCCTAAACAGATGCTCCACCCCAGAGACAGCTGCATCTCAGCTCTGGCTGGGGGACCCCCATACAAACAGCTGCCCCACCCCAGAGGTAGCCGCATTGGCGCGGGGGCCCGTGCCGACACTCGGTTTTCCCGGCCGCCGCTCTGCGGTTACAAAGGCCGCGCGGGAGCCGGGCCAGCCCCAGAATCTCTTGGCCCCCCAGGGTTTATTTATTCCACACGTGCCTGCGGGTCCGGTGAACCCCGACAGGCAGGATGAAGGTAGCGGCCCCTGGCAATCCCCACCCCCGCTGACCCAGCCACGCCTGGGGGCAGGAGGGCTGGAGGGGGGGATGCTGTATATCCCAGCCTGGGGGGCCGTTCCTTCCGCCCCCCTCGTCTTTCCCTACCTAGCCACCTGCACCGGGTACCCCTCTGCAACCTGCTCGGCTGAGTGATTGTCTTTTCATGAAGGGTCGCTCAGGACGAGTCTCACCTGGAGGTTAATTCTCGCAGCTAGAGCCAGAGACCGCACCCTGTCCCCCCCCGCCCCCCGCCAGCCTCAGCCGCATCAACACCCCACAGCCATGGGCAGGAGACAGCACGGCCGCCCTGACGGGCCGGTCCAACCCCCGGGGGACCGGGGAGCCCGGCCCTAGAGAGCAGTGCCTTTAAACACCAATATTTGGTTAGATTCCCTCTTCCCACCTCCGCTCCATCCCTGGAGCGGGGCCAGAGGCGGGGGGGGGGGGGGGGGGAGGGACGCCCCCAGGGAGCGTGTCCCCTCCCATTGTAAGGCGTGTGCCTCTGGCCAGCTCCTGCCAGCCGCCCGCCAACGCACGCTCAGGGCCCTGGCAAGCCAGCCGCGTCCCTCTGACCCCCCCCACCGCCGCGCCTGCCTCCCGGCCACCGGCGCCTGCCAACGCACACAGACGGGCTCATCCAGCTGTCAGCCGGGGGTAATTTGTTAGGGCCTCCGGTGGCACAGAGACGCGCTCCCGGCTCAGGCCCTGCTGCCGAGTCAAAGGGCCATTGTGTACCCGCCACACGCACGCCGCCCCCCCCGCCCCCCTCAGACAACAAGAGCACTCGCTGTGCAAGGCCGGCGTTGAGACCTGGCCGCGAGCGACCGGGCCAGGCCGATGAAGGGGGCCTTAGTCTGTGAAAGGAAAAGAGGGGGGGAAAAATAATCCATGGGGCTGAAATTGACTCAGTCTCTAAGATGAGATCACAGACACCCCCCCTCCCGCCCCCAGGATTTCTGCCCCAAAGAGGCTTTTAAGCAACGAAGGGGATAGATTACTAATAACCAGGTGATTGACAGCTGAATCTCCAGCCCTCTCCTCCCCGATCCAACAGGGAAGGGGGATGCTACAGCGTTTGAGGGGGGATCCCAGGGCTGGGCTAGCAGGGGGGTGCACCCTCGGCAGAGGCCGAATGGTTACCCGTGCTTTCGCCTAGTTACCAATCCACGTGCCTCTGCCTTGAGCAGAGTTCCATCGGGCTACTCCAAACCCCCAGCCTGCATGCTCAGCTCCCAATCCCACGCGCCCCGCTGCTCCTCAGAGCCTATTCCCCCCCACGCAGTGACCACCGCATCCGATTCTTCCCAGGGACGCCGCCGGCGTTGACCAGCAGATGTGCTGAGCGGCCGCGGAGGCACCGGGGCTGCCTGCAGACTCAGGCAGACGGGGCTGCACCCCCGGGAGACATTTGGAAGCTTCTCTGGTGCCGCGAGGGCCAGAAACTTTGGCTGCCCAGCGCTAGGTTCACCAGGATCAGAGCAGGAGGTTGGGGGTGGACGGTGTCCTCTCTGCTCCAGAGAAATGGGACTCTGGCCAGAGAGATTCCCCCTTACCAGGTCCTCAGCCCAGTTCGGGAAGGATAGGGGGAGGGAATGAAAGGACCAGGCCTGCCTTCCCCCCCCACCCTGATTTCCCTGGCACAAGCGGCCTCTTAAAGCAATTAATAGCCCTCCCACACCTGAGGAGAGAGAGCCGGGGGCGGCTGGATGTCTGTCTGACGTTCCCTCTTCACATGCTGCTCTTGCTCCTTGGCCCGGGTCCTGGGACAGCGCGTTCATCGCCCATGGGCAGCGGCACCTGGGTGGGTTCCCACAGCCTGTACGGAGCTGGCTTCTGCCTGGAAACGGGGCGGGGGGGGGCAATCCCTGCTAATTTCCTGATTCCACCCCCACCCGGAGCTCTTCCTGCCCTGCCCTACAGAGGCAGCTGGTTCTGCATGGCATTGGAAGGGGGCGGGGGGGGGGGAAATTGAGCGAGCCCGGGGGGGGGGGGGGGGACTTGGGGCATGCATGGGGCGGGGGGGGCAGATCTGTGCTCCGTCACCTCTGCTGCATTGATGCTCCCGAGGGGGAGCAAACGGAGCAGCGGTAGAGGGCAGAAAGCTTCCACCCACCTAGCCCGGGGGCCAGGCCGGCCTAGCCACGGCCCTGGGGGGGGGGGCGCGTGTGTGAGAATCTGACTTTGGTGCGGAAACCAGGCCTGAGCCGATACTAGCAGGAGCTCACTGGAAGCTTTCAGGGCCTGGTACTGAAGAGCCCCCCCGCAGTTCCTCCCAGTTGCGCAAGATGAGGGGGCGGGAGGAGACCTTGGAGGGGTGGCTGTGGAGTCACCCCCCCACCCCCACGATGCACCCCTCGGCACACACCACTCCCCTCCAAGACAGGGGGGGAGCGGGGCGCTAGAGGAGGCAGTGAAGACTAGTGGCAAGAGCTGCAGATTGGGACTCAGCAGATCTGGGTCCTACTTCTGGCTCCGCTGCTGGGGGGGAACCTGCTCTGTGCCTCAGTTTCCCCACTCTATAAAAGCGGGAGAACGCGGTCTGCCTGCCTTTGTAAAACACCTTGAGAGCAGGGGACAAAAACGCCAGATAAAAGGTAAGGATCAGACCTCGGGAGTGGGTAATAGATTAAACAATCTGCCTGGTTTCTATCTTGGTTTCCAATCCCCTCAACTGCTTTTTGTCATTAGCCAAGACCATAAGTCCTTTGGGCCAGGGACCATCCCCCTGCCCGTACAACACCTAGCACCTTGCATGCTCCCCCGCTCCAATCCCTCTAGCTGCCATATAAACGGCCCCTCTCCTCTGAGTAAGCTTGTAGACTATCTCCCCCAGCCCCATGTGGTTCTCGTGTGCAGCAAATCCCCACGCCAGACCTCATCCAAGAGGGAATCTCCTCCCAGGAAGCCACAGCCCCAGGCAACCCCAAAACAAACAGCTCCCTGCTGCCAAAGCAAACCAGAGATGCAAGGACACCGCTGGAGGGGTCTTGATCCCAATTCAAGTTCCCATCAAGAGGAGACAAGGCCCCGGGCGGCACACCTGGTTTTGGCTCCTGCTATGGAGACGGGTGGAGGAGGAACCGAGCGCGCGCGCGCGAGCCAGAGAGCGGAACACCTGGGGTTCGGTGCTGTGGAGACCCAGCCTGGGAAGCAGCCTCAGTTTCCCCCCCACCCCCTTTCTGATCCCCCCACATGGAGAAGCGGGAAAGATTTTCAGGAAGAGGAGCCTAGAGACAGAGGCCCAGGTAAAGTGTTAGGAGGAGAAAAACAGCTCAATGGTCACACTTGTTCTGTAGGAACCCAAATATCGACCTATGCACACGGATGGAGGTAGAGCTGGGAAGGGAAGGAAATTCGAGGTTTTGGGGGCAGGGGGGAATCAAATTCACACAAAAACAAACAAAAGTTGTGAATGACAAACCAAACCAAACCAATAGATTGCAGTTCGAATCAGAGTTGAGGTCAATCGAAACGTTTCTCGAACTCCTGAAATAGCTTGATTTTGGCCCTTTTAGTGTAAGCCAAAAGGTACATTTCAAAACACAAAGTTGTTTGGAACTAAAACACAAACCTTGAAACGTCTGAAACAAAAAGTCCCTGTTCTGACCATTGCAAAATTCTCAACGTCGAGTCAGGAAATTCGTCAGGACCGACCCTTTCCCCAGGAACGGTCCTGCTCTTAGGGTGGCCAGACAGCAGGTGTGAAAAATCGGGACAGGGGGGGAATAGGAACCTATATATGAAAAAGACCCAAAAATCGGGACTGTCCCTATAAAATCAAATCAAGACATCTGGTCACCCTACCCACTCTCAACAAAGCTGCTTTTGGGGGGGCTTTTTGCCCAAAATTTTCCTTGAAACATTCCCCAGCCAGATCTACTTTTAGGAACCCCTTTTTTTTGCACCTCTTTAGCCGTATAATTAAGGTCCCTCCTCCATTACTGAGGGGGCCTCATATTAGTAAGGCTGGGAGTCTTTATAACCTAGCTCAACTCACTTTCCAGCCATGGTGACCTCTTCTGTAACGATAAGAGAGGAGAAGAGGAGACAGAGGCTCGGGACATGAGAACGGTTTTCAAGTACATACGAGGTTGTTACAAGGAGGAGGGGTGGAAATTGTTCTCCTTAACCTCCGAGGATAGGACAAGAAGCAATGGGCTGAAATTGCAGCAAGGGAGGTTTAGGTTGGACATTAGGAAAAACTTCTCAACTGTCAGGGTGGTTAAGCAGTGGAATAAATTGCCCAGGGAGGTTGGGGAATCTCCATCATTGGGGATTTTTAAGAGCAGGCTGGACAAACACCCGTCAGGGATGGTCTAGATAATATTTAGTCCTGCCTTGAGTGCAGGGGACTGGACTAGATACCTCTCGAGGTCCCTTCCAGTCCTCTGATTCTATGGATGAAGCTACCCGCAGCGGCATGACATGGGTTTATCTGTGCCATCCCCCTGCCCCCAAATCTTGGAGAGTTCAGTGGTAGCCAGGTGGGGACCTCGGTAAAGGCTGTGTAGAAATTTGATTTCCCCTTTCCCAGGAAACGCCGGGATTTCAGATCGTTCTGTTTCGAGAGACAGAGAAGAAAAAAATAAAGTTCCCCTGAAACAAAAAAATCTGAAAAGAAACAAAACCAC